>JARGCV010000081.1:20995000-21595000 GCA_034064705.1 Bothrops alternatus
TTCACAAGCACGTTACAAGTTTTCTTTGCTCCACTCTTCCAGCCTGGAAGTTAAGGAAGGCTTCTGGCTCAGAAAAGAGTTTTATAAGGAATGGGAACAAAGACAATTTTCAACTCCACTTCCCCTGACATCAACATTTCAAGATAATATGAAAAATATTCCAGGAAATAATTTTACTGCCTCTCAAAATAATATCAGAAACTGGAACCATGGGGAGAGGGGAAAGTGGCCATCTTTATAGGATATTTTCATTGCAGGAACAGGTAATACCATATATAGCCCAACACTATCTGGCCATTGGATATTGATTTCCAATTAGCAATCCAATGAATTGTGTTACTCGAGTGATCAGCTGCTGATCGAAGGGATTGTTTAATGTTAAGAAAAATGTCTGGGTGATGATTTTTTATAAGTAGGATATAATAATAATAATAATAATAATAATAATAATAATAATAATAATAATAATAATAATAATAAAAATTCGCCATTAGTCAATTGCAAAAGGCAGCCTTACTCTTCTCAATAATGAATCTTTCTTAATTTAAATCCATTATTATTTTGAAATAACCTACAATTTAAATAACATAGAATTTAAGTTAAAGAAGTTTTCTACATATTTTTTTCTATGATTTGGAATTTCTGTGAAAAGTCTATAAATAGATAATTTCCCTCTCTGAATGATGTTTTTAATAAAGGAATCTGAAGCTCATCAGACACTATTGAAACCACATCATTACTGAACAACATGAATGAACTTTGGGTGTTTTATTTTTAAGTCCATTTTGCTGCAGTGAAATGAATATGCTAATTTCATCACAAATATTGAAATTATACTGTTATTATTATTCCTCTGAATTTCAAAATAGAACGTTAGTTGCTGACCTTATTACACTGGGACATTGTTTCCACTTTTGCATCCTATAATTTATAATTTTATGGAAAGTTAGCTTGTATAATAAAATGTTTCTTTAGCAACTTGGATTTTATGTAAGCTTTTTATTTGTTTTGACAGATTAAACTTATTTTCAATTCTTACACATGCTTAAATGTTTTTCTAGCTTGATTTTTTTCAGCATTCTGTCAAAATTAACTACATTATTCTACATTCTTCTAGTCTCATTTATTTTCTTTTTGATAGCTAGGTGCTTATTACAATTCCTGGTTTGGTTTCTGATGTTCTCTTTATTTTCAGTGTTGTTGCCAAGGTTTGAGTTTCTGTGTTTATATTGTTAGTATTGTATTTGCTCTTTCTAATGACTGATTAACATTCCTGGTTTCTTTTCAGTGACTTCTTGAATGACTTTTCTGCATGTCTCTAAGAAATATTCAGCAAATAGTTGAAAGCTCACAGCAAGATTTCTCCAGACTGCTGCCAAGACTCACATCATATCAACCTTCTGTAAATTTTGGCAGAAAACAAGATAAACTTGGAATTTCATTTTCTTTCATCTAAAAGACACAGCAATGCTTATGTTTATTGAGAAAGTCAATATTAATTATGTTGAGGATGTATCTCCATCATCACAGCTCAATCTGATTAATACTTTACTGGTTTGCTCTCCAGTTTTCTAAACTTTCTTTCTAATTTGAAATATGTTTTCAGTTTCCCATATCATTCTCAAAATATATTAATGAGGTAATACTTTCTCACTACTTGCTTGGCAATATGAATGCATTTTAGAAGTGCTTATGAGGCACCCTATACAAATATTGATACCTCCATGCCACACATCATCACTTGCTAACTTCTCTGGCTTGCCACATTTTCTAATCTAAAAAAAAAAAAATCCTCAGAAGGCTGACGTTTCCCTTTGAGATTATGTGGAAAAGTGATGAGTCAGAGAGGCTTGAAATGTAAGACAGTCATAGACATCCTTCATCCACTCTGGATTAAATAAGTTCAGGAAGGCTGTGTTCCACCCACAAGAATTTCATTGAACTTTGCTTCTTCTCTGTAAGAGTTGGAGGAAGAGAAGGAGGAGGAGGAGGAGGAGGAAGAAGAAGAAGAAGTGGAGGAGGAGGAGGAGGAGGAAGAAGAAGAAGAAGAAGAGGAGGAGGAGGAGGAGGAGGAGGAGGAAACAAGATAACCATTGATTACCTTTGTTAAAGCCCATTGGGAGAAGATTTCAGTGGATTGGTTTCCTAGTAAAGCTCACTGGGAGGGGTTCCCACCTCATGTCTTCCCTTGGTATTTTACAGAAGAGTGGGAAGTTAGGAAGGCTGAAAAGTGTTGTAGTGACAATTGTATAGCAACATCTTCTATAGTATAAAACATTCATATAACACCATTGGCCACCACTGAATTAAATAATTCCACTGATTGAGAATTTAACTGAAATATATTTGTCCTGTCTCAGGCCAAGCACACACAAATACATGAAGGGTTGTTTTTGCTATCTTTATTAAATGAGGTTTGCAAACACACACACACACACACACACAGAGAGAGAGAGAGAGAGAGAGAGAGAGAGAGAGAGAGAGAGAGAGAGAGAGAGAGAGAGAGAGAGAGAGAGAGAGAGAGAGAGAGAGAGAGAGAGAGAGAGAGACTCTTGCAGTCCCCCTCCCCAAGCAAGTTTGGTTTACAAATATTCCAAATCAAAGTGGCACACAGAGAGTAGTCAGTTGGAGATCAAGGATGTAGTGGATTTGTCAGTTGGTGGAGGTTCAAAGTCAGGTTTGCAAGGTTCACAAGTCAAGGCACACAGAGTAGGTTAACAGGCAGTTGTCCCCAATGGAGAATTTGTGCTTGCTGTTCCATTTTAATAGAAACAGCACTGGTGTAGCTCATTTAACCAAGCGAGACTCTTTCTGCACAAGCAGTCTCGCAGAGATCCTTTGATCTACTCTCTTTGCAGTTTGCCAATCTCTTGAGTCAGAAAGGGGCAGTAAGTCTGCACCTTCAGTTTCAGAGAGTGATGGCAGCTGTGTCTCTTGTTTGCGGTTTTGCCCGAACACCTTTGTCTGCTCAGACAGCAGTCCATCTAATGGTGGCGGACTTGACTGCTTGTAATGTATCAATACTTCTGGAGCTGACTTTGGCTGCTTATCATTGATCCCCTCCTCTGATTCCAAATTTAGCCCACAAGTTAATCTTTCCTTTTTTGAAAAAAAGTCAAAAAGCAATATTGCGCCAATAGAAATGAGGTGATTGAGTCATCCCAGTGGGGGTAGCCTGGTTTTAACTAGCTTGCCGCATTTATATAAACATGTTGGTTTTGTTATTTATATTGGCTGCATCATAAGCATTTGTTGATAGGATACTAAGCATAAAATGGCATATAACCACTTTCAAGAGCAGAATTTCCTAAGGCCCCTAGCCTTACTCACATCAGGACAGTAATTTCACCACCCTCCATTTTCCATGCATCCTAGATATTATTAACAGAGGAGTGAATCCTAATTGCAACATTCATTGCTGCATATAATCAAATCCCAAAAATGTCGCCTCATATGGGTCTCTCCTCTTATGCACATATTTCATGAGACATCAGATTGAAATCCAAAGCATAGCCTATACGTAACAAGGGAAGGAAAGCTGAATGAATGAACAAATTAATTAATTAATTGCCTAATGTAGGCATAAAACATTTCAGTCATGACATCTTGACTTAAAATCTTCTTGGACTATTAGCTTTTTCTTTCATTTTTTTCTGTCTAATTGACACTATGATCCTAAAAGGAAAGACATTGTATCTGATAATATAGCCTTATGCTTGAAAGCATTTGAATGCAGTTTCTGGAAAGCCTAATTGTTTTCACAGAACAAGCTTCTATTTGTTTCAAAAGTCTGGATTTGTTATTATTAACCTATCAACTTGTAATTGTTAAAAAAACATGTTTAGTTCAATAGGCAGGTAGTTAACCAATCAGTATCTTCCTTAACAATAATGAGCTGTGAAGTTATTAGCCAAAGCTGTCTGTCCTGGTATGAAGAAAAGAAAACAATTTTTATTGAATTTGAAGTATGCAAGAAAAAAAAATACTAAACCCCAACTCATTAACTCTGCCAGTGATAGTCTGTAATACAAGATTATTATCCGTAGCATGTTTGATTTTTTTTTCTGAATGGGTGATCTTCATTCCAGATTAGCAAATGTGTTAATATACATACCCCAATATTTTATACAATATTTTAAAAACAGATTGAAAAGGCTTTGTATATTATAGAAATGCTATTAATCAGCTGCATGAAGTCCTGTTTGCCTTTCAATGAACACTTCAAGAGATTTGACAAATCTGAGTTTATTTATTTATTAGATTTGCGTGCTGCCCATCTCAAGTGAAAGAGACCCAGCAGCATTTCCACATTATCCTTTGATGAGAACTAGTGACCTGCAGAGTTACAATGCTTACCTATACTGATGTTCAAAATCAGCTTTGGTTACAAAAACTTCCTAGATTTCTTTGGGCTCACAATGCCTGATATACTTACATCGGTGGCTGATGAGAGCATAAAATTAGAGAACTGAATGCCATGTTATGTTACTCTGAGCTCTTGGAGGACTGGAAGAAAATTGACATTTGGCAAACAGCAGTTGCTTGGGCAACATGAACATACAGACGATTGTTGAGCGATGTTGTGACCCTGCAGCTAAAAGCATGGATGGGGCTATCTCTGCTTAGGCCAAAATTGTGCAAGCTCATGTCAAAACCAAGTCCAAGTATAATCCACAGCAGAGCATAACGAATCTGCAAAAAAAATCAGACAATTGCTTTGGCAAGGCCGATGGAGAATTATTGCCACAGACCTTAAACCAGCAATGAAAAATTGAAAATAAGGGTGGTTCCCCCCCCCCAATTCACAGAATTCAATGTATGATTCATTTGCAGGCCCTGGAATGTTGCCATACACAAGGTATACTTTCCTTGTGAACGGCCTATTATTCAAAAGTACTTGTTTTCTCTTAGGCAGTCTTTGCTTAGCTATCAGATGATGTCTATTGCAGATATGACCGCATACTTTACCTTTTTAAAAAACCATTAAGTGACGTATTGGATCCCTGCAAGATGAAAAATAAACAGGAGAGGGTGTTGCTGTTATGGTCTTCAAATTCTGGGAGTTCTCAGTCTTTTACTTAAAGATCAGGCTACTTGAGGCAAAAGCTGAGATACAGACATCATGAACAATTTTTGTAGTATCTGCTGCTGTTGCTTCCCAAAATGCCCCCCAAAGTAGCTATTTGATTACAATTTTAAAAAGAAAAATTCATAAAATATGTGATGCACAATCAATATCATTTTAACTGATTAAAAACAAATGTAATTAAAACAAGACAAACATTATTCTTTGTCTTAATTTATTTCTTCTCCTTCATTTCTCCTATATTCTGAAGGATGGTCTCCACAAACGTTGCTTAAATATATAGACTTTTTTTTCCATATTTCAGCATGTTTGATTTTTAGGCCTGTTCCACACTATTTCCTTCTCAGCAGGTGGATTTTTATCTTTAGTTTATTATGTCAGATGTTACACAATACTGGGATAGTAAGCTTCCTGAAACTAGGAAGGAGTCATGATCCATGACCAGCTGGGTCATCCTTTCAAAGATATTTCTTTACCTAAACAAAGAAATAGAATAACCATGGGTGAGCAAAAAAGCAATGGGAACAGTTTTTGAGTTCCTGCCAGCTTCCCCACTGATATTGCTTGTTGGAAGATAGTAGAGTGTGTTGGAAATCTGCCTTGGTTGACCTGCAGAACTGCCTACTACTTTGCTTGGGGAAGGGAAATAAAGGAAGCTGTGGACTACAAGGAAAACCCCAGTGCTCTCTGTTGTGTCCTGAGCCTGCAAATGCAGGCTCGGGACGTTGCATTAGTCCCGGGCAATTGCAAAAGCTGTCTGGGACGAGACTGAGTGGCGCCGGCCTTGCGCGCATGCGCAAGGTGGGAAAAGAGCACCTGTCTGCCGCCATTGGTCCGGGGATCTGGACATATATAAGGAGGCTTGCATGCCTCTGTTCGCTGTTGGTGTTTTGGCTGAGAACAAAAAAAGACTGTTACTGTGTGAAACATGCGTCTTCATCATTCGCCGTTTTGGGAGGGCTTAACACTCTCCCTATCCTGGCATGTCCTTAAGGGCCCTCTTGTTCTAGGAAGGAAGGTGGCTCACCATCAACCATCAACATCCCCCAGTGAATCCTACATCCCCAGCAGGCATCAGAATTGCCCTCTCATCTTTTTGTCATTACCAGTCAGTATTAATAGATATCAGGCTTCAACATGCGTTCCAAAGCAGCCAGTTAAATTGAGATATAAGAGCCATGGTGGCATAATGGTTACAATGCAGTATTGCAGGCTAACTCTGTCCACTGCTAAGAGTTTGCTGACTGGCTCAAATTGACTCAGCTTTCCATCTCCCAAGGATTGTTGCGGGCAATATGCCGACTCTGTAAACTGCTTAGCAAGTGCTGTAAAGCAGTATATAAGTTTAAGTGCTATTGCTAAATTGTCTTTCCAATACTTTACTACAAATAATT
Organism: Bothrops alternatus; assembly: GCA_034064705.1. Classification (NCBI taxonomy): domain Eukaryota; kingdom Metazoa; phylum Chordata; class Lepidosauria; order Squamata; family Viperidae; genus Bothrops; species Bothrops alternatus. The sequence continues at coordinate 21,001,481 of JARGCV010000081.1, forward strand.
TTTTTTCAGTGAAAGACATGATCCTCACACAGATATTCCCACTTATAAATACATGCAGGACTGTCTTATAAATACATGCAAGAATACTCTGTAATTCTCTTCTCCCTTGAAAGAGCCTGATAGTTGGGGACAATATACTGACTCTATAAACTGCTTAGAGAGTGCTGTAAAGCACTATAAAGTGGTATATAAGTCTAAGTGCTACTGCTATTGCTAATTTGCAACCAGCCAGTTGGGCACAGGTCAAGAGGAGGTGGAAAAAAGGGTGGATATAAATCTTTCCCATCTTCCCTTCTTTCCCATCTTCCCTTCCAAAAGGCCTATGGCTTTTTGGGAAATGTAGTTGGAAGGTGTGCTGGTGCTAAAGTGGCCACAATTTCCCCAAATTTCATTTCCACAGGAGTTATGAGTCCCATCATTCTGCAAGTTAGTCCATTTAAGTTACTTGCTTTAATAGTTGTTGCCCTGTTCCTTCCAATTTTACCCAATTGAAGGTTATAGACAATCAGACATGAGAGAGTCAGTAGTATATAGATTAGTTAACCAGATTTGCAAGACCATTGGATTTATTTTAAAATGTTTAAGCATCACTCTGCATAATTTGATGTCAATCATAAGTTGATAATCTTCCTGACCTAAATATCTTTAACTACAGCTGTTCTTTCTCATGGAAATGACTTTGTCATATATAAGACATTATTTGCAGCATGAAATAATATCAAATGAGCACTCTTTTGTAGGCAGTTATGACTTTTCATCATCTGAATCTCTCTCTCTCTCTCCGTCCCTCTCTTTTTCTCCTTCCACACAGATAAATTGAAGTAGTAAATTTAAAAAGCAAATTTGAATAGATATTGCAAAATAATCACACATAAAAAGATTTTATGTTCACTCATTTCTAATTGGGTCATACTACAACTCACCAACACTTTAACCACTGTTTCCAAAGAGACAAGAAATGCTATCATATAAAAAAAAAGGGACCTTCTTGGAATATGTGTATTTGGTGCAAGTCATTGCTTTTCCCAGGACAACCTCTTCAGATCTCTGCATGAGGTCAAAACTCCGAGTTTTGTTGCAAGGGCTTTATATTTAAATGCCGCATCACCAAAGGAAGGTAATTTATAATGCATAATACAAGGAACCATTATAGATCATTGTGCTTCCACAGGAAATTCATTGATGCACTTTCCTGACATATCAATTTGGAGCAAATGCCTCTGGATGCTTTTTAACACCTCCTCTCCCCATTTCTCTGTAAGCCTGGCTGTCCTTTAAGGGAAAGCTATAATAAAACTAATTTCCATCATCACCAAGGGCACTACAGATGAAAAATGAGTCCACAAGTTGAAATGGACATAAATATTAGATGCCAAAATAGATCAGTTTTCAAAATGCAATGGGGACTGTATGTTATGTGATCCTGTATATGTTCTCTATCGTATGGCAGGGCCATTTCTGTTCCTTTCAGAATGATAAATAGGTGAGAGTTCAACTATATAACTGGTTTACATGTATAGGATACAAATCTCTGTAAAAGGTGTTACCTTGTCTCCTCCTTAAATCAAGCTTTGCTGTTTCAATGATAAGCTTAAAGACATATTAAATTATCAGCTGTAACATGTACCATAAATACTTCTGGTGCAGTATGAGAACACAGGAATTGGTGGCTTTGCTGGTAGCTTGCACCAAATTTTATTCTTCCTAATGGCAGAGCCATTAAGTGGGGCCAGGAAGACAAGTGGTGTCACATTCATACACCCACACACCACACCATACCATACACAACCATTGAAATTGTTTTTGAAATACAGATGTAAACATTTCCTGGATTTTGCAGGAAACATGGATTTTGCAGGAAATATATAAGGGGTATCACTTGCTGAAGATTCATATTGGGATGAATAATATCAGGGATGCTTCAGTTTAAATGGTATGTCCACTATCAGGGTGGAGAAGGCTGGGGAAATTCTTTTTCTTTGTAAACTGTATAAATTGGCATTCTGTTTTTTTTAATTTCTTTTTATGGACAAAAAATATTCTTTGCAGGTAGAGCAGTATTTTATTTTTTATTTATTTCTGATTTCTATACCGCCCCTCTCCTGAAGGACTCGGGGCGGTGTACAGCCCAAAATTAAAAACATATCAATATACAAAAATTAAAATAATTAAGAATAAATTAAACAATTTGGCCATAAATCCCATTTAAAACCCAATACATTATATATCTTAAAGGCTATCCTCAGAGAATGCTTCACTTTCTGGAATGAATGTGTAGTGGTCTTGTTGTTTCAGAAAATCTTGAATATCAGCAGTAACGTCTATTGGGAAATAAGTTGTTGTGACCTCACAAATCATTTTTGCTAGAAATAGAAAGAAAGAAAGAAAGAAAGAAAGAAAGAAGGAAGGAAGGAAAGAAAGAAGGAAAGAAAGAAAAACTAGTAGCCACATCAATATTGCGCCTTGCCCAAAATCTAAAACTTATTTGCCTCTCCATGTCTGTACTTTGAAGTAAGGGCACCTGCATGTGTGTTTCAAAATGGCACACACAACTGTGTGATCAGAGTCCCACCTCTTTTGATGAAGTGTGATGCATGCAACAGTTAAAAAGGGGGGTTTAAAAGGCTTGGATAACACAGTTGTTGACCTTCCCAACACCCCTCCTTTGAAGTGAAATTCAAAGGGAATTGATGATGTAGATGAGTAGCAAGTAGGTAAAATGCTTGATTGAGTTTGACTAAGTGAAAGGAATTCAATACCACAAAGTGCAATGAAATACTATCTTTATGAATGCATTTTAGCCATGGTAGCTACATAAATCTTTGCCAGCTGAATATCAGACAATACAGGAGAGAACAATTGACAGAGTTCACTGATCATGCTAACCCATACATTGTTTTTACCATAGCTTGAAACAAACCAGGTCATAAACTATGATTTTACCTTAGAATGTTGTCTGAACTTAATCTTTGTTTTCACATCTTATTCCACAAGAAGGATATTCCCTATAAGATGATGTTCTTTCCTTAAATAAAGTATTAAAATACCATCAAAATATATTTCTATACTTTTGCATGCATCGGATGGATCCTTCACAAATGGAAGCTATTTAGCTATTGCCATATGTCTTGGCATTCACAAATTATAGAAAGAATGGTCAATATTTCCTATGATTGTGAGCAGACTTTGCATTCTCACCATTCAGCAAAATATGATTTGGAATACTAATAGCTTGATACACCAAGAAAAATTTGCATAGAGGATAGATAGACAGACAGACAAATATCACCCTGAATCACTCAACTCAATGATGAGAACTCATTCATTGAACATTCTGCTCCACAATATACCATGTTGGTCAGTAGACATTATTCAGCTTCCCAGCATACAGAGAGAATAAATGACAGAAAGTCATCTAGTCAACTACAAACAGGTAGCCGGCCTGGGATAGTAGCTCCGGTTCCAACAAGGCCATAATTGTTTTTAGGGGATTGAGTTTTTAAGATTATGAATTGGGTTTTTAAATGATTGGGCCAAATTATTTAATCTATTTTTAATAATTTTACTTTTTGTATGTTGATGTTTTTTAATTGGGCTGTACACCGCCCCGAGTCCTTCGGGAGGGGGGCGGTATAAAAATCGTAAAAATAAATAAATAAATAAATAAATAAATAAATAAATAAATAAATAAATAAACTTCCATGCCTAAGTAAGGAATAGAATCTGAATCCTGGGTCTCCACGCTCCTAATCCAGCACCTTAACCACTACTTTACATTCACTGGCTGTTTTAGATGAATAGATGAATAGATAGAAAGAAGGAAGGATGAATGAAGAGATGGAAAGACATTATACAAACAGTATCTATTTTTCCTGAAATAGTAGCCATCAAGATTCTTCTGTCTTTGATTACTACCTTTACATGTATTTTTCTGTTTCCAAAACTGCAGGAGATGAAAGAAGACTGGAGGTATGAACAATGTGGGAGGCAAGAGTAACTGTTAGAAGCAGCAGGTGGGTGAGATATCCACTGATCTTCAGATTTTAAAATCTTCCAGGAACAAGCTGTTTCATAGGAAGGAGGCTTCTACAGAAAATGTTTGCTTCCCCCTCCAAAGATTGCCATAAAGAAGGGGTTTCAGCTGGCATTCTCTGCAAATATTGGGTGGAAAATTCTATTCTGGATAGAAAAAAAAAGATTTTAAAGATACTCAGGTCCCAAGCCATATATCACACCTTGAACTGCATTTAGAAACAAACAGGTAGCCAATGTGGCTCTCTTAGCAGCAGTTTCACAGGGCAATGTCAGCTCTGGTTTTCAAGCACATGGACTCTTGCTTTTTGATTTTGCCAGAGGAGTCTTTAAACAACCTCATGTAGAGTGAATTACAGTTATCCAAATAAAAAGTGACAAGGACATTAATCCTTAGGGCATCCTGTTCTAGGAATGACTGCCAGTGGCACATCAACCAAAGATGGTCTTCCTGGCCATGGCCTTTATATGCCCTTTCAGCAGAAACAGTAATCCCAGGAGAACCCCCAGAGTGCAGGCCTGTTCATTTAGAAGCTACACAATCCATTTAGAGGCAGAATTGAATTAACCACATTTCTGTGTTACTTGTATTGAGTCTGATCCAATTCTCCCAATTCAAGCCCTGGCAGAATGTGGGCTCAAGGCTTCTGCTACATCTCCTATTTGGAATAGGGCATAAGTATATAATTATGTATCATCAATATATTGATTATACCTCAACCTGGAGGATCTTACCAAGTGGCTTCATGTTGCAGATACTGAACACAATGGGAAATAATATTGAGCCCTGGGACAACCTCATATTGAATTGCCCAAGGGTTTGAGCTATTGGAAATGCTCATTTGGGAAGTAGGGCCACTGCATTCTCAAAACTCACAGGTGGCCCAGGGGATTATTGTGGTCAATGGTATCAGAGGCTTCTAAATATCAAGAAGGATAGACTCACTTGTTGAGATGGGCAGCTATAGGAATTAAATAAATAAATTAAATCAAAAAATAAATGGCTGCACTTCTCTGACGAAAATTCTTCCAAACTGATCAATTTTATTTGTGATCTGTTTCTAGATCTGAGTTCTGAATGAAAAAAAAATGCAGATAATCAACTCTCTTTGGAGCATTTCTGTTGTTGCCTTCACATTACCTGCTCCATCATCTAGTATAGAAAGGGATGGTTAGATAGTTATCTAAAAGAGAGGCAGAAGAAAGAGCAAAACCTATCTCTTTCTAAGTAACTGGCCTCCTTCCACAGTGAAGTATTGATTACAACCAGAACTGAGCTTATTGTCTCCTCCCTAATAGTCTTGATGAACCAAGTATGTGTGTGAGGATCCTTGGTGCTCTCTGAGCTTGGTTGTTTTCTTGCAGATGTTTCATTACCCAAGCTAGGTAACAGACTCACCAGTGGCACCATGAAGTATGTTGTTCACATACCTGAAAGATATAGATTAAAATCCCTTCCAGATAACACAATGTGATGCTTCAAGTGTAAAGGACTGTTAATCTTGTGGAAGTATGAAATATGCATTAAGGAGAGACCTGGAAAAAAGATTATGAAAATTAGAACTGTGTGGAACTCAAAATAACATTCCCTTGATTTAGTTTAGTATAAGATGAGATAAAGAGAAACTTGGAAGACCTGTTCCTCTGATTATAATACAGCATTCATGGTAGGAAATTCCTGAAAAGGTTTCTTGACTTGGCCAGTTTTGAAGGGCTAACAGCAACATATTGGACTCTGATAAACTGATTTCCAGCTTGGAGTAAGAATGAGCTATTTTAGCCACAGTCACAACCAACAAATGGATCTTTAGTTCCATTCTTTTTTTAGCAATGTTCAAGTAATTGGAAAAAGGTTTGCTGCCTGACTTTCTTCAGACACAATAAGGGCAGAGAATTAATTTTGTTTTGCCATTTTTACTGCTAGGTTGTGATCTGAACTCATACCTTTATCTAGTCAGTTCTTACTTTAAAAAAAAACTGATGCAGACACATGCAGAGCTGACAAGCTAATCTAAGTGACATGTATTACTATTTACAAAGGATTACAGTAAAGAATTGAAGCAATGTGTGTGTATGGGAGTGCAAATATAAAGATCTAAAGGCAAGCTTAACTTAACAAGAATGTTCTATATCAACCACCTGTTGAAAAGCTCTGTAATGTTTTAAATGTACATTACCTTCACTTCCTCCCTTATTCCACAGCTGCTAATCTTAATTGCTTGCTTTGGAATGCCAATTCAACCCTTAGCTAGCTGTGCTTTTGCTTCAGTGGGAGAAAAACCTTGCATTGTCTCCCTCAAAAGTGAAATAGGTCTATATTACTCCTCTAACTTAAACCTCAGTGAAATTCTCTTCCCAGCACATGAATCATCTTAGTCTTGATCTCCAGCTGTACCCAGTCCACAACTGCCCTGTGACTTTCCTTTTTAGTGCTGATTTGGTTCTTCTTTGGACAGTCTGTTCTCCCAGCTGAGTCTTACTGGAATCCCCTTCCACTTTTACAGATGTCTCCTGGTCCTTCTCCATTGTTACCTGAAGATTGTCTACAATAGTTTTTCCTAATCTTGTCTATATACTGGCTAGGGAATTTTTGGACTTGAAGTCCACACATCTTAAAGTTGCCAAAGTTGGGAATCAGTAGTCTAGTTCTTTATCTGTCTGGTTGCCTCTTCTTAATTATCTACTTCTCCAGGGACAACATCTGCACATCCTGAAAGCCCCCCCCATTCCTGTCTTCTTATATACCTAGTCTTCTACAAGCATATATACTAACTTGTAAAAACCTCAAGTACCTACTTTAGGCTTTTTAGTCCTCCCCCCTTTTACCCTTGACATGTACACTACTGAAAAGATCGATGTTTTGTAGCATGGCAGCTCATCCTCCCACAGAGTCCTGTCTGTGCTGTTGCAGAGGAATTGAGTTCTAGCCTTGAGAAGAGAGTGGGAGAAGCAAAGCAATTGCTCAGATCTAGCAAATAAAAACATGGGAAAGAGGCTCAGAGCAGGCCCTCCTTGACCTTTGTTAGAATGGGCAGTGAAGGTCAAAAAGGAGGCAGAGAAGGTGTTGGACAGGGCTTCAAGACTCTGTTAATTTACCCCACAACAATAAAGTAGCATTTCTAGAATCCCTGCAGTGTCTATTTCTTGACCTTGCCTTTCTTAAAGAGCTGACATCTACCATCCCCTACTCCTCCAACATGATATGATTTCCATGAGCTTTTTTGCTGTCAGCTTGAGTGACGTGAGCTGCAAATTTTTGCCTGTTGTGCTTTTCTTTTTCCTCACTTGCTCCTCTCTCTCTTAACAATTTCTGACTCTTAGCTTTACAATATCCATTCCCAAACTTGTTTCCTTTTTCCACTTAAGTGTATTTGACCACTCTTACTACCTTGGACACCCACTTCCCCCTCTCCCAAGGTCCTTCTCTCTGATCTGCAGAAATGCAGAACAATGAGGTCACAAGGTTTGCAGTGTAATCTGCAAAGGTTTTCAAAAGTTCCTTCCAATTTTACTTTTTTAGTGTGAATTAAAGGGGAAATTGTTAAACTTGTGAATAGAGAGCATTCATATCAATTATATGTAATTTTATTTAAATGTACGTGTGAGTGAAATTTAGATTTCATGTTTGGCTCCCAGCATTTCTCTAAGAAACCTACTTACCACTTTCCACCCACTCAAAGTTGAGTACTTTTGATTGAAAAAACTCCCTATATTGCATATAGCAATAGCACATAGACTTGTATATCATTTCACAGTGCTTTACAGCCCTCTCTAAGTGGTTTACAGAGTCAGCATATTGGCCCCAACAATCTGGATCCTCATTTTACTGACCTTGGAAGGATGGAAGGCTGAGTCAACCTTGAGCCGGTGAGACTCCAACTGCCAAATTATCAGCAGTCAGCAGAATTAACTTACAATACTGCATTCTAACCACTCAACCACCACGGCTCTTATCAAACTAAATCAAAGCTCCTTTTTCTCTGCCAAGTAGGTTTGTTTGTTTATAAATCTTATATAGCTGCCCAAGAGCCCACTTGGTAAAATAGTTAAGGAAATAGGGTAGAAACTGGAAGATCATGAGTTCTAGTCCCACCTTAGGCACCAAGCCAACTGAGTGGCCTTGGGCCAATCACTCCATCTCAGACCTTGGAAGAAGGCAATGGCAAATCACTTCCAAAAACATTGTCAAAATCCTGCAGGGACTTGTCTAGGCAGTCACCAAGAGTCAAGACCTTGCTCTGTGAATTATTCTAATATAATTTGATATATTTCCTTGTTTTTTTTCTGAGTGAAAATGAAAACAAGGTTAAAAAACAAGAAAGCTCAAGGCATTGTTTGTCCTTCCAATGAACTGTATTTGTTTTCTAGGATCTGAATTTATTTCAGATTTTTTTGTGGAGTGTCAACCAAGGGCAGACGTCAGAACAAAGAAAATGTTTGCATGGTAACTAGACTCTAGGATTTTTCATAATTCTGCAACCTGTACATTTGGTCCCCATCTGCTCTTCATTATAAATGCTGCAGAGCATTTATAATTTGGACACTGCATATCTACATAAAAGAGCTGCATGAGTGCATATGTACTGTGTCTTTAGTTCTCCTGCTGGCATTCTCCCTTGTGCATTCCAGATTCTATTTGATTTCCATTGCAAGGGTTTAAGGTGCCATCTTTATGCTGTGGGACTCTCCTTATCTTTGATATGAGGACATTACATAAATGAACCATTTCTCTTTTGGGATTCTTTTTCTGGACACAACTCTTGCTATAGTAGCCATGCTAATCAGGTGAAAGATAACAGTTTTTTAAAAGACATCAAACAATAAAATCATATTGTTTATCTTAAGATAACTGAGAACTATAGAATGCATATAAGAGATGATATTAAAGAGATAACTTTGTTTAAACTCTGAAACATATCTCAGAGTTACACATGTCTAAGACCAGCATCAATCAATTGTACATCTAAGTTAAATTGCACCTGTCAGAACTTGACTGCAAAAATCTGGATGATCACTAGTGGTCATATTTTAGCAGCATTAACCTGGCAGCCTAGTTAAATCTCATCCCTCAGTTGTCAAAATTAATGATGACAACACAAGTCTAAACAAATTCTGACAAGTGTCAGTGGTGAAACATTAATTTCCTGGAATAGGAAATTAGGAACCACTGTTTGTTACTCTTCTATAGTTTGTAACAGTGACTGACTTTAGCTGCACAGTCAAGCAAGATCAATCACTTTAAATTATTTATTAATAATGATTAATTGTGAGCATTTAACCAATGGCACACAAGTCAGTCAGAATTCTAGTTGTCATTGTTATGTTAATGTTCCACTTTGCAAAAACAATGAATGAAATAAATCAACTTCATTGGGCTTTTCTTTTTTTCTTTCTTTTTTTCATTATTGTAAGTGTATTTGAACAGTTCTAGAAATATCTTACTGAAAAGAGTGCCACAATACTTTTTTTAGTTATATAGTGTTAATTAAAAGGCAACTTTAATCAAAAGGTAAGAGGTATCTTCATAACAGGTCATCTGTTACACTTTTTTATTTGGAAATAATTGCATTGGGGCACAGAAAGTAAGCAGAGAAATATGAACAAATTATATTGTCAGTGAGTTCGCTTAATCAAAGTGACATACCACATGTATATACATACATGTCTGTATGCATACCATTTTTGTCTCCTCTGTCCCAGCAATTTTAAGCAGAATTGCTCAGGATAAAATAAGTTTTTTCTCTTCCACTGATTGAGATTTTGCTTCCCAAAATTTTGCTTCCCAAAAGATTTTGCCAGCCCTGATTGAGATTTTGCTTCCTACAGCTAACCGCATATCTTAGAGCCCTAATCAACATTCTTATGTTGAAATTTTGCTATTGCTAAATTAATTTTTCCTTAGGAATTCAGATTTGGGCAGTGGTTGATTGTCTGTTCATAATACCATTTTCTTTTAGGTTCATCTTTTAGCACAAGCCTAAAGTGCTTGGAAGGCACCAGAATTCCTTTGTAAGATGCTACTATCTTAAGATATGCAGTCATACACATCTTCTAAATAAATAAAATAAAAATGCAAAGCAAATCGTATCACCTCCCGAGCATGAATTGTTTTGTTGAAGCAAATCTAAGTCATTTCACAAAGGCTTAATATAAAGTCACCTCAAAGATTGTTTTGCAGCACTACTGATTGCTTCGTACATACACATAATTAATGTAGTCTAGATAACAATAATGGAATCTGGGAAAGTGAACATAATAGAAAATAACTGAAAAGGCTATATAGACACCACTTCCACAGAAAGCTCAAAAAAAATGAAAAATAGGTAATTCACAAGGATATAACCTATAAAATTATCAAAATGTGGGGAATTCAAAATGTAGAAAAAAATGGATTGGACCAATCTAAGAAGCGTGCATATGTTTTGCCACCTACTTAACTTTCACAATATATTTTGAAAGCATGTGGTGTATATATATATGTGGTGTATATATATATATATATGAACCATGCTAAAGCTAAATAATTTTGATAGGGTAAATATGTGCGTGGGTGTTGCTTGAGATTCCAAAGTAAACTAGTCTTCATTTCATAAGGAAAGAAAGTTGAGATATATTGACAACGTGGTTGGGAAGAAAACTGTAGGACAGAATGCTTGATTTCCTGAAAGAAGAATCTTGGATTTTTCCCCTGGGACAAAAGCAAAATATAAATAAATTTCATTTATTTACAAATCAACTCAAGAATAATGCATGCTCAATCACTTCTATTTCTTCTTCTAATGAATAAGTTAGAGTTCCTGTGATGTAAATATAAATTTCTTGTAGAAGGCATAAATACTAATGCATTCTAATAAATTTTGAAAGGTATTCCAGTGAGCAGCAAAAGTCTGCATTTAAAACATTGGAAGAGACAGATAGGATTGTGTCTCTGTGGCTTTTATAATACATAGGAGTCCCTGCGGATTTTATTCTGTTAGCTGTAGCTGACTTTAGGGGTCAGTGGTCATCTTCATTTCAAGGACATTGAATCAGCACTGTTCGAAGACGTTCCCGCAGTCATGTGGCCAGCATGATGTCATGGAGCTCTGTTAACTTTCCACCAAAGTGGTACCTATTTACCTACATGGATTTACATGCTTTCAAAATGCTAGGTGGGCAGGAGCTGAGGTGAGAATGGGGACTCACCCAGTGGTGGGATTCAGCCAGTTCACACCACTTTGGCAGAATCGGTAGCTAATTTTTTGTTGCCCAGGCACAGAATGGAGTTCTGAAAGTGGCATCCACACACAGAACCGGTTCTTCACATATTTGAATCTCACACTGGGATCATCCTGTCACATGATGCTCAGCTCTCAAACCTGGGATGTTGACTTTCCAGCCAACAAGTCCAGCGTTTTAACCACTGAGCCTCCGTGCCACCTTTTATAACAACATACGCAACTGAAATTGGTTGGCACAGTTTGGGTGTGTCTGGGGCCAAAAAATGGGCCTGGGGACTATATTGGACCAATGAGCCTCAAAGTCCACAACTTTGTATTAGATAAGACCTTATGATCTTTTATATATCTGTGCTGAAATGTGTAGCGCAAACCGATTCATAAAATCTTCAGTTTGTCAAAATCCTGAGTCAGAAACTAATTTTTATTTGCTACAACTGCCAGGGAAAATAGTTAATAATATAACTAAGTCCATATTTATAACTCTCCCCCATTGAGGCTTTGTTCTCTGTGCAACAGATCTTCCGGGTAATTTATCCATGCAAATATATACTTTGTTTTGTTTAACATAGGCACTCATTTATTTTAAACACTTCCTGGTCTATGAGTTCATTCCCTTGGGTTTGTTTTTAAATGAAACTAGATTTACTGGTTACTTAACAGATTCCTCTACACACACAAGTCTAGGGCCTTATTTACCCTTAAATAACTTGGTAAATTCACATTGGCACTAGCTATGTGCAATATACACAGGAAAAATGAAGCAGCTGGGTCACCATGCTTTCCCTGCTATAAAAGGCTTCCTAGAGTGCTGGACAATATTTGCTCTTTCACAGTGATAATTTATTGCACTTTTGGAAGAGAGAAGCTTTGTTTGTTTGCATGCTGATTTGGGACTCAGTGATGGAAATCTGGCAGTTCCTTAGACAGCAGCTTTTGCTGCCCTTCACTCAATAGCTGCCCTTCCAAGGTGAAGAACATTAAGTAAGGAAGACAAACAAATAACAGAACTGGCTGAGCATTCGTGTTTGATGTTGCTATGGTCATTTAAGCAGATGAACATGTTAGAACTTAAAACTGTATTTTTGCTTTTCAGATGATAGGTTAGATAATACACGCACAAATATGTGTCGGTATAGACACTTCCATATAATAGAAAAATTTCAAGGGCACATTTTCTTTAACCGCAATCTCTAATAATTAATAACATCAATAATAAAAATAATAATACCACCAATATTTCATGCAAAAGACAGAATATGCTTCTATATTTCTAATAACTGTAACCTCGTATTACTTCTGTCCTTTACAATGTGAAACATTAATATTTGTTTTATATTGTAGCCAATAGCTAACTAACGTTGGCTTCTAAAGTAGTGTGTGATTACACTAATATAGTGGTATCTCAGGACTTCCAGTTTGCTGAGGCAGCTGCCACGGATGTTTGGAAGGCGAGCTCCATTTTCCACATCTAATTTCGCATCACTGGGGGACCCTGGAAAGGGTTGAAAGTCACCCTGTAGGGGTGACCAGCAAGGAGCGGATCCCCGCTTGATCACAGGAGGGCAGTAACCCTTCCGTTTGATCTGGGGCAGCCCTACAAACCGGTGGACAAATGATCAGCCATAGAAATATGGCTTGTCACCATCAGGCAACTATAAAGCAGTGCAGTTGAGACTGGGTGAGATCTACCTCTCTTAAATCTTAACTATTTTTCTACCTGCATAAGCTGCTCAAAGTACTTTCCCCCCTGTGGAGAGAGGGAAGGGAAATTCTATCCCACCCTCTAAAAACACCGGCGACTGACTATCCAGGGGAGTGTAAAACGTTGCAAGAATAACTTGATCCTAACTGGATTTTTATCATTTTAAAGTTTGTGGATTAAAAGATTTTTTATATTTACTGAAGATCTGGGTTTTTATTTACAAAAAAGAAGTAAAATTGAAAAGATTATAAAAATTTTGGACTTAAAAGAAAACACTAAATATTATGGGTGACATCTTGTGGCTAAAACTGATATTACAACTTGTTATAGCTTAAAAGAGACTTGGCTTGTAGCCCAGACTATAGATAAGACTTTTGTAACTTTGACAGATATCAGCTGCGAAAAGCCCAGCTGTGTTTTATACTCAGTGACATTTTTTTGTATTGTCTGATTGTAAAGCTTTTAACTTAATACACTACTAAGAGAACATGGATGAAGATCAGAAACAGATTCTCTTTATGTTGAAAGCAATTTATGAAACTATCCTTACAGCTACTGATGAAATAAGAAATTACAGAAAAGACCAAGATGTCAGCCCAGATATACGAATCCAAACTTTGATTACAACTAAAAAATCAACTACAGAGAATATAATAGAAAAAGTGGAACAATTAAATACTATGACAGAAGATTCAACTGATCAACAGATACAGTTAATGAAAAACCCAGAAAAGGCACTGACAACATTGAAAAGGGAAAAGTTTTCCTATATAAATCAGAAGAAACCTGAAGATCAAGAAGAAGAACAGACTGGAGAGAAAATAAACAGTTCAGGACAACTACGCCGAGATGGAAAAATAGAGAGACGATTTGTTAGTCCTTTCAAAAAAAATGACGACTGGATGGCTTTTTCTACTTCAAACAACATACATATCAACACAGGGAGATTTATTTGATGACTTAAAAGCATGGACATGGAAGACGATTTGGCAAAGAAAGAAAGCTAGAATAAGACTGAAGAAAATTGGGGTTTTGACTTATCAGTTGAAATAGAAATAGAACATTGAATTGAAATAGAACATACTCAAATAGATAATATGTGTACTTTGAATACTAGATATTGTCATGAAAATTGAGATAAAGAAAACTTTGGTCATTTAAAACTTGGAAATATAAATATTAACAGTTAAATTTGAATATTGATTTGCTTATAAAGGTTAAATGTAAAGGTAATTCAGATATATATAAGCTAAAAATTGATTGATGAATGCAATAAATATGTTTTTATTTAGCTGTAATAATAAAAACTTTTAGCTTAAATATGAGCAGATATCAAGAGAAAAAGAGAGGAAGTATTAAATGTTGAAATAAAAGAAATTTTGGTTGCTAAATTTAAAATATTTGGAAATTAACAGAAAATAAGAATGTTATATTGTATTATTAATTAGTTGATGTAAGATGGTGAGAATTCAAATAGAGAAGACGTGTTTCCTGAACATTAGATCTTGTGATGAATTGTGATAAAGGGAATTGGGGTTATTTTAAACTTGGAAATTATAAATATTAAACATTAAATTTAAATATTAATAGGAAACTGTTGTGTCTGGCCCCTCTCAGCTCATTAAAATCCACATAAATATGTCTTTAAGAGTTTTATTTAACACATCTCAAAAGGATTCACTTCAAAGCAAGCTGCTGGCATTTTGCTGGCCGGAACGGCCAAGACTGATTTATTTACATTTAGATTAAACATGCTCTCCCCCCACCTTCCAATTAACTCACTCTTTCTTTATCACATTGTCCAAGACCTCATTATTCTTCCGTAGGTTTCAAAAACACCAGAAAACTGAGTTCACACGCACTGCCCAAGGGAGTTCACACGCATTGCCCAAGCTACTCCTTGATTAATGTTGCTCGTGACAAAAGCGTAGTCTCTCTTTCCCCTTCTAATATAGTTTCCGATACGTCACTTCCCCCCATTACTTCCTTTTTCCACTTAACTGACACCTTCGCTTATCAAACCTTCGGAATCTCGGATCAAGCCATCTATCTTCTTGTTCTAAATCTGACTCATCACTTTGAGAGTCTGATTCAGAATGCATACAAAGCTCCTCATTGTCTAGCTCGGCTGCCGGGAGGGGAAAATACCCAGAGGGGCCTGCTTGTGCTTCGTCATCCTCTGATATGTCCCCATCCGGTCTTGAGACACCCACAACACTATCCCCCCCGCAGGCCCCTCCTCCGGGGTCCGTCATAGGGGATGTGGTTTGGAGGGAAACGCAGTATGAAAATCCCACATTAACTCAGGAGCCTCAATATCCTGAGCATCTACCCAAGAGCCAGCGGCCGGCCCACCCCCGGTCCAATCAACCAAATATTGGAAGCGGTCGTTGAGCCATCGGGAATCTCGGATGCCGGACACCTCCAACCGGGAAACAGGAACTTGAGCACGGCGAGCTGTCGGGCCCGGATCAGGAGGTCGAAGCGGAGAATCAGGGTTGACAGGAAAAAAGCAAGGAGCGATGAAACACGGGATGTACACGAAGAGACCTAGGCAAAGTTAAACGATAGGTCACCGGATTGATGACCGTCTCCACAGGAAAAGGACCTAGGAAACGTTGATCAAGCTTGTGGTGAATTCTCCCTGGAAACAAGTACTTGGTGGAGAGCCAAACCCAATCTCCAACAGCTAACGGCGGCGTGTCGCGACGCGAGCGGTCTGCAACCCGCTTGTAGTCTTCCTTGGCCTTAGTCAAGTGCTGCTTAACCATCTCGTGGACTGACTGGAGTTCGGTTAAATAGTCCTCTGCAACTGGAACTGGAGAATCGAGGAGCGTGAGCGGGAAAAATCTGGGATGATAGCCGTAGTTGGCAAAAAATGGAGTGGTCTGAGTGGAAGTGTGCTGAGAGTTGTTGAAAGCGAATTCGGCCATGGAGAGATATTTGGACCAATCGTTCTGTTGGTCGTTGATGAAACAACGCAAATACTGCTCCAGGATGCCAATCACTTTCTCTGTACCCCCATCAGTCTCTGGGTGATGCGTGGAGGCTAGATTAACTTGGACTTGAAGCGCAGACATGAGTTCTCTCCAGAACTCCGAGGTGAACTGGGTTCCTCGGTCGGACACTATTTTGTCAGGCAAACCGTGTAGCCGGAAGATATGTTGAATGAACAGCTGAGCAGTGACCTTGGCTGTCGGTATTCGTCGGCAAGGAATGAAATGTGCCATCTTGGTCAGCATGTCCACCACTACAAAGACAACGGTGTAGCCGGCAGAAACAGGTAGACAAGTCAAGAAGTCCATGGAAATAGCTCCCCAGGGTCTCTCCGGCGTGGGTAAAGGCTGTAATAATCCCGGAGGGGCTCCTGTGGCATGTTTTGCCTGACGGCACCGTACACAGGAATTCACATAAGACTGAACATCATGGCGAAGTCTGGGCCACCAAAAAGTCCGAGACACTAAGTGGAGAGTCTTAAAGAAACCAAAATGACCTGCCGCAGGGTTATCATGGCATTGAGTCAGGATGAGACCACGGAGTGGGCCTGCTGGAACATATAACAGGTTGCGGAAGCGTAATAGTCCCTCGGACAAGGTCCAAGGTGAGTCGGGACCCACCTCTTGTCTCTTCCGTATCGCAAAGTCATCTAGTTGTTGAGCTTCCCGAATCTGTCGTAGATCTACCGGATCATGCACGGCTGCGATCGATTCGATAGGCAGAATGGTTCGAAGCGGCAAGGGGTCCTTGATCTGTAGATACTCAGGTTTACGGGACAAGGCATCTGGTCTTTTGTTGTACCCTTTCGGAATGTAGGTGACTTTGAAGTTGAATCGAGCGAAGAACAAAGACCAACGGATTTGACGTTGATTCAATTTCCTGGCAGATTGCAAAAATTCCAAGTTTTTATGGTCAGTCCGAACTTCAACTTGCTAGCGAGCTCCTTCCAGGTGGTGTCTCCAGATCTCAAAAGCAGTCTTGATGGCCAATAGTTCCTTTTCCCAAATGGTATAATGGCGTTCGGAGGGACTCAATTTCCTGGAGTAATAAGCACACGGGAACAGGGGGCCGCCATCTTGGCGTGTTTGAAGTAGCACGGCCCCTACCGCCACATCTGAGGCGTCGGCCTCCACTACAAAGGGACGACAAGGATCTGGATACTTGAGAATGGGTTCCTGAACAAAAGCCTTTTTGAGGGTCTGAAATGCCTGTTGCTCGGCATCGCCCCACTGGAACTTAATGCCTTTCCGTAACAGTCGAGTAAGGGGCGCAGTCAAGGCAGAAAATCTCGGAATGAATATCCTGTAATAGTTCGCAAATCCCAAAAGTCTTTGGACATCTTTTGCTTTACATGGTGGTTGCCAGGTTTGCAAGGCCTCAACCTTGCCAGGATCCATGGCGATGCCTTGTGGAGAAATCACATGTCCCAGAAACTCAATGGTGGTTTGATAGAATTGACATTTCTCTAACTTGGCGTAAAGGTGATGCTCTCTCAAGCGTTGCAAAACTCGCCGGAGATGCTGAAGATGAGTTGCTCGTGACGGGGAGTAAATCAGGATGTCATCGAGGTAAACCACCACAAATTGATCTAATAAATCCAGGAAGATGTCATTCATGAAATGTTGAAAAACGGCCGGAGCATTGGTGAGTCCAAAGGGCATAACGGTATACTCAAAATGACCATACCTGGTCCCAAACGCGGTCTTCCACTCGTCCCCCTCTCGGATGCGAACCAGGTTGTAAGCACCCCGTAAATCTATCTTGGTGAAGATGGCCGCTGATCGGAGACGGTCCATGAGATCAGGAATCAAAGGCAGAGGGTACCGGTTGCGCACCGTGATGGCATTGAGCTTGCGATAGTCACAGCATAGGCGTAAATCTCCGGTTTTCTTCTTCACGAATAACACAGGAGCTGACAAAGGCGAGGAAGAGGGACGAATGAAACGTCTGGGTGCCGGGATGGGTGGAGTGATAGGTAGGGTCTGGAATCCTCTGCATGGTGCAGGAACTGGCTTGGCACTTCCGGTGACTGGAACCATCTGTTTGACCAGGCGGGCATCCATGGCTTGCGTTTGCGCCTCAATAGCCAAACAATGTTGGTATAATGCATCCAGGGTCGCGGGTATTACAGTATGTTTCAATCCATTCAAGATCTGGGAAGACAGGCCATCTTGAAAGATTTCCATGAGAGCCTCATCATTCCAATTAATTTCTTTTTTTTTTTGCAGTTTTGATAACTATTTTTTTTATTATAAAAATTCTTTTATTAAAACAATTAACATTGAACATAAAAACATATTATGCAGCAATCATCATGACACCTGGTATACAATACTAAGTATTAGTCTTTGAAAACGTCTGAGTTAGTAAGCCTTTTTCCCCACTCTTCGTGTCTAGCCTCAACTATACTCCTGTTACATTTTATTTTGATTGGTGTTTCCCCTATCCGTTTCAATATTAATGTGATCAACATTAAACATAAGATCCTATTGCTAAGCAATCATCCTAGAACATAGCATACAACATTAGGTATTAATCTTTGTAAACATCTGTTTTAGTAAACGTTCTTCCCTCCTCCCTTACATCTTCAAGTATACTCCGAATACATTTTGTTTGATTGGTGTTTCTCCTATATATGGTCTATCTACTGTATCTAGTCTATCGCATATTGTGCGTTTGCGCTTCTGAGTTGACTTCATCCCATTACTAGTGCAATCTTTTATGGTCCCCAACCCGAGATCCTGAGGTAAAAGTTTCATATCCTGAGGTAGAGATTCAGTCTACTTTAACAATATTAAAGCAAACAACGTTAGTCATAAGGTTATGTTAAGAGGCATTAGTTATAGAACATATACATTCAACGTTGGGTGTTAGTTTTTGTAAACATCTGATTTGTTAGCCCTTCATCCCTCCTCCCATCGATCCTTAGCTGAACGCCAGCTGCATTCTGTTTGATTGGTGTCTCTCTTGGATATAGTCTATCCACTATTTCCAGTCAGTCACAAATTGTTCATTGGAGCGGTTTTTCAAGTATGCTGATATTTTTGCCATTTCCGCCAAATTTGTTACTTTCACAGTCCATTCTTCAATAGGCGGTATTTCCGGATTCTTCCAGTACTGTCCCACCAACAATCTTGCTGCTGTAATTAAGTTCAAAAATAAATTTGTCTCTGAGGTAGTGATATCCTTTGTGATCCCTAACAGAAAAGCCTGAGGTAGAAATTCTATACGCTTTTTGAAAATAGTTTGGAGTGTCCACCATATCTTCCTCCAGAATGCTTTGATTTTTCTGCATGTCCACCATATATGAAAGTAAGTAGCCTCCCCGTCCCCGCACCTCCAGCATTTGGGCTGGGAGCCCGGGTAGATGAGTGATATTTTTTTCGGGTCTAGGTGCCATCTATAGAACATCTTGTAGAAGTTTTCCCTTAAGTGTTGCGATTTCGTGAATTCTACATTCCTCACCCAGATTTTCTCCCACGTGTCCATGGTGATAGGGTGTCTGAAGTCTTGTGCCCACTTTATCATACAGTTCTTGACTAGCTCGGTTTCAGAGTCCATTTCTATCAGAATGCTGTACACTCGTTTGATGTGCATAATCCCCTGTTCTCTAATCTGTTTAATTAGATTCTCGTCGGTCTGGGAGAAGCCCTTCTTCTTGTCTTTACGCCACCTTGACTGTAGTTGTATATATGATAGCCAGTTACTTCCTATTCCTCTGTTTGCTAGCGTTGCTTGAGATTTCAAGAGGAACCCGTTTTCTTCTCCCAGTACAAGTTCACTGTAGGGCACCACTTCTTGCCCTTGGGATGTGTTCATATCCCCTGTTGCGTGTCCAGGGATCGTCCAGATGGGAATCTTGTCGTGTAGGAGGTGCTTATATTTCTTCCAGACCCATAGCAATGGGATTCGTAATGGGTTCTCCTTGAAGTTCCTATCTGCCTTTTTGTCGTATACTAGGTATGCGTGCCAGCCGAATCGTAGACCATGCCCCTCAACATTCAGAATTCTATCATTTGTCATGTTGATCCAGTCACTAACCGCCACCAACGTTGCCGCATAGTAATATAGCTTTAGATTAGGCATTTTGAGTCCCCCTCTCTCCCTTGCGTCTTGGATGATTTTTAGTTTCACCCTCGGTCTCTTGTCGTCCCAAATAAATCTGTTGATGCCTTTCTGCCAATTGTCTAAGTCCGCTTCCTTCTTGAGTATGGGTAGCATTTGGAAGAGAAATAAAAATCTGGGTAATACATTCATCTTTACTGTCGCTATCCTGCCGAGCAGGGACAGACGTAGTGATTTCCACCTTTCCAGGTCTGCTTGTATCTTATTCCACAGGACCTCGTAGTTATTCTTGTATAATTTCGCATTTGTTGATTCTATCTCCACTCCTAAGTATCTGACTTTCTTGACTATTTCACAACCCGTTATTCTTTCCAGGTTCCGTTTTGCTTTGTTGTCTAGGTTTTTGACTAGCATCTTTGTTTTTGATATATTTACTTTGAAGCCTGACACCCTACCATAGTCCTCCATTATCTCCATCAATTTCCTTGCTGATTGTGCTGGTTGCGACATTGTCACCAGCAGGTCATCCGCAAAGGCACATAGTTTGTATTCTTGCTGTTTAATCTGTATGCCCTGTACATCCTCTGCCGCTCTTATTCTGTTCAGTAAAATTTCCAGTGTTAGGACAAATAGCAGGGGGGACAGCGGGCAGCCCTGTCTCGTGCCTCTCTCTATATTAAATGAGTCCGTTAAGTCTCCATTGACAATGATCTGACCTGTTTGTTTCTGGTAAATTGCCGTTATGGAGTTGAGAAACTGTACTCCCATTTTCATCTTCCGGACCAAGTTCGTCAGGAACGGCCAGTGCAGTCTGTCAAAAGCTTTTTCTGCATCCACAAACATAAGAGCGGCGGGTATCTGGTTGTGCTTTTGCAGGTATTCTATTATGTTCAGCAGCTGTCTCACGTTGGTTTTCATCTGGCGTCCTTGTATAAATCCCCTTTGGTCCGGGTGTATTGTTTTTTGTAGTACAGTCATTAGTCTATTGGCCAAAATTTTTGTGAAGATTTTGTAGTCTGTGTTTAGTAGTGAAATGGGCCTGTAGTTTGCGGGCTGTGTGTTGTCTTTCCCCTCCTTTGGGATTAATGAGATGTAGGCTGTTTTCCAGGATGGTGGGACCTGGCCTCCTTCTTGAATGTTGGCAAATAGTTTTCTGAGGGGTTCTAGCATCTCCTCTTGGAGGTGTTTGTAGTAGGTCGCTGTTATCCCATCCGTCCCGGGCGATTTTCCTGCTTTCAGTTGTGTGATCGCTGAGTGTATTTCCTCTTTTGTGATTGAGGCATTCAGGGCTTCTCTTTGTGTGTCGGTAATCGCCTGTATCTTTTCGTTTTGTAGGAACTCATCTATCTCTTTGTCTTGTATCTTATCCTCGGTATATAGTTTCGAGTAGAACTCCGTGAACGCTTTCTTGATGGTTTTTTGTCGGAATTCTTCCTTGCCTTTGTATTCTATCTTTTCAATTATGCGGGATTTCTGTTTCTTTCTTATAGTGTAGGCTAGCCAGCGGCCCGGTTTGTTGGCCTTGCAGAATGTCTTATGTTTTGCATATTGTATATTCCTTGCAACTTGGTCAGCCATCAACATGTCAAATTGCTTTCTTAAGATCTTGAGTCCTTCTTTGGTGACTTTGTCCTCTGGCCTTTTTATTAGTAGCCGCTCCCTTTTACTTATCTCATTTTCTAACTCTTTTCTTTTTTGTTCTTGTTTGTGACGGTGCCTGCTATTCATGGCTATGAGGATCCCGCACATGTACACCTTGCTGCCTTCCCAGATCGTTTCTATCGGTGTTTCATTGTTCATATTTGTGTCGAAGAATTCCTTCATAGCTTTTTTGCATTCCGCCACATTGTTTTCATGTCTAAACAAGTTTTCATTGATTCTCCAGGACCTCCTCTGTTTCGGGCCATGTCTTAATTCCATCCTCACAGGGTTGTGGTCTGTCAGTGTCTTGGGTAGGATTTTCACCGCGTTTAGACAAGTTAGCAAGTCACTAGAAGTTAATATAAAGTCGATTCTGGAGAATGATTGATGTCTGCCAGAGAAGAAGGTGAATTCTTGTTCTTTGCCGTGCCTTTTCCGCCATACGTCTGTCAGTTCGAGGTCCTCCTTCATGTCGAAGAAGGATTTAGGCAACTTGGAGTGTTTTTGCGGGTTCGGTGCAGTTCTCTTTTTGTCTAGAGCAGTCTCTATGACCCCGTTCCAGTCGCCCATGATGATGTAAGATCTGTAGTTAAGTTGTGTTATTTTCTTGTGTAGCTTTTTGTAGAATTTGCCTTGTTGCTGATGTGGTGCATATACGCCCATTACTAGAATCTTCTTGTCTTCTTGTGTTATTTCAATTGCCAGGTATCTACCTTGGGGGTCGGACTCTATTAGCTTAGCCATTACATGTTTCTTTACGTATATAACAATCCCATTCTTTTTTCTTGGCGCCGCTGCCACAAAGTGCGCACCTAGTTTGTAGTTGATCAGATATTTCTGGTCTGCTGCTCTGATGTGTGTTTCTTGTAGGCAGATTATATCGCTTTTACCTTGGTTTAGGTAGTGGAGAATTTTTCTTCTTTTCTGGGGGGAGTTCAGTCCGTTCACATTCCAAGTCAAATAATTAGTAGCCATCATCTGTTGCAGGATATTTTTGCGAGACCATTTCTGTTGTTTCTCCTGTTGTCTCCTTTGGTCTCGTTCCCACGATATCCGGATTGGTGCTCATTTTGGTTTGTGAGGTCTTGCCTTGCTGGTCTGTACGTTTGGTAGTGAAGCCTGGTATCCTGCCCTCTGTAGACTGTCCTGCCTCCTTGTTTTTGTTGCTCTCTGCTCTCTGCGCCCTCGCCCCTAGAGGTAGTCCATTCATTTCCTCTGCCACTGCCCCGATCTGTGCTTCTGCGCGGCTTGCTCGTTGGCCTCTTTCCCTCCCACTTTCCAGTGGTCTATCTGCTTCTTCTCTCGCGGTGGGTTGAGGGCCTCCCGACTTCAGTTCCTTTTCGAGGAAGTCTTTGGCTTTCTGGACCGAGGTCAAGTAATGTCTCTTGTTTTTATAAGAAAGTGACACTCCTGTTGGGGTTTCCCACCGGTATTGCAGTGCACGCGATCTCAGTTCTGTGGTCAGGAATTTGTAGTTCTTTCTGTCTCTCAGCATCACCTGGGGGATCTCTTTCAGAACCTTCACCTCCTGCTCCTCTATGTAGAATGCCTTGTTATAGGAAGTGGCAGAGATGTGGTTCCGGAACCTCTGTGTTGTGAAGTGGATGACCACATCCCTTGGTTGGTGCTTGTTCACTTCCCTCCAGGCGCCCACTCTGTGGATTTTTTCGACATGCCACTCAATCTCATTGGCGCTCGTGCCCAGGAATGTTGCCAGGGCCTCTACAAAGGTCCTGCGCAGTCTTCCCTGGGGTTCGTATGTTGTCTCGTTCCACCCTCTGATCCTGATTGCAAATGCCATTTGCCAGAATTGTATCATGGTGGACTGGTCTTGAACCTCTCTTTTCACCTCTGCAATCTGTCCCTCTACGCGGTTTTCCATTTCCTTCATCATCTTTTCCGTATTCTCTCTTGTTTCTTGGAGGTTTTTGTAATGTGTTTGCAATGCCTCCTTCATCTGTTCCAAATCAGTGGCCGTCGCTTTGCGCTGTTCTTCCCACTTTTTCTCCAGTTCTCCACCTTGGTCCGCCAGCATCCTCTTCATGTCTTTGTATCTTTCCTCCATCTTCCGTTCTGTTTCTAGGCGTCCTTTCTCCATCTTCGCGCCCATTTCTGCCAATTTTCTATCCATGCCATCCATCCGTACCACCATCGTCGCTATCGTCTCATTTAGTGTCTCAATCGTCTCTTTTAGTTCTTGGATCATGCGTGCTGTTGCGGAGTCGTGGGTTGGCGTGTGGATCTGAGGGCATGCAGTTGGATGGGAGTGTGTGTGGTTGGGTGGGGTGTTCCCTAGCAGATTGGAGGGCTGGGCCGGGGAGGGTGCAGCTCCCTTCAGGTCTCGCAGTTTGATTTGTTTTGTCCGTCTGGCAGCCATTTTGAGCTTCTCCTCCTGTTGGCCTGTCCACCCTTAAAGCCACCCCTTGATGCAAAGAATTGTGGGGGAGTTGTTCCTGTGTAAGATTGTCAAGTTGCTAGAATGGGTTGGATCAAATTTTTCTGTGACAAGTTAGCAAGTGTTCATGTCTCACAGTTAGTATTTTAACAGCAAAGTGGTAGATCACTAGGGGGTGTAGCTTGTTTTCAATTAAGCTTTTCTGTACTGGCAGGGGTGATACAAAGATGGGAGGATCTGAGGCTTGGGATTTTTGATGATTGCCTTTTTCTCAAGATGCAGTACAACACTAGGTTGTGGTCTGGTGAAGATCCAGAAATCTGGTCCTTCCAAAAGGGGAGGGGGTGCCTTCAGGGTTTAGGCAGTGTAGGGGTAGGAGCCTGTATTCTGGCAGCTCTATGTTCAGGGAGCCAGTTCAGTACCTTTGCCTTGGGTTCCTCTTCACTCCCCTCTGCCAGCCTGTTTCTTCTCTTTGCTCTTTTCTGGCTCCTTCTTGCCCCTTTTTCTCTGCCTCCTTGCCCAGGTCGCTTCCTCCTGCCTTCTGTCAGCCTGTGTTTACTGCTCCCCTCTACTTTTCCCCTTATTGCTCACTGGGTTGCTTTCCAGCTTTCTTCTTCCCTGCCGTCCGTTGTGGGGGGGGAAGGGAAGGGAACAGTGTCTCTGCAATGTTTCCCCCCCTTCTCCTCTTTCCCCCTTCTCTTCGTAGCCTCCTCCCACCCGGTCTGTCTGCTCCTGCTCCGCTCGTCCGGCTCCTTGCCGCTTCTGTTACTTTTCTTGGGGGCCTGGGGGGGTCTTCTGGGGGTCCTGTGAAGGCCTCTTCCTCCCTCTGCTAGCCTCGCTCTCCGTTCGGTGTCCCGCAGCGCGCAGTTCCACCCCCCGCCTGTCTCACCGCTTTTCGCTGTCTCCTCCGAACGCTGTTCGTCTTCCTTTCCCTGCGTCTGCTGGCCCTCCTCCGTAGCGGCTGGGCGGCTTCACGGCTTCCTCCGACCTCCAGCTGGGTAAGTCCAGGGCTCTTCTTCCCTCGTCCTGCTTCTTTCTGGTCTTCTCTCGCCCCTGTCTCCTTCTTCGCTGGTCCCTCGGTCTTCTCCCCTCGCCTCTATTGTTTCCGCCCTCGTGCCGTCTTCGGGCTGGCCGCAGCCGGCCTCTCCGTTTTCTTCCTCTGTTCTCGTCTCCTCCGGCGATCCTGTTCTCAATTGGATGTTTTCCGGGTCGCCGGAGGTTCCGCTACCTTCCGCGGGTCTCTCTCCTTGAATCTGGTGCTTCGGGCGGCTGGAAAGCCACCGAATATCCGATTCCAATTAATTTCTTGAGCTAGGCGGCGAAAATCTGATATATATTCCGCTACGCAGCGTGATCCTTGACGTAGCTCTCGTATCCGCCTGGTGGCATTTTGTCTACGAAGGGGGTCAACAAATTCTCTTTCCATCAGCTGGCAGAATCCTGCATAATTGTGCAGGACAGGATCTTGTCCGTCTATCAGAGGAGACGACCAATCAGCAGCTGGACCAGAGAGTAAACTTAAAATGAAAGCTACTTTCGTTTCATCAAGCTGGAAATCTGCTGGAGTTGAGGCAATGAATGTTTTGCATTGGTTTAAAAAAGCTGGAAATTTACTACGCTCTCCAGTAAACTTATCAGGCAATGCTAAATAACATCTGTTTCGTCTGGGAGGGGGGGCTGGAGCTGGGGCTGGGGCTCCTGCAGCTTGAATCTGCTGTTGCAAATGTCCAATTTGTTGCTGGAGAGTTTGAACTAATTGATACAGAGCCGGATTATCAGCGAGAAGCTGCTCCATGATGTCACTGAAAGCTCGGACTAATTTTCGTCTTTTCTGTCTTGGTCACAAGCAATCTGTTGTGTCTGGCCCCTCTCAGCTCATTAAAATCCACATAAATATGTCTTTAAGAATTTTATTTAACACATCTCAAAAGGATTCACTTCAAAGCAAGCTGCTGGCATTTTGCTGGCCGGAATGGCCAAGACTGATTTATTTACATTTAGATTAAACATGCTCTCCCCCCACCTTCCAATTAACTCACTCTTTCTTTATTACATTGTCCAAGACCTCATTATTCTTCCGTAGGTTTCAAAAACACCAGAAAACTGAGTTCACACGCACTGCCCAAGGTATCAGGCTACTCCTTGATTAACGTTGCTCGTGACAAAGGCGTAGTCTCTCTTTCCCCTTCTAATATAGTTTCCGATACGTCACTTCCCCCCATTACTTCCTTTTTCCACTTAACTGACACCTTCGCTTATCAAACCTTCGGAATCTCGGATCAAGCCATCTATCTTCTTGTTCTAAATCTGACTCATCACTTTGAGAGTCTGATTCAGAATGCATACAAAGCTCCTCATTGTCTAGCTTGGCTGCCGGGAGGGGAAAATACCCAGAGGGGCCTGCTTGTGCTTCGTCATCCTCTGATATGTCCCCATCCGGTCTTGAGACACCCACAACAGAAACTAAAAATTGGGAAAAACTATTTAGGACATTGATTGTCTATAAACATTGAATGTTAAAATAACTAGGTTATGTATAAACTAAAAATTATTGATAAATGTAAGAAAGTTACTTTTATTTAATTGATATAATAAGAATTGTGTTAGTTTAAATATGAGGCAGTAAATACTAAGGGGAAAAGAGAGGAAATATTTAATGTAATGGTTTGAGATCTGTACTAAAGATACTTGTATGTTATTGAATTATCGATTAACTCAGCCGCCACATTACTTTTTAAATATTTAAATGTAAAACCAGAAAATCATTAAAATTTTCTTTAATATATATATATTAAAGCTACTGGACATGAAATTAATTCTGAAGGAACCAAACTAATCTCCAAAACTGAACACCACAACAAGAGAATAATTATGGAAGCCATCGAAATAGAAAAACACCCCCACAACATGAATAAACGTGATGATACCTCCTGCCTACCAGACATCTGGAAACTAGCCCTAATCAACAAATGAGTCCCAGCCATGAAAACCATCACCGGACCCAGAACAATACAGGACACCACCACCATTCACCCTCACCAGACCCAAACCCAATCCCAAACCCAGACGAAATGCAACCGCCATCCAGAAGCCAAACCATGATGACATCACCAGCTGCTGCACCTCCCTCCAACCCCCACACAAAGCAAACGGACATGAACTCAGAGCTAGACCGCAAACTCGGAGCCAAACCAAAGCCCGGTATGTTACATCACAGCCTTCTGCTCTGGACTTTACATCACAGAACTCAGGAGATTACAATGCTAAAGCTCAGGATGTTACAACACAGCCAACCACCCAGGATGTTGCAACACAGAACTCAGGATATCACTACACCAGATCTCAAGATGTCATCACACAACCCAGTACCCAGGTCGTTACAACACAAAAGACTAATGGGCACACAGCCAGCATCTCAACTACTCAAGATGTTATGAAACAGTCGAACAATCCGCAAACAATAACTCCAACACAGCCAGCCAATCCACCCACAGCAACAAAGCAAGCACTCCATACACACACACCAGTATTTATAGAGAGACAGCAGCTCTGATCACACTTTGCTCACACAAGCAAGAAGCCAAAGACCTCAGCCTGAAGATGACGAGTGGGACCTCATCAAAATGTCGCCAAGATACTCTCAATCTTACACGGAAAAAGATCCGAATACACCAAGATCTGCATATATATGGCTATATATATATATATAGTGGTATCTCAGTACTCATTAAAAAAATCAAATTTACTGAATGAAGTCACCATTTTATTGCAGGTAATATTTTCTGTTTTTTTTTTCATAAAGGACACACACACACACAAACACATATACATTCCATAGTATGCATGTGTACACATCTAGAAACAAACAGAAAAACCCCAAAGAGCCCACTATACTGTTTAAATTTATTGTGTAAAGTCAAATATTTTATTGGCTGCATAAAGCAAGAAGAGTCTAATAGTATTTTGACTAAACAGCAGCTGCTATCTTTGTTTCAAATCTTGGAAGAATAACATGCTTTATTCACATATTATTTGTGCTTCTTTGGATTACTGATTTAATATGAAATTTTAGCATCATGTTCTTTACATAAAATTATGCTCAATTAACAAATTTTATAAACTAAAATTTATTGATAAATGTAAGAAAGTTACTTTTGTTTAATTGATATAATAAGAATTGTTATTCCCCAGGCTGCACCTCGCGGAAGGAATCCAGCCGGCACAAGACTGAGCACGAAACCATAAGAACCTCGCGCCGAACAGCTAATAGGCGCGCTGGATCTACGCGCCAAACAGCTGACAAGCGCGACTTTTGAAAATGGTCTTGAGACTGACTGCTTTATATCTTTAAGAGCTTCTTAAGCACGCTATGTGCACATGCCTCACTACAACCGTTGTTTAACTGTTATGTAAATTTATGCTTATACTCCCCCTTCTCATTTAGCCTTTTGCTCTGATGATGTTAACAGGTTGTTAATGAAAGCTCAGCAATTAATAAAAAAAGCCTTTTACCTTACATCCCAGAGCTCTTTAGTTAATACATTTCCATAGTTTGTGGCCTACACAAAGAATGATTGGTTGGCAATTCTTTTCTTGATATCAGATAAGGTAAGAAAGGCCAGGAGATGTGAGCAGTCAAAAATATTTATTCTACATTTATAGAAATTGCTGCTCTTATTCATGATATATAAGACATTGTTTTGTACAGCAGCTCAGACTAGCTGTCCATCAAATCTGTTCTGAAGGGCAGAGGTTGTTTGATAGAAGTTTTTTTCCTATCCTCTGCTCTTATCTGGAAATGGAGGGGATTGAAGGTCAACCTCTCTGCTTGCAAAAACTCTGTCTTGCTGCTACAATCACAGCTTCCTATCTTTATGCCACATTGATTTTAATGCTACAGACATAAGGACATTGAAATCAATGGGACTTAGGGGCTTTTCATGGAAGAGTAGCTTTCATGAGGTGTGATCTCTTACCACTAGGTAGCACATACAGAGAAAAAAAAAAGCATGTGTAGTTAGAAATTCCAATAGATTAAGAGAGTATGTAATTTTTGTTCCTTGTTGCTGTTTAGTGAAAAACCGTTTAAAAAACAAAATAAAGGAACTACGTGCATAAGAATACTAGTGAAGTCTAGAATTTAGCACTTCATTTTTTTTTTCATTTTGTTGTCATGTATTTTGAGACATGGCAACAAAAATAATAATAGTAAAAAAAAATGGTGCCAGGCTTTGAACTACCATGCCAGCAATGAATATTCTGAATAGGATTCACACCCCACACAACATCTGCTGGGTCTTACTGCATAATAGTACGCTAGGTACTACCCTCCCCCCAGTGTGACTATGGGTCCCACATCAAACTGTAGGTCACATTGTGATTGGCTGTAAGCTGAGGTCATATATTGGTTCAATAACTGATTTCTTTCCTACATACGATGGTGTGCTTCAATGGGTAGATAGCGTAGACTTTGGTATCTGAACATAAACCTTTCTAACATATTTAACACATATTCTCTTTTGTTTTTTTAATCTAGGTGTATTATTAATACATATTACAAGTCCATGTATGAGATGCCATGTGCTAAATAAATAAATAGCACTTCATTCTAAACTCAGATTAGAATCCAAACAGAAGGATAATGCAAATGTCATGGCTCAAACCTGATAAATTTTTCTATTCCAATTTTAAAAAAGTTATGGTTGCCAGCCCTGATATTATATAACCCTAACACCTTGGAAATTCCTGGATGTATTGGGCACTATGAGTAAGAAAAAGCAAGGTTGCTATTATAACATACATGAATGGACATTGAATTTCTAGCATATTTCACTATCTCCAAATAAACACATTTCTTAGTTCATGAATAGAGAGTTTCAACTGCAAAGTTGTTCACACAAGATTGTCTAATAATCCAAGTAATGATTTCCATGAATACATGAATGATGCCACTTGAAAAGCTACTATGTCCACTAACATTGCCATGACTAGGGCTCTGTTCCAATATGCACATACAGGTAGTCCTCGACATATGATCACAAATGACCCACAAATTTCTGTTGCTAAGTGAGACATTTGTTACGTGAAGCACTGTAGCCCATTGTGTAGCTTGAGGTTCCAATAGAGTGAGAGAGTAAGTGAAGACTGAAGCCTATTTTATGACCTTTCCTGCCACAATTGTTAAGTAAATCACTTCAGTTGTAACATGGTTGTTAAGTGAATCTGGCTTCCCCATTAACTTTGATTATGAGAAGGTCACATGAACCTGGGACCCTGAAAGTGGTATAAATACATGCCAGTTAGTAAGCATTTGAATTTTGATGTTGCAATGGTCATAAGTGTGAAAAATGGTCATAAGTCACTTTTTTCAGTGCTGTTGTAATGGTTACTAAATGAACTGTTATAGATTGAGGACTACCTGTATTAAAGTAAAATGATGTGGTTGACCTATTAAATGAAAATGTTGGTGCTATTTCACAGAGCTGATTCCACTGAATTGCTATTAGATTAAAGATTTGCAAAACCCAGGTACTGAATCTTAGATTACAATAAACCTGGTATGATCAGAGAAGAATGTTGCAATACTAATTTCCTAATACTAACTTCCTAATACTTTTTTTTGCTGAATTCCCCCACTTGTTTGAAGCCAGTCTTACTACTGTAAACTTTTTCTGTAACACAGAGAATGAGCTGAAACACCTGTCTCAGCTTATTAATACTTTAAAAATTTAGAAAGCAGTAGTAGAATATTGCTCCTGGCTCTGGAACAGCAATAGTTGGGAGCTCCTGGTGCTTATTTAAAAATTGCCCAGAAAATATCAGGTACATTAAAACATTTATAAGAAAAGACTTGGAAAGATCTCCATCTAAAACTTGGTATAACAATGATAATTCAGAATCAATGGAATAAATTACTGCCTAGGAAATAGGCCATTTCATGTCAACTTTTTTATTAAGTTTCATTATAAAATAAAAATACAGAAAAAAACAAAAAAAACTAAAAGGAAGAAAAAAGTGCAAAGAGAGAGAAAAAAGTGACTTCTGACTGTTTTCAGTGCAGTAAAATATCAAAAAACCCCACAACTTTTTGCTTTATATTTCACATTTCAAGTCATTTCTACAAACAAAATCATTGTAATCATCAAAACCTAAAATCAAAGTTTCATTTTTTTCCAGCTTTGAGCAAAAAGTCCAGAAGTAGTTTCCAAGTAGAAGCAAAAGTAGATAAACTCTTTAATTAAAAACAGTTTCCCCATGCTATCCCCATCACATTTACCATCCACTTCCATTGGAAATAGCCAAATGTGTCATTTCACAACATGGTGACATAATGCAAATATTTCTGTATATGCTGAAACAAAGGTTTTTCCTAAACTTAGTCTTGCACTGATGAAGAAAGCTGTCAGTTGTGAAATGTTACTTTCATGTAAAACATATCCTTTAAGCTGATATTCTAGGGGTCCAAGAACAGTGTCCCAGCAGAGGCCATCAGACTGATTGATTTCTCCCCTCTGAGACTGAAGTCAAAGCTGTGACCTTGAAGATGGGCATCAGACATCTGATATTCCTTTTTTGTAAATCCCCTGCTGACCTCTGCAGTAGGTAATTTTAATGCTTGCAAAGTTTTAGTTTGGAAAGCCAAACTAAAGGGCAGATCCGAGTACATTCTTCTTTACAGGCAGAGGAAAGCTGTTCCAAACAATAGGCCACAGGACAGGTTTTTTTTTAAATATTTTCATTTCTGGCAATTCTGGAGGTAGTGAGGAAAGGATTTTTGTGTCAACCACTATCATTCAAGCATGCTTTCTGTACTTTATAAGCTTAATAGCTTAATTCTTATCGCATGGGCATATGTGACTGTTATTAAAAACCAGTTGCAAGGTGAATAAAAATTAGGTTAAAGTTTAAAAAAAATCTGGTCTCTAGTTATTTTTTAGCTAGAAGAATAGGATTACTTAAACCTATGGTTCTTACCCTGATATTCCTCAGTTCTAAGTTTCTAATATTTAAGAGGATCTTCCTTAAATAAAGAAAATAAATATTCAATGGCCTGTTCTGGTTGGATCTGATTTATAAGCTTAATCTTCACCACTTTGCAACAGGAAAATATTAAATACAACCTTTCTCTCCCTCAGGCTCCTTCTATTATTTTGGATTTTTAGAATCATTCAGATACTTCAAGGACATTGATGTTCATTCTTAATCATGAGGACACCAAAGCAAAGAAACAAATGTTGTGACGACACAATATAAGCTTTGGCTTTCATATTTGTCTCTGTTGCATACAGGCATGTAGAGGGAAGATTTTGCATTGTGGCATCACAATATATCAGTGATGGTGAAATGTTTAGAAACTGAGTGCCCCAAAACTGCCCCCTGCCCACCCCACCCCCACCACCCACAGGGCCACCTACTGCCTCCACATCCTGCTGCAGCAGATCGCCCAGGCTGCCCTCCAGCTCCATGCTGGCCATGCCCTCCGCCCATGCCCCTCAGTATCATCTGTGTGTGACAGGGCGCAAGGGCGGAGTCTTGTCCCTGCTGCCCAGCTGCCATGTCCTTGGCTGTGCTGCTCCACGCAGGCCGTACCTGGGGGTGACTCTCCTTGGGAGGGCTGCTGGTGAGGAGGGGTCTGTGGGGGAGGCAGGGCTGGGGTGACAGCGTGCATGCCCTCAGAGAGGGCTCTGCATGCCACCTCTGCCACACGTGCCACAGGTTTGTCACAACTGCAATATATGCTTTGTCACTTAACCCTCATAGGCGGATGTATTTCCAGACGTCTTCTTGAAGTTTTCCAGAGTTTCTGGGTTCTGCTACATATTTAAAGTTTCAATACTATCTTCTTATATGACATCCTCCATTTTTTTTCATCACTAGCTTAAGTCTTCAGATAATCCCTCAGCAGACTTTTCTGAGACTGACAACTTGCTCTCTTATGGAGATACTACTTCTTCTTTCAAAGCAGAACCAAAAATCATTGACTACTCTCCTGCTATTCAGTCATTCAAATCATCCCATAGTAACTATAATGATCTAAGCCCAATAGAGAATAAGAAAGTTAGTTTTATAGCTGTTTTTTAAAATAATTTACTGAATTTCTATATCAACACACTTATCTTCAACAATCAAGAATTTTTTTATTGGTTTTTTAATTTTTAACAGAAAAAGAAAAATGCTCAAATCAAATCATAGTGTTAAAATAAACAATAAACATAATCACAACATAAATACATATTTCAAAACCATCCATAAACAAAACATAAGTACTTATTTCAATACATCTAATAATAGTAACTCAACTGAAAATAATCATAGACCACATTTACCAAACAATTAACATTACTGCTCGGTACCCCCACCACCACATCCCCCTAACCCTAACCTTCCCCCCTCACTTACCAACTAACTACCTACTCTCCTCCCTCCTTCTCTATCTCCCTCCTTCTACTCCACCCAACTATCCCTACTCTTCCCCCTTCTTATCATCTTTCTACTTACATAAGCCTTCACTCCTCCTTCCTCTTTCCATCAGATGTGGTGCCCAGAGGCCACCCGAGCAACCCCTTAATAACAATAATTACATATTCAGGGGGGGGTAGGGAGGGTTTATAATTTTATATACTATGTTTTCTCAACTGCAATTGGGGTTGATGCAAGAACAATCAAGAATTTTTAAAGCAATGAAAAACCTATATAGCATGAAAAGTAGAATGATATTAATGTAGCTGACATGGAAATAAAGATAAAGATTGGAGTAATATAACAATTAAAAGCTTAGGGAAGAGGCACACTTTTACTGCCTTTCTAAATATTTAGGAGTGGATACCAAATGCATCCTAAAGCATGTGTTCCCCAGCTTAGGAGCCATCTTTATCATATGGTCATGAGGAAACCTTCAAGATGGCCTTTCCTATCCATATAACTATCTGGGCAGGTTCAAAATAAAAAGGAGGCTCCAATGATAGTCAAAACACAAGCTGATAAGGACTTTAAACAACACCTTGAATTGTGCCTACAAAGCTCTTCATAATTAATGCAGATATCCCAGTATAGGCATTATACGATATTTTCCCCAAATCTCCCAGATCCTAACTATGCTTTGTGTGGAGGTATGTGTTCTGCATGCTGATTGGTTAATCTAACTTCCTATTCTGGGTTTTGCTATTTGTGTGCCTCCTGGCCAGAATGAACATTCACAGATGTATACATGTAACAGTTATGCAACTGTCTCCAAATGTCAGATGTATATGTTCCCTGATGTACATTGCTGGAGAAGTCTGCTTAACTCTTGAGGCCAAGCAGCTCAGAAAGTGTTGTGATTGGCATGCTAGGTGTAACTGTGTAAAGGTGTGTTTGTATCGCACCTTTATTATTTTTACAATTATTTGTGCAAAGTATGCCTTGTTGTTGCTGTGACCTAGAAATGGGGATTAAAGAGTACTCACTGACTAATTACATGTGAAAAATGCTGGATTTTCTCTAATTTTGCACCTGCCATTGACTTTCATGAGATGAATTATGAACCTGTTCCTATCCAACCATAAACGTCATCTTTCATAGAGACCAACAGGTTGTAAAAAGTAAGAAAAGGTCTATTTTCTTCATATCATCCTGCTGATTTGAATAATTTTGTATTTTAATGAAGGAACGTTTCATTTATTTTGCTTCTCCAAAAGAGCAGAAATCTGCCTTCTGCTTAATCCACTTGGATTAAAATAAAGCTCCAGTGAGCTTTAAGATTAGATATGATTTGAAATTCATATCTTTTGGGGTCTTAGTCACACTCGGTAGAACTACACCGACCATAAAACACTACACATAATTTCCCAATGTAAAGAAATAATACTTATTGTTTCTTTATGACTACTATTGTCACCTTCTTAGCAGGCATTTAATACCTCATAAATTCATAACATCTCTCTCTCTCTCTCTTTATACTTATTACTACTTACACAGAAGAGTTTTGTTGCAGCATATTTTAACAAAAGGAGATCATTCAGAGTTTTTATGATAAAGGCTTAACTTGCTCTGAGCCTCAGTTTATGTGGAATATGATATTACATACATTGGATAACAGTTTATTGGGATGGATTCAAAAATATGATTTATAATTCATTTGTTGTTGAAGACATATGGTAAAGTCCTTGTCTATCTTCACGAATTTCTGATTTTGCAAAAGTTCCATGAGAAAATCTGTGCAAATGTAACTGTTCCATTATTATTATTATATGATGGTTGACAAGTTAAAATCATTAATGTGAATGATTTGGATTGATACAGATGCCCACACCTCTAATTACTATATGATGATGGAAATGGTGTTGGTGGCATCTTCACCAACATCAGGGCTCAATTTTCTGAAGGCCTATGAAAGCATATTGCAAATTATTCCAAGCATACAATGGCTTAAAAGACTACGATTTCATTGCTGTCATTCTGGCCCTTGTATGTGTTTGTGGCCTTAGTTCATAATTCAAATTGTTCATAATTTCATTTTTCCAAATATGGCTTTTCAAGCAAGTCTTCAGTTCAGGTTCATAAAAGAAGAATATGAACATCTGTCCCTGAAAAATTGCTAATTTTGATGGCACTTAGCACAATTGCCATTAAAGTCTTAGCATTCACCATAGTATAGTATTTCCTTTTTCACCTTATTTTCAGAATATTGTTATTCTGATGAGGGAAATGCTGAAATGAGGAGACTAAGGAGCTTAGTCTCTAGAATATCAACAGCTGAATGGCATTATCTCATTTCTAAAACAGAAAAAAAGGTGTCAACACAGATGGGTTCAGACTCATTATCTGAGCATGGAAACAGCTCTTCCAAAGATTTTATTCACATGAATTTATGTTAAACTAACAACTAGTTAGGGAAAACATGCAGGATGTGGCTTCTTGAGTTCTTTCCAACCTTTTTACCAGTGCCCAGAGAATGTCTGCATTTTTTCTGAGTGGTGATATATTAATGTGTTGTGTCTAGATATATTTGTGTCTGTTTCAGTTTTTCCCTCACATTGCGTCTATATGAGTTTATGTGTGTGAATGCACTGGGAAGCACAGGGTAAGCAGTATATGTTTCAGTCTGGCTCACATGACCTGGATGGAAGATGGAGAGAGGCTTAAAATGAAGTAATTGGCTGCATTTTGACCTAAGGGCCAATCTCATCTCCAGTAAAGATGCACTGAGGATTTTTTTTGTTCTCTCAGAAATCCTGATGCCAATCGAACACATTTCCAAACAAATATTACAACTCATTAACAACTAGGAGCAGGGGTGGGATGCAGGAAATTGTATCAAAAGCTGTTTTGGTTTTGGGGGTGAGGTCATACAGTGGACTCTTTGAATAAATTTGGTTTTTCATAAAAACAGACATTTGCTTGGTTGAGTCTTTGAAAGTAGTCTAGACAACAAGATGCAGTATTTATGTTTGAACAATTAAGATAACCGTGTGATTTTTTTTTTAAAAAAAGATTCTGCCAGTCTTTTGTCAGTCCAATGAAAAATAATTGGGAAGTCTTTTATAATTTTACAGGTACTAAGCTGCAAACACACTCCGACATTAATTCACTCCAATTGTTCATCGATCTGCAGTGGAACCAGTCAAAGACAATTGATTTGCTTCTTCTAAGAGAGGATAAAGAAGGAAAATACTTATAGTGCAATTACTCTACTCATATTTATTTGAAGACAGGCTGCAGTGTTATTTATTGAGCAATCTACACCAGGCTTTTCAAATTGCTGGCCCGTGGGCCAGATGCGTCACTCCAAAACCACAACCACCCCAATGCCGGCAATGGGGAAAAAGTTGTGATACGTCATGCGATGTTACATGACATCATGAGTTTGACATGCCTGATCTCCACCATCTTTTTCTGGCAATGAATGCTAGGTTGTTCCTTCACAGTTTGTATGCATATATTTTTTCATGAAGTTAAATGAAATGACCACCCATTCAGCAGTTATTGAAACTTACAACTAGCCCAGATCTCCAACTATCACAGTATCAATGGTCATGTGATCATGATTTGCCACCTTCCTTGTGGCTTTCCACAGGCAAAGTCAACGGGGGAACTGTTAGGAAGTCAGAATTCACAGTTGCATGAGATATTTGTTTAACAAACCACATGATTCTCTTAATGATGGTAATCAGGGACTGCTGGAAGTGCCATTACTGAGTGGTACATTTTATAATGGCATCACTTACCAATGGATTCTAATTACTGAAGCAAGAACACTTGTATAAGTTTTCATTAATTTTATCCTGGATTAGTTACCATTCATATTTATGCTATATTATGTTACCACAGGTTAGGGATTGGTATTCTGCAAACTTCCAGACATTACACAACTTTAGCTTGCAGCAAATAAGCCAACAAGACCAAGGATAAGAAAGGCTGGGAAATATAGATCAACAAGATATAGGAGGATACTAGTTCCCAACTGTACATGAGACAGCATCTTATCTTATACTGCTTGTTCCCTGGTTAGGAACATTTGACTTACAGACAACTCTTACATATGAAACATGATGAAACTCATCATCAGAGTCTTCTCTAGGAAGCTAGGTCTTCACATTTATGTTTGAAGTAGGATAATTTGAGCCTGACTTTTGGTGAGTGAGAATTCTGGATTATTTATTCAGTGATTCATATGGGTTTTTTTTCTTGTCTATCCATGGTATTCTCAGGAATTCTTTCCAACAACAATGTTCAGAAATATCAATATTCTTCATATTCTGCTTCTTCAAAGTCCCATTTTCATCTCCATAGACTCCTCTACCAAGTGTATTTTCTGAAGTGGTATATTTATTAAAGTATCTAAAAACAAGATGAATGAAAAATAGTTTGTTAATACAATATCTTGATGATTTGGATAAATACTGACCTGCATTTTTTCCTAGTTATCATAACTGCTGCCTAACTGCAGTATAATAGCAGAAACTGCAATTTCAATATAACTATATAAGGTTATGTTTTCTTTTTTGTAATTAAAATTTGTTCATATAATTTGATGGCTAGTTTTGTTATTAAATAGTTTGTCTTTGATTTTATAATGTACCCCATTAAAATGTGTTTTTTCTTAAAAAAATTAGTAAATGTGTATGCATAAGTCTTTTATGGGAGAGTTAACTATGTGGGTTAAGTACACTTCATAGTCCACTAAATGTAATTACATTGAAATTATATAGAAGTTACAATTAAAATATAAAGTATAACTTCACCAAAAACTACAGTATTCTTTTGCCCATAAATACATTCCAAGCAATTATAAAATGTCTCCAGCCTTTGTCAGTGGCACTAGATGTTTAATATAATACAAACCTATCACATCATTTTCAATATGTCAGTCATGAATAGTTTATATCAGAGGTGTCCAACCGTGGCAACTTTAAGACTTGTTGGCTGGAGAATTCTGGGAATTGAAGTCCACAAGTTGCCAAGGTTGGACACTCCTGGTTTATATACAGAATATTATCTCTTTTCTAGCATGCTAAACCTGAGTGAAGAGATGAGGTGAGTCCTGCCATTTAGGGTCAGTGACATTGTGAGAGGAACTGTTTTGATTAGGTTTCTGCAGGGAAGAGCACAGGGAGAAAACAACAAAATGTTCACTATGATATTAGGATGCAGAACTTCGCTTTTGAGTTTTGGTATGTGACATTGTGATGCAAATCTGAAAGAGCAGAGCTTTTGTCATGAGGTCACAAAACACATTTTGTCACTGCAGTTTCAAAACGTGTTCGCAATATTGTAAAGGTTAAGAGTTGACCCTATTTGGTTATTGGCATTCTGGTTGGTGCTGTTATGGCTGAAATAAAAAGAAAATGATTTTAGCACAATCACCCTCTGTCCCTGTAGATATGAGCAAGAATAGATCCAATTATCTTGTTTACAGAATCCCATCATAACTATGGAAAGCATTCCCTTCCTGGAACAAAGTCCCTAATCTTTTCTTTGCAAAAAGAAAGGAATACGACTCATTCTATCAAAGGCAGAATGAAATTGACTACAGGTAGCACAGATCCAGACCCATGGAATTGTCTGAGGCAAATCTAATAAGGAAATCATCAGCAGTGCAACTTAGCAAAACCACAAATGTTCCATGTAAACAGGAAATATAAGGCTAATCTTATCAATGTTCCACCTATTTCTTAGCAAGGATGTAACAGTAATTTTCAGTGATGCTACCACTGTTTAAAAGCATGCATTTTTCTTCATAATAGAATATATTACCTTACATAGATAAAGCCTTTCTACTTTTTCCTGTATGGTCAAAAAATCCTAAGATCCAGAGCTTAAGAATTTCTCACAACACAATTCAAAGGAGTCTTACTTTCGAGCCATCGATGCGCAAGGCACGGAAGCAGCCGGCTTCTGTGAGGCTCCGAACTCCGGGACTTGAAAAGCCGTGAAAACAGCGCAAAACAGCTGTTTTTCGCGGCAAAAAACCCCTCCTTGGTCGGAGAAGGGGTCAAGAGCTGTGAGCGGGGGTCGAGAGCCTCTGAAAATTCCCTGGAAAAGAGTTCGGGAAGAAAGAAAGAGGACTCCCCCGGGCACTCACAATAGCTCCAGCCAGGAGCTGTTTCTCTGTCGGCTGACAGACTTACAAGCTAAGACCAGCCTCCGTGTGAGGAAAACTTCGCTAAAGAGGCAAGGAGACAGATGGACTGAACGCAAGAGCCTAAAAAAGCAAGTATTCCTTATATTATACAGCAGATTAACTACTTTCACAATAAACAAAAAGTATCCAAGATGGCGACTACTCTTACTTTAAAACGAAAGTAGCCGGAAGAGAGGGAAAGTGAAAAGTGAGATGGCATTGCGAGAGTGAACACTAGAGGGCAGTCTAGACGCAAACCTAAAAAAACCTTACAAAATATACATAAGAAAAAGAATAAAAAGGCTACAAGACTATAAAAAGGAAGCATCTTGGCAATATAAGAGTAAGAATTAATCTTCTGCATTTAAAAAAAAGCTTGGCTAATAGGGGACTGAACTCAGGATGGCCACTAAGCAGTCCAAAATAATAACCTCAAAGGTGGCAACACCCTCCCCAGGCCAGTTCCTTAAAATACCAGGGAACAACCTACCTGTCACCTCATCTTCCTCCATACCTACGGAATTCCAGGCCCCCCTGTCTACCCAGGCCCCTCCAGAAATGCATATGATGAAAGAATTCAAAGAGATAATGTCAGCAATGTATGAAAAACTAGAGAAAAAGCTGGAGGCAGTGGAAAAGAGGGTGGAGGAAGTGGATAAGAAGATAGAGGGAATGGGGACGCAGATGGAGAGACAAGGCAAAGAACTAGAACAGAAGTTGAAGGAACAAAGCAGAGAATTGGAGAGGAAGATAGAAGCACAAAGCAAAGCTGTTACTAAAAACCTAGACCAAATCAAGGAAACAATACAAACAAACAATAAGAAAATGAGAGAAGATATTGAAAATTTTTTTAAGAAGGTCTGGGAGGGGGTTGAAAAAAGGATGGAAGAGGTGGAGAGTCAAATTGAGGGCCAGATGGCTGAGATAAAAAGTGAGGTGCAGGACCAATCAACTATGATGCAATATTGGCAGATGAGGTCAGCAATCAGGGTCAGGGGACTGGGAGAATCAACAAATGAAAAGCAAGAAGATTTGAAAAGAATTTTTGTAAAAGCCTTGGTACAATTTCTGGGAGAGGAGGCTGAAAATATCTCTTGGCAAATCGACAGAATCCACAGAGTCAACTCATGGATCGCAAAAAACAAAAAATCTACCAAGAGATGTGGTTATCCATTTTGTAACAAAGGGATTCCGAGACCGTATTTCTACAACATCCTATAACAAGAAACTGTATGTAGAGGGGCAAGAGGTGGTGATATTGAAAGAGATCCCCCCAAGATGTTAAGAGAAAGAAAAGACTACAAGTTCTTGGTCACTGAACTGAAAACACGCACTCTACAATATCGATGGGAAGCCCCAACTGGAATGTCACTACACTATAACGGCAGAAGATACCATTTGAACTCAATCCGGAAAGCAAAAGAATTTTTTGAAAAGGAACTGAAGGCGGGGAGATCCCTGCCCACAACACTGGAAAATGCAGCCTGGTCACATGAAAGAGGAATGGACTTAGAACAACGACCAAAATACCCAGAGGCACAGACCGCTGCAGCAGCAGGAGAAGATAAAGGAGCTTCTCGGGAAGCGACTGCACAGAGTATGGATGTCAATAAAATTGTGGAAGCAGGAAAGAATAAAGAGCTAAGGCAGACGAGGGCTACTACTAAACGTATAGAACAGCAAGAGAAGATCCCACAAGGCAATACAAACACCAATCTGGATACCATGGGAGCGAGACCAAAGAAGAAAGCAGGTGAAAAAGCGGAAATGATCTGGCAGGAGTGTCCCGAAGCTGACCATGACAAGTAAATATTTGACTTGGAATGTTAACGGGTTAAACTCCCCACAGAAAAGGAAGAAAATATTTCATTATCTGAATCAAGGTAAAAATGATATAATTTGCTTACAAGAAACACATATCACAACTACGGACCAGAAATATTTAACCAACAACAAGCTAGGCACACAATTTGTTGCAGCGGCAGTGGTAAAGAAGAATGGCACAGTCATCTATGTGAAAAAGCATATAAGAGCTAAATTAATAGAGTCAGACTCTCAAGGTAGATATCTAGCAATTGAAATAATAAAAGATGATAAGAAAATTCTCTTGATGGGCATATATGCACCAAATCAACAACAAGGAAAATTCTACAAACTGGTACATAAAAAGTTAAGACAATTCAACTACAGATCAAGTATTATAATGGGAGACTGGAATGGTGTCATAGAGGTCGGCCTGGATAAAAAGAAGATAACACCAAAGTCGCAAAAACACTCCAAGTTGCCTAAATCCTTCTTTGACATAAAGGATGAATTCGACCTGATAGACATCTGGAGGGAAAGACATGGCAAAGAGCAAGAATTTACCTTTTTTTCAGACAGACACCAATCATTCTCCAGAATTGACTTTATATTAACAACCAGCGACTTGCTAGTTAGCCTAAAGAAGGTGAAAATCTTACCCAAAGTACTAACAGACCATAACCCGGTGTGGATGGAATTAAGACATGGACAGAAACCTAGGAGATCCTGGAGAATTAATGAAAACCTGTTTAAATACGATATAAATGTGGATGAATGCAAAATTGTTATGAAGGAATTCTTTAGCATAAATATGAATAAGGAGACACCTATAGAAATGATATGGGATGCCAGCAAGGCATTCATGCGTGGGATTCTCATGGACATGAACAAAAGGCACCGTCGCAAACAAGAACAAAAAAGAAATGAGTTAGAAGATGAGATAAGTAAGAAAGAGCAACTATTAATAGAAAGAGCGGAGGACAAAGATACCAAAGAGGGAATCAAGATTTTAAGGAAACAATTTGACCTGTTGATGGCAGAGCAAGTGGCAAGGAATATACAATATGTAAAGCATAAGACATTCCATAATTCCAATAAACCTGGTCGGTGGCTGGCTTATATATTAAGGAAAAAGCAAAAATCTCGCATAATTGAAAAGATAGTGTATAAAGGAAAGGAAGAGTTTCAACAAGAAATGATCAAGAAAGCTTTTACAGAATTCTACTCCAAGTTATACGCTGAAGAGAAGACACAAGACACAGAGATAGACAAGTTTCTGCAAAAAGAAAAGTTATTGATAATTACCGATGAACAAAGAGATGGTCTGAATGCACTGATCACACAAGTAGAAATACTTTCAGTGATTAAACAATTGAAAAAGGGGAAATCGCCCGGGACTGATGGTTTAACAGCGACCTATTGCAAGTATCTTCGAGAGGAGATGGTAGAACCCCTTAGAGAGCTATTTGTCAACATACAAGAAGGTGGTCACGTTCCACTGTTGTGGAAAACAGCCTACATCTCTCTAATCCCTAAAGAGGGAAAAGACAACGCTCAACCAGAAAACTACAGACCCATCTCGCTATTGAACACAGATTACAAAATCTTTGCAAAAATCCTGGCTAACAGATTAATGACAGTGTTACAAAAAATAATTCACCCGGACCAAACTGGATTTATACAAGGACGTCAGATGAAAACTAATGTAAGACAACTTCTTAATATAATAGAGTATTTGGAAAGGCATATCCAGGTGCCCGCTACTGTAATGTTTGTAGATGCAGAAAAAGCCTTTGATAGACT
Source organism: Bothrops alternatus (assembly GCA_034064705.1). NCBI lineage: Eukaryota > Metazoa > Chordata > Lepidosauria > Squamata > Viperidae > Bothrops > Bothrops alternatus. The sequence continues at coordinate 21,044,740 of JARGCV010000081.1, forward strand.
GAATTGGCCGTTTCTGAAAAAACTGATTGGGGGGATGAAAATGGGGGATCAGTTTATTAATTCCATAGCAGCAATTTATCAGAAACAAACAGGCCAGATCATTGTGAATGGGGACTTAACAGACTCATTCAACATAGAGAAAGGTACTAGACAGGGATGTCCGCTATCCCCCTTGCTGTTTGTTTTAACACTGGAGGTTTTACTGAACAAGATACGAGCGGAAGAGGACATAAAAGGTATACGGATTAGACAACAGGACTACAGACTATGTGCCTTCGCGGATGACCTGCTGGTGACACTGACTCAACCAGCACAATCAGCCAAGAGACTGATGGAGATAATTAAAGACTATGGTAGGGTATCAGGCTTCAAAGTAAATATATCTAAGACAAAGATGCTAGTTAAAAATTTAGATAACAACTCAAAACAGGACTTAGAAAGAATAATGGGCTGTGAAATAGTTAAGAAAGTTAAATACTTAGGAGTTGAGATTGAAGCTACAAATGGGAAATTATATAAAAATAATTACGAGGTGTTGTGGAACAAGATACAAGCAGATCTGGTCAGGTGGAAAACATTACAAATGTCTCTGCTGGGCAGGATAGCGGCAGTAAAAATGAATGTATTGCCAAAATTTTTATTTCTCTTTCAAGTGCTACCTATACTCAAAAAGGATGTGGACCTAGACGAATGGCAGAAGGGCATTAACAGATTTATTTGGGATGGCAAGAAACCGAGGGTTAAATTAAAAGTCATCCAGGATACAAGGAGAAGAGGTGGTTTAAAAATGCCCAATTTGAAGTTATATTACTACGCTGCGGCGCTGGTGGCGTTGAGCGATTGGATTAATATAACGAACGACAGAGTACTGAATGTTGAAGGACATGGTTTACTATATGGCTGGCACGCATACCTAGTGTATGACAAGAAGGTGGACAAGAGCTTCAAGGAACACCCACTGAGAATCCCGCTGTTGCGGGTCTGGAAGAAATATCAGTACTTACTACACGAAAAGATTCCCATTTGGATGATCCCCGGACACGCAATAGGGGACATAAACATAATACAAGGTCAGGATGTGGTGCCCTATAGTAAACTTGTAATGGAAGAAGGAAATGTGTTATCGTTAAAGCCATCAAATACACTGGCAGATGAAGGAATAGTGTGTACCTGGCTTTCATATTTGCAACTGCAGTCTAGATGGCAAAAAGACCTGAAGAAGGGTTTATCCCTCACAGATGAGAATTTAATTGAACAGGTTAGAGAGCGGGGGCTCATGCATATCAAACAAGTGTACAATGTACTGATAGAAATTGACTCTGAAACTGTACTAGTCAAGGATTGTATGGTAAAGTGGGAACAAGATTTTGGGCAACCTATCACGATGGAAACGTGGGAGGGAATCTGGGTGAGAAATGTAAAATTTACGCAAGTGCAACATTTAAGGGAAAACTTTTATAAAATGTTCTATAGGTGGCATCTAGATCCGAAAAAATTATCATATATCTATCCAGACATCCAACCTAAATGTTGGAGGTGTGATAGTATGGAGACTACATACTGAGTTCTCCGGAATAGGGCGGCATAGAAATCGAATAAATAATAATAATAATAATAATAATATTTTCATGTATGGTGGACATGTAGAAAAATTAAAGCCTTCTAGAGAAAAATATGGTGGTCACTCCAAACCATTTTGAAAAAGCATATTGAATTTCTACCTCAGTTGTTTTTGTTAGGGATCATAAAAGACTGTACTACCACAGAGACGAACTTAATTCTGAACTTGATCACAGCAGCGAGACTGTTGGTGGGACAATACTGGAAGAAGCCAGAAATACCACCTATTGAAGAATGGACTTTGAAAGTAATAAATTTGGCAGAGATGGCTAAAATATCGGCATATTTGAAGGATCGCTCAAATGAACAATATATGATAGACTGGAAACAGTGGATAGACTACATACAAGAGAAACACCAATCAAAGAAAATGTATCTGGCTTATAGTTAAATCTTGACATACGGAGTGAAGAATGTTTACAAATTTAAATCGATTGTATTAAGTTGGATAGCAGTTAACTTGAATTTTCTCCTGGTTTACATGTACAAATATATATCTATTAATAAAAAAAGAGTCTTACTTTCCTCTTTTCTTTTGTAATTTGCAACCCAATGATTGTTATTTCAATTAATCATGTGATTTTCCTTCTGAGTGTTAGGCTCCATTTTGTTGCTTTCCATGATAGTGCTCTGAAATTACATCACATTGTTCACTTCATTACACTGCAACTCCATAGAGACTCCATAGAGAATAGGAGCTATGTTCCTAGAGTCCTCTGTACAACATAAATTCAATGAATTTCTACCCACTAGCCCAAACTGATGTAATGTTATTACTTATTCGTTATTTGTACTTGACTTTGCAAAACATTCAGTAACACTATATGTATTTTATGTAAACTTGCATATAAACCTAAATGTTAGAACTACCGCATATGTAATTTCAAATCCAGTAAAGAAAATCTGGTTCAGAACTGCAGGGCTGGAAATTCGTACAAATGTTATTGTCATTTTCAAACTGACTTGAATTCTTTGCTGGCTCACACACTGTACTGATACATATATGGGAACACCATTAATGGACTGAAAGAGTGAAAGCCATCAGGGAATAAGAAAGATGGACTGATGTTAATTTCAAGCAATCTTTCCTTTCTAAGTCAATTTAGGGAGCTTCTTATATCCAAGATTATAAGAAAGAAGAAATCCCAGCGCTTTTGAACCAACATTCTTCTTTAAACTGAGAAAATGCAATATTGCAGCTGTTTGGCAGTGTCCCTTAAAATCCAGCTGAGATTTTAGGCCTTCCTGTGACTGCACCCCTGTGGTTTGCATTACATTTTTATGGGATTCTGTTTTATGGGGTGCTAAATGACTTAATTACATTTTACTGGTTTATTCTGCTTGCTTGATTATATCCTATTTAATCTGATACAGGAAGTTCTTTTTCCCAGATGAAGAAGTCCTTGCATTTTGGGGGGAGAAGTTTTTTTTTTAAAAAAAAATAGAGAAATCTTTAGGGATTATTGAAAATATTACTGCATTGCCTATTTGCTGAGAAGTATATGAGTTTTCAAACCACAGTGAAATTGACAAAAATTATGTTTTGGATGCAGTAGCAGAATAGAGGATTTATATTCCCTATGCTGGTGCTAAAACTTTAGCTGAGTTTTATAATTAAAATTTTTTAATTCACATTCTAATATTAATTCACATTCTAATCTAATTCTAATCTAACCCCTAAAGAAAAGATTCAAAATAATTCAGGTGCAAGCACATTTATTTAATAGCAAAGGCATAAAATTAGTTGATGAATATATATAATTTGGGGTAAAAAATATATAATTAAGCTAAATTGAATCAAGAATCAAGAATTTATAACCTCCTAGAGCTCTCAACAGGCCCAATAACTAGCTTAGTTCTCCTATCCTTACTTTGAATATCTCTTTTTCAGAACAGTTAAAAAATGTAATATTCCTGTTCAAATTAATGAACGTGTTACATCCTTTCCCTAGTCTTGTAACAGGTGTGTAGATTTAGATTTTAGGCAATCTACTTTCTTAATTCTTTGCATCTCTTTTAGATAATCAAGGATGACTGACAATTGACATATATTCATATCTGGAAAACCTGACTACAGTGATGCCTGAATCTTTCTCATGTGTTATTATTTATTATTACATTATTATTACATCAAGGATAGACATGGAAACTGCAACTCAATTATTCCCAAAAGATATCAAGTATCTAGCCTCTTGTGACTTTTTGCCATGACTCAGATACAAATATTTTCCAAATTATTCTTCATATCAAAGAAGACTATTTGGTAATCCCATGAGCTGGGAAAAAATATCTGTTTTCCAGTTGAGGTAGACATAGCTAATACATGAGACTAGGCAAACTGTGTTATTGTTCAGAAAGGATAATTTAATTTTGTTTTTAAAGAAGCTGTTTTATAAGGAACACATTTTGTTATACCTATTCTGAGCCATTTTCTAGGAATGATTTGATTCTGGTTTTTTAATTCATTTATTTTTTATTTATTAAATTTGTTTGCCACCCATCTTACCACAGGCTAACTCTGGGTGGCTTACAATGTTGTTACAATGTATTATGTTTTCATGGGAGTGAAAACTCAGATGGATTTATTATGTGCTAGTTTTTTTTCTCCTTTAAAAAGTTTGCACATGAACAATGTCATGATTGTTACACACAAATGCTTATCATGTCTCATTTTTGCTCTCAAATCAAAGAGAAGATGTATTTCTATGTGCATGTGGGATAATGATGGCTCTTAATTGGTCCCTTCAGTGATACTTTAAGCTTAGATCTTAATTAATGGGGGGGAAACAAAGACAAGTTTTGGATCAAGTCCCACTGATGGAAATCATCTGGGCATAATCCTAGAAATCATTGCTTTTCTTTCCCTCATATCCTTCTGATATTCCAAACATGTTATAGGGATTATATGACCACCTGCTTTGGATATGGCATATGTAGATAATCAAGCATATATATTTTTTGTCTCTAAACAGTAGGACATTAGATGTAGCAGCTGTGGCATCAACAGGATTCTTTGGCATACATTCAAGTTTTATTTTCCATTTTTTTTTGAATTACACCAATTCAAGAATTGAAACTTTGTGTAGAGAATCTCTTGGAATCATTTTTTTCTGCCTTGTTTCTCTTTCTTTGAAATTAAACACACCATAACGACTTGACTGTGCTGATGACACTATTCTGATAGCTGAAAATGCAAATGATCTGCAAGGCACAGTAGTGAAAATTAAGTAGCACAGTATGAAAAATGGGAGTGTGATTAATTATAAAGAAGATAACAACTAACCTTAGAAATGATAATGAAGACATAAAATTAATGCATAGCGTCCATCTTTTAGGACTGACTGTCAATGGCAAAGGATCGAATAGTCAAGAAATATACTGTAGATTAGCACTCAGCATTTCAGAATAATAATGAATAGACTAGAACAGAACAGAACACATTGGGAAAGAATAGAACAGACTTTAGTGGCCAAGTGTGATTAGACACACAAAGAATTTGTCTCCACTGCAAAAGCTCTCAGTGTACATGCAAAGCAACAGAGTAATAATAATCATAATAATGATACCAATAGGCTGGAGTATTAAAGAAGATGAGAAGGATAATAACAACACTGCAGCCATATAACATGGGTAAATAGACATAAGACAGTGTTGTGAGAATTAGATGTTCAGCAAAATGATTGTGTCTATTTGTTTTGGCATGCAATGCCCTATATCAGTGTTCCGAAGGGAAGAGGTGAAACTGTTTATGTCCAGGATGTGAGGGGTCTGTAGATATTTTCTCAGTCCTCCTTCTGACCCATGAAATATATAGGTCCTTAATGGAAGGCAGGCTCATTGCAATTGTGTTTTCTACAGTCCTAACTATCTGTTGTAGTCTGTACCTGTCCTGTTTGTTTTGCCTTGGAAAAGATACTCATGACATATCTATACCTATAAAGATCAGAATTGTGCAAGTAATTGTTTTTCTTATGATACTCCATGGATAAAAAAATGGACTTCGAAGAATAAAAGGATAGAAAAAGTATTCATACTTTTGAACTTTGTTATTGGAGAAGTGTCTTGAGAGTACCACAGATAGCCAAGGGGAAAAAAACAACAACACTGGATTATAGGAAAAGAAAAATCAAGATCTGAGTAAAAAATGTCCAGGTTCAAATGATCATATTTTGAGTTTACAGTATCATGCAAAGACCCAGTTCCCTTGAAAGCTAAGAAAGGTGGAATGAAAGAAAAGTAGAGGATGACCAGCACCAAAATGGATGTACCCAGTTACAGTAGTGATGGATGCAAAGATCCTTCTGGAGAGGGCATAACTATTTGGTTGTTAAGAATCAACACTGACTTGATGGCATATAATCAGTCAGTCAGTCAGTCATATGGCCTTTAAATTGATAATGCAAGGCATAAATTACCAACTGCTTTATAAGATACTTCTTGCAACTCTTTATCCTTACTTTGTAGCATGTACAGTATATTTGATAATATAATATACAGAATGTACACTATATGTGATAATATAACATATAGTCTGGCATTTCATAATATTTTGTAATGCAATTCCCACTCACTTTTCTCATCAACCAGGTTGATTAGGATTGATGGGATTTGAAATTCAAAGTATTTTGAGGATAGCAATTTTCCTATCAATAGTGTAATCTGTACAGGTTGTCCTCAACTGACAACCATAATGACAGAAATTATGATGGTGCTGAAAAGAGTGACTTACAAGTAATAATGTAATAAAAAATTGCATGCTTGGAAGCATCCCAGGGTCATGGGATCGCATTTTATTACCTTTGTATGGAGTTTCCAACAAGCAAACTCAATGGAGGAAGCCAGATTCATTTAATGATAGCATGACTTACTAAACAACCATGGCAAAGAAGGTTACAAACTCAGGCACAACTCACTTAATCACCACATCACTCAGGGATGGAAATTCCTGTCCCAACTGTGGTCATAAGTCAAGAACTCCCTGTATAATAACATTTTATAAAAGGATAGAAATGTGAAGCCACTCTGATCTCAAGTCTTTTACCTTGTTGAAATACCCTGTTTGAAAGTCACCATGCTAGATGTATAATAGTTTATATGGCAGTGAGACAGAAAAAAGATTTTGGTTTTACATGGACTAGCCTGTTCAATCAGTTCTTCCCTGTCTTGAAAACTATGTTAAGTATGCCAGTAAGGCAAATTTAGTAGGACTTAAAAACAAACAAAAGACAAAAATACAGTGGGTTTTTTTTGTAACAATTATAATAAATGGAGAGCGTCCAAAACAACTATTTCAGTATTTTGAATGGGTAGTAAGGACCTCTCTGTATTTTGCTTTGTATTGTTTTAATTCTGAATATTTTTCTTCTATTCACAAATTCTAATGACACTGTCAGATTTTACAATACGGTTTTTGTTCCTGTTTTCCTTGGCATGCATTTTTATTTACATATGCTTTTCTCCAATGCAGCTTGTAAAAAAACAATATTTAAAGTGAATTGAACACTGATAAGATTCAGTGAGTTCAAGAAATAATAAAGGAACAAATATTTCCACCTCTATTTACAGCTGACAGGAGAACAAAGCAATAGCAGTTAAAATAGTTGCTTTCAGTTTCCTCCATCATGATGTTGCACACAATTGAAATATAAATAATAATAATGCTTGGTATTAATCAACTACTTACAACATCTAAATATGGTATGTTAAGAGAAAATAATAGTTGCTCTATTTACAAAAGTAAGACTGGGCTCAGCAAATATGCAATCATGCTGATGTTTATGATGTTTATATCATTACGCAAAACTATGTAAGCACCTAAAAGTTACTTTTCTTTATCCTGCAATGTTTGACCAGGATCTGAAATCTTGATGGAGCCAGGAGCTCTTGCATTCATTGAGAAGACTGAAGGGAGTAAGTAGATGAGTGGGTAGGTAGGATGCAGAGTAGCTAACACAAGAAGATTGGCTCACTTCCCTTCCCAGTAACGAATGTGTGATTTTGGTATTGTTCCATTTCAATATCCAGTTGGCAAACTGGCAAGGACCAGCATGTATCTCCTTGGAATCTCACCGTTTGCCTCTTCCAGCTTCAATGATCTTTTCAAAACTTTACATGCTGAGTGACTCTTTTTGAAAAGCCAACCCAGATAAGGTCCATCTCTGTTACTGGAAACTTTGTCATTACTCATGATATAATGAGAATGTCACTCCATGTATTTGTTTATTTAGATTTTGACATTGTCCAAACTACCAGGGCTTATAAAACCCTACTAAGACCACATCTGGAATACTGCAATCGATTTTGGTCACCATGCTACAAAAAAGATGTTGAGACTTTGGAAAAAGTTCAGAGAAGAGCAACTAAAATGATCAAAGGCCTGGAGACTAAAAATATGAAGAATGGTTGCAGGACTTGGGTTGGCTAGTCTAAAGAAAAGAAAAAACGGGCGACATGATAGCAGTAAGGACAATTAACCAGTGGAACAGCTTGCCTTCAGAAATCGTGGGCGCTCCATCGCTGGAGGTTTTTAAGAAGAGACTAGACAGTCACTTGTCTGAAATAGTATAGGTTCTCTTGCTTGAGCAGGGGACTAGACTAGAAGATCTCCAAGGTTCTGTTCTGTTCTATTCTATTCTACCTCATAGTGCTCTAGGCAGCTTCCAAACATAAAATCACAATTAAAATCACAGTAGCATTTCAAATACTAAAATCACTCTAAAACATTGAAGTCTTATTATTAAAATGCTCTAAGACTATGAAAGCCATATAGAATATGGATCCTCAAAGCTTTGCAGAAGGCCAGGGAAAGCAAATAGGCCTTCAGCTGTTTTCTCAAAATCCCAAGGGACAGGCTTGCCTCAAGTTCATTACCCACTTATTCCAAAGTTCTGGTGCCGCTGTGGAGAAGGCCCACTGAGGCACGTAGGTCCTAGCAATACATAAGCCCTCCCCAACTGATCTCAGATTTGCTATGCAACACTAAGCTCTGAGACGAGATTTCAAAAAAGGCCAGGGAAGAGGGGCTCAATTAATCCAGTGAGCAATTTTTTTCAATCCATTCTTAATGCTATTGATGGTGGGAGACCTCCTTCCTGTGTTTGGTAATTACCCCAACACTTTTTGCAATATCACTATAAACGGCTTATATGTGTGGGTCATCTGATGAAATGGTCCCTCTCTGCGGATCTGAAACATGAGAGAAAGGCTGCTTACCTTATCATTCCACCTCATTCCATCTGCAGCCAGCAGGAAGTCCAGCTAATCATAGTCAGAGGGACAGGGGATGAGCAATCTGGGGGACACAGATAGATGTGTCACCAGAGGAGAATGGCTCTTTCCTACTGGGTGAGCATTTCATAGAATTCATTGCACTCTCTAGGTTTCAAAGGCAAAAGCAGCGGTCCTTTAAACCAGAGGCCTGTCCCTTAATTATACAAATGCAATGATCAAAGTTGTTATCCATCTTTACAAAGGCCAGAGTTTTAATTGAACAGTAAGCGCATTGCTACATTTGAAAGAAAAAAAAAGTTTGGTTCTCATGGAGAGTGCTGTGACATCAAGGAAAAAAAACGGGTGGGAGGGAAATGAGAAGGAAGGAAAAGAGAAAGGAGATGGTATTTAAGCTGCTTTATATGGAAACGTAATGAATACAGTTGATAAAAAAAGGAGAAACAAAAGTTGTGAAGTTTCAAGCTGTGAAGGAACTTCAAAGTGTATTCAAATGTCACATTGATTTTCCTTCAAATCTCTTAAGTATTAAGTTTTTCAAAAGAGAATATGATCCTCTATTTTATCCACTAATGTTTTATCTACAAACAGGGGAGAAAAAGCACACAATGTTTTCTTTCTAGATGAAACATTGGAAGTTTTTGTTGTTTTCTTTCCTTAAATCCAAAGTTTTTGCCAGTGCTTTTTCAGATGGCAGTTTTTCTATCATCTTTATGTGTTGTTGTAAGTTAAGGTCCTAGTGTAATGCAATTCTACTATGGAGAAATTGGCATCTTGATCTTTGGCTGTTTTCTGGAAAAGAAAAAACAAAAGAAAAAATGCCAAGTGTTTCCTTCTTTTTTAATAAAACAAGTTCATACAATTCTCAGTTCAGTAATTCCATGTCATATAAAACTAAAGGTTTTTTGTGTATGGAGTTACCCTTGAGTAAGTCAAAGAATTTGAACCTGATGTTCTCCAGATGTGTTAAAAATCACTCTTCAGTCAATATGGTCTACAACTGTGCTAAGTGGGAGATTAAGAAAACTCCACTATATATATGGAGGACTCCATGATGGGGAAGACTGACCTAATCCATTATATAAATTTTAATAGCTGTTTATAGTCTCAAATTTGCTATGGTGTTCCATGGAGACTACTAATTGAGATTCTAGGCATTGAATATGGGATCTTTAACATGCAAATCACTGACCTAATGGCCCTTGAAACTACAACCAATACTGCCTTATTGGCAAAACAAGGCTCAAAAGACACATAAATTACAAATGCTTGTGAAAAAGCTCATTTTTAAAAAATGAAAAATATTCTAGGTTGGTTGCATTTTTGCACAGTTTGAGCCAGAAGTGCTTAACTCTTTCCCTGCCTAGTACAATAAGAATAGATTGCAAGTAATTCCTCCTTGACCACAGTATTTCAAATAGATATTTTGAAATAGAATATATTTAGAATGTTGGAACATGAGCTTGGATGGGGTCATTTTTAATAGAAAAAGAATAATAAGAAAAGATTTAAGAATTCTTCCTCCACCTTACTTAGCCATTCAAATCCTCAATTGTCCAAAAACCACACCTATATTTGCCTTCTTTTATTTGCAATTTGTTTTCATTGGGATAAAATCTAGCTATGAAGACATGACTATTTCATTTAGGCCTTTTTGGTTGGAAGTGCAATTTTTCAACCTGTACTATTATTTGGGTTTGCTGTCATAATCTGGGATTAGACAAAGATCAAAAGCGTACAAAGTCTTTTCCTTATATGACAGTTTCCCCAATAATGAAAGGATGAATGTCAGTCATAAGGAGCTGCTCTCCACTTATTTACACACAATATTTACTAATCTGATTCTTTAGTGGTGTAAGATATATAGCAGAGTCATGTGAACCTACAATGTCTATGGAGATTCTTAGTCATCCAGGTCATAGTTGTCCCAAAGATGCTTTTTCATGAAGCAACTGGAGTTTCTTGTTTTTCTTTGAAAATGTTTCACTTCTCATCCAGAACTGAAGATTCTTTGATGAGAAACTAAATGTCTTCAAAGAAAAACAAGAAAGTCCAGTTGCCTCGTGAAAAAGCATCTTTGGATGAACCTACAATAGTAAGATCCCCTTATTGTAGAATGTAGATGTAGGCGACAAGTACATCGATTGAGCAAATCACTATTCGCACTATTCCTCTTCTTCACACATTTCTTTTCATGTGTGTGATCATAACAACCAAATGGTATTTTGCTGCCCATGTGGGTTCTATTCAGGCTTTGCAGTGCTCGAAATGGAAGCATTGCCTTGTTACCTTCCAGCAATTTTTCAGAAACTTCTGGCAAGGTTTTGGATAAAAAACTTCTGGTTTACCAAGCATGACTCTTGTAATCTATTTATCCCTAATAATATATCTACTCACAATTTCATAGTGGTATCCTAATATTGCATAGTTGATCCAATTACATAAAGTATAACAATTACAGCAAATGAAGAAATGTAGCCAATTTTGTGAGGACTGTTGAAAAATCATTAAAAGAGTAACAAGCTGCCGTGATCAATAGCTCAAGCTGCCTTACAGCTCAGAAGATTTAGAAGAGGCTTTTTTATTTTCCTTACCAGATTCTTTAGATACATCAAATTTAGAGGAGTCTAATGGCTTTAGTGAAGCAGTTCCCTCAGCTTCTATTGTAAGAGCCAATGTCAGGGATTTTATATACTTACCTAAAAGGATGGGGACTACAGAACCACCTGATTATTTAGCTATTGAACAGGCCTTGATAGTAATGAGTCCCTGTAAGGCAGGGGTGTCAAACTGCCAGCCCACGGGCCAGATACCTCAGGCCAAAACCGTGTCCACCCCATTGCCGGCAATGGGAAAAAATAGCGATACGTCGCAATACGTCACGTGATGTTGCGAGTTTGACACCAGTGCTGTAAGGTATTATTTGGCAGTCTCTAGTTTAATGCTGTATAGTTGTTCCAAATGCTTATCGTTTCTTTCTAGTTGTTCTGGTTTTATATGCAAAGCACCCAGAGTTATCTGGAATTGAGTGCTTTTTTAAAAAAAAATCTATCTAAATAAAAAAAATAAAGCAAAGAGTCCGGTCAACATTTATGGAGAGGAGCGGCATACAAACCCAAATAAAATAAATAAATAAATAAATAAATAAAATGACTCTGCATGAGTACCCTAGGACAGTCAGATCTTTTCCCTACAAGATTCTGAAGAGTCTGCCTAGTTCTCACTTATGCCAAACTTCCCAATTGTCCTAGATTTCCTATGAATTATCTTCTGGAGTGTGTCTTAATAAATGTGGTTTTACATCCCATGATATTATATTTTACACCTATGAGGTCATTTCCTTATCTATGTATTCAAAGCTGTGGTGGTGCAGTGGTTAGAATGCAGTATTGCAAGCTAATTCTGCTAACTGTCAGCAGTTCAGTTCTGACTGGCTCAAGGTTGACTCATCCTTCCCTCCTTCTGAGATTGTTAAAATGAAGACCCAAATTGTTGGGGGCAATATGCTGACTTTGTAAACCATTTAGAGAGTGTTGTAAAGCTCTAAGAAGCAGAATAAAAGTCTAAGTTTATTACTATTGCTATTGAAAGCTACATAAATTCTAGCATTGCTAAAAATACTTTGTAGAAAACACTATAACTAAGAACTTTAATTTTGGGATACCAAAATCCTATATGTGTGTGTGTGTGTGTGTGTGTGTGCTCAGAACCTTGCTTAAACCTTCTGTGCTTTAAAGAAAGTCTCAAAATGAAAAAGAATGTCTAAAGTAAAGAATGTCTAAAGTAAATATTTTAAATCATCACTAATAGTACCCCTAGCAATGTGACATTTTGAATAAACGGATATTGGGAACTTCCTGTAACATTCAACTGATAAAATCAATACGCTCAAAATTCAATATTTCTTTTCAAACTCTGAAGCATGTGTTTAGGTGCATGTTTTTTGGGGAGGGGTGGGTGCCTTGTTTTGACATGTATTGTAGAGGGATACATGCTTCTGTAGAGGAATGCTCTAAGATTTCTGTTTGCTTCACTGCAGTCATTTACAGATCATTTCCAACCATTGTCACTTGAAATACTTTCTCACCATAGTATTAGAAGACCAGACTTCTGCTTGCTTTCAACTGTTATCTCAAGCCAATCAATCACTCATCAGTGAGGGGAGGCTTAAAACATGTGCATCAAGTCCCAAGATCATCATTGGGAAATTCAAAGTCAATTTCAAAACAACAGCAACATCATTACATTTTTTTCATAGATAGAAAACCTTTCCTCATTATGTAAACATGGATTTTGAAAGCATGAAACTGCTGTCTTTCTTTTTATTTGTAAGAGTGATGCCTGTCAACTTTGGCATCACCCATTAGTCATCTGGGAGATGAGGACTATACAGGCAGGGATTTGATTTCAAACTTCACTGAAAAATTGTCCTCAGAAAAATCACTGGACAATACAAGATAAAAAAAAATACATTCTGTGTGGCAGAATAAATTAGAAATTTCTTAATGATTGCCACCTTAGTTCACTAGGAGTTTATACTGTAGTGCTTTTTTCTGATATCAAGAAGAAAAAAACATAGGACAGCCTTTTGTTTTCTATCCTTACAGATAGCCATGTACTTATTAATCCCATGTAGATTTATAATATTCTGTTTTTAATTCTAGGGTAGGTAACTGTTGTATCTGGCCCTTCTCAGCTGAGTGAAATCCACATAAATATTTCTTTAAGAGTTTTATTTAACACATTTCAAAAGATTCACTTCAAAGCAAGCTGCTGGCAGTTTGTTGGCCGGAACGGCCCAGTCTGATTTATTTACATTTAGATTAAACATTCTCCCACCTTCCAATTAACTCACTCTTTATCTCTTACATTGTCCCAGACTTCATTAATATAGTTTTCAATACGTCACTTCCTTTTTCCACTTAACTGACTCCTCCGCCTATCAAACCTTCGGAATCTCGGATCAAGCCATCTATCTTCCTGATCCGAATCTGACTCATCACTTTGAGAGTCTGACTCATCCTGCATACAAATCTCCTCATTGTCTAGCTCGGCTGCTGGGAGGGGAAAATACCCAGAGGGGCCTGGTTGTGCTTCGTCATCCTCTGATATGTACCCAGCCTGTCTAGAGACACTCACAACAGTAACCATACTGCATAATAACTGCATGTTTAAGCCCAGCTCAATTCTTGTCATCTGAGAGAGCAGGAACACTGTCCTCATATGTTACATCCAGATGGTTTCTAATCTTACTTAAAAGAAGATTGAGGCCTGAGACAGTTTGAGTTTTGAGATCACTGGAGTCATGGAGATCAGATCCCCATGGCTCCAGCTTCATGGGTTTTAATCCTAATCCTCAGATTTTGTTGTCCGTTAAGAGTGTTACTCTCTCTACATAAAAAACAAACAAACAAAAGGTAAAGAAACTGCAAACTGTGAATACTCGAAACAATCCTGTGGAGGTAGTTGTTTACATGGATGTTATAGGGGTAGGTTATGGTTCCTGAGTTGTCCACTTTGTGCAATTACAGTAGCTAATAGTCTACTTTCTGTAATAATCTGATCAACATTTGGGGTATTATATTATATTTGAGCACCAAATTTCTATGACTGCCCATCTCACAAAAGTGACCCTGGATGGCATACCATAAAACCAACAATTAAAACATTATTTACAAAAAAATTGAGACTACTCTAATACTGAAATTACTGGATTGTCTTCCTTTCAACTCTGACCTCTGCTGATCCTGATGACCCCTATTGCTTTAGCCACAGGATCCTGACTGCTGAAATCAAACTATGTTTCCTTTGAATGGTAATGATATTTTTGCTTAATCAATCTACACAAGGCCTCCTGCTTGATGGCTATGTGAACCTCTGGGATAGGACACATATAATCATGCCTCTACCCTGAGTTCCTCCATTAGGCCATGTGTTTCATTCAACATCTGCTGTCACTCTTTTCAATATTCCTAGATCAGTATACAGTGAAGTGGCTACTAAGATTGCATATGGCCATTTTACTCAACATGGTCCCACTTTGAGAAAACCCTGTCAAGAAGGCATTGTTGCTGACAGAAACAGGAAAGCAACCATATAGGTCTTTCTGGAATATACTTTAGGGGCAATACATTGAACAGCCTGGTATACCAGAAACTATCAAGCATGTTCTAACAATTTCTAGGGTGATTTCTTACAACAAGACATTGGGCAACTGACCTCTATAGGAAGCAGATTGGAAAGAAGTTTCTTACCTGTTACTCCATGTTCACAACTTGAGAGAGCTGTTTCATTGTGCTCTGAGTCTGCAAAATGTCTGCAGTGGTGATCCTATTGTCAGGACTCCATAAGCTAGGTATGGGAATAATAACTTTTTTTACATCCATGCCCATTCCAAACAAATCTACAAAGGGTTTATTTATTTATTATATGGGTATAATTGTTTATATCCCACTTTTCAATCCTTAAATTCTCCAAGAATTTGAAAGAATAGTAAAATGTTAATCAAGAAATTTCATTGGCTGAAGTGGGTTTAAACACAAGTTCCATCATTAACCAGGATACCACAATGATCTGAGTTACAGCTTTATTAGTGTTATAGAGCAATTTAATATTAACTTAGAGAACATTTTATTGAGAGAGATTTTAATTTTGCATCGGACAATATTCAGTGGCTCATTTTTCCATCTATGAAGCAGAACTTATGGCAAGGATAGATAATATGTTGGACTAGTCTCCTTCACCTCCTTGCCTTTAATATTTTTAAATATGCTTTTTTTAAAATTAAAAACAAAACAAAACAAAACTCAGGACACTTGTGTATTGCAAAACAAAGCACCAAGCTTCAGCTGATTATTCAATAGTGAAGAGGAATGGCAGGTAGACCATATAGGAAGGGTTGACAGGGATTCACCCTATTTGTTTGCTTTCTCTCTATGATTTAAAACCAATTTTATTAAGTTTGAAATAAAGACAAAATAAAAATGAACAAAAAAAGATTAAAAGTTCAAAGGGAGGAAGGGGAAGAAAAAGATAAAAAGTGATCAAAAAAGAAAAAATAAAATAAAAAGAAATACAAAAAAAATGATTTCTAACTTTCTTCATATAATAAAGTAACTCTAAATTAAAACAAAAACACCATATAAATAATATATCAACTAAATAATAAAAAACTCTCTAAAACTATGTAGCAAAATAGACATTTATTCAAAATAAACATGAAAGCAGAAAAATGCTCTTATTATATATAATAAAATGAAAATTATAATATTTCTATAGTCATAACAAATCTAAGTCATAAAATCAAAACTTCAGTTTTATCTTTCTCAAGCAAGAAGTCCAACTAGATAAACTTTCATCTTTTATCAAAGTAGTCAGTTTGTGACTACTGCATAATGTGACTTTCAATCATTTCGGCCACATATTTTCCCACTGATTCATCTGTATGTTATAACCCAAATTCTCAGCCTATTTTAGCATAAACTCTTTAACTTATGCTTTTCCCTTTTAAATTTTCAGTAAAGGTTTATGCATTTTAGCAATTACATGTTCATCATTTGCACATAATTCATTTTCAAAGTCTGTCTTATGTTGTTCAATTTCAAGTGTTCTTGTGTTTATTTCAAATCTTTCCCTTAATCTGGACATATGAAAACCATACCCTCTTGTTGGTGTCTATGCACTTTCACTGCCTTTTCCTTCTAATAGAGTTGGAAGTGACCTTGGAGGTCTTCTAGTCCAACCCCTTGCTCAAGCAGGAGACCCTGTAACATTTCAAACAAATGACTGTCCAGTCTCTTCTTAAAAACGTCCAGTGTTGGAGCATCCACAACTTCTGGAGGCAAGTCATTCCACTGATTAATTGTTCTAACTGTCAGGAAATTTCTCCTTAGTTCTAGGTTGCTTCTGTCCTTGATTAGTTCCATCCATTGCTACTTGTCCTGTCTTCAGGTGCTTTGGAGAATAGGTTGACTCCTTTGTGGTGGCCCCTGAGATATTGGAACACTACAATTCTAAGCTTCTAAGCCCATGTAGTTGGTGTTCCTTATATATTCCAAGAGAAGTAGGATGGTATTGCTCCATTTCTTCTATTCCTAGTTTACCTAGTTTACCTTCTTCCTCTTTTTACATAACAGTAACCTTCATCAAGTTTTGCTGAGAGCCTGTATTACTGCCAGCATCCCAAACCCAATTAGAACCTATTTAAACTCACTGACTCTACCAGAAAAGTAGAAAAGTAGTAATGTCCCAGTTTAGAGAGTTAATTAAGATGGAATTTTTATGAAACATGTTTCCAGATTTTTCATCTCCTACCTGAACTGAGTTGCCTCTTCTAAAATAAACTTTCAAGTGTCTGTGCCACAGTATGTGGGACACATACATACTTTTATGTAGAGTTCTACTAGGTCAGTCCATTCAGTCCAATATCTTGTGTCTAGTGTGGACATTCACAACGGGAAAAGTGCCAGTATATCACAAACATCTAAATAAGAGTTGACTTTTTTCCTGTTAACTTAAAATAAGCTAAGGTTGCAGGCCTAATTAAATAGCTTTATTCCCCATTGTCTGCCAACTAAGTGGATTCAAGAAATACTTTATGACATTACAGTATAAATTTTATTGCTATCAAGTTTATCCTGATCTGTCCTGAGGACTTTGTAATTGTCCAGCAAAGTTCTTAACTCATTAAATTAATTTGCTTATTCAGACAATGCTGCAAACAACCAGAAGCAGGCTCACAAGCCAAAACATGAGGGAACAACCTTCTGTTACTGTTTTTATTTAGAAGTTTAATAGTATGTTGTTTTTAATCTCAGAGATAGTATCTAGCCATTGTTATTACAACAATTATTAAGCATATTCATTAATTTGGACCCTTTAGATTTTAGTTGCACTCATATCAACAAACACTAGTGGGCAGCAAAAAAAAAACCCACCAGAACTCTTTCCTGCCATCTGGTGACAGATTTTCACAGCTCAGATCTGTTAGCTATAATTAATTTATCCAAATCTCTTTTAAAGCTATCTGAATAATTAGCTGTTACCATAGTTTGTTGAAGGAAGAATTTCATGAAGACTTTGTTTTTGATACCATCCTACCATCTGGCTTCACTTTATGACCTCTGGTTTTCATTGGAAAGAAAGAAGGAGTTAGTCATATCTCTGTTTATTTTTTCTCATCAGAATTTGGTCCACTTTTTTTTTTTTTAGTATACATAGCCAGGGAAGCCTACAATGTTTTTACCACAAAGTAGTTCTGGCAGTCTAAGATTACTTGTTCATACATGTGTGCTATTTATGGTGCACCACAGGGGATGAACTAGCTTTCCACCAGCTGCCTAACAGCATTCTGGGGATGTTGGGTCATCTGGGCTTTCTTCCGCTGATCTTGCTTCATATCTGGGCAGGTACAGCATCAGTTCTCGCTTCTGTGTGGAATGCTGCTAGCTTTTCCCACTAGAGTGATGCCTATTTATCTCCTTGCATTTTCACATGCTTTCAAACTGCTAAGTGAGCAGGAGCTAGGGGCAAATGACAGGAGCTCACTCCACCACATGGTGCCTTGGACTCGAACTGCCAGAATGTTGATTGTCTCTGACCAACAAATCCAGCATGCTTAAGCCACTGTACCATTACACCCTCTTCCACTTACATCTGACTATAATTATGGGGATAAAAGGGGATATGCAATCATTGCTATTTTTTCCTTAAGTCTTCTGACTTTTGATGAGTAACTACCATTTTAAGGTCGAAAACAGAGAGAACCTGTACTTTAAACTCTGAAAATAGGCTTGCTACAGAAAAAGGGGCACTGGGAAGGGCAGTGGGGAGATGGAAAATCATAGTCCTGCCCTCTTGCGCCCCTACTTTACCTACTCCAACCCTCAACACTCCCAGCATTATGTATGTTTCCACGGTACTAAACGAATGTCCAAACTGATCTATGAGCAACTTCCAAAAAGACAGTTTTTCCTTCTAATAGGGGAAGAAATTCAAGCAAACACTCAAGTGACTATCCATTAACAGGTAGAAGCAATGCAATTTAAATTCATATTTTTTATTTTTAAAAAGATAATTTTTGTATGCTTCAAATAATTCTCTTTCCTTTAAAGTTTGCTAGGAATAGATAATAGACTCATAAAGCTGTCATTTTTAAAATTGCTCTTTTAAAAAATAAATAAAGGAAGGGAGGCACCAGGCTAGGCATTCCAGTTTTAAAGAAACAGCTGGGTTTTTTAAAATATGATTTATTATTGCCACTCTACTTCCTGTTTTACACTTTATTTCTTTCCAACCCCCCTTATGAATACCATCTGTCCATAGTGATTTACTGCACTTGGATTTCGATGAGTTGCTTCATGAATCCTCAAATTATCACAATGAAAATATAAGTCGAAAAACTTAATGATAGTTTAAGACTAATCTTTTCAGGGAAGTTTGCATCACTTCAAACTTTATATAGGGAGAGTGAATCAAGCAATGTAGCAGCACACTCGAGGGAACAATGCTCTTTTGAAGATAGATTTCTTGAAAACATTTTCTGGAATTTAACCTACTTGGTTGGTTGCTTCAAAGACTTCATGGGGAAGTGTCTCATTTATCTAAGCTGCTGGGAAAAAAGTGCCCACTCATTAAGGTAGAACATTTTGCTGGAGAGATTGAGATGTCAGTCTTAAGTAGAAGTGGCAGAATTATTCTTAGCTTTCTCAAGTCTGGCTGCATCCATATGTGTTGAATTACAACTCCCATTAGTTCCAGAGAGCAGACCAGTCCAGTGTATCCAAAAGACATTAAGCTGAGGAGGGTAGCCTTAATGTGGAAGAACTCTGTAACTATAGGCCAGTGACAAGAATTCCATTCTATGGTAAAGTGATCAGGAACATGGTAGCCTTACGGCTTCTTATGTGTTTGGATGGAAACTGTTTTTCTGGTTCCATTTCAATTGTGATTTCTGTTGAAATATGGTAGTATGTAGCGAGCCAAGAAAATGACCTTGGAGAAGCAAAATAGAGAAAATAGTTGCAAAAAAAACCTTAAATCCAGGAAATAGAGAAAAAGTTCGAAAGAACTGACTCCTTCTTAACTCACGAATAGAAACCAGAAGAACATCAATGTGGTGTAATTCTAGCCAGACTTGTACCATCTGATTAGATTTATGTATGCTTATAACCAGTACTTTTTTTTCTAAAAAAAAAAAAGGTGCTGGAACTCACACAGGTCATACAACCCGCCTTGTCTACCCTACAAGGTTCCATCCAAAAAAGGTGCCGGAACTCCGTTCTGGGCATTCTATGACAAAAAAAAACACAAAAAAAACCCCTGCTTATAACTCCCAGCTATTGATTCATAGCTGATGTGTGTGCTGGGGAATGCACTGGTACAACCAATGTGCCAATCAACATGGCAGTGCCTTATCCTTTGATTATAACCCATCCTCATTCCTGAATATCTCTGCCCATATAAAAGGTCTTGAAATTGTAACTGGTGCAAAATGGAGCAGTCAAGCTGTTAAATTGTAAAAAATCACATAATGCTTATACAGAAGAATATATTGTCTAGGAGACACTACTTGAGATGGTGATATTGATCCTAAAAAGCTTAAAAATGATCACCTAAAGTACGGTTTTTCTCCCACTATGAACCTGTTTGATTATTACCGGTAGGATCAGCAGGAGAGGCACCTCCGAAAGTTTTCTCCTATCAAAAACTTAGTTATCTGGTATGCAGAAGACTTTCTCTTTGGTACCCACACTGAGGAACACCTTCACCAAAGAAATATATAACACCCCTCCCCAACTCTCCCAGTACTTAGGAAAATAACAAACAAAACCACACCCCACCCATTTCTTTTGCCAAGCTTTTAACTACTAATTAATTTCCATTCCATGGATTTTATTATCCTTTCTATTTTGTATTTATTTCAATTATCACCGAGACTTAAGTGCTTACGTAAGCAGGAATAGAATGGTATAAATTTAATAAATAAATAATGATTTGGGAAAGAATAATGTTCTGGTGCTTAGTTTGTGGTTTTTGCAAAAGATCAAACTTTTTATCTCCCAACTCTTCTAAATCTTTTTAAAAATCCAGTTAAGATTAATCTGGACTGTTGTGACTACTCCTCGGTGTTTTCTGAACTTGGTTGTTTTCTTCCAAATAGCTCATTACCCAACTAGGTAACTTCATCAGTGCTAGAAAGGAGTGGGGTTTGTTCTGTGTTGTATACAACTGGTGTATACAACTGGTTGGTGTTCTTGGTGGTTCCCTAGTTGGGCTATTGTTTACTGTTTGATTGTTTGTCTATGCTTTGATTGGGTTTGCTGTTGTTGTTGTTAGTTGTGAAGTCGTGTCCGACCCATCGTGACCCCATGCACAACATTCCTCCAGGCCTTCCTGTCCTCTACCCTCTTCTGGAATCCATTTAAGCTCACGCTTCATTCTCTGTCGTCCCTTTCTTCTATTGCCCTCAATCTTTCCCAGCATTAGGCTCTTCTCCAGTGAGTCCTTCCTTCTCATTAGGTGGCCAAAGTATTTGAGTTTCATCTTCAGGATCTGGCCTTCTAAAAAGCAGTCAGGGTTGATCTCCTCTAGGACTGACCAGTTGATTAGGTTATAATGAGCTGAATCTTTCTCATATACTCCAGAAGCTCGTAAGTTTTGTCTTTAAACACGAGCCAATGAAACGGCATTTCTCCACCTACAGATACCACACAATTGTACAAATCCTGGTTTATGTCCTCTAATGACTAATGAGTGACATCTTTTACTTGAGTATTCTTTTTAGAAAATCACTTGAAGTGTGAAGTTTCATTGTATTAATAATACTACAATGTAAACTATACTCCTGTTGGGAAAGTTTTCTTCCCTCTAAAATAGACTTGTATTTTTCTCCTTCATTGTCAGCACACTTCTGAATTTCTTTAGAATGTATATAGGTGGTGATTTTGAGTCACTGCATTGCTGCTCTAAAAATGGCAAAGGGTTGTTTGAGTCATTATATTGGCTACCCATGTCCATAGCTTTCTTTGGCTGCCTGTAATACCTAATCTGAAAAAGCCAATAAGATTTTTTTCATTATGATGGCTTCCATAGGAGTAAAATGAAACATGATAAACTGGGGAGATTATTATAGAGAGAAATCCAGGAGATTCACCCAAAGACCTTGGTCACTTTGTAATTTAAGTAGGTATAATAATCCATCTTCTACCTTACCAAGTTTTTTCTCCTTTTCTTTATTCCCAAAACAGTATATTGTCCATTATATTGAAGAAAAGTTTTTTTTTAAAAATGCACAATAAATTTGGAGCACAAAAGTATCTCAAATGAATCTACTTAGAATATGAATATAGCTTTAATTTCACCTGTAACATGAATTCATCAATGGAATACTGTATAAAGCAAAACTTTCAATCTTTCAAAGAAATTTACTATTTTACCAAGCTTAACTGAGCACTTATAAGGACAATTTTATATATTCAATGATTTGGAACATCCTAAAAGAGAATTCATATTTTTATTGTTATTCATCTTTGGCCTATTGTTTATTTTTGGTTTTAAGGGTTTTTTAGGGAGCAAAGAGAAATAGCCTACTCTTCAATCCTTTTTTATTGCTATTTCAAGTATTAGAGAAGGGTGTTAAATGTGACATGCCAGCTTAGCTACATATAGTATTGCATTATTACATTTTTTCTTTTTAAATTTTTGTTGTGTTAATTGCCTTTATATGATTTACCTGTATCGACAATATGGCAGCAGCATCAGGTGAAAGGCAGTTCAGAAAATGCAATATTTAAATAACAAATTAACAACAAAATAAGCAAACTATGTCAATGGTAATCCAGGGAATTAGGCAGCATACTTGAGTAATTGCACTCATCATATAAAATAGAAGAAAAATACAGTATTTTTTTTTCCCCTGAAGTAGTCCAGGGACTGAAATTTTCCATTCTACAAAACAAGGGTAATAAGGAATAGAATTGTTTGAATGAATTTTAGGTCATTTATCTTCCTTTCAAGGGACAAAAAAAGTAGGTAGAATTCCTGATATATTGATTCTTGTTTAATGTCTCACCAAACCTGAAGCTGGATCTCTGCTGTAATGCTTGTGCTAAAAGCAGCAGTTTGTAAGGCTGCTTTTGTCTAACTAGCTCAAAAAATGTAACTTTGCTTGTATTTGCTTACTGAATTAAAAGTCCAGACCATCCTTTTTAAAATTAATTCTCTAAGAACAGATAGTCCTTGACTTATGACCACAATTGAACCCAAATTTTCTGTTGCTTAGTGAGACAGTGGTTAAGTGAGTTTTGCCCATTTTACAACTTTTTTGCCTCTGTTATTAAGCAAATGACAGCAGTTGTTAAGTTAGTAACATGGTTGTTAAGTGAATCTGGCTTCCCCGTTGACTGCTTGTCAGAAGGTCACAAAAGTTGATCACATGATCCCGGGAGACTGCAACTGTCATAAGTACATACCAGTTGCCAAATTTTTAATTTTTGCTCATGTGACCATAGGGATGCTGCAGCAGTTGTAAGTGTGAAAAATTATCATTTTTTTTGTGCCATTGTAACTTTGAACACTCACTAAAAGAAAGATTGGAAGTTGAGGACCACCTGGGCAAGTTGTATGTTTATTGTCCAGTGTCTGGAATGTGTGAGATATCCAAAATTGTATTTCCAATAACTATTTCAGAGATTCAAAGGCTATGCATGCAACACTCCTATATTTTGAAAAATCAATACCTGTATTGTTGTTTATATTAAATTCACAATGAAGAGAACAATAACACAAAAATCATTTCAGAAGGAAAACTTGTTCCAACTCACAAATCAGGAACAGCACAATCAAAACCCAGCAGTTGGAAACCTAATTTTCTTTAACTCCAGACTCAATATTTGTAGAGCAACTTTATCCATTTTTAATTTTTGTTTCAGTAATTGTAATTCTAAGAAGCATTTAAGATTTCAGAGGTTCTTTGTTTAATCTCTATTCACCTCAGTGTCAAATTGCTTTTTAGAGTTCCTGTATGCACTGTTATACAGTATATTGATTCACATTCTGGTGCTTGGTTGATTTTTATACCTTCAGAATAAGTGGATTATAATTATAAAGATAGCTGTTTTTATATTCTTCAGATATTCTGCCACAAAGAATATTTCAAGCAGACTTTCAGCTTGTGCCACATATTTTTAATGACTGTATAAATCGGTATTTTCAGGTTCATTTATATCACTGTTCAGTGATGGATACTAAAAACTGTTTTTTTTTCACTTATGATGAGAGATAGTGAAAACATGACAGCAGAAGAAAAAGAAACTAGATTTTGTAGACTAATGTATGGAAGCTACACTGAAATAGTTCACTGATATGGGAAGAAAGATAAAATAGAAATGTGAACATGAACCCATTTCTTCTCCAAATGCCTATCTTATTTAAATCTTGGGAATGAAATCCAGACCCACTTATACCTAATAGCCCTTAATAGGTGCTATTATCTAATAAAATGTGGATGAGCAGAAGGAAAATAGGCAGGGTCAAAACTGATTTGTAACTAGATGGGAGACAACAGAAGACCTAGTTCTCCAGGCTAGCCTGGAAAATAAAACATTACAAAAATCTCATTATGATTTATTAACTCCTACTATATATGCAGAGATGTGTACTATGTTTAATGTATATGTGCATTTGTAGGTGTGTATGGCATTTGAAATATTTAGAGCAAATCTCAAATGTAAAGTGGATTGGAGTGTACCAGATAGTTTTGAATTTACCCAAGGTGGAAATAATAGCAGTTTTAATTGATCCCTTCTTCAAAATTGTCCAGGCTGCTGTATGTGCAATATATAATAAATATCATATTGGCCTGGAAATGAAGAGACTGCGATTTCTACTGCCCTGGGCATAAAAAAAATCAGGTTGGTGGCTTTGGCCCAATCACTCTCTCTCTCAGCCCAACTCACCTTGTAGGATTGTTGCTGTGAAAAAAAGAGGAGGAGAAAGTAGTACTGATATATTCTCCTGCCTTGAATTGTATATTAAAAAAAGAATTAAAATAAAAAAAAAATCAAAACTCTTGTCACCTTGGAAAAAAATGAAAAGGAAGAGGAATATTGAATTTGCAGTTTTCCATAACAGTGGAGTGATTGATATAATTAGAGAACCAGTTGTTGTCCAATGATAGTATCTTAGAGTCTTAGTAGTTAGTAGATAATATCTTAGGGATAGTATCTTAAGTTGGCAATTTTTAATGACCACAAATAAACAGATAACACAGATCCAATAAAACAATTTCCAGGAATGCAGTTGCCCCCCAAAATATGGAGCCACAGCCACTGAATAGAATCAGGACAGGCCATGCCAAAACTAAGGCAAATTTTTAATGTGACTGTCTTATCTATTTCACTGGCTTATGGGCTATAACTTCATTTAAGAAAAAGATTAATGAGTTTATTTCTTACGCCTATTATTTTATACTCTCAGTTCCAACAGTTACTATCTTTCCATCCACAGAAATATATTATCATTCATCAATACCATTTCTTCTTTTTGCACAAAATCCCAAAACATCTTTGCCTAAAATTGCCCATTAATTCTCATGATAGGATTAATGTTCATTTTGTAAATGCTAGGTCTCAAAACAACAGTTAGAAACACTGTTTTAAAACACTGGGTTTTATTTAAAAAGCTGCTCTAGAAATCTTGCATTACTATCAACCCACAATAATAATCTGACTTTGTGAAAAATGTGTTCTATTTGGTAACAAATACAAAAATTATGAAAACATACTTAAAGATAGGTTAATGTAAAATCAAAGCATCAATATATGTACAACACAGGGAAAATGTGTTGAATTATATTTTCTGATTTATAGTATCTGATAGGAAAACGAAGCTCCAAATTTTGCATGGAGGAGAGAGGGAGGGAGAGGGAGGGAGGGAGAGGGAGGGAGGGAGAGAGGGAGGGAGAGGGAGAGAGAGAGAGAGAGAGAGAGAGAGAGAGAGAGAGAGAGAGAGAGAGAGAGAGATTTTTCTGCATTCATTTAAATTGAATTTCCCATCCATGCTTAATTATTGCTCCTTCAGAAGGACACTGTGTAGATGAGAATACCCTAATAGGATTTTAATTAACAATTAGGTGACATTTTCTCTAGAGAGTCATGAAAACAAATCCACTGGTTGGAGTTTTATGGTCCTGAGTATAGCTGTATGTGTTGATTTTTTAAAAAAAACAAGAACAACATTTATTTGTGAATAAATGAATGAAATAATCTATATTGTTGCCATACTTGAATAATGCAATTCCCGGGTCATCACAGGAAAAACAAAACAAAATTCCAAGATAAAAATAATAGTCAATAATAATCAAAACTCAATCATACGTAACTTAGTAATAATAATAATAATAATAATAATAATGATGATGATGATGATGATGATGATGATGATGATGATGATGATGATAAAGTTGGAAGGGACCTTGGAGGTCATCTAGTCCAACCCCCTGTTCAGGCAGGAAACCCTATACCATTTCAGACAAATGACTGTCCGGTCTCTTCTTAAAGACTTCCAGTGATGGAGCATACACACATTCAACCTTTCATATATAGGGTTCCATTATTTCCCAAAACTTTGGTAGTATACTAGGAATTATAGTAACAACATTTCATATGGAGGGAGCAGTGAGAAAAGTCAAGGTGGTGGGCATGATCATATAATCAAAGCTCCCACCTATTTTCAACATGTTTACTAAGACCACCATCTTGACTTTTTATGATTTCCTCCCAGTGCCCCTGAATCACAGTGATGGTGACATTTAAAGGATAAATGAACTGCTTTTGCATGTTTATTCTCCAGAAGAACAAAAATTACAAGTCTAACTTCTAGTCCTGTTATGTAAACTCGCCTCTCTACACTCAACAAGTTAATGAAAGCTATATATATATATATATATATATGTTATGTCTGGCCTCTCTCAGCTCATTAAAATCCACGTAAATATGTCTTTAAGAGGTTTATTTAACACATTTCAAAAGGATTCATTTCAAAGCAAGCTGCTGGCATTATGTTGGCCTGAACGGCCAAATCAGATCTATGTACATTTAGATTAAACATGCTCTCCTCCCACATTCCAATTACTCACTCTTTCTTTATCACATTGTCCAAGACCTCATTATTCTTCGGTAGGTTTTCAAAACACCAGAAAACTGAGTTCCAAAGCACTGCCAAAGTTTTCAGCCCACTCCTTGATTAACGTTGCTCGTGACAAAGGCGTAGTCTTTCTTTCCCCTTCTAATATAGTGTCCGATACGTCACTTCCCCAATTACTTCCTTTTTCCAGTTAACTGACACCTTCATTTATCAAACCTTCGGAACCTCGGATCAATCCATTTATCCTCTTGTTCTAAATCTGACTCATCATTTTGAGAGTCTGATTCAGAATGCATACAAAGCTCCTCATTGTCTATCTCAGCTGCCGGGAGGGGAAACCACCCAGAGGGGCCTGGCTGCTGATCCTCGGCTGCCGGGAGGGAAAAACACCCAGAGAAACCTGGCTGCTGATCCTCATCCTCTGATACTTCCCAAGCTGGTCTAGGGACACTCACAACACTATCCCCCCCGCAGGCCCCTCCCCCCGGGGCCGTCGCAGGGGATGTGGTTTGTAGGGAAACGCAGAATGAAAATCCCAAATTAACCGAGGAGCCTCAATATCACGAGCATCGACCCAACAGCCAGCGGCTGGCCCACCCCCGGTCCAGTCAACCAAATATTGGAAGCGGTCGTTGAGCCATCGGGAATCTCGGATGCCGGACACATCCAACCGGGAAACGGGAACGTGAGCACGGCGAGCTGTCGGGCCCGGATCAGGAGGTTGAAGCGGAGAATCAGGGTTAACAGGAACAAGCAAGGAGCGATGAAACACGGGATGTACACGAAGAGACCTAGGTAAAGTCAAACGATAGGTCACCGGATTGATGACCGTCTCCACAGGAAAAGGACCCAGGAAACGTTGATCAAGCTTGCGGTGAATTCTCCCTGGAAACAAGTACTTGGTGGAGAGCCAAACCCGATCTCCAACAGCTAACGGCGGCGTGTCGCGACGAGAGCGGTCTGCAACCCTCTTGTAGTCTGCCTTGGCCTTAGTCAAATGGTGCTTAACCATCTCTTGGACAGACTGGAGTTCGGTTAAGTAGTCTTCTGCAACTGGAACTGGAGAATCGAGGAGCGTGAGCGGGAAAAACCTGGGATGATAGCCGTAGTTGGCAAAAAACGGAGTGGTCTGAGTGGAAGTGTGCTGAGAGTTGTTGAAAGCGAATTCGGCCACGGAGAGATATTTGGACCAATCGTTCTGTTGGTCGTTGATGAAACAACGCAAATACTGTTCCAGAATGCCAATCACTTTCTCTGTACCCCCATCAGTCTCTGGGTGATGCGTGGAGGCTAGATTAACTTGGACTTGAAGTGCAGACATGAGTTCTCTCCAGAACTCCGAGGTGAACTGGGTTCCTCGGTCGGACACTATTTTGTCAGGCAAACCGTGTAGCCGGAAGATATGTTGAATGAACAGCTGAGCAGTGACCTTGGCTGTCGGTATTCTTCGGCAAGGAATGAAATGTGCCATTTTGGTCAGCATGTCCACCACTACAAAGACAACGGTGTAGCCGGCAGAAACAGGTAGACAAGTCAAGAAGTCCATGGAAATAGCTCCCCAGGGTCTCTCCGGCGTGGGTAAAGGCTGTAATAATCCCGGAGGGGCTCCTGTGGCATGTTTTGCCTGACGGCACCGTACACAGGAATTCACATAGGATTGCACATCATGGCGAAGCCTGGGCCACCAAAAAGTCCGAGACACTAAGTGAAGAGTCTTAAAGAAACCAAAATGACCTGCCGCAGGGTTATCATGGCATTGAGTCAGGATGAGACCCCGGAGTGGGCCTGCTGGAACATATAACAGGTTGCGGAAGCGTAATAGTCCCTCGGACAAGGTCCAAGGTGAGTCGGGACCCACCTCTTGTCTCTTCCGTATCGCAAAGTCATCTAGTTGTTGCGCTTCCCGAATCTGTCGTCGTAGATCTACCGGATCGTGCACGGCTGCGATCGATTCGAGAGGCAGAATGGTTCGAAGCGGTAAGGGATCCTTGATCTGTAGATACTCAGGTTTACGGGACAGGGCATCTGCTGTTTTGTTGTACCCTTTCGGAATGTAGGTGACTTTGAAGTTGAATCGAGCGAAGAACAAAGACCAACGGATCTGACGTTGATTCAATTTCCTGGCAGATTGCAAAAATTCCAAGTTTTTATGGTCAGTCCGAACTTCAACTTGGTAGCGGGCTCCTTCCAGGTGGTGTCTCCAGGTCTCAAAAGCAGTCTTGATGGCCAATAGTTCCTTTTCCCAAATGGTATAATGGCGTTCGGAGGGAGTTAGTTTCCTGGAGTAATAAGCACACGGGAACAGGAGGCCGCCATCTTGGCGTGTTTGAAGTAGCACGGCCCCTACCGCAACATCTGAGGCGTCAGCCTCCACTACAAAGGGACGACAAGGATCTGGATACTTGAGAATGGGTTCCTGAACAAAAGCCTTTTTGAGGGTCTGAAACGCCTGTTGCTCGGCATCGCCCCACTGGAACTTAACGCCTTTCCGTAACAGTCGAGTAAGGGGCGCAGTCAAGGCAGAAAATCTTGGAATAAATATCCTGTAATAGTTCGCAAATCCCAAAAGTCTTTGGACATCTTTTGCTTTACATGGTGGTTGCCAGGTTTGCAAGGCCTCAACCTTGCCAGGGTCCATGGCGATGCCTTGTGGAGAAATCACATGTCCCAGAAACTCAATGGTGGTTTGATAGAATTGACATTTCTCTAACTTGGCGTAAAGGTGATGCTCTCTCAAGCGTTGCAAAACTCGCCGGAGATGCTGAAGATGAGTTGCTCGTGACGGGGAATAAATCAGGATGTCAGCAAGGTAAACCACCACAAATTGATCTAATAAATCCCGGAAGATGTCATTCATGAAATGTTGAAAGACGGCCGGAGCATTGGTGAGTCCAAAGGGCATAACGGTATACTCAAAATGACCATACCTGGTTCCAAACGCGGTCTTCCACCCGTCCCCCTCTCGAATGCGAACCAGGTTGTAAGCACCCCTTAAATCTATCTTGGTGAAGATGGTCGCTGATCGGAGACGGTCCATGAGATCAGGAATCAAAGGCAGAGGGTACCGGTTGCGCACCGTGATGGCATTGAGCTTGCGATAGTCACAGCATAGGCGTAAATCTCCGGTTTTCTTCTTCACGAATAACACAGGAGCTGACAAAGGCGAGGAAGAGGGACGAATGAAACCCCTGGCCAGGTTTTTGTCCACAAAGTCTTTCAATGCGGCCAACTCGGGTTCTGACATGGAGTAAAGGCGTCCCCTTGGAAGCTTGGCATTTGGTAGCAAATCAATGGCA
Source organism: Bothrops alternatus (assembly GCA_034064705.1). Lineage (NCBI taxonomy): Eukaryota > Metazoa > Chordata > Lepidosauria > Squamata > Viperidae > Bothrops > Bothrops alternatus. The sequence continues at coordinate 21,075,027 of JARGCV010000081.1, forward strand.
CAGTCATATGGTCTATGCGGAGGCAATTGGTCTGCCTCTTTCTCATTGAATATATCTGCAAAGTCCGCTAGATCGGCCGGCAAGGTGATGTCAGGGTGGGATGGTAGCTGGGCTGCACAAACTTGGCGTACGTGGTCTACGCATTGCAAACTGGGAAATGAAACAAAGTTCTGGGACCACACCACACAAGGATCATGGGTTCTCAACCAGGCTAGGCCGAGAACTAAGGGGAAATGAAGTCCCTTGGTAACATAGAATTGGATGGCTTCTTCATGTTGTCCTATGACCAGGCGTATGGGCTGGGTCATAAACTTGATCGGTCCAGACAACAACTCACGACCATCGATTGTCTCAACCAACATAGGCGGCTTCACGGAGCACAAAGGTATGGCATGCTGACGAGCGAAAGCTTCATTCATGAAATTGGTGGTGGCTCCAGAATCCAACAAGGCGTGGGCTGGAATGCCCTGGGCATGATTTCCCAGAAGTATATTGGTTGCTAGGATCAGATGTCTCGGAGGACCGGGGTCGTCGTCTGCGGAACTGGAACTGGGTTTGGCGCCTGCCCGACCCAATGTTTCCATTAGGCCGGGCTCTGGCCGTTTCCCGGCAAGGTGGCTTGAAACTGCTGAGTGGGAGGCCGAGCTGGAACAGGAGTAGGACCTGCCGTACCACGTCTTTTCTGGGGGCAGGCCATGACGAAGTGACCCATCTCTCCACAGTACAGGCACAAGCCCTCAGCTCTCCGTCTTGCCTTCTCAGCCTCAGTCAAACGAGATCTGGCTGCACCAAGATCCATGGGCTCATCTCTGGTCATGGGTGCAGGGCGCCTCTCAGTGTAAGCCGGCCCTGTTTGGAAAATATGTCTGGGTGCCGGGATAGGTGGAGCGATAGGTAGGGTCTGGAATCCTCTGCGTGGTGCAGGAACTGGCTTGGCACTTCCGGTGACTGGAACCATCTGTTTGACCAGGCGGGCATCCATGGCTTGCGTTTGCGCCTCAATAGCCAAACAATGTTGGTATAATGCATCCAGGGTCGCAGGTATTACAGTAGTTTTCAATCCATTCAAGATCTGAGAAGACAGGCCATCTTGAAAGATTTCCATGAGAGCCTCATCATTCCAATTAATTTCTTGAGCTAGGCGGCGAAAATCTGATATATAGTCCGCTACGCAGCGCGATCCTTGACGTAGCTCTCGTATCCGCCGGGTGGCATTTTGTCTACGAAGGGGGTCAACAAATTCTCTTTCCATCAGCTGGCAGAATCCTGCATAATTGTGCAGGACAGGATCTTGTCCGTCTATCAGAGGAGACGACCAATCAGCAGCTGTCCCAGAGAGTAAACTTAAAATGAAAGCTACTTTCGTTTCATCAAGCTGGAAGTCTGCTGGAGTTGAGGCAATGAATGTTTTGCATTGGTTTAAAAAAGCTGAAAATTTACTACGCTCTCCAGTAAACTTATCAGGCAAGGCTAAATAACATCTGCTCCGTCTGGGAGGGGGGGCTGGAGCTGGGGCTCCTGCAGCTTGCTGAATCTGCTGTTGCAAATGTCCAATTTGTTGCTGGAGAGTTTGAATTAATAGATGCAGAGCCGGGTTATCAGCGAGGAGTTGCTCCATGACATCACTGAAAGCTCGGACTAATTTTCGTCTTTTCTGTTTTTGGGTCACGAGCAATCTGTTATGTCTGGCCTCTCTCAGCTCATTAAAATCCACGTAAATATGTCTTTAAGAGGTTTATTTAACACATTTCAAAAGGATTCATTTCAAAGCAAGCTGCTGGCATTATGTTGGCCTGAACGGCCAAATCAGATCTATGTACATTTAGATTAAACATGCTCTCCTCCCACATTCCAATTACTCACTCTTTCTTTATCACATTGTCCAAGACCTCATTATTCTTCGGTAGGTTTTCAAAACACCAGAAAACTGAGTTCCAAAGCACTGCCAAAGTTTTCAGCCCACTCCTTGATTAACGTTGCTCGTGACAAAGGCGTAGTCTTTCTTTCCCCTTCTAATATAGTGTCCGATACGTCACTTCCCCAATTACTTCCTTTTTCCAGTTAACTGACACCTTCGCTTATCAAACCTTCGGAACCTTGGATCAATCCATTTATCCTCTTGTTCTAAATCTGACTCATCATTTTGAGAGTCTGATTCAGAATGCATACAAAGCTCCTCATTGTCTATCTCAGCTGCCGGGAGGGGAAACCACCCAGAGGGGCCTGGCTGCTGATCCTCGGCTGCCGGGAGGGAAAAACACCCAGAGAAACCTGGCTGCTGATCCTCATCCTCTGATACTTCCCAAGCTGGTCTAGGGACACTCACAACACTATCCCCCCCGCAGGCCCCTCCCCCCGGGGCCGTCGCAGGGGATGTGGTTTGTAGGGAAACGCAGAATGAAAATCCCAAATTAACCGAGGAGCCTCAATATCACGAGCATCGACCCAACAGCCAGCGGCTGGCCCACCCCCGGTCCAGTCAACCAAATATTGGAAGCGGTCGTTGAGCCATCGGGAATCTCGGATGCCGGACACATCCAACCGGGAAACGGGAACGTGAGCACGGCGAGCTGTCGGGCCCGGATCAGGAGGTTGAAGCGGAGAATCAGGGTTAACAGGAACAAGCAAGGAGCGATGAAACACGGGATGTACACGAAGAGACCTAGGTAAAGTCAAACGATAGGTCACCGGATTGATGACCGTCTCCACAGGAAAAGGACCCAGGAAACGTTGATCAAGCTTGCGGTGAATTCTCCCTGGAAACAAGTACTTGGTGGAGAGCCAAACCCGATCTCCAACAGCTAACGGCGGCGTGTCGCGACGAGAGCGGTCTGCAACCCTCTTGTAGTCTGCCTTGGCCTTAGTCAAATGGTGCTTAACCATCTCTTGGACAGACTGGAGTTCGGTTAAGTAGTCTTCTGCAACTGGAACTGGAGAATCGAGGAGCGTGAGCGGGAAAAACCTGGGATGATAGCCGTAGTTGGCAAAAAACGGAGTGGTCTGAGTGGAAGTGTGCTGAGAGTTGTTGAAAGCGAATTCGGCCACGGAGAGATATTTGGACCAATCGTTCTGTTGGTCGTTGATGAAACAACGCAAATACTGTTCCAGAATGCCAATCACTTTCTCTGTACCCCCATCAGTCTCTGGGTGATGCGTGGAGGCTAGATTAACTTGGACTTGAAGTGCAGACATGAGTTCTCTCCAGAACTCCGAGGTGAACTGGGTTCCTCGGTCGGACACTATTTTGTCAGGCAAACCGTGTAGCCGGAAGATATGTTGAATGAACAGCTGAGCAGTGACCTTGGCTGTCGGTATTCTTCGGCAAGGAATGAAATGTGCCATTTTGGTCAGCATGTCCACCACTACAAAGACAACGGTGTAGCCGGCAGAAACAGGTAGACAAGTCAAGAAGTCCATGGAAATAGCTCCCCAGGGTCTCTCCGGCGTGGGTAAAGGCTGTAATAATCCCGGAGGGGCTCCTGTGGCATGTTTTGCCTGACGGCACCGTACACAGGAATTCACATAGGATTGCACATCATGGCGAAGCCTGGGCCACCAAAAAGTCCGAGACACTAAGTGAAGAGTCTTAAAGAAACCAAAATGACCTGCCGCAGGGTTATCATGGCATTGAGTCAGGATGAGACCCCGGAGTGGGCCTGCTGGAACATATAACAGGTTGCGGAAGCGTAATAGTCCCTCGGACAAGGTCCAAGGTGAGTCGGGACCCACCTCTTGTCTCTTCCGTATCGCAAAGTCATCTAGTTGTTGCGCTTCCCGAATCTGTCGTCGTAGATCTACCGGATCGTGCACGGCTGCGATCGATTCGAGAGGCAGAATGGTTCGAAGCGGTAAGGGATCCTTGATCTGTAGATACTCAGGTTTACGGGACAGGGCATCTGCTGTTTTGTTGTACCCTTTCGGAATGTAGGTGACTTTGAAGTTGAATCGAGCGAAGAACAAAGACCAACGGATCTGACGTTGATTCAATTTCCTGGCAGATTGCAAAAATTCCAAGTTTTTATGGTCAGTCCGAACTTCAACTTGGTAGCGGGCTCCTTCCAGGTGGTGTCTCCAGGTCTCAAAAGCAGTCTTGATGGCCAATAGTTCCTTTTCCCAAATGGTATAATGGCGTTCGGAGGGAGTTAGTTTCCTGGAGTAATAAGCACACGGGAACAGGAGGCCGCCATCTTGGCGTGTTTGAAGTAGCACGGCCCCTACCGCAACATCTGAGGCGTCAGCCTCCACTACAAAGGGACGACAAGGATCTGGATACTTGAGAATGGGTTCCTGAACAAAAGCCTTTTTGAGGGTCTGAAACGCCTGTTGCTCGGCATCGCCCCACTGGAACTTAACGCCTTTCCGTAACAGTCGAGTAAGGGGCGCAGTCAAGGCAGAAAATCTTGGAATAAATATCCTGTAATAGTTCGCAAATCCCAAAAGTCTTTGGACATCTTTTGCTTTACATGGTGGTTGCCAGGTTTGCAAGGCCTCAACCTTGCCAGGGTCCATGGCGATGCCTTGTGGAGAAATCACATGTCCCAGAAACTCAATGGTGGTTTGATAGAATTGACATTTCTCTAACTTGGCGTAAAGGTGATGCTCTCTCAAGCGTTGCAAAACTCGCCGGAGATGCTGAAGATGAGTTGCTCGTGACGGGGAATAAATCAGGATGTCAGCAAGGTAAACCACCACAAATTGATCTAATAAATCCCGGAAGATGTCATTCATGAAATGTTGAAAGACGGCCGGAGCATTGGTGAGTCCAAAGGGCATAACGGTATACTCAAAATGACCATACCTGGTTCCAAACGCGGTCTTCCACCCGTCCCCCTCTCGAATGCGAACCAGGTTGTAAGCACCCCTTAAATCTATCTTGGTGAAGATGGTCGCTGATCGGAGACGGTCCATGAGATCAGGAATCAAAGGCAGAGGGTACCGGTTGCGCACCGTGATGGCATTGAGCTTGCGATAGTCACAGCATAGGCGTAAATCTCCGGTTTTCTTCTTCACGAATAACACAGGAGCTGACAAAGGCGAGGAAGAGGGACGAATGAAACCCCTGGCCAGGTTTTTGTCCACAAAGTCTTTCAATGCGGCCAACTCGGGTTCTGACATGGAGTAAAGGCGTCCCCTTGGAAGCTTGGCATTTGGTAGCAAATCAATGGCACAGTCATATGGTCTATGCGGAGGCAATTGGTCTGCCTCTTTCTCATTGAATATATCTGCAAAGTCCGCTAGATCGGCCGGCAAGGTGATGTCAGGGTGGGATGGTAGCTGGGCTGCACAAACTTGGCGTACGTGGTCTACGCATTGCAAACTGGGAAATGAAACAAAGTTCTGGGACCACACCACACAAGGATCATGGGTTCTCAACCAGGCTAGGCCGAGAACTAAGGGGAAATGAAGTCCCTTGGTAACATAGAATTGGATGGCTTCTTCATGTTGTCCTATGACCAGGCGTATGGGCTGGGTCATAAACTTGATCGGTCCAGACAACAACTCACGACCATCGATTGTCTCAACCAACATAGGCGGCTTCACGGAGCACAAAGGTATGGCATGCTGACGAGCGAAAGCTTCATTCATGAAATTGGTGGTGGCTCCAGAATCCAACAAGGCGTGGGCTGGAATGCCCTGGGCATGATTTCCCAGAAGTATATTGGTTGCTAGGATCAGATGTCTCGGAGGACCGGGGTCGTCGTCTGCGGAACTGGAACTGGGTTTGGCGCCTGCCCGACCCAATGTTTCCATTAGGCCGGGCTCTGGCCGTTTCCCGGCAAGGTGGCTTGAAACTGCTGAGTGGGAGGCCGAGCTGGAACAGGAGTAGGACCTGCCGTACCACGTCTTTTCTGGGGGCAGGCCATGACGAAGTGACCCATCTCTCCACAGTACAGGCACAAGCCCTCAGCTCTCCGTCTTGCCTTCTCAGCCTCAGTCAAACGAGATCTGGCTGCACCAAGATCCATGGGCTCATCTCTGGTCATGGGTGCAGGGCGCCTCTCAGTGTAAGCCGGCCCTGTTTGGAAAATATGTCTGGGTGCCGGGATAGGTGGAGCGATAGGTAGGGTCTGGAATCCTCTGCGTGGTGCAGGAACTGGCTTGGCACTTCCGGTGACTGGAACCATCTGTTTGACCAGGCGGGCATCCATGGCTTGCGTTTGCGCCTCAATAGCCAAACAATGTTGGTATAATGCATCCAGGGTCGCAGGTATTACAGTAGTTTTCAATCCATTCAAGATCTGAGAAGACAGGCCATCTTGAAAGATTTCCATGAGAGCCTCATCATTCCAATTAATTTCTTGAGCTAGGCGGCGAAAATCTGATATATAGTCCGCTACGCAGCGCGATCCTTGACGTAGCTCTCGTATCCGCCGGGTGGCATTTTGTCTACGAAGGGGGTCAACAAATTCTCTTTCCATCAGCTGGCAGAATCCTGCATAATTGTGCAGGACAGGATCTTGTCCGTCTATCAGAGGAGACGACCAATCAGCAGCTGTCCCAGAGAGTAAACTTAAAATGAAAGCTACTTTCGTTTCATCAAGCTGGAAGTCTGCTGGAGTTGAGGCAATGAATGTTTTGCATTGGTTTAAAAAAGCTGAAAATTTACTACGCTCTCCAGTAAACTTATCAGGCAAGGCTAAATAACATCTGCTCCGTCTGGGAGGGGGGGCTGGAGCTGGGGCTCCTGCAGCTTGCTGAATCTGCTGTTGCAAATGTCCAATTTGTTGCTGGAGAGTTTGAATTAATAGATGCAGAGCCGGGTTATCAGCGAGGAGTTGCTCCATGACATCACTGAAAGCTCGGACTAATTTTCGTCTTTTCTGTTTTTGGGTCACGAGCAATCTGTTATGTCTGGCCTCTCTCAGCTCATTAAAATCCACGTAAATATGTCTTTAAGAGGTTTATTTAACACATTTCAAAAGGATTCATTTCAAAGCAAGCTGCTGGCATTATGTTGGCCTGAACGGCCAAATCAGATCTATGTACATTTAGATTAAACATGCTCTCCTCCCACATTCCAATTACTCACTCTTTCTTTATCACATTGTCCAAGACCTCATTATTCTTCGGTAGGTTTTCAAAACACCAGAAAACTGAGTTCCAAAGCACTGCCAAAGTTTTCAGCCCACTCCTTGATTAACGTTGCTCGTGACAAAGGCGTAGTCTTTCTTTCCCCTTCTAATATAGTGTCCGATACGTCACTTCCCCAATTACTTCCTTTTTCCAGTTAACTGACACCTTCGCTTATCAAACCTTCGGAACCTTGGATCAATCCATTTATCCTCTTGTTCTAAATCTGACTCATCATTTTGAGAGTCTGATTCAGAATGCATACAAAGCTCCTCATTGTCTATCTCAGCTGCCGGGAGGGGAAACCACCCAGAGGGGCCTGGCTGCTGATCCTCGGCTGCCGGGAGGGAAAAACACCCAGAGAAACCTGGCTGCTGATCCTCATCCTCTGATACTTCCCAAGCTGGTCTAGGGACACTCACAACACTATCCCCCCCGCAGGCCCCTCCCCCCGGGGCCGTCGCAGGGGATGTGGTTTGTAGGGAAACGCAGAATGAAAATCCCAAATTAACCGAGGAGCCTCAATATCACGAGCATCGACCCAACAGCCAGCGGCTGGCCCACCCCCGGTCCAGTCAACCAAATATTGGAAGCGGTCGTTGAGCCATCGGGAATCTCGGATGCCGGACACATCCAACCGGGAAACGGGAACGTGAGCACGGCGAGCTGTCGGGCCCGGATCAGGAGGTTGAAGCGGAGAATCAGGGTTAACAGGAACAAGCAAGGAGCGATGAAACACGGGATGTACACGAAGAGACCTAGGTAAAGTCAAACGATAGGTCACCGGATTGATGACCGTCTCCACAGGAAAAGGACCCAGGAAACGTTGATCAAGCTTGCGGTGAATTCTCCCTGGAAACAAGTACTTGGTGGAGAGCCAAACCCGATCTCCAACAGCTAACGGCGGCGTGTCGCGACGAGAGCGGTCTGCAACCCTCTTGTAGTCTGCCTTGGCCTTAGTCAAATGGTGCTTAACCATCTCTTGGACAGACTGGAGTTCGGTTAAGTAGTCTTCTGCAACTGGAACTGGAGAATCGAGGAGCGTGAGCGGGAAAAACCTGGGATGATAGCCGTAGTTGGCAAAAAACGGAGTGGTCTGAGTGGAAGTGTGCTGAGAGTTGTTGAAAGCGAATTCGGCCACGGAGAGATATTTGGACCAATCGTTCTGTTGGTCGTTGATGAAACAACGCAAATACTGTTCCAGAATGCCAATCACTTTCTCTGTACCCCCATCAGTCTCTGGGTGATGCGTGGAGGCTAGATTAACTTGGACTTGAAGTGCAGACATGAGTTCTCTCCAGAACTCCGAGGTGAACTGGGTTCCTCGGTCGGACACTATTTTGTCAGGCAAACCGTGTAGCCGGAAGATATGTTGAATGAACAGCTGAGCAGTGACCTTGGCTGTCGGTATTCTTCGGCAAGGAATGAAATGTGCCATTTTGGTCAGCATGTCCACCACTACAAAGACAACGGTGTAGCCGGCAGAAACAGGTAGACAAGTCAAGAAGTCCATGGAAATAGCTCCCCAGGGTCTCTCCGGCGTGGGTAAAGGCTGTAATAATCCCGGAGGGGCTCCTGTGGCATGTTTTGCCTGACGGCACCGTACACAGGAATTCACATAGGATTGCACATCATGGCGAAGCCTGGGCCACCAAAAAGTCCGAGACACTAAGTGAAGAGTCTTAAAGAAACCAAAATGACCTGCCGCAGGGTTATCATGGCATTGAGTCAGGATGAGACCCCGGAGTGGGCCTGCTGGAACATATAACAGGTTGCGGAAGCGTAATAGTCCCTCGGACAAGGTCCAAGGTGAGTCGGGACCCACCTCTTGTCTCTTCCGTATCGCAAAGTCATCTAGTTGTTGCGCTTCCCGAATCTGTCGTCGTAGATCTACCGGATCGTGCACGGCTGCGATCGATTCGAGAGGCAGAATGGTTCGAAGCGGTAAGGGATCCTTGATCTGTAGATACTCAGGTTTACGGGACAGGGCATCTGCTGTTTTGTTGTACCCTTTCGGAATGTAGGTGACTTTGAAGTTGAATCGAGCGAAGAACAAAGACCAACGGATCTGACGTTGATTCAATTTCCTGGCAGATTGCAAAAATTCCAAGTTTTTATGGTCAGTCCGAACTTCAACTTGGTAGCGGGCTCCTTCCAGGTGGTGTCTCCAGGTCTCAAAAGCAGTCTTGATGGCCAATAGTTCCTTTTCCCAAATGGTATAATGGCGTTCGGAGGGAGTTAGTTTCCTGGAGTAATAAGCACACGGGAACAGGAGGCCGCCATCTTGGCGTGTTTGAAGTAGCACGGCCCCTACCGCAACATCTGAGGCGTCAGCCTCCACTACAAAGGGACGACAAGGATCTGGATACTTGAGAATGGGTTCCTGAACAAAAGCCTTTTTGAGGGTCTGAAACGCCTGTTGCTCGGCATCGCCCCACTGGAACTTAACGCCTTTCCGTAACAGTCGAGTAAGGGGCGCAGTCAAGGCAGAAAATCTTGGAATAAATATCCTGTAATAGTTCGCAAATCCCAAAAGTCTTTGGACATCTTTTGCTTTACATGGTGGTTGCCAGGTTTGCAAGGCCTCAACCTTGCCAGGGTCCATGGCGATGCCTTGTGGAGAAATCACATGTCCCAGAAACTCAATGGTGGTTTGATAGAATTGACATTTCTCTAACTTGGCGTAAAGGTGATGCTCTCTCAAGCGTTGCAAAACTCGCCGGAGATGCTGAAGATGAGTTGCTCGTGACGGGGAATAAATCAGGATGTCAGCAAGGTAAACCACCACAAATTGATCTAATAAATCCCGGAAGATGTCATTCATGAAATGTTGAAAGACGGCCGGAGCATTGGTGAGTCCAAAGGGCATAACGGTATACTCAAAATGACCATACCTGGTTCCAAACGCGGTCTTCCACCCGTCCCCCTCTCGAATGCGAACCAGGTTGTAAGCACCCCTTAAATCTATCTTGGTGAAGATGGTCGCTGATCGGAGACGGTCCATGAGATCAGGAATCAAAGGCAGAGGGTACCGGTTGCGCACCGTGATGGCATTGAGCTTGCGATAGTCACAGCATAGGCGTAAATCTCCGGTTTTCTTCTTCACGAATAACACAGGAGCTGACAAAGGCGAGGAAGAGGGACGAATGAAACCCCTGGCCAGGTTTTTGTCCACAAAGTCTTTCAATGCGGCCAACTCGGGTTCTGACATGGAGTAAAGGCGTCCCCTTGGAAGCTTGGCATTTGGTAGCAAATCAATGGCACAGTCATATGGTCTATGCGGAGGCAATTGGTCTGCCTCTTTCTCATTGAATATATCTGCAAAGTCCGCTAGATCGGCCGGCAAGGTGATGTCAGGGTGGGATGGTAGCTGGGCTGCACAAACTTGGCGTACGTGGTCTACGCATTGCAAACTGGGAAATGAAACAAAGTTCTGGGACCACACCACACAAGGATCATGGGTTCTCAACCAGGCTAGGCCGAGAACTAAGGGGAAATGAAGTCCCTTGGTAACATAGAATTGGATGGCTTCTTCATGTTGTCCTATGACCAGGCGTATGGGCTGGGTCATAAACTTGATCGGTCCAGACAACAACTCACGACCATCGATTGTCTCAACCAACATAGGCGGCTTCACGGAGCACAAAGGTATGGCATGCTGACGAGCGAAAGCTTCATTCATGAAATTGGTGGTGGCTCCAGAATCCAACAAGGCGTGGGCCGGAATGCCCTGGGCATGATTTCCCAGAAGTATATTGGTTGCTAGGATCAGATGTCTCGGAGGACCGGGGTCGTCGTCTGCGGAACTGGAACTGGGTTTGGCGCCTGCCCGACCCAATGTTTCCATTAGGCCGGGCTCTGGCCGTTTCCCGGCAAGGTGGCTTGAAACTGCTGAGTGGGAGGCCGAGCTGGAACAGGAGTAGGACCTGCCGTACCACGTCTTTTCTGGGGGCAGGCCATGACGAAGTGACCCATCTCTCCACAGTACAGGCACAAGCCCTCAGCTCTCCGTCTTGCCTTCTCAGCCTCAGTCAAACGAGATCTGGCTGCACCAAGATCCATGGGCTCATCTCTGGTCATGGGTGCAGGGCGCCTCTCAGTGTAAGCCGGCCCTGTTTGGAAAATATGTCTGGGTGCCGGGATAGGTGGAGCGATAGGTAGGGTCTGGAATCCTCTGCGTGGTGCAGGAACTGGCTTGGCACTTCCGGTGACTGGAACCATCTGTTTGACCAGGCGGGCATCCATGGCTTGCGTTTGCGCCTCAATAGCCAAACAATGTTGGTATAATGCATCCAGGGTCGCAGGTATTACAGTAGTTTTCAATCCATTCAAGATCTGAGAAGACAGGCCATCTTGAAAGATTTCCATGAGAGCCTCATCATTCCAATTAATTTCTTGAGCTAGGCGGCGAAAATCTGATATATAGTCCGCTACGCAGCGCGATCCTTGACGTAGCTCTCGTATCCGCCGGGTGGCATTTTGTCTACGAAGGGGGTCAACAAATTCTCTTTCCATCAGCTGGCAGAATCCTGCATAATTGTGCAGGACAGGATCTTGTCCGTCTATCAGAGGAGACGACCAATCAGCAGCTGTCCCAGAGAGTAAACTTAAAATGAAAGCTACTTTCGTTTCATCAAGCTGGAAGTCTGCTGGAGTTGAGGCAATGAATGTTTTGCATTGGTTTAAAAAAGCTGAAAATTTACTACGCTCTCCAGTAAACTTATCAGGCAAGGCTAAATAACATCTGCTCCGTCTGGGAGGGGGGGCTGGAGCTGGGGCTCCTGCAGCTTGCTGAATCTGCTGTTGCAAATGTCCAATTTGTTGCTGGAGAGTTTGAATTAATAGATGCAGAGCCGGGTTATCAGCGAGGAGTTGCTCCATGACATCACTGAAAGCTCGGACTAATTTTCGTCTTTTCTGTTTTTGGGTCACGAGCAATCTGTTATGTCTGGCCTCTCTCAGCTCATTAAAATCCACGTAAATATGTCTTTAAGAGGTTTATTTAACACATTTCAAAAGGATTCATTTCAAAGCAAGCTGCTGGCATTATGTTGGCCTGAACGGCCAAATCAGATCTATGTACATTTAGATTAAACATGCTCTCCTCCCACATTCCAATTACTCACTCTTTCTTTATCACATTGTCCAAGACCTCATTATTCTTCGGTAGGTTTTCAAAACACCAGAAAACTGAGTTCCAAAGCACTGCCAAAGTTTTCAGCCCACTCCTTGATTAACGTTGCTCGTGACAAAGGCGTAGTCTTTCTTTCCCCTTCTAATATAGTGTCCGATACGTCACTTCCCCAATTACTTCCTTTTTCCAGTTAACTGACACCTTCGCTTATCAAACCTTCGGAACCTTGGATCAATCCATTTATCCTCTTGTTCTAAATCTGACTCATCATTTTGAGAGTCTGATTCAGAATGCATACAAAGCTCCTCATTGTCTATCTCAGCTGCCGGGAGGGGAAACCACCCAGAGGGGCCTGGCTGCTGATCCTCGGCTGCCGGGAGGGGAAAACACCCAGAGGGGCCTGGCTGCTGATCCTCGGCTGCCGGGAGGGAAAAACACCCAGAGGGACCTGGCTGCTGATCCTCATCCTCTGATACTTCCCAAGCTGGTCTAGGGACACTCACAACAATATATATATATATATATATGTTTTCTGAGGTTTTCGCGGGTGTTTGTATGTAGGTCTTTGGTTCTTCGGGTTTTCTCCCGCGTAGAATTTGAAGTGTCTTGGCAACGTTTCGATGAAATCTCATTCATCATCTTCAGCCTGAAGATGATGAATGAGATTTCATCGAAACGTTGCCAAGACACTTCAAATTCTACGCGGGAGAAAACCCGAAGAACCAAAGACCTACATATATATATATATATATATATATATATATATGTGTGTGTGTGTGTGTGTGTGTGTGTGTGTGTGTGTGTGTGTGTGTGTATGTGTGTATATATGTGTATATATATGTATATATATAACATGTTTTTAATTTACAAATCAGCTATGTCATCTTTCTCTTCCCAAAACTATACTTATGGGACAATTCAAACACTTAATATGCCCTCTGTTGAATCATAATGTCTCTGAAAGAAGATGCATGATTTCTGAGCCGGAGCATCATGTTACCAAGGAAGCTTCAACTTCCTCATATTGCCAGACCATTAGGGCCCAGGGTCTTGCCTGTAAAATAGATTAAGGTGTCCCAAATGAAGAGTGCTCTACTTAGAGTCGATGGAATGGTGTGCTGATGAAAGGTGCTGTTAAAAGCCTAGGCGAGAAGGAAAACAATTCTCCTCAGACAAGGCGAGCAGCTTAATTTATTGGAGTACTAACAGGCACATTTTCATTATCATAAATCTGTATGACATACATGCTCTCTCTCTCTCTCTCTCTCTCTCTCTCTCTCTCTCTCTCTCTCTCTCTCTCTCTCTCTCTATCTCTCTCTCTCTCTCTCTCTCACTCACACACACACACACACACACACACACCACACCACATCCCCTGCACACTGACAGCTTCCTACTTCCTGGAAAAGGTCCATGCCACATACAAATCCATTAGATCGTTTTAAGAAAGGTTAAAACTGATAAATTAGTGGAGGTTATACATTACATGTGTTTCTCTCAAGTCATTCTGGTGGCTGTCCTAATTATAGTTATGATATTAAAAACAATAAAAGTCCAGCTAGAGAAGACAATATCCATAAAAGCAAAACATGCATGGAATACTGACTGAAATAGCTGCTGTTGTAAATGACTTTACATTCTCAGCTAAACGAGTTTCACATCCATGTTCAGTGTCTGCACATACCAAAAGGCAGTTGTGTTTCCTTCTATTCATAAAACTACATGCTCAAATTTATTAGGCATTATAAATCTGTGACCAGAATATTTATGTGTGCAAGTATTTAATTCATAATTGCACAGAATTCAGTATTCTACTCTGATTTTCTTCTTCACCCTCAATTTAAATGGTAAAGGACTGATTTATGCTTTCCACTTTTGGGAAATCACACAATTTCCATATTAAGCTAAGCAATATTTTGAGAATTCAGGTTAACAAATAGTAATGTGTATTGTGTTGCATGTTTCGTTTTTGTATTCCCTTTTTTAATTAGATTTGTTTAATGTAATAAATTGACAAGCTAGTAGCAGAACCCTGAAGTAACCTCCCAGTCAAGGCAATGATGGAATAACATAAAATTTTCAAGAGGTTATTTTGTGCTCTGCATAGCTGCTTAAATGGCTTTCTCTCTTGGGTTCACCCTAGATTAGCTATAAAGCAAAGGCTTTATCTTGATAATTAAATTATTTATTTCATTTGTATACTGCTACAACTCATTAAAATTTACAATAGCAAACCATTTACAAACAGATATACAATTATACAAAGAACAAAAATTCAACATAACTAGCATTTAAATATACAACAGTAATCACTAGAAACATCTAACCAAACATATAACATTAACTCTCAAAAACTCTGTTATGATGGCTTTAAGGCAATTCCACACTGCACCCTCAGTTCCTTGTTTCCTATGTTCTTATCAGCTCTTTCTTAAGCCAAATTCAGAAACTGCAGTCCAGATTCCAGTAGGTTGACAATGAGGTGGTCCTCAGTCCAATCACAAGGGCCATCACAGGTCATAACAAAATCTGATTGGCCAGTCCCTTATTTCTTGCTCTTCCCATCCATGCAGAAAAGAAGCAAAGCCTTTTGATCTACCAGTGCCTTCCTTTTTCTTTTATGGATTGTTCCTTCCTCACTAGCCCCTGTGTCTATCTTTTGGTTTCCCAGATGTTTGTACACATGGAGGCCTTCATACCCACCTCCCCATGTTATCTCTTTTGATATTAAAGAAGACTCTTTTTTTCCGTCCTTATTGTAGCTTCATTACTCTGATGCTGAAATAATCAAAGCAACAGGAGAACAGACATTCTTTGGTTCCAATATTCCTCTGTAGGTCTGTTGAAATTTGGAAACAGGAAGCAGTGACAGTTCAGCTTCATATTAATAATATATCAACATTCCCATGTTGTAAGTATTTAAAAAAATAATAATGAGAAAGGAAGCTTTGTAGTACTATGGAGGGGAAAGGGTGAAGCAAGAGGTATATGTTCACCCAAACTGTCCAAAAAATGAAAAGGTTTGATGGACAATAATCTTCCAGGATTGAGGATGGTTCATTAACATAACAGGCCATTGTTAAATCAGTCCGATCATTATTTTAAAAACTGCAAACAGAAAACCTAGCCTACAATGAAATGGGCAACAATGCAGCTGCTGGAGAGGAATAGTGTGCCAAGCACTACAGCCAATCAGTGCTGAGGCTACTACTAAAATGGAAGAAGTACCTAGGACCATCTACTTTGATGGGGTTAAGATGGAAAACAGCAGTTTCAAGTTGAAACTTTAAAATGCATTTGCAATGGGTGAGTGATTATGAGTCAATCAGAAAATATATAATGGAAAAATGCTAAAGTTGTTGCAAAGCTGGTCACAAAGGGGATGCCAGAAAGAAACACTTCCTTTGGGCAGAATGAGACAATTTGCCATGACCAACTTGCCACAGCCATCTTGCTGTGGCCAACCCAATATGGCCATCTTGCTGCGGCCATCTCACTTTGGCCAACTCACCCTGTGACAACTCACCCTGGGACAGTTCTATGTGAGATAATTCAATGCAATAAATGTTATCCATAACTGTTTCTTTGACATTATTTCCATTGAAAAAATGGGCCCAGTTAAGATATTCTCTTCCATGAGCTGAAACCTTTGAGATTCCTTGTCTGGGATATGTATGATCCTAAATGCTTTCAGATGTTACAGACAACATTCCTAATGTTGAAGTCAAGTTGCATAGGATTTTGAAGAATGTACCTGAAAAACCTTTGGAGATCATCTGATTAGGGAGGGTTATCTTACTTATATATTTTACAAACATTTTAAAAAAGCATAAATTTTCAGTAACTTCTTCTGCAAAAATGAGCTCAACCTGGACACTGACTTTAAAACTATTTTACTGTTTAGGGAAATAAGAAACATAATTATTTTGTTCTACGGTGTGCCTAATTGGTGCCTATGATATTTTCCATGCAGAGATAATGTGCATTACATCAGTAATTTCCCTAATGTCATTGGGTACCAGTGTCCAAACGTTTTGGAGTTGGTCCACAAAGTCTCAATGCCTAAACAAACCGCAATATTTATAACAGATATGTATCACTGCTATTGCAAAAAAGAAAGAGCTGTTTCTCTTCTTCCTTTAGTTTGTCCTAAACTTTCATTAATGGCTGTGAATAATAATAAATTTCCTACGCACAACCCCCAATTGATACAGAAATATGATGAAGAATAAAAGGTGACTGTTTACCTTTATTCTCTGTCTTTAGGCATTTGCTTTGAAGTTGCCTTGTAAGAATACAAGTGATTTCCTTCTATACATGTTTATTTAATATTAATATTGGCCTCCTCATTAACACGAAGAAAAACCGAAGTTATGTACCAGCCAGTTCCAAATGCTCAGTATCAAGCGCCTATCATCACAGTAAAGGGACAAAAGCTGCAAGTAGTGGACCAATTTATGTATCTTGGTAGTACCCTCTCCCGTGCAGTGACAATTGACAATGAGGTCAACTGTAGAATTGCTAAGGCAAGCTCTGCATTTGGCAGATTGCGAACTAAAGTGTGGGACTGCCGTGGAATAAGCCTTGCTACTACCGGTAAGCTTAAAGTTTACAAGGCAGCACTGTTAACTACTCTGATGTATGCTAGTGAGACCTGGACAGTGTACAAGAGGCATGTGAGGCAACTGAATTATTTCCACATGACTTGCCTTCGTAGAATTCTGAGGATCCGGTGGCAACATAAGATACCAGACACTGATGTCCTCTCCAGAGCAGGCCTATCATCAGTTTACACTCGGTTGATGAAAGCTCAGATGCACTGGGCAGGCCATGTTGTAAGGATGCCAGATCATCGCATCCCTAAACAGCTCTTTTATGGTGAACTGTCTCAAGGAAAACGATCACACGGAGGACAAAAGAAGTGATATAAAGATACGCTGAAAGCCTCTCTCAAGTCCCTGGATATTAACACCACCTCCTGGGAACCTCTGGCACATGATTGATCGACATGGCATACTCTGGTGTACCAGGGTTGCCAGACATATGAACATAGAAAGACAATCTTGGCACAAGAGAAGCATGCACTCTGCAAAGGGGTGAGATTGGTCAGCGTTGCGGGCTGTTAGTGTGAGCACGGATATTTCTTCATTTTACAACAGTGAAGATCTGAAAACCCTATTGGAGTGTGGCTCGCTGTGGGAGAGACGCCAAAGTAACTGAGGAGAACTGACTGAGAGGGCTGAATCCATTGGCAGAAAGCAAGGAATATTAACCCTGAAGCAAAGTCTGCTGCTGCTACCGGACTGCTGCCTGTTGTAATCTTTCAGAGGGCGGTCTGAATAGCAGTAAAACACTTTGAGAAAGAACAGAAGACCTCAGAGCCTGAACTGAAAGGAATCTCGGAAGCTGAACCATACTTGCAGGAACCCTTATATCAAAAAGTTTCTGTAGCAAGACAGGGGGACTCCGAGCAAGATATCAGCTAACATCAAGCTAACATCATATCAGCTAACATCAAGCTAGCATCAAGTCCTGCTGCATTTCAGCATAGAGACGCTATAGCGAGGGTGTAATTGGACATTGGAAAGAAGTGACTAGAGGAAAAAACTAGAGGAAAAAACCCTGAAACAGACCTGAGGGTAGTGAAGATCTGAAAACCCTATCGGAGTGTGGCTGGCTGTGGGAGAGACGCCGAAGTAACTGAGGAGAACTGACTGTGGTTGCAAGAAAAATCTGGAGTTTGTGAGAAGCTGAGTGCGAAGGAACGGAGAGACGTTTTGGGGGGAATAGTGACAGCTGAAAAGGATTGATTGAAAAAGGACTGACTGATGGTGAAAGAGAGGAATGAAGTTTGGAATTTGAATTTGGAAGGACTGGTTGATGGTGAGAGAGATAAGCCGAGAATGAAGTGGGAGTGTTAAACAGACCCAGCAGTTTTTCTTTGCCGGAAGAGAGTTTGGTATTGGGAGAACTTGGTTCTTTGCTTTGAGTTTGTTTTGAGATATGATGGCAAGAAGTGGACTAATGGACATTTTTCTTCAGTACTAAGCCTAAATATGAGCAAAGACAGTTTATTGGCTTTGGGAGCAGAAGGAGGGGTGCTTATACTTTGGAATGCTGATGGAAATCCATCGGAATGTGTATGGCTTCAAAAAGCAGATGATGTTACTAGCGTTATATTTTCTCCCACCCGTTCTAGAAGACTCTATGCTTCTCATGGGGAAATTATTAGCATGCTGGATATCAGGTGCTTCAAGGAGCCAGTTGAATGTTTCCATGTAAATATAGGTATAGCTATAATCATTGCGGCAGGATTAACATCTGGCATGCCTGTTTTTGTTATTATGTTCTTGAGCTGTTTTTTAACTGTTGTTTGTCCAAATTTTAAATAGTTAACTTGTTTAATACCATTTTAAATTGATTTGTTAGATGTTGAATGATGTGGGGGGGGGATTGAATGTTTGTGGAATGAATCGGGTTGAATGGATGGTTAGCTTATTGCTTTAATTTGTTTAGTTTAAAGGGCGGTTTTTTGTGGGTGGGATAAATTAATGATATGGATGGAGTTGTGGTTGAGTGGAATGAATGGGATGGACTGGCTAGCCTGCCTGGTGCGGCAGAGGCAGAGGGGGAGGGGGGCTCTGGCTCTGGGGTGATAGAGGGCCAAAGTATACCGGTCTTGCTGGGGAGAGGCAGATATGGCGGGGGCCACAGGGTAGGCCATTCCCGGGGAACAAGAGCTCGCTATTTAAAAGCGATCCCTTGCTCCGACCCTGTGAGTTCAGCCCGAAGTACTGGTGATGGGGGAAATCCGGACCCTGGGCTCAGGCTGCTGCTGCTCAATGCCAGGTCAGTTGTAAATAAAGCTCCCCTCATCCATGATCTTCTCCTGGATGAGGAGGCCAACCTTGCATGTGTGACCGAGACCTGGCTGGGCCCGGAGGGAGGAGTTCCTCTCTCTGAGATGTGTCCAGCCGGGTTTCAGGTATGGCATCAGCCACGACCCCAGGGAAGGGGGGGAGGAGTGGCTATTATAGCCAAGAAGACCTTTAGCCTACGCAGGCTTGCTGTTTCTGAGATTGTGGGTTGTGAGTTGCTCCTTGTGAAGTTGGACCTAGGGGTTCAGGTGGGCTTGTTGCTTGCGTACCTGCCTCCCAGCTGCGTGTCAACAGTCCTGCCTGCACTACTTGAGGAGGTTGCTGGGCTGGCGGTTGAGTTCCCCAGGCTTATTGTCTTGGGGGACTTAAATCTTCTGTCGCTCGCCGAATCCTCTGGGTTGGCGCAGGAGTTCATGGCCACCATGGCAACCATGAACCTGACTCAGGTAGTTCAGGGTCTGACTCACGAGAGGGGACACACTCCCGACATGGTATTCCTCTCAGAACAGTTGAGCAATGATCTGAATTTAAGGGGCTTAGATATTTTGCCTATGTCATGGTCAGATCATTTTCTGCTATGGCTTGCTTTTAAGGCTCCAATCCTCCCCTGCAGGGAGGTGGAACTGATTAGGTGGTTCCGCCCCAGACGTCTGATGGATCCAGAGAGTTTTCAGAGGATGCTTGGGGAAATACCGGATTCTCTCATTCACAGTTCGGCAGAGTCCCTGGTTACGGCCTGGAATATGGCTGCGAAGGGGGCTCTTGACCGGGTTGCGCCGCTGTGACCTCTCTGTGGTAGCAGACCCAGGAGATCTCCTTGGTTTACTGAGGAACTCAGGGGGATGAAGCGCCAGAAGAGATGCCTAGAGAAGCGATGGAGGAAAAGTAAATCCGTATCTGACCGAACACTTTTAAGATCTTATATCAAGACTTATCAGGTGGCGCTCAAGGCGGCAAGATGCGCGTATCATTCCGCCTTGATTGCATCTGCGGAATTCCGCCCAGCTGCCCTGTTCAGGGTAACTCGCTCCCTCCTTAATCAGGGGGGGGGTTGATGCACCCTTGCAGGGTAGTGCTGAGGACTTTAATAAGTTTTTCGCGGATAAAATTGCCCAGATTCGGATGGACCTTGACTCCAATTGGAATGCAGTATCGGCTGATAATGATTCAGTCAAGATGACAGGGACTCGTCTTGATCCTGTAGAGTGGGAGGAGTTTGACCCGGTAGCACCTGATGAAGTCGACAAGGCCATTGGAGCTGTGAGCTCCGCCACCTGTTTATTGGACCCGTGCCCCTCCTGGCTGGTTTCGGCCAGCAGGGAGAATACGCGGGGCTGGGTTCAGGAGATTGTCAATGCTTCTTTGAGGGAGGGGTCCTTTCCAGCTCCCTGCAAGGAGGCAATTGTGCGCCCCCTCCTCAAGAAGCCTTCCCTGGACCCATCTGTCTTAAACAACTACCGTCCTGTCTCCAATCTTCCCTTTATAGGGAAGGTTGTTGAGAAGGTGGTGTCACTCCAGCTCCAACAGTCCTTGGATGAGGCCGATTATCTGGGCCCTCAACAGTCAGGATTCAGGCTCGGCTACTCCACGGAAACTGCTTTGGTCGCGCTGACGGATGATCTCTGGTGGGCCCGGGATAAGGGATTATCCACTATCCTGGTGCTACTTGACCTCTCAGCGGCTTTTGATACCATTGACCACGGTATCCTTCTGCACCGACTGGAGGGGTTGGGGGTTGGGGGCACTGTTTTGCAGTGGTTCACCTCCTACCTCACTGGTCGGTCGCAGTCGGTGTTGGCAGGGGGTCAGAGGTCGACCCCTAGGTTCCTCCCTTGTGGGGTCCCTCAGGGATTGGTCCTCTCCCCTCTGCTGTTTATTATCTACATGAAACCGCTGGGCGAGATCATCCGACAACACGGGGTGAGATATCATCAGTATGCTGATGATACCCAGCTTTACATCTCCACCCCGTGTCATTTCAGTGAAGCAGCGGAAGTGATGTGCCGATGTCTGGAGGCTGTTAGGGTTTGGATGGGTGCCAACAGGCTCAAACTCAACCCCGACAAGACGGAGTGGCTATGGGTTCTGCCTCCCAAAGATATTTCAATCTATCCATCCATTAGCCTGGGGGGAGCTTTTGACCCCCTCGGAGAAGGTCCACAACTTGGGTATCCTCCTTGATCCACAGCTAAATTTGGAACATCATTTTTCGGCTGTGGCGAGGAGGACATTTGCCCAGGTTCGCCTGGTGCACTAGTTGCGGCCCTATTTGGACCGGGAGTCTCTTCTCACAGTCACTCATGCCCTTATCACCTCGAGGCTCGACTACTGCAATGCTCTCTACATGGGGCTACCTTTGAAAAATGTTCGGAGACTTCAGGTAATGCAGAATGCAGCCGCACGAGCAGTGTTGGGCTTGCCTAGAAATGCCCACATTTCGGCATCACTCCGCGAGCTGCATTGGCTGCCAATTGGTCTCCGAACCCAATTCAAAGTGTTGGTTATGACCTATAAAGCCCTACATGGCATCGGACCAGGTTATTTACAGGACCGTCTGCTGCCTCATGAATCCCAGCAGCCGGTTAGGGCCCACAGAGTCAGCCTTCTCCAGGTCCCGTCAGCCAGACAGTGTCGCCTGGCGGGGCCTAGGGGAAGGGCCTTCTCTGTTGTGGCCCCGGCCCTCTGGAAACAACTTCCCCCAGAGATCCGTGTCACCCCCACCCTCTCCGCCTTTCGTAAATTGCTTAAAACATACCTTTGCCGGCAGGCCTGGGGCAGCTAACACCTTGCCCCTAGCCAGTGTATGTTTGTGTGTATGTTTCTGGAATGATTGGTTTTTCTTTTTTAACTTAGGGGTTTTTATATTTATGTATTTTACTGTGATTTCTATCATGTTGTGAGCCGCCCTGAGTTCTCCGGAATAGGGCGGCATAGAAATTAAATAAATAAATAAATAAATAAATAAATAAATAAATAAATAAATAAATAAATAAATAAATAAATAAATAAATAATAATAATAATAATAATAATAATAATAAAGCCAGAGCTGTAAATGCTTAAGTAACAGTGTCTACATTTCTTTGTATAGTATGTGGCAGAATATTCTGTGCTAACATTGGTCTTATCAGCCACCTATGGACACATCGTTGATGGCCCATAACCCCCAGTTCCTCATCGAATTCGATGGACGAACAACATTTAATATTATAAATTAAGGAAAATAGAACCCATATGGTACAAATCTCCTGTTCTTCATCAGCTCAGAAACAAACAAAAAAAAGACATAGTGATAGCTACCTGCAAACTTTAAAAATAAGGACAACTACTAATTAGTATGTCTCGTGTGAAATATGCAGTCAGACATAGTTTTTTCCCCCTCTTGTATTGTGTTTTACTCTATCTCCAAATGATATGTCAGGACCTAATTAGAATATCCATCTTGTGGTGCAAAAACAGAATTGTGTGTTATAAAGTAGAGATGATTTTGTTCCTGCAAAGACATTAGCTACCTACCAGGGGAGCTATGAATATTCATTGCCTCGATCACATAAGTATGCTTTAATCAAATATTTTTGTTTATTTACTATATTGTGTCAATATTGTTTTCAGTTATTGCACAGTCATTCTCAGGAAATGATTTTCCCTCAATAACATTTTCAACTAATAATTAAGGCAATTTAGCTTATTATGGGACACACCGTAACATTGTGTTCAGAATTCTAATAACTCTCTCTGAACCTGGTGCACATTGAGAAAATACATGCAGAAAAGCAATTCCATTTATCGAATATAAAAGTATCAAATGTTAGCAAGTTTTAATATGTGTCATGGATCTGGAGTTAAGTTGGATGGATTGGAAAAAAAGAAAAAAAAGCATTGATATTAATCCAATCTTTAATGCATAGGAGTAGTATATAGGTATGTGTATGAGTAAGAGACATATCAACAGATTTCTTGAAAGTCCTATTCAGGGATTTAAACAGATGAAAAACTTGGAAAGGTGTCTTAGCAATTGTGGAAGTAGGAGGAATGTGATGGAAAACCACCTATGAAACTTACTTTATTTTGTACCCAGAATTCATCTACAGGTAGAAAATATTCTGTTTCCTTAAGCAAAATGAAACGAGTCTGCCAGTGTAAACCAAATGCAAATTGTGGAGCATTGTTTTGTTAGGTGAGATACTCATAACCATAGAAAAACAGTTTCACATTTGTGCAAGGCAAGTAAAAGCCACTTTTAAAATTTTGTGTTGTATTTTTTCCACCACTTTGGGGCAGAAAAGACACTAACACTTACTGAAAGTTCCCAAATAAATTTAATACAAATTGTACAACATACTGTACTTATCTGGGTAAAGTGAATTAGAGTGTCTCATTGAACCTTACATCCTTGGAGTTACAACAGGATAATGGTGGATTCAGGGAACCCAAGGGTTATTTTGAGTTAAATTAATTTCCCCATCAAGGGGTTCATTTAATAACTTAAATACATCCAGACTTGGTTTCTGTGCTGGCACCTGGAAGAGAGGGATATTTTTGGACTACATTAGCATAGAGAGGCAGTTTGGTGTAATGGTTAAAGCATCAAGTTAGAAACTGGGAGACCATGAGTTCTAGTCCCCCACAAGCGTGAGAGTTGGCTGTCTGATTTTGTGCTGGTTATTCTATCTTAGCTTTAGAATGGAAGCAATGGTAAGCCATTTTTTTTTTCAATTTTGCCAAGAAAGTTGCAAGAATGTGTCCAGACATTCATTAGGAGTCAGCACTGACTCAAAAGCACACAGAGCACAGAGAGAAAGTATTAGAATGGTTCTGCAAATTTAGGACTCTGAGAAAAACTCTTTCTTTCTACGTTATAATTCTAGCTCCTATGAAATCAGGTGGTTTTGCAATCCTGCTGACTCAAAGCCGAGTCCTGTGGTGTAACTGTTGAAGGAAAAATCTTCCTCAGGTTTCAGTTCAAGCCGGAAATAAACAACATGGCGATTGCTTTAGAAATAAGGTTGTAGTTTATTGAAGAGGAGAGCCAGACAGAAAGATGGCTCTGGGGAAAAAACTGACCACATGTAGTAGGGAGTGAGTTTTTATACCTTCTTGGGCTTTTGTTTGGAGTTGTTCCTGTGGCATGAACTTTGACCTGAGTCTGAGTGTGCCTTTCTGGTATTCTGATGGTGGTGGGTTAATCCTATTATGTCCCAAAGGTCATATCTTGGGGTTGTGGCTGATGACTGTTGGATTTTTTGGTGTGAGGGACTGTTGATTCCAGAGATCTTTCTAATCCCAGCTTCCTGACTCCAATCTTTCTGATAAGATTATCACATCTGCATTTCTGCAGACTTGGTTTCTGTTTGGGACAGAGAGACTTGGGGGGGTTGGTTTCTGCCTTTTAAAATCCTTTGGGGAAATATATTCTGCCTTTTTAATATTTCCCAAAATATTTCTTTCTCTGAAATCTTTCCATAAAACATTTATTACAGTCCCACAGTGTTAGCCCTGTCTCTTTGTACTTGTGTTCTTAAGTACATAAGTCATTGGGTTTGTGTCTGATGCCTTCTATCTCTCTCATTTCTATCTCTATCTCCATATTATCTCTCTCCTTTTTTTACCATGTTAAATTATCAAGACAAAGAGAATTCACACTTGGCCTGGTATGGCAACTCCTATTTCAGGAAACTAGAATTCCTGAAAAGGTTTGAGAGGCCAAAATAATATTGCAGATTCACAAGGACATATTGTCCCCTTTCCCTTGGCAGCAAATGTTTACTTAATGGAATGCTCACTTTAATTAAAGCCATCCCCACCCCCCACACCTTTTATATTTTAGTGCTACTACCTTTCCTATTAACTTTTCACCTTGTAAGTTCTCTGGCTTCATTCAAAATGCATTAGAATCAGCTGAGCAGCACACATTTTGGAATGTGGACTTAGGGCATTACTCAGTCATTCTGAAATTAATGCTGCAGTTAGACAAAGGAACTTTGTGACTCTAGCTGATTTCTTGACATGGGCAAAACAATTTACCAGGTTGTGGAGAAAGTTAACAGTTGTATTGGTGGGTTTTAATACAATACAAACTATAGCCATTTACACTTAGGGCTGAGAAATCAGTTTTCATTGTCTGAATGCAAAAAAGAAATTGCTCGTGTTAGTTATTATTCTAGTTATTTTCTCTAGGTGTACAGTTTTTAGTGAAAGAAAAAAAATGCATAGCTTCTGAAGCAGCTCTCTTTTTGTTATTACAGAGATCAATATATAGCAAAAGAAGTAAATAGAGTCAAAGTGTGAAATTGTACAGTGTTAGGTGCAGTTAAGTTTATTGGTTTAAGCTTATGTATGTATGTGTGAAAATGAAAGGATGCATGAAATCATGGTTTGTAAACCACGGTTTGTTTTATATGTCCAGTCAAATGTGATTTAGTAAACCATGGCTAAGCAAAGATTCATTCCACCATGAAAAGTTCCCTCTTGCCTCAAATAAAATACATTTTAAAGTTGCCATTTGTTGGAATATTCATGAGCAGGAAGAGTGATGTGGTAATTCAGTCAGCCAATGTGAAGAAAGTGCTACTGAGTCTGTGCAAAAGAGTATTGAGTTAGAAGCTGGATTTTTCCAGTGTCAGGTTTGTCTCTGTATCTCTCTGTAAGAAGTCTTCATTGAGCTATGTTGCTGTAAAGAAGAATGTATGGTATTGTAAATATTTTGATATGAATATAAAAAGGTTATTTTGAATCAGCTAAATGCAGTCAACTGTCAGAGCTTCTGATTTATTTTTCACCAACAGAGAAATTAAAATTCTCTAACACCATTTTAATTCTAAAATCTAATGAGCCATTGTCTTAAGTTACCCCCAGTAATATGAGAACAGCTAAACACCATTTGCATTATTGCTATCTCTATTTTTCCTTAAAAAAATCCTAATATGTATTATTATGGTTTTGTATTGTTGAAAGAAAAATCTTCATCAGGGTCCGGTCCAAGCCGGGAATAAGCAAAATGGAGACTGCTTTAGAAAGAAGGTTGTAGTTTACTGAAGAGGACAGCCAGACAGAAAGATGGCTCTGGGAAAAAACTGACCACATGTAGTAGGGAGTGGGTTTTTATACCTTCTTGGGCTTTTGTTTGGAGTTGTTCCTGTGGCATGAACTTTGACCTGAGTCTGAGTGTGCCTTTCTGGTATTCTGATGGTGGTGGGTTAATCCTATTATGTCCCAAAGGTCATATCCTGCTTCCCTGGGGCTATGGCTGATGAGTGTGGGATTTTTTTTGGTGTGAGGGATTGTTGATTCTAGAGATCTTTGTCTTTCTAATCCCAACTTCCTGGCTCCAATCTTTCTGACAAAATTATCACATCTGCATTTCTGAAGAAATGGTTTCTATTTGGGGCAGAGAGACTTGGGGAAGGAGGGTTCTGTCTTTAAGATCCTTTGGGGAAATATAATATTCTGCCTTTTAATATTTTCATTTTCTTTCTTTCTATGGGGCGGGGGCTGACTTCCCACAGTATGCTCCTGCTTTTGCAACTAGGTATAGTAAGGGCAAGAAGTGTGACAGAGATAGAGAGAGCACCAGTCAAACTGAGAGGAAAATAAAGGGATTCTGAAAAGAAAAATGGAAAATTGTATTTCCTAATCCATTATTCTCTGACTTTTTCATTTAAACTGGAACAGAAAGCATTAATAATTAATTTCTTATTTTTAGGACCTTTGCAACCCATTTTATTAGTATGGTAAGAAAATCCTAAATGTGATTGGATTCATAGATTATCAGGGAAATGGATTTCTAAAACTTCAACCGTTGCAAATTATCTCCTTGGTAATTATGGAATGTAAGGTTATTGAGTTGCATCAAAGACATCAATCATGGATCTTAGCATCCCGTTACTTTCAGATGTGATTCTTGTTGATTTTCTTGTTTGTTTGTCAAATTCAGAAAAAAACTATTGTTTATTTTAAGAGGTTTCATCACAATCACAGACACATATGTCTGATATCTAAGATAGGTCAGATTTTTTAAACAGGCATGAATCTGAGGTTCCTTTTGTTGGCTTAATGTATACCGTATATTTGTGGAACAGCTCAGTAATTTTCCATGTTACTAACTATGAAAGGTCATTTTCTGAGATACCAGGTAGACATCCACTGCAGAAATGATATCATAGTCTATGCTGACTGTATTAAAGATTTGATATGATATTATAGTCATTTTGTTACCTCTGTCAGTCCATAAAAGGGCTGATGGAAGATTTTTGCATCGGGTGCTGCCAAAGTGCCAGTGAAAAGAAGATGCTAGTTGTCAACTTTGAACACTGCTTTGATTATACAATAGATAAGGGGAAAGTTGAAGCTGAAATCTGGGCAAGACTGAGATGCTGTAGATAAATGGGAAATCCAGTTTGCAATTCAACTTTTCCTGCAAATGTCTAGCTTACAATTTGAGATTGTTTCTTGAATTTGTTTCTATTCCCGGATTTTCAGATGAAGTTAGAATTGTAGACTCTGCAATTTGCAGAACTTTATTAACTGTATCTTCTGAGATACAGTTGAACTGAATTGCTTTGACCACATTATCTATGATTTAATGATTGTAAGAACCACAATATAAAAATATTGGGTTCTTTCTGTTCTGTATTTAGCACCGTTATCATAATTAATTGAAAGACCAAGGCAACAAATATTCAGCCTTGAGCTTTCTAGCATCCTGCTGAATTAATTTATCTCAGATCTGCCTAATGTCTTCTAAGCTCTTTTTGTTTTAATAAAGACCCATCAACATAACTGATCAACATAGAATTGCATACCATACACAACTATTACATCATGTTTAGACTATTGCAATACTTTTTGCAAAGGGGAGTGTCAATGCTGTGGCATTGGATGTCGTAGCTCTGACAACTGAGAACCAGCAGCCATTTTTTACTTTTGCTTTTAATGTGCCTTTCTATTCTTTTAGAGTTCAGATGTAGAAGGGAGGATGGGATAAATGCCTGAGGATTTAGCTAGCCATAACACTGTAGAAATGTGGAAACTCAAGGAGATTTTGACAGGCTGAGGGGCTGGAGAGGAAAGCCCTCATTTTGTGCTAATTGGGGAATTATTGCCTTGAAGTTCTTTTACTGGTTTATCTATTGGAACCATGACAGGGAGCTTCCAGAAAGTGGTACTCCGGTGTTGAGGTCAATAGATAGATAAGGAGATATAGTCTGTCTATTTTAGATAATTAGGATTTGCAAAGAAGAGATCATTTTGGGCACACCAGAACAAAGACCTGCTTGCTAGGTCAGAGGAAAGGAGCTTTTACCTTGTGTTGTTTTCACTACATGGACACTGTCTTTACAATAACCATTCACTTGGACTGTCTAGATCACAGCCTCTTCAAAACTGTGATGTAGCTATAGCCCCTCAGAACTTAACATTCCTTTTAGGCTCTTCTCAACATATCAGCTTTGATGTGTAAGATCAGAGGAGGTCTCTGCACTTAAACAAATAATTGAATTAATTACACTCCAATTCAGTGTCAACCCCTGATATTATATTTCTGTATTTCTGTGTCTTTGTGAATACTCTAGGTCACGTATGTCAAACTCGATCACATCACGTGACATATCGTGATGTTTTTGCCTTTGTGGAGCTGGGGTGGGCGTGGCCTGTGCATGATGCATCCAGCCCATGGGCCGACGGTTTGACACCCCTGCTCTAGGTTATGTGATCAGGAGTCAACAGTTAACTGAACTACTTTCCATCAACCTCTTCTATAGAGTTGCATTTTCACTAAATACTTTTCTTTGTAACTCATGGCTATATCTGATCTTTTTTGAACACACTGTGCCCTTTGATGGTCTCTCTGACTAGATCAAATTTGGTCCCATCCTGTCTTGCTTTAGAGAGTTATCATGATGATAGACAGAGTTCTGAAGCCTTTTCCATTTTCTCTCCAGTATTCTGTTGCTTGGGAATAATAAAAAGGATTTAGTGAAATGATGAATGGAAAGAGGTTGTGAATGAGAAAAATTACATTTAACAGACTGTATAATTTGCATAAAGAGAAAAAGATAACTGCAATGAGTGTAGTCAACTAAGAACAACAAATAACTAAGATTGAAAATGGCAAAGCAAATGCAGAATAATTTTCACATATATTTCTGCCCAGTATGATCTCCCCCATCCTATATATATCCCTTTGTTTTTCCTACCCAGTGGAAGGATTTAGCATATGTCCCTATTGAAATTTAGCTTGTGATTTTTTTTTGTCCATTTTTCCAGCTTGTTAAAATTTTCCTGAATGTTGATGCTGTTCTTTGTTATCCCTCCATCATTGTGTCATCCACAAATATGGTAATCATGATCCAGGGATATATGACTTAATATTCCTTTCAGTTGGCTTGGAGCCATTGACACAGTCTCTTTGATTGTCCAACCAGTTCTCCATCCTGCAATAGTAGTATAGTCCAACCCACATTTTGCCATTTTTGTCTTGTAGAAATACTTTGTCTAATGTTTGCTGAAGTCACTGCCTTCACATAGTTAATTAAACTGGTTACCTGTAACAGAAAAGAAGACCAGATTGGTTTGGCATGACTTGGTGCTGATAAACCTACGTGGACCTGTGCCAAGAGATTTATTCTTTTTTGATGATGATGTTCATCATCTTTTCTAAATGCTTGCAAATTGATGGTTTAATAACACATTTCAGTCTCATTCAATATTGAGGTCAAACTACCAGTCTAGTTAGCTAGGTCCTCTCACCCTTTGAAAATAGGAAGAACATTTCAGTCAAGTGCCCTAGAAAACTTGAATGAAACTCATTAAAATCCTTAGAAAGTGAGGGGTGAGAAGTTTAAAGAATAAAAGGAAATGCATGGATGTGATGAAAACAAACATGAATAGCAAAGATATCAGCATATGGAGAAATACATGAATGATGTTCATATAAACTAGGTTTAAGATATACTTTTTATATACAGTATGATGCTTTTAATTTCTATGGCTTACTCCTTTCTGGGGGAATACTTATCCTGAAAGGAAATAGTATGATGGATATACTAGAACTAATAGAAAATATTGAACAACTTAGCCAGATGTTCCACATTTCCAGATGACTACACAGCAATTGTGTTGTAGGCCCTTAGCCACATCAAATTTGAGACATGTTCTGCTGAGTTTTCTACCTTGCATTTCCAGGAAGTTTCATTTAACATATTTTTTTAAATAGCAGTACATTGAAAAGAGCCGCAGAACCCCTAATTTAAAACCATTTTTGAAGGTATTTTAATGAAGGTAAGGTATCATTGCAATAGTTGCAATCCTGTAGAAATGAGAACAAGTATAAAGATTTAAATCAATGAGAAATAATGTTAATAGTGATGAACATGTTATCTCACAGAGTTAAAAATGGATTGTGTCTAATTACAGAATATAAGACGTGTGCTGAAATAAATCCCAAGTAATGTATCACTTTGTGAAGATTACAGTCACTTAATTCACTCATTTTCCTGGGCATTTTGTTTCTATTAGAAAGGTACTCTTATATTTTTTCATTTCATGTAATTCTAGTTATTGTTGTTTAACTTGCCTGGATAATTTGAATTCGAACTTCTTGTGTTACCCAAATATCTAGCTAGTCAGAAAGAAACAGAATCTGAAAAGTATCCCTAGTTCAGTGAATTGCTCAACAAACTCAAGATGCAAATATAAGAGACAGTACATACTGCATGTTAGGGTAAAATTTTACATTATAGACCTTAAACTAAAAAAAACAAACCTTCATAAGGGTCCAGTAGAGATAAAAAAAAGTTGTATCAGGATGTACTTCATGTTTTCTTACTTCTTATTTCAGTTGGCTAGTCCAGACAACTTACTCACTGAGTAGATAAACAGGAAGAACAAAGAATAGTTTAACAGTGGGGTAGCTTAAGGTCGAGTGCCTAACAATGTTTTTCACTAATTGCAGAGTGTATACTCAAGTAATTGAAAGATTAACATGGGACCAAAAAGTAATAAAATATATCTACTCTGGGAGTCTTAAGAAACAGTTATGGACATAACTGATAGAAGTCTGCAGTGATGATCTGCAATGCTTGTGACATATTTGTGCTCTTCCCAAAAAGGAACCTTGCATATGCTTCTAAGTAGATATGTCTTACAGAAGCCTTGGAGAAAAAGTCAGAGGAATAAAGCCATGACTGTCCCTACTTTAGTTGATAGGATAACATAAAGGGTTCATCAGATTAAACAATGGGGAATTTAACAGAGCTAATAGAGAAAGCAATTTGCCACAAGGAAGCAGCAAAGCATCAAGAGTGATTATCAGAAGCAAACAATTTACTGGGCTTTTGTTTACTACAGGTGTTCAAGTGGACATCTGACAATCTGTGAAGAACGATTTAATTTGGACTAGCAGAAGATTAGACACCATGCCCCAAATGTCCCTTGCAACTCTAAGATTTTAGGAATGGCAAACAATTGTCTAATCTAGTATAAACCAGTTTCTGCTTAGATAGTCTGAAGGAACCATTTCCAGCTGTAGCAACTATTTGAAATCTCAGAATTCTTAAGTATTATTTTTTATTAAGAAAGAGACAAGAGTGGAGGCTATTACTCTGACATTTAGAATATGGTCTTCCTTAAGTATACGAAGGCAATTAGGAAATAAACCTCCATTTGGTTATCAATGACAGATACTTGCAGATACGGAACTTTTATTATACACATTAGAAAACTACAACATTACATTACTTTTCAACATAATTCCTATTCAAATTGTCATAATGTCTTACAAAGTTTGAAATTCCTTAGTAGTAGTCGCTCAGCACCAAATCTGGGCTATGGGGGGGGTGATCAAAAACTTCCCAACGGAACTGCTTCAAAGGTTCTTGGGTGCATCTAGCGGTGTGCAGGTAATCATTATTGTGAACAAACACCACACTGGAAGTGGTGCCATAGAAAATCCTGCCAAATGTAAAGATGCCAAAGGAGTACTGCTAGTGAAGTTCATGGAACGTGGTTTGGCCATCAATTCAGAAATCTATTGTGAAACATTACAAAAACTCAGACAAGCCATCCATAACAAGTGTCGGGGCCTGCTGACTTCCAGATTGACTTCTGCGAGTGTTTGTCACTGATAACCAAACGGAGGTTTATTTCCGAATTGCCCTCGTATATTTGCTCATCTCAAGAAATTGAAATCTAGTTTGTATTTGTTCTACTTAGTCTAATCTAAGTTTTATTTCACCCTCAAAGGTGAGTTAGGCCCAAGAATACAACCCAAAATTTGTCATTGTATTAGATTTTAAAACCAGATTTGCCAGGCTTCAACTGTACTGCAATTGTTCCCTACATACTTAAGATAATTGGAATGGCTATAAAGGCATGCATAAATTAATGAATGCCCTGTAATGTTGCAGTCTCCATTTTCATGAAGATGTCTATGGGTAATCCTCAGTATATACTTACAGACTCCTTTCTCATACACCAACTATTTGAATGGAATACATGTCTCTCTAGTGTATGAATGATGTATGAAATGAAAGTCTTCTGTTTCTTCACCAGAATCTGGTTTCAGTTTTCTCCATGTAGATAAAAAAATAATAATGTTCTATTCTAGTTCCTTAAGGGTTAGTTACTTTATTGCAATGGGCTTTTCTATTATAGGCAATAACCTTCTCTATTGGTATATGATAGCAAAAGATTTGCAGTTGTCCTTCAAGCAAGAACTTTTTTGTTTAGTGCTTGAATACTATTTATGATGTACAGGCCTTATTCAAAGGATTCATTTAAAAGGTTTTTTTCTTCCTGAGATGAACTGTAAAGAATAATTTGTCCCCCAGCTCTTTGAATAGCAATTTTGCTACCATTACCTTTAATGGGATTTGCATTGTGAAATTTGCCCATATCTCTTAATCTTTGCTTTTTCTTCATTTTTACAAACCAGTAGGCCATGTTATGCAGTACAAAACCATACAGAAAGAAGATTTCTTTTAATATAGTTTGACTTTATAGTACATAGAGAAATAATGGTTTTGATTTTATTCATGGACTAATTTGGATTAAAAGAAGTCTCTGGTGGGTCATTTAATTCATTCCTCTGCATCGTGTACAAAGCAAATTTCATTATCTATAAACGATTCCTGATAGCTGGCTTTAACTTTTCATCTTTCTACTGAGAATGATTTTCCAGCATCTCCAAGTAAGCACTAATGTATGAAGAGTTATGCACTTTATTGGATACTAGAATTAAATATGCTTGCTTTGTCATCATAATCCCCTAATTCCTTTTTCAGTCTCTATAAATTAATGAGAATAATAAGAAAATGCATTTGACTTTCTCCTTTTCATATTAGCAATGTTTGAATAAACACTTTTTAAAATTTCAGAAGTATTCCATTAGGGCTATCATCACTGACAACACATGAATCTCCTTTATGATAGCACCACAGATATCCACTCAAGTTCTGCTGCTTTTTAATGTTTGCTCTGAAAGAAGCATGAAAAATGAATTTAAACTT
This sequence comes from Bothrops alternatus, assembly GCA_034064705.1. Lineage (NCBI taxonomy): Eukaryota > Metazoa > Chordata > Lepidosauria > Squamata > Viperidae > Bothrops > Bothrops alternatus. Next base: position 21,108,613 of record JARGCV010000081.1, read on the forward strand.
CTGATACAGAAGCATGTATTCTTATGTACACAAGAAAGAGGATCAAAGATTCTGTTAGGCCTACATGAAGGAATCTGTGATGGAGCACAGTAATGCAACAGGTTCCCAGGAAAGAGGGAGCATATTCCAAGGAGGGGTGTTAAACAAGAGACAGCATAATCCAGAGCTGGATCATGGGAAGGGGAAGAGATTTATGATAGCAGTTCCTAGAATCTCCCAGAATATATTAGTTAGAATAGGGTAGCATAGGTATAGTCTGGCAAGATTCTATCTATATCAAGGGTATCAAACTCGCCGCATCACATGACATGTTGTGACGTATTGTGACTTTTTTCCCCTTGCCGGAGCTGGGATGGCCATGGCTTCCACGTGATGCATCCGGCCCACAGGCCAGCAGTTTGACATCCCTGATCTATATGGTGTATGGAAATAAACTACTGTGGCTGGAGTGTTTTCTGTTGTTCTTGGGCTAGCTAGGCCAAACAGAATCTTAATGTATTTATGTCTCAGGAAGTAGAAACACTTGACTAATTCTGTCTAGGCTTATATGTGAAGCGGAATTGGCCTTTATTAGCACTTGAATGGGAAGCCACCAGAGAATTTAAATATTAAATTGAGAAGTTAAAAAAAGTGTTCTAAATAGTGATAATCCTTATTTTACAACCTTTTGTTTAGTGACTGTTCAAAGTTACAATGTCATTAAAAAAAATGGCTTATGACCATTTTTAACACTTACAACTGTTGTAGCAACCCCAAAGACACATGTTCAAAATTCAACTGCTTGGCAACTGACTTATGACAGTTGCAGTATCCCAGGGTCATGTGATCACCATTTGCGACTTTCTGACAAGCAAAGTCAATGTGGAAGGCAGATTCACTTAAGAACTGTGTCACTAATTTAACCACTGCAGTGATTCACTTAACAACTGGGGTAAGAAAGTTCATAAAATGGGGCAAAATTTACTTAATGAATATCTCACTGATAGTTTGGGATCAATTGTGGTTGTAAGTTGAGGACTACCTGTAGAAGAAATGACAAAGAAAAAACCTGCTTGTATGTATTCACAAAGGTGTCCCATCTTTAGTTTTGGTTGGGCACATGCTGGTTCATTATTTGGAAGTGTTTATGGATTCACAACTTTTTTAAAAACAGCAGACAGCTGTTATCGTGGCTAGGATGACCTTTGCATACCTCCATCTTATAGATCACTTATAACAGTTCCTGGATCCAAATTCACTGTAGTTACCTATGGATTTGATTATTGGAACTCATGGGCTGCTACAGATAGACCAAATGCAAAGTTTGAACAGCTAAGGGTATCTCTATGTTTTCTTAACTAATACAACTACTTTGAAAGCTGCATTGTTGTCAGTTAGCTTCAGGATTGGTTGTCACTTTTAAAGTCCTATATGACTCAGGGATTGTGAGGACTTTTTTTTTCTGTAGCTGCCTTAGCTCCGTTGGAATAATGCTGTATCCAAATTTGGTCAGCACCAATCCTGTTGGCATTTAGGAAAGCCACCTAGATTTGGCTGTTTCAGAAAGTCCTTGCAGATATGGTGACTATTTTCTTGCAGTAATTGATTGCTCCTAGTAGGATTGTTTTCTGTAGTGTGACAATAGTTAGTAAGTTGAGGGTTTGGAAGTGTAGTTATTTTTTATTTTGTTTTTTTATTTCTAAGGGATATAATATCGATATTCCACATCAATCACCAGGAGTCCAGCTTAGTTGAAAGTAGGGTTTATTTTTTTGTACTCATTATAGCCTTCATTTAGACCAGAGGTGTCAAAATGCACGCCCACCCCATTGCCAGCAATGGAAAAAAAGTTCAATACGTTGCAACACGTCATGTGACATTGCGAGTTTGACACCCCTGATTTAGGTACTCCATGCCAGGTTATGTATTTCCAGTTCCTAGCCATTGTTATCATAGAATCTTACTCAATCTTACTCAAATTAATTTTTGAATTCATTTATGTAGCTATAATCTGTTCAACATAGTCTTTTGGAATTTTAATCAATATAAAATCATAAAACAAGAGCATTTAATAGATAAGGAGCCCACTGTGGTGCAAACTAGAAAGCTAATTTAAAATCAGCAAGAACACATTACCGATAGAGCTAAATCTAAAGAATGGTAAAGTTAAAAAGTCTTAACATGGGTGCCTGCAGGAAAAGAGAGACAAAATACACATCTCAATATTGTGATGCAAATGCTAACCTTTATAAGCTTCCGTGTGTAATGCAAATACAAAAAGACAGCATATCACAACTCACATTTCATGATTTTGGCAACATCATGGCTAGCTGCAGATATCTGCAGTAAAATATTAAAATGTCTTACTGTCTCAAAGAATAGAAATCTTTTCATCTTCCAGATGAAAAAGTCAGTAAATACAGTTTCCTGAAAAATGCATTTTACAGCTGGGTGCCACCATAGAAAATGGCATATCGCAAAGAGACTTTATATAACCTTATCCCACATAGTAATAATCATAATAATGCAGATGAGTAATCATAATAATGCAGATGAAAAAATTCTGGTGTGGTACAATTGAAATAGTGAATCCAAGCAGACAATTGTGTCATTCGGGTTCAGATGAAGCTTTGGGATTGTTTTCAAGGAAGCCCCACAAACAATGTATTTCAATACAGGAAGTCCTCAACTTACAACAGTTCATTTAGTAACTGTTCAAAGTTATATCACTGAAAAAAGTGACTTATGACCATGTTTTACACTTACGACAGTTGTAGCATCTCCATGGTTGCACGATCCAAATTCAGATGCCTGTCAATTGACTCATATTTATGAGAGTTGCAGTGAACTGGGATGGAGTGATCGTCTTTCTGATCAACAAAGTCAATGGGGGAAGTCAGATGTGCTTAAGAACTGTGTTACTAACACAGCTGCAGTGATTCACTTAACAACTGTGGCAAGAAAGGTCACAAATGGGGCAAAATTCACTTAAGAACCATCTTAATTATCAACATAAATTTTGGGCTCAATTATGGTCATATGTTGAGGACTACCTGTAGTTTAGCTTGGAAGTTTGCAGACTATTTTACTCCAGGCAAAGGTGTACTTGAAGTATTGGGTGAAACATCACATTGGATACACTTTTAAACATGTTTGATGTCCTCTTTCCCTTAGCTTGGTTATTGCACTATTTATCCAGTTATGGTAAAATTGTATAAAAAAGGCCCTCAACCAATTGCTACACTATAATATACAGGTCAAATCTCAATTGCCAGCAGATATGCATATATATATAAATTTATAAATTTATATAAATGTATGAATATTCAGATGGTAGAAAATTACCATTGTTTTCAGTCATTCTGGATTACCTTCAGATGCCTGTTGATTTTTATTTTTTTGTATTAGCACTTTCTGCTAACACAATAACATTTGTGCTCTCCTGCCTATGACTTTAATACACAGAGACATTTTAATTGCACTACATTCCTGAGTAATCATTTTATGATGGGTTTATTGCCACCTCTCCCTTATCAGGGCATGCCACTGTTACTGGCCTTGGTGATAAATTACCGTTTAGAGAGAGAGAAGACAGTCCCACTTTAACAAGTGCAATAAAGCTCTTTTTAGACCAGGAGAGTTCAGTGCTTTTCTCATTCATCATACACCCTCTGTGATTTTACACAGATTTTACACTGTTGATTAGCTCATTAGTGGGGTTAATTGGATACATTAACTGGCAGAATTACAGCCTGAGAATGAACCAGAGGCTGCAGTATTATAAATGACAGACAAACTATAGACATACATGGGTAGCCTGAAGGAAGTTTTTTTTTCTTCTTCTTTGATTATATTTCATTAGTTTTTAATTCTTTCCTGCTTCTTATTAACTGACTCCACATGAACATTTTCCATGACACAGTTTAACTTAAGGTTCTACATAGTTTCCATAGGTTACTATATTTTCATCTACAACCCACAATTGACTTGAAGTAGAATCTAATTAGTAGGTTTCAAAGTATGTGTGCTGGCAGGATTTAAACAGGAGATCCCTTCTCACTTGATGAAAAAAGCATCAAACTAAAACAATTTTTCCTTTGTGAGGGTGGCAGTCACTATTATCAACAGTGCCTTTGATTAAAGTGGATTTTGCATTAGGATAAAGGAATGGGTGTTCCCAGCTTGGAGCTGCTTATTTCAACATGGTGGCTTCAGATGTTTTGGGTATATTTTCCATCATCTCTAAACAACAGAGCCACTTGTAAGAAGTAGACCCAAACATTCAGAGGACACATTAAAGCTTTATATCAGATTCTTGTAAAAATCAAACTTTTTCAGAATATTAAGAATTCTGTGTATCATTTCAAGTTTATCTAAGATACTGATATGGTTATATCTGGATGTCTCCATTAGGAAGTGACTGTTTATCTTAGTTGTGAAATATACATACATACATACATACATACATACATACATACATACATACATACATACATACATATCCAATGCAATTGGAGGCCCCTTGTACGACCCTAGTTCTGGGCTAAATACATCAGCAAACTCCTTGCAAACTTCCGCAAGACCTGCCGTTTGAAAGCAGTCACTTGAATCCCAAGTGCCTCTAACCAATCGAGTCCAACTAGACTCGTGCAGTCGCCCTCAACCACAACAATGTCCAGGAACCCTTCGAATTGCCTACGCTACACTCTGAGCATGGCCTCACCTTTCACCCTGATTCGGGAATTCTGAAAATCTGTCAGGATCAGATTCGGCAGCCTGAGCTTAACTCGCTGGCTGCTTCTACAGCAGATTTGCTTGAGGGTGTCCTAGTATATGATTGACAGAGCTGAACTCGTGTCCACCTCCATCATTAAGGGGACCCCCTGCAATTTGACATCAATGCACAGTTTATTCTTCAATGGTCGGTGGGCCCCAGTTCTCAAAACACTCCTACAGGACGTGAAGAAACCCACCCTATTCTGGCTGGGGACCCTGATACCTTTCCAATATAATTCTTCCAATGGATGGTCTTTCTTGCAACCCAAACAGACAGCGGCTATGTGGCCTTGCCAGCCACACGCCCGGCAAATAGCAGAGTGGAATCAGCAATCGGAGCACTTGTGGCGTCCTCCACATCCAAAACACCGAGGAAATTGCACTGCCTTGTCAACGCCCTTGTCAGTTCACTCTTGGGGCTTTCTCTCCGCTGGCTGCTGTAGACGGTCGACCTCATTTTCAGAATGCAGCTCAGCTACCTCTCGAGCAACCTCTTGATGGATGGAGCCTGAACTGGTAGGGTGCTTGGAAAGCTGCAAGGCCTTGACTGCGCCTCACGGTGCTTCATCAGCCGTAATTTCCCTTAGTGCATCCTGGAAGGAAATGTCTTCCTTTGCAAAAAATCTTTTATTGCAGCTCACGGCTCCTCAAACCACAAACTAGCCAATCTCGAAGCTGTTCCTCAAGGTCTTTGAACTCATAGGGCTTTGCAGCTTGTCGCAAAGTGGCAATAAAGTCCGCAGCAGATTCTCCTGGACATTGGTCCCGCTGTTTGAATGCATGACACTAGGCAATCACCGATAGCTTCGGTTCAAAATGTTCCCTTAACATTCAGCTTAGTATAAGCGATAGATTCCAGAGATGCTGGGGCAATCAGATTTTTGGCAACATCAAATGTCTCTTGCCCACAGACACACAGTAACATTGTGGTGTTGAGCCTGTCTTCCCGAACTTAGTTTACTCGAAAGTAGTTTTCTACTCTGGCCACGTATGAGCTCCAACATATCGAATTCGGACAAATGCCCTATCTTAGACATCGTTACTTCTTGGCAGCCTCATCAATGCCTCGTGCTGCTTCCAGCTTGTGAAGGGGTTCCAGGACGAACCTTGCCGAGCTCTCCTCCAGCGTCTTCATACTGGCAGGCAGAGTTGCACGAGTTTGGAACGCCAAACTTCCAAGCGCTTTGGCTTCCTGTGGTGAGTCAGCCTAGTATTTTCTTAATGTTTCCAAGCAGCATGATCCCACCTTCATCGCCAATGTTCTGTTCTGAGCGTTGGTAAGGCATTGAGATGAGGCAGGAGTAACAACAGTTGTTTCTTTATTCAATCTTCAACAGAACAACATAAAATGCCACAGATCCCTTTTATACCCTTCTGCTGGGAACAGCATCACCCAATAAATGCAATGTATTTTTCCTGCCTTGCACATGTGCAATAGGCTAGAGGCAGCCTGTCTGGCCCGGGAAGTTTCGTGGTCTGCCCGGGACTCTCTGCAGCTTCCTGCATCTGCTGTGTCAATCACAGCCCAGGACATAACACCTACACCCTTTCATATAAATAACATATACATATTAATTACTGTCCATCTTGAATATATAGCAGAAAGAGGAAGCTTGAGAGTTCACAAGGTTAATAGTGTATGGAACAAACTGTGACTGAATCTGGATGTTCTGTTTCAGATGCCACAGAGTTTCCTCCCAGAAGGTAAAAAGGAAAATAGGTCATGAAGAAGATGTGTAGTGTCCCAGACAATCCTGTGGATCCTGCTCAAGCAATGCTTATATGCTATGTCCTGGATGGAAGGGAGTGAACTGCCAATAATCTTTTCTGCATCCTCACCACTGTCTGCACCACCTTCCTGCCTGAAGCAGTGATGCTTCCAAACCAGACTGTGATGCTGTATGACAGGATGCTCTCAGTTATCTCTCTGTAGAAAGTGATAAGGACTTGGGAAGGAAGATGAGCTTTTCTCATGCGATGCAGAAAATGAAGGCGCTGCTGTGCCCACTTCACCAGTGTCTCACTGTTGAGTGACCAAGCCAGCCTACTCGTTAGCTGCACACCCAGAAATTTGATGCTGCTAACCATCTCCACAGGTAAATCATTGATACAGATTATTATTTATTTAATTATTATTATTTATTTAATTTCTATGCCGCCCTATTCCGGAGAACTCAGGGCGGCTCACAACATGATAGAAATCACAGTAAAATACATGAATATAAAAACCCCTAAGTTAAAAAAGAAAAACCAATCATTCCACAAACATACACACAAACATACACTGGCTAGGGGCAAGGTGTTATCTGCCCCAGGCCTGTTGGCAAAAGTATGTTTTAAGCAATTTACGAAAGGCGGAGAGGGTGGGGGTGACACGGATCTCCGGGGGAAGTTGGTTCCAGAGGGCCGGGGCCACAACAGAGAAGGCTCTTCCCCTAGGCCCCGCCAGGCAACACTGTCTGGCTGACGAGACCTGGAGAAGGCCAACTCTGTGGACCCTAACCGGCCGCTGGGATTCATGAGGCAGCAGACGGTCCCGTAAATAACCTGGTCCGATGCCATGTAGGGCTTTATAGGTCATAATCAACACTTTGAATTGTGTTCGGAGACCAATTGGCAGCCAATGCAGCTCGCGGAGTGATGCCGAAATGTGGGCATTTCTAGGCAAGCCCAACACTGCTCGTGCGGCTGCATTCTGCATTACCTGAAGTCTCCGAACATTTTTCAAAGGTAGCCCCATGTAGAGAGCATTGCAGTAGTCGAGCCTCGAGGTGATAAGGGCAAGAGTGACTGTGAGAAGAGACTCCCGGTCCAAATAGGGCCGCAGCTGGTGCACCAGGCGAATCTGGGCAAATGTCCTCCTCGCCACAGCCGAAAGATGATGTTCCAAATTTAGCTGTGGATCGAGGAGGATGCCCAAGTTGCAGACCTTCTCCGAGGGGGTCAAAAGCTGCCCCCCAGGCTAATGGACGGATAGATTGAAATATCTTTGGGAGGCAGAACCCATAGCCACTCCGTCTTGTCGGGGTTGAGTTTGAGCCTGTTGGCACCCATCCAAACCCTAACAGCCTCCAGACATCGGCACATCACTTCTGCTGCTTCACTGAAATGACACGGGGTGGAGATGTAAAGCTGGGTATCATCAGCATACTGATGATATCTCACCCCGTGTTGTTGGGTGATCTCACCCAGTGGTTTCATGTAGATATTAAACAGCAGAGGGGAGAGGATCAATCCCTGAGGGACCCCACAAGGGAGGAACCTAGGAGTTGACCTCTGACCCCCTGCCAACACCGACTGTGACCGACCAGTGAGGTAGGAGGTGAACCACTGCAAAACAGTGCCCCCAACCCCCAACCCCTCCAGTCGGTGCAGAAGGATACCATGGTCAATGGTATCGAAAGCCGCTGAGAGGTCAAGTAGCACCAGGATAGTGGAAAATCCGCTATCCCGGGCCCGCCAGAGATCATCCATCAGTGCGACCAAAGCAGTTTCCGTGGAGTAGCCGAGCCTGAATCCTGACTGTTGAGGTCCCAGATAATCGGCCTCATCCAAGGACCGTTGGAGTTGGAGTGACACCACCTTCTCAACAACCTTCCCTATAAAGGGAAGATTGGAGACAGGACGGTAGTTGTTTAAGACAGCTGGGTCCAGGGAAGGCCTCTTGAGGAGGGGGCGCACAATTGCCTCCTTGCAGGGAGCCGGAAAGGACCCCTCCCTCAAAGAAGCATTGACAATCTCCTGAACCCAGCCCCGCGTCACCTCCCTGCTGGCCGAAACCAGCCAGGAGGGGCATGGGTCCAATAAACAGGTGGCGGAGCTCACAGCTCCAATGGCCTTGTCGACTTCATCAGGTGCTACCGGGTCAAACTCCTCCCACACAACAGGATCAAGACGAGTCCCTGTCATCTTGACTGAATCATTATCAGCCGATACTGCATTCCAATTGGAGTCAAGGTCCATCCGAATCTGGGCGATTTTATCCGCGAAAAACTTATTAAAGTCCTCAGCACTACTTCATTCATTCATACTCCTTCTTCCAGTTTTTTTCCCCACAACAATAATCTTATAAGTTGGGTTGGGCTGAGAGTGAGAGACCCAGCCAGTTTTCATGCCTAAGGTGAAACTAGAATTCATAGTCTCCTGGTTTCTAGGCCAGCACCTTAACCATTCAAAACTGCTCTCAACTTGCATTTTTAAAATATCAGGGGAATAATTTCCAAAACTATATTTATTCCTTATTTCTTTGATAAGAGGAAAAAATGCTATCCTTTTCATTTTTTGCTTTTTTTCTGAAGGAGGGGCAGGTTTGGTCAATAATTTTGTTCTTTTTGGATTTGGAAATGTATCCCTTTGAATAGAGGATTATTTTCTTATAAACCAGTGAACAGCTACTATTATCCTTTAATTACTAGTAATGGAGTGAAACTGAAAAGTAATATTATGTGGCACATACCATCAATGATACTGTATATGGTGCTTTTTGACAGATTTATTCAGATTTAATTTTTCAGCTCTGCTAGAGCTAAACATTTCATTCTGAAATGGATATAACTTTACAAATATTAGAAATCTAGTTTGATCAAAAAATTGCCTGCACATAAACAGCAGAAGAATAAGATTGGCAATTTGCCCAGAAGAGTGGAGAAAAAGTTTGTAAAAATTATAGACTGTACAACTGTGGTATATTAGATATATCTTTAAGGACTCTCTAGTGAGTAGTATTTTTAAACTTTGGTGTTGGAGAAGACTCCTGAGAATATAGTGGACAGCCAAGAAAATTGATTTTAACTTTTTAAACAATTAAGAAATCTCATTGAAGGCACAAGTGACAACAGACTCAGCCTATTGTACTTTAAACATATTATGCAGATACCTACCTCTCTATGGAAAGAAAGAGAAGAATAGATGACTAGCAGCAAGATGGATGGACTCAGTTTCAGTGGTAATGAATGCAACATTAAAAGATCTGAAAGACCAGATTATGGACAGAGAGATCGTCATGGAGAAAATATGTCTATGTGGTTGCTAATAGTCAACAATGACTTGATGACAACAAATAATTAAAAAATGGAGTAGAATAGTCCCTGTCTGATATTTGTCTTGAATGGCTAATAGCCACCTCATGTACCTAATGAGCCCCAGTGGCACAGTGGTTAAAGTGCAGTATTGCAGGCAAACTCTGTCCACAGCCTGGAGTTCTACCCAGGTTGTGGACATCCTGGAGAACTCAAGGCTGAATCAGTCTTCCTCCTTCCAAGATCGATAAAATGATTGTTGGGGGGCAATATACAAATAATGCTTCTACATTGTAAATAATCTAGAGCAGGATTGTCAAACTGCTGGCTTGTGGGCCGGTTTCATCATACCGAAGCCGCACCCACCCCATTGCCAGCAATGCAAAAAGAGTTGTGATACATCGCAACATATTACATGATGTGTCGAGTTTGACACCCGTGATTTAAAGAGTGCTGTAAAGTGTTATAGGGCAGTATATTGGCTCACAGCAAGGCCCCAGCAAATAAGAACATAAGAAGAGCCATGCTGAATCAGGCCAAAGCCCATCGAGTCCAGCATTCTGTGTCACACAGTGGCCCACCAATTGTACATGGGGATCTTGAGCATAAAGAGAAGGCAAAACCTGCTAGGCAGTAAGTGAAGGATCAGGGAGTGACTCTGATGAAGGAAAGAAGGCTGGCTGGGTTTCTGGAGGAAGAGGGCCAAGGAGACATGGCAGGATGAGGAGTGGTGATGCAGTTTTCCTCCTAGCTCCTGGATGGGGGCATGTCATTCTAAAGGTGGTACTGTATTAGAAGATCCATCTCCATTCTACTGTGTACACCTCACTATAGCTATTTCTTTGTTAATTTTCATGCATTTATTATCTTACTGTGTAATATTATAAGCCACCCAGAGTTGCATGACAACGAGATGGTGAATAAATTTAATAAATGAATGAATGAATGAACGAAAGAAAGAAAGAAGGAAGGAAGGAAGGAAGGAAGGAAGAAAGAAAGAAAAAAGAAAGAAAAAAGAAAGAAAGAAAGTGGTAGGTAGTTCCACAGGTCAGCCAAGGGGGAGGAGTGATTTTCAAGTCTCTGCCAGCTTCCCATATGCAACATCAATGGGAATGCCACAAAAAGTTGGAAGTCACTCCTACTCTATTGCTTTTTTGCCTGACAGTGGTCATCTCTGTTTAGATAAGGAAATACTTCTGAAAGGATAGCCCAATGGGTCGTGGGTTGTCTAGTATTATTTGATCCCAAGTAAATGTATCTTCATTCTCCCTTTCACATAAAAAGGTAATTAAGAAGGGAAATGCTTGAGTGAAACTTCATTGTTCTCACATATTAAATAAAGAAAGGAGAGATGATCCTTCAGCCTTGTTTTCTGTCAAATTTCACACAAGCAAACTGTCAGTCTATTTACTGCAGAATATTAATATTTAAAGGACATCACATTTGTGGGTTCTCTTCTCAGTGCATGACTCTATGTTGGCATACAGCAGATATTTAATAGTGAGTATTAAATTATTATTCATGTGAGTAACCTTAGAAGAAATGAGATTAATATTCTAAGAAGGAGACAGCTTGTCTCCTAATCAGGCTTACAGATGGCTGTGCAATAGGAAACCTTGTATTGTGGCATGTTTCATAAGTAAACAAACAATGTCTTCATTCTTTTCACTTTTTTTGTAAATCAAGGCATTGCAAAGTAGATGTTTTATTTGGCAAGGATTCAATATTTGCCATTTCCATACAAATTCTTTCCTCATTGAATTGGACATAAAGTACGCCTTGAAACTGTACTGAAATAGTATCCGAGATACTAATGTAATTTCCTGGGAATTCATTTATGTTTTTTATTAAATATAATTATTTTGCTTTTGTCCCTTTAAAGGCAACTTTTTAAAAGTCTATCTGAATAGAAACAAGAGTCTCTATATGGCTTTTAGGTTCTGAATGGAGATATGTTTGCCTGTCCTGATGATTCTGGACCATTTAATTTTTATGGCTGTTTATTTAAATGTAAAATCAGTCCTTTTTTGTAAAAAAAAAAAAAAAAAAGTGCCGGAACTCACACACGTCATACAACCCGCCTTGTCTACTCTACAAGGTTTACCTTTGTAGTTGAAAAAAGAAACCCTTCAATTTTTAGTGTATCTAAAAGACTAGGATTTTGTTCAAGGTAAGTTAATACTATTAATGTTACCATGCACTGTGTGGCTTTAAATTACAAGAAGGCATTTTATTAATCTTTTGGAACATTTACCACTGGCATACCCATTTAGTTTAATGAGTGGAAATGTCAGCTTCTGTGTGGAATGAAATTGGCCCAATCAAACAAAATGTGGTTGCTTGTAAAAGATTGAATTATTTTTAAGAAGTCAAACAAGGTAGAAAAATTTACATCTGGAGTTTAATATGGATATTGACTTGAATCAAATTAAAGTTGAAACTTCGTCAGTGAACAGATTACTTTTAATTTACCTTTAAGTTAAACCCAATTTAATAAAGAAATCTGATTAAACCTGATACTGTAGGTCTACCTTTACATCTGACCAATACATAATTAATATATATTATTATTAATAATAATATATCCAAATCACAAGACATTGGCTTTATTCTTATTCTTTCCCTCTGCAGTTCGAATATAAAGTATAAAAGATTAAAAAGACATTTTTGTAGACATCCCAGCCTTGAACCTAAGGAACCGAAACAGCAAAGTTTTGCTGTCAGGCAAGCTTCCACGCCAGCCACCTTTCTTTCCTCTCACTTCGCCTCTTTTTAACCTCACACCCAACCTTCCTTAAGTGAAGGCAAAAAGCTCACTCACCCTCTCATGAAAGATGGCCTCCATGTTTATGTGTCTACCACCACCACTATCAGCTTCCACACCACATGGTCTGACCTAGCCAATCAAGCCATGCTCTGACTGTGGTGCTCCGATGCCTCATGGCTCCTCTTAGAGGAGGCAGACAGTGCCAGAGGGGACCTTGCTCACACCGTACCACCAGTGGCACATTTTCAAAAACAAACGAGGATAGGAAGGGCAACAATAGGAAAAGAACACAACTCTGGAAAAACTGTTGAAAAAAGGTGCCGGAACACCATTCTGGTGCGTTCCATGACAAAAAAAGCCCTATGTAAAATACTTTTAATTTAAAACTTTACTTTTCAATGCTACAAATAGATGAGAATTGCAGGACTACCTTACTACAAATAGATGAGGATTTGCAGGATCACCTTATTTTTATTCCATCCCAACTCAACCAAGATCTCTCCTTCAAAGTACTACAGTATTGAACATGATGTGATTGTAGTATTCCTCCTCCAAAAGAATTAATTTTAATTACTTTCTGCAGCCAAGATAAAAAAACGTAGGTGATATGGGGCATTTGTAGGACCTTGGCTGCCAATTATTGTTGCTTTGTGATGTTTGAATATAATAATGATGAAAGACCATGTGGTCATTCCAGGAAACATCAGGAAGAGTTGCTTTTCTCTTTAAAGAACCTACTACTCTTCTAAATTCACCAGATTGAATGGTGACTTTGAAAAAGCCAAGAGGAATTCTTAGAAACTTCATACATTTTAAAAAATAAGTACAGTCTCCATTTGTCAATCCATGTTGACTAATTTACATTAAGATTTTTCATTAAAAGTCAGAAAGAATATCTATGGACTCAACGTTCATTGAAAAGAACATCTACGGGCTCAAAATGGAAATGAATCATATGTGCAAACAATAAATAACTAGAGGGACAAGGCTCTATAAAATCACAATAGACAGGTCTAAGCCACATTTTAAAATGGAGACAAATATAACTTTTATCTTAGAAGGGTCTTGAAGAAATATGATTAAAGCAGTGGGATTATGCTTAATTATGCAGAATCACAGTATGGTAGAATGAGGCTTATAGGAAACTAAAATGAATCTCAGCTCATTTTTAATTGCAGTGTTCTATGATTAGTCATATAACTTGCTTAGTACTGTATAGGAAGTGTGTTGCATTCTAACAAGTCATTAATGTAATTTAACCAACTGTGCTGAGTACTGTTATGCTTTTGAGATAAGTCAAACATTCTTACATTATTTCCAGCTTAAACATTTTGGAACTAGGATCACATTTGCAATGAAATATATTAATTTCCAAAGGTGTGAAATCCTCCTTTGGCCTGCCTGAGTTTATGGAATTTTAACTGACTATTGTATTTTTAGAAAGCTAATTTGAACCAGCTCTGCTCTCTCTCTAAATGTCTCTACAGGCTGACCTGAACATCACAGGCTGATTCAAGGCAACGTCTCAGAGTAGAATTTCAAATTATTCCCCCTTGATGTCTTATGCTGAAACAAGTTACAGGCAATCCTTGACTTACAACCATTCATTTAGTGTTCATTGGAAGTTACAACAGCACTGAAAAGGGGACTTGTGACCATTTTTCACACTTATGATTGTTGCAGCATCCCTGTGGTCATGCTATCAAAATTTGGACACTTGGCAACTGGCTTATATTTATGACAGTTGCAGTGTCCCGATCTTATGGAAAGCAAAGTCAATGGGGATGCCAGACTCACTTAACAACCATGTTATTGATTTAACAACTTTAGTGGTTCATTTAACAATGGGGCAAAACTCACTGAACTGCCTCACTTAGCAACAGAAATTTTGGCATCAGTTGTGGTTGTAAGTTGAGGACTCTGTAATTCAGTTCAGCCCTTGTATCAGTCTGATGAAAAGTGAGATCAGTTTAACCCTGGGGCACACATGGAAACTTTTTAACATCAAAATTGAATTAAGTAACTGCTCTGTCCTGGTGTAGTAAAGCAGTAGACAAAGTCTTTGGTGCTGTTGGTCCATCCATCTATGTTTTAGATCCATGCACTTCCTGGTTGTTTATAACCTCAAGAGAAGGGGCATATGGATGGATTCATGTAGTATATTTAATGCTTTTCTGAAAGAAGGGGGGGTTCACTATTTCTGAAAGAAACAGTATTATGCAACTTTTTGAGAAATCACTGCAGTATCCAATTTATTTGGACAAATGTCATTTTGTCTCCAATCTTCTGTTTTTAGGGAAGGTGGTTGAGCTTGGATTGCAGATTGAGGCTTGGATGGAGAAGAATAAGCTTCAGCTCTACCCAGATCAACTGGCCATGGGCTTTGGGCCAATACCTAGAGATTTTCCATCTTTGATTCTGGACATAGTTTTAGTCCCCTATTCAGACCTAGTTCCTATTTGATCCTGCTGAAACATTAAGTGGTAGTTCTGCCCAAAGCCTGTGCATAACTTTGTTTTATGTGTTAATTGTTCCCAGATTGGGAGGCCCTTTTTATTAGTTACCCATTTGGAGTACTGCAATGTTCTGTATATGTATTTGCCATTGAGGACCAATTGGAAGCTACAGGTTGTAATACAGTTTGTAGAT
Organism: Bothrops alternatus; assembly: GCA_034064705.1. Taxonomy (NCBI): domain Eukaryota; kingdom Metazoa; phylum Chordata; class Lepidosauria; order Squamata; family Viperidae; genus Bothrops; species Bothrops alternatus. The sequence continues at coordinate 21,123,802 of JARGCV010000081.1, forward strand.
CAGACCAATCTTCATCAATGATTTGGACGAGGGGATAGATGGGGAAATCATCAATTTGCAGACAACACCAAGCTGGCAGGAATAGCTAACACTCCAGAAGACAGGCTTAGGATACAGGAGGCTCTGGACAGACATGAACACTGGGTGCTATCTAACAAAATGAAATTCAGTGGTGAAAAAAGTAAGGTTCTACATTTAGGCAAGAAAAACCAAATGTACAGGTATAGTATAGGGGGTACCTTGCTCAATAGTAGTAACTGTGAGAGGGACCTCGGAGTCCTAGTGGACAATCACTTAAATATGAGCCAGCAGTGTGCTGCAGCTGCCAAAAAGGCTGTATTAACAGAGGGATAGAATCAAGATCACGTGAAGTATTAATACCACTTTACAATGCCTTGGTAAGGCCACACTTGGAATACTGCATCCAGTTTTGGTCACCACAATGTAAAAAAGATGTTGAGACTCTTGAAAGAGTACAGAGAAGAGCAACAAAGATGATTAGGGGACTGGAGGCTAAAGCATATTTATTTATTTATTTATTTATTACTTAGATTTCTATGCCGCCCTATTTCAAGAACTCAGGGCGGCTCACAACATAAATACTACATGTAGAAATCTAATATATAAAACATTTATAAAACCCGTCAATTAAAAGACCAATCATCCAAACAAACATACAAACATACATACACTGGCTGGGGCCAGGTGTTAACTGCCCCAGGCCTGTCGGCAAAGATGAGTCTTAAGTAATTTGCGAAAGGCGGAGAGGGTGGGGGCAATACGGATCTCCGGGGGGAGTTGATTCCAGAGGGCCGGGGCCGCAACAGAGAAGGCTCTTCCCCTAGGCCCTGCCAGGCAACACTGTATGGCTGACGGGACCTGTAGAAGGCCGACTCTATGGGCCCTAACCGGTCGCTGGGTTTCATGGGGCAGCAGACGGTCCCGTAAGTAACCTGGTCCGATGCCATGTAGGGCTTTATAGGTCATAACCAACACTTTGAATTGCGTTCGGAGACCAATTGGCAGCCAATGCAGCTCGCGGAGTGATGCAGAGATATCGGCATTTCTAGGCAGGCCCAATACTGCTCGCGCGGCTGCATTTTGCATTACCTGAAGTCTCCGAGCGTTTTTCAAAGGTAGCCCCATGTAGAGAGCATTGCAGTAGTCGAGCCTCGAGGTGATGAGGGCATGAGCGACTGTGAGAAGAGACTCCCGGTCCAAATAGGACCGCAGCTGGTGCACCAGGCAAACCTGGGCAAATGTCCTCGCCACAGCCGAAAGATGATATTCCAGATTTAGCTGTGGATCGAGGAGGACACCCAAGTTGCGGACCCTCTCTGAGGGGGTCAGAAACTCCCACCCCCAGGGTAATGGATGGACAGATTGCGTTGTCTTTGAGAGGCAAAACCCACAGCCACTCCGTCTTGTCGGGGTTGAGTTTGAGCTTGTTAGCACCCATCCAAACCCTAACAGCCTCCAGACATCGGCACATCACTTCCGCTGCTTCACTGAAATGACACGGGGTGGAGATGTAAAGCTGAGTATCATCAGCATACTGATGATAACTCACCCCGTGTCGTCGGATGATCTCACCCAGTGGTTTCACATAAATATTAAACAGCAGAGGGGAGAGGACTGATCCCTGAGGGACCCCACAAGGGAGGAACCTAGGGGTCAACCTCTGACCCCCTGCCAACACCGACTGCGACCAACCAGTGAGGTAGGAGGTGAACCACTGCAAAACAGTGCCACCAACTCCCAACCCCTCCAGCCGGCACAGAAGGATACCATGGTCAATGGTATCGAAAGCCGCTGAGAGGTCAAGTAGCACCAGGACAGTGGAATGTCCCCTATCCCGGGCCCGCCAGAGATCATCTGTCAGCGCGACCAAAGCAGTTTCCGTGGAGTAGCCATGCCTGAATCCTGACTGCTGAGGGCCCAGATAATCGGCCTCATCCAAGGACCGTTGGAGCTGGAATGACATCACCTTCTCAACAACCTTCCCTATGAAGGGAAGGTTGGAGACAGGACGATAGTTGTTTAACACAGCTGGGTCCAGGGAAGGCTTCTTGAGGAGGGGGCGCACAATTGCCTCCTTGCAGGGAGCCGGGAAGGACCCCTCCCTCAAAGAAGCATTGACAATCTCCTGAACCCAGCCCCGCGTCACCTCCCTGCTGGCCGAAACCAGCCAGGAGGGGCACGAGTCCAATAAACAGGTGGCGGAACTCACAGCTCCCATGGCCTTGTCCACTTCATCGGGTGCTACCAGGTCAAACTCCTCCCACACAACAGGATCAAGACGAGGAAAGGCTGCTGGAATTGGGTATGTCTAGTTTAATGAAGAGAAGGGCGAGGGGGGATATGATAGCAGTGTTCCAATACCACAGGGGCTGCCACAAAGAAGAGGGAGTCAAGCTATTTTCCAAGGCACCTGAAGGCAGGACAAGAAGCAACGGATGGAAACTAACCAAAGAGAGAAGCAACCGAGAACTAAGGAGAAACATCCTGACAGTTAGAACAATTAACCAGTGGAACAACCTGCCTTCAGAAGCAGTGAATGCTCCAACGCTGGAATTTTTAAAGAAGAAACTGGACAGCCATTTATCTGAAATGGTATAGGGTTACCTGCCTAAGTAAGGGGTTGGACTTGATGACCTCCAAGGTCCCTTCCAACTTTATTATTATTATTATTATTAATTATTATTATATATCATGAAGTGATATATAAGTCTAAGTGCTAATTTGATATATGCCATGATCTGCCAGAAATGCCCCTCTGGATTCCAAGTAGGACAATAAGGACAAAACAACTAATGGGTACAAATCAACATTAGGGCTCAAACAAGGATAAAGTTGTATCAGATGATTTCACTCTACAAGGCACTATTGTAAATCTTGAAGTTGCTGTTTTAGAAAAACAGGAATTTAACCTCATCACTGAGTGAGTGATTGCTGATCTCATATAGACCAAAAGATTACAGGCTGTCTCAAAAGATTTTAGAAAAACACAATGCTGAATGAAATGCTTTTTTAAAATTGCTAATGGAAAAGGTATTGAAATCTGTCCCATATGTAACCTGTAGAAGCATTACTATCCTCCCCTTGTTTTCTCTACTTTATGCCCATTTAAATCCTATATCAGTATAGCCAATCTATGTATCTGATAAAGTAAGCCGCTGTTCACAGAAGTTTATGTCTTTTAATACAATTTGTGCTACCAAATTCCTGGGGTTTTTTTGCCACCACAAATTAACTTACCGTAACTCTCCTACTACAACTTCTAAACACAGTAATATCTGTGAGCCAGTGTAGTATGGTAATTAAGGTGTGAGTAGCTGCAGGGGAGAGGCTGCTAAATTTGCCTCCTTGTGCTCCTGCAGGATATAAATCTAACCAACTTAAAAATAGATTCCATTTTTTCCCCTCCAGCATGTGTCTATTTATATACAGTACAAGAGATTATATCCAGTTAAACTCTGTCCTAAATCCACTGAATGCAGCAAACTTGGATGGAGTTAGGCATTGTATATATAATCATGCTGCATACATCTTTTCTATATATTTATATTTATCACCGTACATCATGTATTAAGAGCGTTGAGATCTAGTTTGCTGACTTGTCATGGAGATGTTGAAACATTGACAGTACAGTTATAAACCTGACCAGCTTCCTTGTACTCACTATACCTGTCAAGTTGTATGGAAATTGTATTCTTACATCATTAACCTTAGTTCCTTAATAGGAGTGTAACATATTGAAAGATTAAAAAAAAATCACAGAAATGTGTTCCAGATGTAAAGCCTGTTTTCAGATTTCCTTTATCTTATGTAGCCCAAGCGTGATGACAGACAGATGTAGCATATCTTGAGCAAAATCTTGACGACTAATTATATTTTCAAAGTGCACTTGAAAACTGTACTGTAGCCCACTGCAAGGCACTGTTTAATTAAAAAGTCCTAGAGAAAATAATCAGCAGGTGAGAAAGCTAAGAACACACAAACAAAAGGAATAACACTCACATGAGTGCTTTAGAAGCAGAGATCTGTTCAACAACAGTGAAGATTAAAGAATTTCCTCGTCCCATTAAACATGCTTTGTTTTTCGGTCGATTGGTCTATTTGATTGCATACAAAAAGATCCTGTCCTATTTCCATACTTCCTCAAGAAAAAAACCAGGAGAACCAAATAATGTCACTTCCTCATAATATGATGTGCCAAAATTCCAATCTACAGTCAATTCTTACGTATAAAGTTTTATTAGTTTATAGTATACGATACAATGAAAATACAAAAGTAAATAGTGGGAAACATGGGGAAGGGAAAAAGAAATAGAGAGGTGAGGTAGGGAAGAGGGGAAAAAAAGGCATTGATTCCCACAACAGGGGAATGGTTGCAAAAGCTGATGGAACTAGCAGAGATGGCTAAACTGGCTGTACTGGTTAAAGAAAAGAATACAAACACTTTTACAGCCCACATGGAAACCGTTTCTAGACTTTGTGCTTGAGGTTGAAAAAAATGAAATTTTGATTTTGGGTTTTACCAATTAGATAGACTTGATGTTATTGAAATAGCTATCTTATATTTTTTTGTAAAAGTAAAAAGTTGAGGTTTGAAGTTGATACTCTACTTTGCTGTATCAAAGGAAGTCAGAAGTCAATGCCAATCTACAGTCAATTATGTAGAACTTCTCCACTAAAATATTTTGAAAGATTTGAGCATATTTATACTGCAGACTTTGACTGATTTATTATCTCTCTATGGATCCCTCAGACATAGGAGCTCTGCCAGAGCATTTCTGCACAATTACAATTCCAAGGATTTAATTGGGACACCTTAACATTAAATACAGGTAGAAGCCAAATAAGTAGGTGGCATACATATATCTTTGTTCTAGTGCAGGGGTGTCAAACTGCTGGCCCATGGACCAGATGCATCATGCCAAAACCACGCCCATCCCATTGCCAGCAGTGGAAAAAAAAGTCACGATACGTTACGACACATCATGTGATGTCGTGAGTTTGACACCCGTGTTCTAGTGCTATTATTAGCTTTAGTTTGTATCCATAGATACAAATCTCCATTTAAGACTATTTCTACGATTAAGCAGAATATGACAAAAATGTTTAGAGTATCCAGGAGAAAAGACATAAGCATATCTTTGAGCTAAAAGAAGCACCATGTCAGGTTGTATTATACTGTATAACTTAATATTCCCTCTATGTAGAGTTTGAATGCTATATGTAATGAGATGACTACAGAAGTGCACCTCCTTAACAACGCCAAGCCTTTTTTGGTGATGGGGTCAGTGCAGACTCCTACATTACTTTTTGGTTAAATCTTTCAGTGTCTGCATGTCTTCAAGACAGAGGTTTTTATAGAAAACTGGCACCTATTCTTTAATACAAAGCAAGGATTTTATGTATTTTAATAAATTATATTAGTCTTCACTCTATAACGATTTACAGTATATGATTCATAATTTGCTTACTCTGGCATCTCTGTATAAATGTATCTTGTAGTATAGGTCTAAAGTGTTTCAATTAGACAATGAAAGGCTTTTTTAAAAAAAAAAAATCATTCCAGCACACAGGACTAGTTAGTTGCGCATAGCCTCATCTTGCATATGCTGCCCTCTATGTTTTCCCAATCCTTTTGTTTGTAGTGGGGAAACCAGTAACAATTTATATCATATAGATAATAGATGTCAGATTCCTAAAATCACATGCTAAAGATTTTCATTGAAGCACAATAAACTGTGAAATTTGTCTTCTTAACTACTTACAGGATCCCTCCCTCAGTTGGCTTATGAGAGACTTTGCAGCTGACCCGTGTGTAAGTTTCCTGCATACGGTAGAACTGTATATAATCCTGTCAAATACAAGTCTTCATTTGTGAAATAAGAACAGACAGAAGGGTGTGCAATATACTCAGTTCCCTCTAAGAAACTGGAGCTTTCAGTTTGAATCTCTTGAACAATAAAATTTAAAGGCCTCAAAATTTCACCAAGGCTTTGCAAGCATATGTGTTCAACTAAAACAGGTCTTTATAAAATCTCTTTATCTTCCTACTCTTTCTTCCAGAGATCAAAGTAGGGAAAATAACATTTTCCTCCTCCAGTTTTCTTCTACAACAAATCTCTGAGGTGGTTTGCTTGGGAGACAGCATTTGACACCTTGCCAAAATCACCCACTGAGGTTTCACATTGGAACCTGGATTCCAAACTAGATTTCTGCAGCCTTCATCTAACACTTTAACTACTATGTCATAGTTCAAAAGACATTCTGAGTTAACACAGCTTGATCTGTCAACACTGCAATCATTTTAGGCCCCAGAAACAAAATAAAATACAGAAGAGGCTAAGAGTGCCTTCCACACATGCAAGGTATCTTTTGGTTATTATTTCATAATAATAACCAATCTCACACATATGGGATTAACTTTTGATACAGGTCATTGCCTTTTATGGTAAGGTGACCAACTTTTTTACAATGAAAAGGAGGACACAAATTGAAGAAAAAAATATCATAAATAAAAGAAACATTTTATTCATTGCAACAATAATACAGACAACTTGCATGTGCAAAGTTTGTGGGCCGGATGTTTTGGCGCGCTCAGCAGCAATTCCTATTGGTTTTCGAAAGCCAACAGTGGGAGTAGCACAGCTCATGCAAAAGTTGAAAACAAAACTCATCAAAAAAGGGTGCCGGAACGCCATTCTGAGCGTTCTATGAGAAAAAAAACCCCTGCAGATTAGTCTTCAAATATCGAAAAGGAGGACATGTAGGAGGACACTTTTTGAGGGAGGACAGAACTTACAAAAGGAGGACTGTCCTCCCTAAAGGAGGACGGTTGGTCACCTTATTTATGGAAATTGGAAATTGGTAATAATGAGGAAGAACATGTTTATTTTTGAGTCTGCTTTTAAACAAAGTTTAGAAAGCAAAAGTTCTGAGTTGATTTTTTTTAAAGTAATACTTTGTTTTTATGGTAATCCTATAAAACCTGAAAATCAAAGGAAAATAATGCAGTTGCAGTTCAGTATACCTATCTGATATGGTTGGTTCAAGCAGTGCTATGTTGAAGAATTACCTGTGTGATTTACATCCTTCATTTGGACAGTACAATAGGACTGTAGATACCTAATTAAGTGCAATCATTTTAATCTACTGGGATGATGGATAAGTAGGCATTATCCTTCTCATTTGAATCAATAGCATATTATGAGCCCAATATGCATATCATTTGCTATAAAACATAGCATTTGGCACAGATACTCTTGCATTAGCTTCCACTTATTTTCTCCCGTCTTCCTCAAAAAAAAATGATAGACTATAGCTATATCTACAGGAGAAGCTTGCTAGGCTCAAATGCACAAGACCCTGTAGACAAATTAACACCATCAAGAATTATTTTGGGAATTAATATTTAAGATCTTCAGCTGCAGCAGAAAATAATCTTTCTGTATGCATGGATGCTGGATCTGAATTTTAAGTATACCAATAATGAAAAAATAAAGTGAAAAAACAACAAGCCTGCACTGACCAAAGGTTTATATTAGGAGCTCCAGGAGAATCATATTTATAGCCAAGAAGCTTGTCTTAACAGAAAGTTTGACTCTGTGTTTGTGTGTGTGTGTGTTTAACCTATTAGCTTACATTTCCTCTAATTATTTCACAAAACACATTATATGATATCCTCCAGTCAGCATCATTTACATACACACATGACAAAAAGCCACAAGAAGCAAAAAGTCACTTCCTCAATATTTGTCTCCTTCTGAGATAAGTTGTGTCTGTCTCAGCTCTACTCAGGGATGCTTATCAATTTAAACAAATCTATGTCAAATGTACTCAAAGAACAAACATGTTGTTCTTTTGAGCTGCATAAAACAAACTGATGGGGCATTCTTTCTTATTTGGAAGTTGCAAAGAGCAGCCTCTCTCTCTATTTATCTCGATAGAACACTTTAAAAAATACTGGAGGCTTCTCTGTAGTCAGCCCACATTTTCTAATGGTGCCATATTTCAACACTCATTAAGATACTCCTGATCTCCTTATTCACTCTGGGAATCTATCATTCACCACAATGGCATAGAATAGCCCTATGATATCTTGGCTGTTTGTACATGCACATTTTGTGCACATATGGCATAAAGGAATCAACTGAAAGAGAGGCAAAAGGAATGGAATGATCAAATATTGGCTTTAACAGATTTTGAATGTGCAGTACACATTCTTATCACTTATCATTTTCAATTCCTGAAAATGTCCTTTTAAATGTAATGAGGCATTGACAAAATTTAAACAAATTGATGCCTTGTTGAAAAGCAAAGAATTGCGGGATTTATTCATTGTGATTTCATATTATTTTGTTTCTGGTTCTGGTTGGTAAAAGCAACATCTGTCAAGTACCAGGGGAATTAGGAGAGTCAGGCAGTTCAAATGAATATAAAGATATATTGCAAGTTTAAGTTCTCTACAAGAATCTGAATGAATTAAACAAACAGATAAGAGTCACATGAATTCAAAGTGGGTTGGACTCTAAATCTCTATGGCCTTGGAGGTACTCATGACTGGTGATATGCTTGACCCCCTACCTCTGGCTCAGCCTGATCATCTCCTACAACATCTTGACAACAAAGAATATGAAAGCTAATATAACTAAACTAACTAAATGTGACTGTGGAACCAGCTAGAAAATTATAGTGGGAGAAGGGAATGGCCTTGAGGGACAGGAGGAAGAGTCACTATCAAGACAACAGTCAAACAAAAACCAAGATGGAACTGCAACTGGTATCAGATAAGACATTCCCTAGAACTTCCTATCTGCTTCTCTCTTTGTATAAACAAACAAAAAAGACATGATAAAAGACAAAAGAAAGTGCAGAAAAAAGGTAAAAAGTAATAGAAGCTTCTGATTTCCTTGGCAGCAAATATATTTGTAAAGTCATCTCTCATTCTGCTGAAACCAAAAAACAAAAACCTCACTTTCACCTATTATCCACAATTTCTTAATCATCAAACTCACAATTTTTCTGCTATTTTAATTTCTTTCTATATCATATTTGGAGACCGGCCATCTCTCTGATAGAGTGACCCTATGAAAATTCTGTTTTTGCATGAAACAGAATTCTCATAAAGTCACTTTGAGACATTCTGATCTCTTAATGTAAAACTTTATTGAGTACATAATTTCGGCACATATGAAAGCAAAACCAGATCTGGCAAATCCCAGCCCAAACCGTTATAGTAAAAGTATAGAATCCCCCCTCAATCCATGAACATGTCACATTGCCCAATTAGATGCAATTATATTGTTATGAGAAAATATCTCTGAGTTGGGTCAGACACCTGGTGAATCATCCTTGATTCTCATTGTCTGTATTCTTTATTTTTGTAGCCTGCATTCCATTTCTCCATCCTCACCCCAAGTTTGTTGGCAAGCTAAGAAGCAATAATTGTTGCACCAGCAAAGTGAGCTTCAAGCTTGACACTCACTGCTAGAGTGTCCCTAGTTCTCATGGAGATAAAAGGAAAGAGGAAGGAAACACTCTCAGACTTGCAAGATTCTGCAACTCTATAAAATAAATGTAACATTGGCCTGCAAGTCTTTGGTTTCCTAGTCTGATATGTCTTGAAGGAATGGCAAACAATAGAGTTTGATGTGTATCTACAAGCATAGAGATACAGAATCCGTTAAAATCTATTTTCTGTTTCTAAGTACATGGCAGAATATGGTAATCTCATCTTTCAAAACAGAAGCCATTGGCACAGGTTGACATTTTTATAGCTGGCTTGGAGGAAGTCAGAGAAGCAGGAAAAAATAGGGGTGTATATTTTTCATTTTAAGTAAAATCTAAGCTAGGTATTCTGTATTTATATACATTTATATGGCAATGAATTAATATTTACTGCATTACATAGCGTACAATTCAGCCTGACCTTTTAAATAATATTTTACTTATCACAACTAAGAGACTTTAGACAAGAAAAAAAGAGTCTAAATACCAGCTGCCTTTGGGATTTATGTATGGAATAGGCTGATAGTGTCAAATGTATTTTGTATGTTTTGTTTCTAAAAAAAGAATAATAACTGGATAACCTTTACTTGTTTATCATTTAGATTCTAAATTGGTTGCTTCTTCATAGAATACTACTACAAGAAATAGTCTTAGCAATCAAATATTCTAAATAAAACAAAATCAAAAAAGGATAATATGTGAAGTGGTTGCAAAGCCACGGAATTCTAAACTGTCATCCTTTATATATTATCAAGGTTATATTATTAATTTCCATATGTATCTTTTAAAGCTTTATCCTTTCTTCAAAGGAGTAAGTAAAGAAGTAAAAGATGAGCAAAACTGGACCAAGAGCTCTGTTGTAGCTTACTGCCAAAATATCATTTTATATGAATGCTGAACTTAGTAAAACAAGCTTTAAAAATCAAGTAGAAAAATGAGCATGATCTATCTTCATCTGAAAGTATGATATAATACAAATGTTTGAGCTTAAACTTAAGCTCACTTTGTCAAAGAATAGTGATCTTGGAAATGGAAGGAAAAAACAGATTGAATCTTTAGTCAATCTTGTAATGATCTGGGGAAAATTAGGCAATCTATTTGCAATGATATTTTTTCTGAAGTTAAAATTGAAGGATTGCATGGACATTTCCTTCAATGAAATAAATTAAATATCTGGCAAATCTAAAAAGATTCAATATAATTGAATTTGATAAAGTTACAATATGTACTAAAACATAACCACAATAACAATACTAAGATTTTATTAGATTAGGAACAGATAAACAGTCCAAAATCTTGGGATGGTTGCTATATAAAACATTTGCATGCATGAATAAGAGAATTGCATTAAGATCCAGAACTTAGAAAATGTGGAAATCACAATGTGAAGTAATTCAGAAGTTTCAAGCAATCATCAGAACACAACAACAGAAAGCTGAAAAAAGACATTTGACTAGAAGACAATCCACAAGTAATTCTGAAAATAATTGACAGATTCTAAATACTATATAGAGCATCAGCAACATATTGAGGTAGATATATGCTCCTAATTTTAAAGAATAGACTTGGATAGTGTTTATGAAATCTGATATGTGAGACAGTTTAATAGCTGTGTAAGAAGAAGCTGTTTTGAACAAAAACACTCATTGTTCTTTGGAGCCTTACCAAAAAGGCAGATTTCCTCATGCAAAATGGCTATTGGAAATAATATCATTAGCTGACCTTATTAATGTCTCACTAATAAAAGATAAGATGTGCTTTGTTTAAAAATGATGTTTTCTCAAGAATTTTACTCTGGTTTCCATGGTGATGAAAAATTACAAGCTAGTCTGTAATATCCCATGGATGGAAAAGTTGATAGAGAGGGTAGATAATAATCAGCTTCAATTAGTCTTACAAGATATGGATTCTTTAGACTTATTTCAAAGTGGCTTTAGAGTAAGCTGTAGGGTCAAGATAGCACTGGTTGGTCAACTTGATATGAGAGTTCTACTAAGGAATTAGGTTTGTAGCAGTGGAACTTTCAACACTATTGATCATGCTATCTTTCTGGATCACCAGATGTGATTTGAAGATGGGTGATGCTGCATCACAATGCTTCTCCAGCTGTGTCTTGTTAGATACCAAACGTAGTCACAACTGTTCCTCAAAACAGGAGTATTTATATCAGGGCTTCCCACTGTCACCAATACTTTTTAATATCTACAGGAATTAGGTGGGCGAAATAATCAAGAAGTTTTGTGTTGGGTGTTTTTAATATGCTAATGACTCCATCTAATCATTCTCAACTGATAGCAATACCTTGAACTGATATCCTAGACAAATTGATTGCCCTGGAAAAATGCAGTGTGTGCAAACAGGCATATGCAACCTTAGGGATTTCTTCTATTAAAATTATGATTCTGCAAAAGGATGAAACATTTGAACATGTAAATAGAGAGTAGGTTTTTATTGTATACATACCGAATCCCTACTGTTTTGATTTCTACAAGAGATTCTGGGACTTAAAAGCTGTTATTAATTTCTAGAGTATCATCTTCATGAATAAATGCATTAATTTACTGTTCTCTGGGGTACATCTCTTATCCTATATTTTAGTTGGCAGCATTGCAGTAAGATAGAGTTGCAGAATCTCTCTCACTACACTCTTTTATTATGTCCATAATTATCTGCTCTGTGTGATTGTATGATCTTTGTAATGGATCTCAAATACTTGTGAACTGTATTTTTTTTTCATAGTGTACTCCACCACACATACTCACTTTTACACCTATGAGTCCCATGTGAAATTTTACATCAAGAGCATTTGTGTTTGGGAAAGGTATGCTTAAGTACGTGTAAAGATTGTTAAGCTAAGAATAATTTTAGGGGATCTATGTTGTGGAATAATAAAGTATGTGGTATCTTCGTTAATGTTAATTGGATTGGTGCTTGAATGTTGGTGAGAGCAGACTTTGATATTACAGCAGACCAGAGTTTTAACAGGCAACATGTGTCTATTAATAGGAGCACATCTGCTCCACCAACTTGTACAGTGCAAATGTATCACTCTCGTTAGATCAATTTATCTATTTTTATTAAGAAGCAGCTATTTAGGCAGGCATAGGAGGTACTTTGGCACCTAATTATTGTGGCTTCAATTCAGAAAGCTGTGCAACTATTCTATCCTGAGAGCCTTATCATTCACGTTTTTTTAAATGTTGCCAGTAGTGACAGCAGATCAAAGAAGTAGGTACCAGAAATATAGGAAAATCATGGCAGTTATTTCTGCTTGTGAGACAGGTGAATACAAGAAAACATATGGGATGGTTTCATATCTTATATAAGTAGTGTGCAACCTGGGCTTATGGGCCCCATAAGGTTTCTCATTAGTGAATTTGTAAACTCATCCGCATGCAAAAATTTTCTCAGGTAACTTGATGGCAAATGGGTCAGGTGCTCATTTTTTTCTTCCAAAATTAAAATTAAGAATGTTATTTATTTATTTATTAAACAAAGACCACTCTGGCAGATCTCTACCAAGAAGACTTTTTAAAAAGGTCCAAAAATCACACAATCACAATGATATCATTTTGAAGTTCTCTGATGGGCTTTATTTAAAAACACCAGCTCCTTATATCATTCCCATGAGTCCTTTTGCACAAAATTTGCCTGGAAACAGCCACCCCAGTGTTCAAATAAAGCAAAGTCCAGCACAAAGTCAACCAACCAAAATACCAAATCCAAAGTGTATGCACAGTCCAAACCCACAATATCCAAATCCAAAGTTGAAGTCCAGAGTCTACTCATGAATCCAGAGTCCGAGAACAGAGGCAAGAAACAAGACAGGAATCCAAGAAGCCAGAAACATAGACACAGCAAGAAAATTGAACTGTTGTCTCTAGCATTGTGCTGCTCCACCCCTTGGACTAAGTAACTCATGGGGGGAGGGGCAAGGCTGCCTCCTCCTGAGTAGCCTTGCTGACCTCCATTGTGCTTGCTTCCTTTTGACCCTGTGCATCCTGGGATTTGGTGGAGGAGGCAATTTTTCCTTATCCCCATTGACTGACTACAGCTGTGTTCCTTCTCTGCCTTGCACTTCTGACTGGGTATCTGAGCCTCTCAGCTGCATCTACCTTTTCTCCTTTAGCCAGGTGCACATTCAATTGTTCCCTTGACAACCCCTCCAAGGTTCCTGGCCTCTCCTTCTCCTCTGGCCCATTCACTCCCTTCTCAGAGATCTCAGCATCCTCCTAATGGTTCCCTATGTCCTCATCTGAAGTCCCTGGAATCACTCTTCTTCAATGACTGAACCCACATCAGGAAATACCATCACGGGTGATATAATTTGGGCCCATTTTTCATTGCTTTGGAGTTTTAATCATTTAAGGAAGAAAGTGGAAACATTGTCTCCTCTAGTCTTCCTGTCCCATTCACATGCTTAAAGCATCCATGAAAACTTGTCTCAAAGGTATCCTTTCTGCCTTTTTTCTGTAATATCCTCATCGACTCCTGGGGCTGCCAACTTCACTTTGCACATGCCTGTATTATGCTAACTATTTAAAGTCAAAAGGTACCTTTAAGCTGTACTTTACATGATTACTTTTTCTCTGTCTGCTATATCTTCAGCAACTAATTTTATTGTGATGATTGTTGTGGCAGATATAAGGGGCCAAATATCTTTCTTAATAATCTTAATAATTCTCTTAATAATAGAGAACATGATCAACAGTACTTGATAGCAACTTAGGTAAATGCACAGAGTAGCCGATCATACTCTTCTTGGTAAAAGATAGTGTCTTTTTTATATAAATTATAATAATTAATTTTGGGTGTATATATTTGGTTTCTGCATACTGCATGCTAGCTTATGCACTCTGCCCATGTTTTGATTATGTATAAATGACCATTGTATATGATGATAGTTTTCAAGGCATCCTCCCAGGTATGCCAATAAAATATGAACAAATATGCAGAATCTTGACTTTTTCTGTATCATTAAAATTTATTGGCTGCAGGAATTCCCTTAAGCCTCTAAAAACTTTCAGGTCACTATGAAACCAATTAATCTATAAAAATTCTGTTAACTCAAACATAGGAAAAAGCAGCATCCTCTGCTTTGGGAGATGTAGAAAATGTGACATCTAAATTTTTCTACGTAAGTTGCATTTTAAATAGTACATAACAACATCACCACTCACAGAGACACTTGTCCATGCAATATATAATGAGCCATAGTCTCTACATAACATAATATCAGAGTTTCATCTCAGGAATATGTAATAAAACTTCCAGCTGATTACTCATTCATTGGTTGGTAAGAAAACAAGTAAAACACCCAAAACAACTTTTTGTGCTGTGGTGATAGCAGCATCAAGGTGTAAGCCCGTGCACACCATCCTTGATCGGTTTCCAATTAGAGATCTGAAAGCTGGAAGTGACGTGATTTGATTTATCTCTTTTATCTGTTTTTAGCTTCCTTCAAGTCACTTTCATTACATGAATCCTAAGGGCCACTTTTTTTCTAAGCATATTTCAGCAGCACTAATTCCACTAAAGGACAAAACCCTTCATGTTGTACTGGAATAAAGAGTTGGCTGTCTATGCCAGAATAAGGTTCTGCTGCTCTTTGTATTAATGCTACAAGGTAGACTCCCTAATTTGCCAGACAAAGACATTGGGAGCTGAGAAGGGCTTTATTATAATCTCCACATTCTTACCTTTCTGATTGGTTGTCAGTAATCTCTACTTCAATAATTATTATCTTCCCCATGCACAAAATAATCCTAAGCAGTGCTACTTATTTGCTTCCATGATGAATAGAATAGAATAGAATAGAATAGAATAGAATAGAATAGAATAGAATAGAATAGAATAGAATAGAATAGAATAGAATAGAATAGAATAGAATAGAATAGAATAGAATAGAATTCTTTAGACTAGAATAGAATAGAATTCTTTATTGGCCAAATGTGATTGGACACCCAAATAATTTGTCTCTGGTGGATAAGCTCTTAGTGTACATACGAACAACAAAGTGATAGTTCATAGTTCACAAATCATGGTTATAATAATTAATTGTAAGATACAAACAATAAGTGATAAATCATAAGATATCAATAGGAGAAGGCAGTAGGAAAGATGGGAAGATGTGAAGATGAGAAAGATGAGAAGTATAACAGCAATATAGCCTACTACATGGGTAAATATCTTTAGGCCTAAGACAGCAAACTGATGGTACAGAGGGAAAACTATCTTTGTGTCTAGTTGCTTTGGCATGTAATGCCCTATAGTGGCGTCCTCAGGGGACAGTTGAAACAGTTTATGTATGTAAACTTGAGAAATATAGAGTTCCTGTCTTTACTACTGTAGTCATTATGCCACTGTAAATCATAGGCTGAATGAAAGTAATCATAATAATGGAGTAAGAGTCTTGTAGACAACAAAAGATGAGATTCCCTTTCTTCTCCCACAAACTCTCTAGCTTTTCAGTGGCATTCCATACATGAAATTTCTCTGTCTTTGTGTGATAGGACTGGTGATGCCATCTGCTCCTGACACAGAGGAAACCATCATGCCATTACTTCCATGTCTCTCTTCTCCTTCTTCTTTTTTTTTAATATAAAAATTCCTTTATTAAAACCATCAGATGCAATGACACAGGAACTCTCTCCAACTGCGCCAGGCATTAATGTTATCCTCCTGAAGATGGACTAGAGAATGGCATTAGTCTTATGCAAAGCTCACCTCAGCTTGACCTTTCCTCCCAGAAGATATATTATGTGTTTGGTGCTTGCATTGAAAGAACTATGAAAGGTGCACTGTATCCATACTACAAATATATGTGGATATAAAAATATAAGTTGTTGTCTTACCTCCATCATATAGCCTCAGGTTATATAGCAAAGCACCGCCTATTGCTTTTGCTTTTTGTTTTATTTTTGGATGGGAGGAGAAAGAATAAAAGGGAATGAATTGGGAGCTAAAACAGAATAACAGGGGACTAAGTCAGATAAACAAAGATTAATAATATATGTATTGGGGAAAGTATAGGGGATCACATGCAAAATCAAACAGCTGAATAAAGCAGAGCAAAAAAGAACAGCTGAATAGTCTGGCTTACCTTCAGTCTTTCTCCACATGAAACCACTGCCCTTAGCAAGTTCTAGCACGACATAAGAGGGAAATGTGGCAAGAAGAAATTAAGTCAAAAGCACATCCTATTTGTAAAGAGTTCTGAAGTTCAATGTTGTAATAAATTCCATTGGCCAACCAGCTATATGTCATTCTCATAACACACATGCAAAATCTACAATTAAATCAATTCAAATTGCTCCAAGCAAATTTGATTGGAAGTTTCAGATTAATTTGATGATTTGATTTGAAATCCAATTCACTTTGAAGGTTTGATTCTATTACCATCAAAATAAAATATCCACACAAACACACATTCAAGAAAAGAATATAACTGCATTAATGAACTGGTCAAATGGGAACTTTAAGAAGGTGCAAGGTGACCTGTGAGGTTAGGAAAATGTTTAAAAATATGTCTAGAAATTGTTGGAAATGTAGACAAAAACCAGGCATATAATATCATCTTTAGTGGACATGCTCTAAGGCTAAAAGGTTTTGGTCAAGAATACATATATGGTTAGAGAAAATGATAAACACGTAGGTTTTAAGCCAGAATTATTTCTGTTAGGTATAATTGCAGGAAATTATGAGAAAGAATGTGTATATTTAATGTTACATGTATTAACAACAGCGAGAATTGTATTTGCTCAATGTTAGAAAGATGAAAAATTACCAGTGGAGGAAGAGATAATCAGGAAAATTTTGGACTGTGCAGAAATGGACAGACTTACATTGATAATGAAGGAGAAAGAAGGTTCAGAATATTTTATAACATGGGATACATTTTATCAATGGCTAGAAAAAAGAGGTGGAGAGAAAGGAGTTTAACATGCATCAGCTAAATATTTGAACCCAGACAACATGTTGCTGATAAAATATTAAGGATTTGTGATTATAAAAAAATAATAAAATATGGCTATATAAAAAAAGAAGGTGCAAAGTGGTAGTCCAGGTGTTAAACAGAATACTCTTTAATTTGGATAACAATCTCTGGTTTAAATAAGGTTTATACTTACCATACCTAAGGCAGATTCTCCTGAACCTTTAAAGTAAATACAACATGTCATAAGCTGAATTTTATTTTGGACTTGTTTACTATTAATATATCTAACAGCCTCTTTCCCCAGTCTGGTTTAACTTCAAGATATTTTGGGACTAAAATTTGTAGAATTCCTGGTCAACTGAAAGGTAAGTCTATCCTAAATTACATCCATATACCTGGATTATCCAAACAAATAGCATACTAAGAAGAAAAGCATGCTGTAAGAAAAGTCTAAAGGAATAGAGAATTATCACAAGTCCTCCACAACTGTTAAAACTGGAGTAGAAGAAAACATTAGTCCTTTTTTGTTAAAAAAAAATGAAAGAAAGAGGAGGCTAAAACAGATGAAGCTGTTTGATTAATAGCTATAGCTCAGATATGATATGTACAACCTCCTAATATTATTAAGCAATGAAAAATAAGTGAAACAATTTAATGAAAATGCTACTACTGTTTAGTAGAACTACATTTACGGTCCTACTTTGTTCTTTCTTTGACTCCTTTTTTATGTCTTTCAATGTCCCATATTCTTTTCTCAGCTTTTCAGTGATAAATTATTATTGTTATACTGCCAAAGACAGTTCCCTTATGTGTCACTCAAGATTCCATGTTCAATTAAGATGACAAGTGTGGCATGCCTGGGTAACCTTTGCACAAAAAGGAAACTAGAGAGGATTAATCAGGGAAATATGGATCCTGTATCTTTAAATGTTGGGAGATGTTTTCATAAATTGAGGAAAGGAGTAGGAGATGGAAATGGGTTTCTAAGTTCCCTTCTCTAGAGATGGTTAGCAGCAAAGAAGCAAAAGCTAGATTTGATTAAGTCTTTGTGTTTTTTCTTAACCTCATTAACAGAGTCAGCTGATGGATCTTCAGATCAATTTGTATGCAAATGTAACAGAAATGGGACTGCCCATGTTCTCGGGCTCCTTCCAAATCACTGTGTCCCAATGCAGGCAAAAGGGAGCAATAAATGAGTAGTGGAGAAGTAAGGCATTGCGAGCTTCATCAACCTGTGTTCAGTTCAAAAAATACCTATTAGCTTTACAGACATCCAGTATATCTTTCTCAAGGCATACTTATTGAATTGTTCTCTCAAATAATCATTATGCACAAACATATGCACCACATACTGAACAGTCCCCAGAAATCCATGGATTTGCTTGCATCATGTTAAAATGTGGTTTAGTAGGCATCGTAATTGTAAGGGATTACTCCAAGGAGTAAAGTATGAGCTAATTTTGAATTTCACATTGGAATCTCAGAAATGGAATGACCAGGATCAAAAGAGAGTAGGTTGAATTTAGCAGTTTTCTTCTGGAACATATTGCTCTTCTTGCTAATGCCATGTGCTTTCTTTAGTTGGTGTATGTGGGTGAGGGTATATTACTCTAATTTCTTCTTGGTTATGTTCTGCCAATCTTTCCTTTGTTTTAATCTATGCAGTCTATTTTATTTCTAAATTACAGAATGGTTACCAGATTTGTAAGCTGCAGGATCTGATCTGCTTATTCAGTTACTTCTTTAACAATAAAGAATTGTAATTTAATACATATTTTAGGAAACATAACTGTGTGTATCTTTTGTATTATTTACATTTTATTGTTACTGTTGCTAGGAATTCTATATATTTGGTTGGAGTATCTATTTTGTTTCATTTGAGAAACAATATCCCAACGTCTACTGTAGGGAAATCTGGACCATCTCTGGATGCCAGCAAAGTTATCAAGAAAACTCTCTTTGGTGCCAACTAGATAACATTTAGGTGTTTGTGGCCCAGATCTGATTGTCCTACCAAAGTTTTCTCCTGCTACCGGTATAACTTTCCTTTGTCTAACAAGATTCAACTCAACCCTTTTAATAAATCCAAGATTTGTTCACATGCAAAGGAAGATCATAACAATAGCAAAACCTAATGGAATGTTTAGATACAGAAACTAGGATTTCTCATGAGAAATGGATTCATTGCCTGGAAGAGCAAGTCTCACTATTTTGTAATACTATGCCAAGCAGCATTTTGGTAGTCCAAATGAATCCTGAAGAACTTTCTCTTATTCTTCCTTTTCTATGAAATGAATCATGGTAACTTATTTGCATTTTTGGCTGTGAATCCTGAAAGTTATAGTCTCAAGACATGAGGAAGGCACCTTGGTTGTAATTGAAACACATAAGAAGAGCTTTTTAATATGCAGTTTTGCAAACTATTTTTTTTTTTAAAAAAGGGAAACCCAAGTGCTTAATACAGCCCTGGCAGATGATTGAGAAGCATCAGAGTTAATATTCTGCTTAGTGGGTGTTACAAAAGCTTTCCTTGTGTTCATTTATTTGCATGTGAAAAGTATGTGGTTTCCTGGTCAATTATATTTCAGCTAAGCATGACATAGAGAACAGATAGCACAGTAACCTTCTCAGAGAAGCAGTAATGGAGAACAATAGGAGAGAATGAGGAATTACTCTGCTGCTTCATAAATCAATATAGGGACTGGCAAGATTTTAGCTTTCCAAATGACAAACCATGGACTTGGTAAGGCTGAGTTTGAGATGCATGACACATAGACATGACTTTTTACACCTTCCTTCCTGATAGGCATGAAGGAAAATAATAGTCACTCAACATGGATTACCTATATGTCAATAGTATCTTTCAGTCAGCTTGTCTATTTGCCAGTCACAGGATTTTGGAAACCTGATTCAAACAAATTTATAGCAATGTGCAGCCTTTCAAATGGGCACAATGGTTTCAGAAATACCTTCTTGCTGCTCTTTATAGGAAACACACTTATTCGTAACATTCAAAATGGTATGCATGTATATGTCTCTCTGAGTGTGTTGATGGCTAAATGGTCTTACAGTGCCAATGTTAGTGGCAGCAAACTAACTTCCTTGTTCCTTCTTTTGTGTAACATTTATGTCAGAAACCATGACTAGATATTATTCCATGGGTAGTTTGAAGTGCATGCAGGAAGATGACTGTCCAAGCCACAGTTGCATTCTACTTCTAAATTGGACATTGAGGAGCATGCGTTCTCATAATCAGAGTGAAAGGACTCAAAATGAAGAAATTGCTATAAATGAGATGTTTTAAAAGAGATAGGAGAACATGATTGTTGAGATTGGAGGTTCATTTGTGCTATTTTGATCCACCATACTTATAATCAAGTTATATTCAAACAAAGTATTTTTAGTGCAGTCAGAACTGATAATCATATAATCCATGAGATTTCTGAGGCAGTTGCAATTTGGCTATTTTTGTTTTTTAATCTTTCTTTTGTATTCTGCTGAGTGCCATTCAGAGACACTTTGTTTGAACTACATGAATAGATAAATGTTCTAAACAAGTAAATAATAAATAAGCAAGCATTGCAAACATATTGATGGATTTTAAGAAAAGAAACACTACTGAATGAAGTCTTGTTCACTGCACCTTTATTTCAGTGCTTTGTTCATCTCCCCTCCCCTCCCCCTCTTACAAATGAATTAAAGAAGGATATAATGATATCCTGAAGCTGTTGGTAATTATAAGTGAGGCACTAATAGCACTGAAAAACTAATGTCAGGAAAGAGAAGGAAACCAGATTAAAAATTAGTATCTGCCATGTATTCCTGCATTCCTCATAAAAAGATGTGATCCTGATGAGTAACCTGACCTGCAAATTATCACACAAAATTCAAACTGAATGTACGAAACACAAATTAATTACCTGGAAATTATTTGCCGATTGTATGCCAACCACATCTTTGACACTCGGGAACACTGGAAAATAGTGAAGGATAACAATGCTGAATTACAGAAAAAGCTGAACAGGGAAAGAAAATGGATAATGATCTGCCAAATAAGCAGTGCAAGTCAATCATATGGTATGAATTTTTAGAAAAGGATAATCAATATAATTCAAGGAAAATGTTTTTTTGTGGGTAGCTGTATGTGCATACTCTCTTACACACAACAGAGTATATGCAAATGTGCATTCATAACAAACATTCCTTTGTCCTCTATCCTTCCAATAAATCAAGTAAAAAAGAAAGGGAGATAATATGATGAGAAAAGGCATGTGGATGGAAAAAAGAAAAAAAATGAGAGAGGAGATTTGTCCAAAGCAAGATTTAATTAGTCTAATATTCAAATCCAAGATTTTCAGCAGCTATGTCTGCAATCCTATGCACCTCTGCTAATTTCTTTGTTTTCAATAACTTAGATCATCTTCATTTCGTCACCAACAATCAGAGTTGAATTGGTGGCACGTAATCTATCTGTCTGTCTGTCTGTCTGTCTGTCTGTCTGTCTGTCTGTCTGTCTGCCTGTCTGTGTCTATCTATCTATCTATCTATCTATCTATCTATCTATCTATCTATCTATCTATCTATCTATCTATCTATCTATCTATCTATCTATCTATCTATCTATCTATCTATCTATCTATCTATCAGTTCTATAATCATCAGACAACGTAAGACAAAACCTTTAATTTACAGGTCATGTTTTGGTGGGAAGAGTAGAAGGAAATCTCCATTCTTTTCAGATAAATGTCAGCAAGTGTTGCATTGCCTCTGTACAAATCGATGGTGAGACCACACTTGGAGTACTGTGTACAGTTCTGGTCACCGCACCTCAAGAAGGATATAATGGAACTGGAAAAGGTGCAAAAAAGGGCAACAAGAATGATCAAGGAAATGGAGCGCCTCCCTTATGAAACCAGATTGCAACGCCTTGGTCTCTTCAGCCTTGAAAGACGGCGTTTAAGGGGTGACTTGATCGAAGTGTATAAAATCATGCATGGGATAGAAAATGTGGATAGAGAAAAATTCTCTATCACACAATACCAGGACAAGGGGGCACTCCCTAAAGCTCATAGCTAAGAAAGTGAGGACAAATAAAGGGAAATATTTCTTCACCCAGAGGGTCGTTGATTTATGGAATTCACTTCCTGAAGGGGTCGTGACAGCTGTCAGCCTTGACAGCTTCAAGGCAGGGCTAGATAGATTCATGGATGCAAAGTGTATCGGTGGTTATTAAAATGGATGTCCATGTGCCGCCTCTATGTTGGTTGAGGCAGGCAGGATTCCCTTGAGTACCATTTGTTGGGGGTCAAGGGAAAGGGAGGGTTTTGCCTTCTCTTTCTGTTCAAGATCCCCATGTACAATTGGTGGGCCACTGTGTGACACAGAATGCTGGACTCGATGGGCTTTGGCCTGATTCAGCATGGCTCTTCTTATGTTCTTATGTGTATTTTTGTACAGAAATTTCATTGTTATCATTATTACTATTGTTAGGAAATTGCATTGCATAATTTGGAAAACTGAAATTTTGAATGATAACTTAGTTCTAGATTATGTATTAGTTAAAAATGCAAAAAAACCCCCACCCAAAATGAAAGCTGAATTATTTATCCCACCCTTGTTCCCTACAAAATCAGGGACATTAATGGACCAAAAATAATGCTTTAATAAAATAGATCTCTTTTCTGCCATCACCTTTGAGAAATAGTCAGAAACTGAGACAGGTAGTCATAAATGCAATCTGATTTGTATTATTTATCTGCTTTATTCTACTGTATCTATGGATTAATTTGTCAAAGAATTGGAACAATGCATAATGAATATATAATTAAATTTATTATAAAACCAAGAAATAGAGAAAAAAGACTAATCTAAGATACATTTAAGAATGCCATTATAATCAAAGTGTAACAAAATAATGTAAAAGGTTAAAAACCTCATGAAAAAGAATAATCTTTTTTTATCCATCTGGAGTCAAATAAGGAACTTACATAATCTGAAGGCATTTTTTTAAAAGAAGAAAATATAATTTGCCTATAGACCTAATTTATTTTAGCTTCTGCTGAAGTAAAAAAAAATGTAGCATCTTTAATTCTTAGTTTATCTATTTTTTTAACATGAATACTTTCTTCTGTTTATATGAAGAATATATTCCAGATATTTTTGTTATTGAAAAATGCAATGGATCTGCAGTGCCTCCTCACATTCTGCTGTTCTGTATTTCTGACTCCTGATTTTATGTTCAATAGATTATATCTTGGTTCTGGATCCAATATGTTCATAAATCCAATCCCATGCTCTTTCTTGATTTAAATTCCAAGGGTTTTTTAATTAGTTTATTCAAGATACAAATAATTGGATATAAATAGTTAGACAACCAGTCTAGTTAAGGTGGTGTCCTACATACTAGGAATTCTAGTTCCACTTTAGGTATGAAAGCTGCTTTGGTGACCTTGGGCCAGTCCACCTCACAAAGTTGTTGTTGTGGAAGGAATGAGTATTATGTATGTTCTTTGCCTTGAGTTACTTATAAATAATAAATATGGTTAAAAAATCCAACAAATAAGCAAATATATAAAAAAGGACTAGAGATATTTTTCATTTATTGATATGATTGATTGATATGATTGTATGGATTATAATTAGTTTAATAACCTTTCATAAAGTTGACTTCCATGTGAAAAAGGTTCTGTAATTTATAGATTAAAACCTTACTTTAAAGATGAATAACTTAAAAGATGAATTACAATTAAAAATGTGTGTGTAAATATTCTGTCAGTGATGGTTACCATTCATAAAACTTTGTTGTTCCAAAGCTGAAGAATCATTACTTCTACATAACTGGATTCCAGTTCCCATCCAGCATAAGCAGAATGAGCTATGATCAAAAATGGTTGTAGTTGACTTCCGGTTCCGGGTTGCGGCACTGCTAGTAGAGCGGGAAGATTGCTCTCCTCGCCGACTAGTTTTCCCTCCATTGGCAGACCCTTATGCGGGTCCAAAGTCACCCTGGAGGGTGCGACTTTCCTACGAGGAGGCAGCGTTCCAGCAGTGGAGGAGCGGCAGCTCCTCCAGCTGTCCGGACGGAACTCCGAGGGCCGACGGAGAAGAAGATCGGCCAATAAAATGGCCGATCGCTCTGCCGCAAGAAACTGCAAGTCAAAAACTTCAGACCCATCATGGTGAATCCAGGTGAGATCTTTCCTTTTTCTCCCTCTCTTTGTTTTTTTTGTTTTGTTTTGTTTTTTGTCTGTAACAGCTGTGTTGGAAAGATTTCCCTAGCTCGGAAAGGCAGCTTTTACTCATTGGGGAAGAAAGGCGAACAAAGGAATAAAGTAAAGCTTTAGAAATTACGTTGTTTTTTTATATACAAGTATGTTTTGGGGTATCGGAAAATTTTAAGAACTTTATTATTAGCCTATGTTGTTTTCTTTTGAGTAAAGAAAGAAAAATGAAAAATGAAATGACTTTTGGAAAAAAAATGGATTTACCTTACTGAGGACATCTACTGGTTAAAAAGTGATATTGCAACTGGAGAGGAGATGATTTTTTTATATGAAAGTTAACTGGATGTTTGAATTTTCTTCTAAAACGGACTCTGCCTCTCAGTTATGGCGTTGAGAATCAGGGAAAGCAAAGATTGGGACTAAAGCAACGAGACTTTATGCAAAAAAAAAATCAGAAGGCCAATTCAAAGGTCAAGATGGTTCTCACTGATTCAAAAGATATTACAAGCCACAAAGAGAGACCTATCTGTTGGAAAGGAAGCTTTGCTATGGAAACCTACTTGGCATTTGAAAAAACCTAAAATAAGATTAAAAAAAATGAAAGTTAAAGTTTTGAGTAATGGACTAAAGGCAATCTAGAACTATGGACTGACTTAAGGACAAAGATTATAAGTTAGATGTAAGAAAAATGGGATTAATGGAAGATATAAAATGTATCTATATGGAAATTACTGATGATTTATTTGTTTGATGATTAATGAATTGAAATATCTCAAAGTTTGATGTTATCTTGTTAGTTTAAAGTTGATTGATGGTTTATATAGCTTCAGGATAGATTAATACTTAGCCTAAAAAAGATATATTGTGAGATAATGGGTTAAAGGCAATTTAGATTAATGGATTTGATTTTAGGATTAAGATTAAGATTATGAGTTACAAGTAAGAGAAAAAAGGAGTGACTAATGAAATACATATTAAATCCTTTAAGAATATGTTTGTTCTTTTTTCTTTTCTTTTTTTTGTTTAGGATAATAGGGTTATTTGAAAGAAAATTATTATGTAATCTTGAACTAATCTAATAAAATGATTTCGGCTTGATAAGATTGATGTTATTGGTTATGACAATTTAATTGGATATGAACTGAATTATGTTTAATGGATTGAAAAAATTTAAGATTTGATTTTATCTGTTAGCTATAAGAGATTGATTAGTTGATAGATTAGATATATATTGTTGTATCTGGCCCTTCTCAGCTTAGTAAAGTCCACAGGAATATTTCTTTAAGAGTTTTATTTAACACAGTTCAAGAGATACACTTCAAAGCAAGATGCTGGCAGTTCGTTTGCGGAACGGCCGAGTCTGACTTATTTACATTCAGCTTAAACATGCGCTCCCCCCTTCCAATAACTCACTCTTTATCTCTCAGGTTGTCCAAGACCTCATTAATCTTCCATAGATTCCAAAAACACCAGAAAACTGAGTTCAAACTAACTCCTCGATGTATCAGGCTACTCCTTGATATTAACGTTGCTCGTGACAAAGAATTAGTCCCTCCTTCACCTTCTAATATAGTTTTCGATACGTCACTTCCCCCATTACTTCCTTTTTCCACGTAACTGAAACCTCCGCCTATCAAACCTTCGGAATCTCGGATCAAGCCATATATTTTCCTGTTCCAAGTCTGACTCCCCACTTTGAGATTCCGACCCAGACTGCATGTAAATCTCCTCACTGTCTGTCTCAGCTGCCGGGAGGGGAAAATACCCAGAGGGGCCTGGCTGCTCTTCCTCATCCTCTGACATTTCCCAAGCTGGTCTAGAGACACCCACAACACTATCCCCCCGCAGGCCCCGTCCCCCGGGTCCGTCGCAGGGGATGTGGTTTGTAGGGAAACGCAGCATGAAAATCCCTAATTAACTCAGGAGCCGCAATATCATGAGCATCTACCCAACAGCAAGCGTCTGGCCCACCCCCTGTCCAATCAACCAAATATTGAAAGCAGTCGTTGAGCCATCGGGAATCTCGGATGCCGGACACCTCCAACCGGGAAACAGGAACTTGAGCACGGCGAGCTGTCGGGCCCGGATCAGGAGGTCGAAGCGGAGAATCAGGGTTGACAGGAACAAGCAAGGAGCAATGAAACACGGGATGTACACGAAGAGACCTAGGCAAAGTCAAACGATAGATCACCGGATTGATGACCGTCTCCACAGGAAAAGGACCCAGGAAACGTTGGTCAAGCTTGCGGTGAATTCTCCCTGGAAACAAGTACTTGGTGGAGAGCCAAACCCGATCTCCAACAGCTAACGGCGGCGTGTCGCGACGAGAGCGGTCTGCAACCCTCTTGTAGTCTTCCTTGGCCCTAGTCAAGTGCTGCTTAACCATCTCTTGGACTGACTGGAGCTCGGATAAATAGTCCTCTGCAACTGGAACTGGAGAATCAAGGAGCGTGAGCGGGAAAAATCTGGGATGATAGCCGTAGTTGGCAAAAAACGGAGTGGTCTGAGTGGAAGTGTGCTGAGAGTTGTTGAAAGCGAATTCGGCCACGGAGAGATATTTGGACCAATTGTTCTGTTGGTCGTTGATGAAACAATGCAAATACTGCTCCAGGATGCCAATCACTTTCTCTGTACCCCCATCAGTCTCTGGGTGATGCGTGGAGGCTAGATTAACTTGGACTTGAAGCGCAGACATGAGTTCTCGCCAGAACTCCGAGGTGAACTGGGTTCCTCGGTCGGACACTATTTTGTCAGGCAAACCGTGTAGCCGGAAGATATGTTGAATGAACAGCTGAGCAGTGACCTTGGCTGTCGGTATTCTTCGGCAAGGAATGAAATGTGCCATCTTGGTCAGCATGTCCACCACTACAAAGACAATGGTGTAGCCGGCAGAAACAGGTAGACAAGTCAAGAAGTCCATGGAAATAGCCCCCCAGGGTCTCTCCGGCGTGGGCAACGGCTGTAACAATCCCGGAGGGGCTCCTGTGGCATGTTTTGCCTGATGGCACCGTACACAGGAATTCACATAAGAATGAACATCATGGCGAAGTCTGGGCCACCAAAAAGTCCGAGACACTAAGTGGAGAGTCTTAAAGAGACCAAAATGACCCGCCGCAGGGTTATCATGGCATTGAGTCAGAATGAGACCACGGAGTGGGCCTGCTGGAACATATAACAGGTTGCGGAAGCGTAATAGACCCTCGGACAAGGTCCAAGGTGAGTCGGGACCCACCTCTTGCTTCCTCTGTGCCACAAAGTCATCTAGTTGTTGCGCTTCCCGAATCTGTCATCGTAGATCTACCGGATCGTGCACGGCTGCGATCGATTCGACAGGCAGAATGGTTCGAAGCGGCAAGGGGTCCTTGATCTGTAGATACTCAGGTTTACGGGACAAGGCATCTGCTCTTTTGTTGTACCCTTTCGGAATGTAGGTGACTTTGAAGTTGAATCGAGCGAAGAACAAAGACCAACGGATCTGATGTTGATTCAATTTCCTGGCAGATTGCAGAAATTCCAAGTTTTTATGGTCAGTCCGAACTTCAACTTGGTAGCGAGCTCCTTCCAGGTGGTGTCTCCAGGTCTCAAAAGCAGTCTTGATGGCCAATAGTTCCTTTTCCCAAATGGTATAATGGCGTTCGGAGGGTCTCAATTTCCTGGAGTAATAAGCACACGGGAACAGGGGGCCGCCATCTTGGCGTGTTTGAAGAAGCACGGCCCCTACAGCAACATCTGAGGCGTCGGCCTCCACTACAAAGGGACGACAAGGATCTGGATACTTGAGAATGGGTTCCTGAACAAAATTCTTTTTGAGGGTCTGAAACGCCTGTTGCTCGGCATCGCCCCACTGAAACTTAATGCCTTTCTGTAACAGTCGAGTAAGGGGCGCAGTCAAGGTAGAAAACCTTGATAGGTAGGGTCTGGAATCCTCTGCGTGGTGCAGGAACTGGCTTGGCACTTCCGGTGACTGGAACCATCTGTTTGACCAGGCGGGCATCCGTGGCTTGCGTTTGCACCTCAATAGCCAAACAATGTTGATATAAGGCATCCAGGGTCGCAGGCATTACAGTATGTCTAAATTCAGACAAGAGCTGGGAAGACAGGCCATCTTGAAAGATTTCCATGAGAGCCTCTTCATTCCAATTAATTTCTTGAGCTAGGCGGCGAAAATCTGATATATATTCCGCTACGCAGCGCGATCCTTGACGTAGCTCTCGTATCCGCCTGGTGGCATTTTGTCTACGAAGGGGGTCAGAAAATTCTCTTTCCATCAGCTGGCAGAATCCTGCATAATTGCGTAGGACAGGATCTTGTCTGTCTATCAGAGGAGATGACCAATCAGCAGCTGGACCAGAGACCAAACTTAAAATAAAAGCCACTTTAGTCTCATCAAGCTGGAAATCTGCTGGAGTTGAAGCAATGAATGTTCTGCATTGGTTTAAAAAAGCTGGAAATTTACTATGCTCTCCAGTAAACTTATCAGGCAATGCTAAATAACACCTGCTTCTTCTGGGAGGGGGGGCTGGAGCTGGTGCTGGGGCTACTGCAGCTTGCTGAATCTGCTGCTGCAAATTGTCAATTTGCAACTGGAGACCTTGAACTAGTTGATACAGAGCAGGATTATCAGCTAGAAGCTGCTCCATGACATCACTGGACTTGCGCAGTACTGAAAGCTCGGACTATGGTTTTGTTTTGTTTTTTGTTTTTTTTTTCTGGGTCACGAGCAATCTGTTGTATCTGGCCCTTCTCAGCTTAGTAAAGTCCACAGGAATATTTCTTTAAGAGTTTTATTTAACACAGTTCAAGAGATACACTTCAAAGCAAGATGCTGGCAGTTCGTTTGCGGAACGGCCGAGTCTGACTTATTTACATTCAGCTTAAACATGCGCTCCCCCCTTCCAATAACTCACTCTTTATCTTTCAGGTTGTCCAAGACCTCATTAATTTTCCATAGATTCCAAAAACACCAGAAAACTGAGTTCAAACTAACTCCTCGATGTATCAGGCTACTCCTTGATATTAACGTTGCTCGTGACAAAGAATTAGTCCCTCCTTCACCTTCTAATATAGTTTTCGATACGTCACTTCCCCCATTACTTCCTTTTTCCACGTAACTGAAACCTCCGCCTATCAAACCTTCGGAATCTCGGATCAAGCCATATATTTTCCTGTTCCAGGTCTGACTCCCCGCTTTGAGATTCCGACCCAGACTGCATTTAAATCTCCTCACTGTCTGTCTCAGCTGCCGGGAGGGGAAAATACCCAGAGGGGCCTGGCTGCTCTTCCTCATCCTCTGACATTTCCCAAGCTGGTCTAGAGACACCCACAACATATATAGGATAGATTAATGCTTTAGTTTAATTAAGGGATATTAGTGGAAGAAGAATTAAATAAAATTTACAATAAAAACTAAGGTACCAGAATATATTTGGAAGGAATACCCGAACTGATAGAGTTTGTTTTTAAAGTTAACTTGATTATGGTTGTATAATTTTTTTAAAGTGTTAGAAACAGATACAGGTTGACTAAATTTAAACTAGATTGAACTATCTTAAGTAAACTATGTTAGTTAAGGGGAAAGAGAGGGAATACTAGAGGTATTGATTGAAGTATGTATAAATGTTTTGCTTTTGGATGATTGTTTACCCTAACGTCACGGTGTGCTTTAAGCATTTTGTTGTAAAAATTTAAAAAAACCAATAAAATTTTTGTAAAAAATATAAATGGTTGTAGTTGTAGTACAATTATACAGAATTCTTCCCAATCCTTTGTGAGAAATTGCATATTTTTAAGTATCTGCACCCTTTGATAAAGTGCAGAGAAATACTATTGAATTGATTATATTTAAAATTACCTTAATAAAACTTTAGAGTACATCCTAGCTCCTAAATTAAGCATAAATTAAATTTTATGTTGCTATACCAGGCAACTTTGATGTAATTGAGTAAAAGCTGTATTGTAACTTTTATGTGGTGATATCAAATTATACAATCATATAAATGGACTTAACACCAGAAAATCATATGTCCATTTGTTCATACAAGGTTTAAAAGTCAAAGACTTAACAGCTCAAAGCTGGTCACTTAGAACAAGTTCTGTGACATAATCTGCAAATCTAGTCAACATTGCAGGGATAGCAAGGGGCCCTTCAAGTAATTTCTTTGCTGAATTAATAGTGCCATTTAATATAAGGTAAATTTATACAAGTGAAATATCTTAACTATTTCATTAAGTTGTTGACTTGAGGGAAATGGAGATAATTAGTGAAATGAAATGAAGATGTTATGATGTTCAGAAGTGAAGAACGTGTCCTTGAAAATATATACATTAATTAACATAAATTTAGCCAAACCCCATCTACTATTTAACACACCCATATTATTAAAATCTGTTGATTGGATGAACCAAGAGATTAAACAAACCTGAATGAGAATCCTGATCAAGCAGACAGAATGTCTTCATCATCATCGTCGTCATCATCATCATCGTCGTCATCATCATCATCATCATCATCATCATCATCATCATCATCATTATTATTATTATTATTATTATTATTTCATAAAATATGGCAGGATTGTTATTCATTCTGCCTCCATTCTTACTAATATAGAGCCACAAAAAAGTACTAATTTTAGGTTGTGGTACAGATTGTCCTATAATGCTAAACATAATAAAGTAGCTTATGAATTATGTAACAATTTTAAGGCTTTTAATTCTTTCCAAGCCTCAAATGGTTCCCGGTATTAATAACGTGCCATTATTTTAAGCCCATTTCTCTAAGCTATCATTTAAAAAATTGATTCTATTAGACCCTAGGCTATCTGCCAATTTTGAGTCACCTTAACTTTCAGAAGCACTACGTCTATTTTGTTGTCTACGTTTTTAACAAATTTGGAAGAGGGTCAGGCTCAGGTTTCCTAGCTCGACACTCCTCCAGTCTAATGAGGAACAATTGATAAATATTTTTGAAGTATGTTCACCTCTGGATTTACTTAATAATCATTCTGTCCAATTTGTGCTTAACTATCTTGCAGTCACAACTAATTGCCCAGACTGGAGGCTAAATCATTGACAGCATTATTTTATTTTTCAGCTGTTTTAAAAATAATCTATCCAATAAGGTAATATCTTCACAGACAAACTCCAGAAAGCCTGGAACTGTAAACATCTTCCTTAAAGAAGAAGCTGCAATAACACTCTGATGACGATAAAATATAGAAAATTAACCTAAGTTTTGATCAGGATTTAATACTAGAGGGTAGTGACTTCTCAAACAATGTTACTCAATATAGAAGAGTATAGACTTCTGTTTTATAGCTGAAAAAAGGCACAGAAAACTATGGAAATCCTTTGACTGACAAACATTAGTATAAAGCTGCTACCTTACCATGATTAATGTTAAATTCTGACTTGGATAATAGATCTTAAGTGTTAAACTTTTGTATTAAAAACTGCCTAAACAAAAATCTGAACTTTTCACATTCATGCAACCCCTGTATTTGGTGTCAGGTTCTCCAAGACATTTTCCTAAATGGTTTCATTTAAATCTCAATAAAAACAAAAGGAATTCACTCTGATATGTATTTAGGTTCAATACCATGCAAAATATTCATAGAAATGGCGGACAGAGTTACATCAAAGATATCCTATTGTTTATGACTGCAGAAAAAGCACTATTATAAACATTGTCATTGTGACTCACATCACATGTAAAATTTGTCAACAATACTGTATGCATTTGAAGAAACTTGAGTGTAAAAAGGCATATATTTAGAGAAGTTGAAGACAAGGTATGCAAAACAACTAAGTAGTGGGGGCTTAGGGATTGGGTGTTTGGTGTTTGGAGGGCATAGATAAATCCCAAGTGGCCTCAACAATTCTCAGAGAGAGTGCTGACAACCAGACGACTGCAAAGAAATATGATCTTTCCATTCCCCTCTCATCCTGTCAGAATTAATGCTTCCATCCCCCCCACCATCCTGCCAGAACCAATGAAGCTGCTTGGATGAGAAATGAAATGTTTTCAAGGAAAAACAAAGAAAGTCCAGTTGCTTTTTGAAAAAGTACTTTGAACCCATGGTCATCCAGTTGGCTTTGTGCCTGAGGTTGAACTAGAATTCATAGTCTTCTATTTTCTAGCCTGATTCCTTTACCATTACACAAAACTGACTCTCATCGGTTATTCTTTATCCAAGTAGTATAGAAATTACTAGTGTTGAGCTGTTTCACCTACACTTAAAATAGCAGCAAGGAAGAGCATCACAATGTGTATTTATCAGGGATAGAACACTCATACCCTTATGTAGCAGATGGCTGAGTGGAAGACTGACAGTCTCTAATGTTCTCAGAAGCATTCTGGGTTTTCATACTCTAGCCCCTCCTCATGCTTTGGGATAACAGTTGGTATCTGTTGCTGCCATCATCTATCATCCAGGACCTCTGTCTAAGCATAGTTTTGTTAAGATAGGACTTGGTCACACTGTGCTACATTTATGGTAATAAAAATGTAAAAAGAAGAGAGAAAGCAGGAAATAAAATGCATTGCAATAGCCATGTAATGAACAAGTATTAATGTAGCTAAAGGATCCACATTCCTTCTTTAGAGATAAACCTATCTCACAAGAAACAAAGAAAATCATTTTTTCTATTTATAACTAAGAAAAGATAAAAAAGTGAAAATCCTTTTTTAAGTTTAAGTACTAAACTACAATCATTTAGTGTTGAAAATAAATATAGAGTGGTCTTGATAGTGTAAAACTTTCCATATCCCAAGGTGATAAAATAAAATTAATATCTGCCCAATTTGAAAAATAAGTAAATTTCACCCATTTTGGTAGCTTGTACCAATAAGAAATAAATAAGTGGGGCAATGAGCCTTGATTTAGTACCACACAAAAACAAATCAAGTGCAGATGCTTGTTTAGTATACTTATACCTATTTATATAGAAATAGAAGGTTCTTAAAATGGATATTACCTCTACTTCAATTACATGGTCTCTTTCAGTATTATGAAAATTCCCAATGGTTAGCCCTCTATTTTTACCATTCTCAATATGCAACGTATCCCAGAGTTTAACCTCTAGGTTTTTAAAGGATCAAACTATTTTTTTTAATCTCCAGCAGAGGGAAAATTCAGGAATACAGTATCTGCCTTTATGTACATGACAGAGAATTTTTCCCCCTCATGGGAATATGGATTGATAGTCTGGCACGAGGTTCTATATTCTTAACATCAAGGCCTACTTTAACAAAGTGAACTTGAAAGAACTGAGAACAGTAGGATACAATGAAGTGTATTAGAAAACAGAGTAAGGGAATAAAGTGTCAGGCCCCTTAACTACACAGCATGATAAAGGAAGCAAGATTCACGTGGATTTTCTTTAATCAGTTTTAATACCAAGAATTAAGGGTTAGAGTACAGAATCTTGAGAACTGAGATAGGAACCTTCTAGCCCTCTTTTATTAGTGAGTTCATTAAGGTAGGATCTCTTTGAAGCCTCTTTAATTTCTTTTTTTCCAGGCTGTTTGCATGAGAAGCCAAAAATCCATTTCTTTGGTAAGCCCATAATGACCTCTCCCATTGGCTGATTGCCTTGTGTTTACAGATAATTTTCTGTCTCTCTCAGCATCTGCAAAATTTCTCACAGGAAGTAACAGAAAGCTTGGGTAATAATTGTCAAGATATAACTTTTAAAATTCCAAATCACTGTCAAGAACGTTGGGTTAGGTTTGAAGTTAATCTAAAGAAGCAGACAGTTGACCATATGAGAGCTAAAGAATGAAGGGAAGCAAATAAGCTAAGAAATACATGCAATAATATACAGAATAAATGTGTATGTCCACACATCTGCATCTCCATATTCGTAGCTTGAGTTCACAGAATATGTTTTGTTCAGTCAGCCATGATCCCAATCATAGGAACCAAAGAGAGTCACTTTGGTCTAGTGGCTAAAATACTGGGCTAGAAACCAAGAGATTGGTTTGGTCTCATTTTAGCCATGAAAGCCAGCAGGGTGAATTTGGGTAAAATACTCTCTCTCAGCCCAAATCACCTCCTCATAGTAGGAGGAAGGTGTATTGGATATGTTTGTCAAAATAATCAATCAGAATAGAACTAGAAGTGACTTGGAGGTATTCTAGTCCAACCCCCTGTTCAACCAGGAGACCTTATATCATTTCAGATAAATGACTGTCCAGTCTCTTCTTAAAAACCTCCAGTGATGAAGCACCCACAACTTCTGAAGGCAAGCTGTTCCATTAGTTAATTGCCCTGACTGTTAGGAAGTTTCTCCTTAATCAAAGTTGTGTCTCTCCTTGATTAGTTTCCATCTATTGTTTCTTGTCATACCCTCTGGTGCTTTGGAAAACAAGTTGACCCAGTGGTGGAATTCAAATACCTAAACAACCAGTTCTCTTATTTGATGCAGGCCTGGGCCTCCGAGGCCTAGAATGGACTTCCAGAAGTGGTATCCAAGTACTTTCAGTGGGCCGTTCTAGGTCTGGGAGGCCTCCTCCAAATGCAGCAAAATTTAGCTACTGGCTGAATCCCACCACTGGGTTGACTCCTTCCTCTTTGTGGCAACCTTTCAAATGCTAGAATACTGCTATCATATCCCCCTAGTCATTGTCGTCATCATCATCATCATCATCATCATCATCATCATCATCATCATCATGCAGGATAGAAATAAATAAATCATATCAATGTCTCTGACAGGACACAATCAGGCTCATAGAGTCAAGGGTAACTAAATCAAGAATCTCTTCCTATTTCGTTTTATCTCACATAAGTGATATCAGGAGAAATGGTGAAGCTTCCTTACATCAATGGCCCTTTTCACTAACAAGGCAAATTGCAAAGATATTGCTTGAATATAGCAGGTAAGGGTTTGGTGCCATGTTATGATGTTTCCAGCCTCCATCAATATATCATTAAAAATGTCTTGCTTTTCACCTTCATATATCTCCAACCCTTTTTCTTGGACAGCTGACAAAACTGCCCCAAGTTGGTTGGATTCTCACAGCACAGATGACTCACTGGAAGATAGCTTTCAAGAGAAAAGTTAGCAATTAATATTTTTTAGATTTATTCCTGCTTTTAGAAATAGGGAGATATAAAGCCTTAATCCTTAAATTTAAATAATGAATTCACTGTCACAAAATTTTAAAAGTAGGGTTTTAAACCCAATTTAAGATTTAGAGGTGTGCATATCAGATTACATCAGTTATGTCCCAGTACTATATGAAATCACTGTTTAATATATTCTAGAATAATTTCTGCAAATATAGTTTTTTTTAATAAAAAACAGCATATATTTTCAAGAAGAGCTGCCCTTTTTTATAGTTACCTGCATATTTCTTTACCATATGCCCTTAGAAAAGTACAATGTATGCTAGTCCAATTATTACTGTACATGTATAGCTTTGATCTAGCTGACATTATACCTGTCAGAATCCAGTTATATTTCCTTTCTATTTCTCTCCTCTGATCTAAAACCAATTCTCACCTTTCCCTGGATTCTGCCATACTCCCAAGGGGGAGGGGGGATATGCATGCGGGTTTATTGCTTTCACTTCCTCTATTCACTACAATGTAACCTTTTGTTTATTCGCCTTCATGTTTGCTACCCATTACAATGTAACAAATTGCCTCCTATACTATGATCCCTCTGAATTTCTCCTCCCTAACTGGGTAGCTAGGAAAAGGGGGGGGGGAAATACAAACCTCCGGGACTTGGTTTATTTCTCTGTCCTTAAAATGAGGTGAGAAGAGCTGTGGAATGATCATGCAAAAACAGAGCCAGATTGATGTTATTTTTCCTTTCCCATCGATGGATTTAACACCTGGGGATTTGCCGGTCTGAACTGCCTGGATGAACTGTGAGGAGGGGACACTTTAAAATATCAATCTGTAAGGGAATACTTCAGATCCTGTCTATTATGCCTGCGATCAACTACTCTTAATAAAAGTTCCTGTTGAAAGAAATTGTTTCCAAGAGTTCTGCTTTCTTAAGATGTGGGATTGAAGAGGGTCCTTACAATACCTAATTTATGTTTTCTTGTTTGTATTAACCCTAAATGTTTTGAATCGTTCCATTGTAATAATAATAACAACAACAACAACAGCAACAACAATAATAAACTTACATCCTTAATAGAGATTTTGCTTGGTCAGGAAAGCAAATTCCACTAATCTACATGGAACTACAAATGACACCTTCTTTAAGGCTTTGCAACAGTGAAAATTGTGTCACTTTCATAGTTCAGAGTGAGACATTGAGGAATGTTGTGTTGGAGGCACAAACCTATTGATTATGTTCCTGCTTCATCTCCTTTGACTGTGGTTGCTGAAAAAGAAATAGAAAAAGGTATAGTCTGTTCCCCAGTTGCAAAAATGTTTGTCTGCCTTTACTTCATGCCCTGAATATCCACAAATTTAATCTAGTACTAGAACCATTCTTTATGTTGAAAGCAAGTCGAACAGTCATGATTGGCCATACAGAATTAAGGTGGGAGAGATCACCATCATATATATAAGTTTTTTAGACTTTCAGTCAGGGCAAATATTTCCATGCAGGTGGTCAGATAAAAGAAAGAGAATACTCCCTCTTACTTGGGAATCAAACTAAGTGGGGAAAAATGTATTCATGTCAAGGGACTTCAACTCATCAAAGTAGATTAAAATGAAATACTTAATGCTTTCTTATGGGTTTGCTTTGCTTATTGGTTTCCTTTGATTTTGTTTTGAGATAACCTTAGGGATACTTGGTAATAAGGCACCCTACATAATGTCACATAGCAACAAACTATGTTTATATGTATTATTAATACCAAAGGCCAAATGAATAATGAAAACACAAGCTGGGAAAACCCATTTTCTTTTTTGTTCTCTTTGTTTGATCTAAGCAACTTTTTTTTTCCTGTTCCTGCCCAGATAATTGGGCAAAAAGAAAGACAGGAAAGAGAAAAGAAGTAGAAAATACTTGGTTATGTGGTCACTTCTGTTAGGCAGAATTATTTGCTAAATGTTCTTCCCAATAACTTCTCCAAATAAAAAAAAAACCAAAGCAAATTAAACAAAAGGTTAAAAAGTAAAGGTATCCTTGTGGATTTTACTTTGCTAGTCATTGCCAATTATAAGGGGTGATGCTCATCTCCATTTCAAGGCCATTGAGCCAGCACTGTCCGAAGACATTTCTGTGGTCATATGGCCAGCATGACATCACAGTGCACAGTTACCTTCCAAGCAAAGTGCTACCTATTTATCTACTCACTGCAGGTTGGCAGTGAGGGGCGAGGACAGGAGCTCATCCCATGACATGGCACTTGGGTCTTGAATCTGGGTTGCCAGCTTTCCAGCTGACAAGTCCAGCATCTTAATTGCTGAGCCACCACATCACCAAATGAAACCCCAATTTAAGATACATTCCCATTGGATGAAAGTTGCAAATGCAATGTTTTGGTTTTTTTTGCAGTTTAGCATGGCAATATTTGAAACTTCACTTTAAATTTATCTTTAATTTTTTTTTAAAAAAAAAGGCTGGGACTTGCAACTACCTTGTAGTTTCAATAATATTAACAAGTATTTTTTTCTTTGGAAAGCAGCTCTAACTCTAATGTATGGTCAGTGGAAAGTTTAAGGGAGGCTACCCAAACCTTTCCATCTTCAGAAAGGAGCCATTCCAACAGAGTGAAGTTAAATCCTTTTTGAAAACTCCAGAAACGTACAATCAAAGAACTCTAATGCTAACCTACCTTAAAATAATCTCTCCTGAACTTACTGTTTTTAAATGTATTGGTAGGCATATATGGACATGTAGAGACTTGCAGTGTAAGAAATCTATATCATATATGGTAGTCATGAAAGATTAATCTTGGAACTGCTGAGCAATTGCCTCTTATAATTAATAGGGCTATGCAGTGCTTCGGTTTTGATTCAGGAACAGGTTCAATGTTTCCAAACTGCATAATTCCCAGCACTTTTGGAATCAAATTAAAAGTGTTGTTATACAGACTTAATAATTAAATGATCCTATTTAGAAAAACTCATGGGCTAAATTTGAATGTACTCCAAAGAATATACAAAAATAAGGAAAACTGTCTTCCTTATTTATTTATTTATTTATTTATTTATTTATTTATTTATTTATTTATTTATTTATTTATTTCCTTCCTTCTTTCTCTCTCTCCCTCCCCCTCCATAAAGAGATACATATGGTTATATGTTGGTTATGCTAGTGTTTCTACCCATCCCACCAGACTAAGTAGACGGGCATCTTCTGGATACCACTGATGAAGAAGTGTCACTTGCTTGGTTATCAAGAATGTGGATCTGCCTTACCCTTGAGTTATGGGCAGCCCCAATTTTGCTATCCTTCTAGTAAACTGAGGACCTATTTCCCTAGGCACTGTGGCCACAGTGTTAATGGATTTCTGACAAGTATGTGGCTGTATCTGTTATATAGTTACTAAGAATTTTTAGGGACCACAACTTTTTTTTCTGTTATTGATTATGAATTTTATTTTGTTTTTATTTTTATTTGCTGCCCAGACTGCCTTCGGTCGATGAGCAGCCCTACACTGTAAAT
This sequence comes from Bothrops alternatus, assembly GCA_034064705.1. NCBI lineage: Eukaryota > Metazoa > Chordata > Lepidosauria > Squamata > Viperidae > Bothrops > Bothrops alternatus. The sequence goes on from JARGCV010000081.1 coordinate 21,163,072, forward strand.
ATGCAAAATAAATAAATATAAACTTTGAATTTACATTCTGCTTTAGCTTTTTATTTATCTTTTAGGACTTTATGAATTGGGCCTAAACTGCTAAATCTGGCTTGCTTGCTTACAACATCATGTTTGCTTACTTAATGTTTAATTAATGTTTAATCTTTTTACTACCTGTATAATATCCAGGAATAAGATTAAATATCCTTCATGCATTCCAAGAAATGACATTTCTTTGTTTTAAAATTCCTCTCATTATGTCATTCCTTTTAATTAGCATCACAATCATACAGTAGCAAAATAGGAAACCACAGGCTTCCTTGATTGAAAGTACATTAAGAATTTAAATGTTGCGTCTACGCAACTGAGAATAAAAAACAAAATCAATCATCATAAATGTATATGCATAACATGTCTCAATAGGATACAGATTTTGTTTACATATTTTAAAAAAGCAAAGATAATGGGATTATTCTGAACTTTTACTCATCTGAGAAAAAGCAGAACTTACATTATTTTATAGTCACTCTGCTGAGGTTGTCATTGATTAAGCAAAAGTTATGTTTACTTTGTACAATAAATGTTACCTTTATTGATTCATTCAGCCCAGTAATTGTGCCTGGAAAATGGTCCACAAGAGCCACTAATTCTAGTTTCCTTATTGATCTACCATATTAAAAAGCACCCTACAAAAGAATAAACTACTATACACAGAGGTCAATAAAAATTTATGCACCAAGAGGTAACCACTGGCTCAGGAGTATATTTGAGAGAGATTCAATACCATAATTGAATAGTTAAATCCTTTACAAGGATTCTTTGTCTGGCACAACAACTATACAATAAAGTTGACCAAAGCAGCAGCAGAGAGTTTAGGATGAGGAGAATTAAACAAGCAAGAATTTAAAAATTTTAATGAACTTTCTATTGGGTATAAAAGGTCATCAGACATTGTAACTTTGGATTCTTAACTTCAAGATTAAGGGAAAAGGAAACTGGATGTTCAAAGAATCCCACAAGAATGTCAAAGACACAAAATGTTTTACCGAATGTGAAACAAAGTTGTGTCTGTTTCAGTTGAGGGTCTCTGAGAAGAAATGCATATGAAATATTGATTTATATCTGTTCACTGAAAGTGATATGGCCACCTTCATCCACAAGTAAAGTCATCTCAATAAAAATGATTATTATACCCTTTCATTATGGCAGGGTGTCAAACTGTTGGTCCGCAGGCCAGACATGTAATTGGGAAACCATGCCCACCCCATTGCCGGCAATGGCGAAAAAGCTCTGATACATTGCGTGACGTCATGTGAGGTCGCAAGTTTGACATGTCTGCATTATGGGCTTCTGAAAGAACTGGGCTGGAGGAAAGAAGAACAGCAATGGCAATTCATCACATTATTAATAAAACAAGATAGACATGTCCTGTAATCCAATTTGGGTCAGTCACCGGGACCAGAGATTTAATCTTCCAAGCTTTCAGACTCATGCTGGAGCCCATCCTGAAGGAACTTCTCCCTCACCAGAATGTGTCTTACATTCTGGAAAAAGACAAGTTTCCTGATGATGGGCTCTAGCATGAGTCGAAAAGCTTGGAAGATTAAAGCGCTGCTCCTAGTGACCAACCCAATTGGATCCAGCAACATTATCCTGGGACAGATATATTTGCCTTCATTCATGCCCTGTAATCATCAAGAGCTCAACTTAATGGAGACATTATTTTTTATAATTCTGCCAAACTTATTATGGCAATTATATACAGTACCTATTGTACATAGTATGCATGCAAATGTAATATCTCTGCAAATATTTACTTACTCAGATTACAACTGATTGTTTCACCATTGAGAATCCATATTGACTTACTTTATTATTTCCCCACATTTTTGTTGCTTTTTTTCTATTTTTAATCCAAGACATATTTTTTTGACTGGGTATATTAAAACCTGCTGGACCCTAATGTGTTTTGTATAGCTTTGTACAGTACAGTTAATAAATTATGGGTTATGACTTCCTTCAATTCATGAATCAGCCATTTTTGCTTTGTCAGCTCAAATTCACTTTCTTTTAACTCCAGTTTAATTTTAAGTCTCAGCTGAAAAAGAGTTCCAGTTCATTTGATCTGTATGTATCAGCCCTTCAAGGTAGATCAAAATAGAAAACCACTGTTATATATATCTGTATTTTTTTTTACTGTAGAGCCATAGTAACAGCATCTTGCAAATCTGAATGTACTTCTTCTCTTCCTCCTTTATTTTTGTTTGAAATAGATTGTCTGTGATGTTTACTCGCATTATAGTATATTCTTACCATGTCCTCAAGCCCCTTTTATCTCACTGTTGCCTTAGTAACAACTCTTTCTCCTGTTCCTCTACAGTAGGGGTGGGGAACCATGGCCCTTTTATGACTTGTGGATTTCAACTCCCAGAATTCCTGAGCCAGCAGTCTATGATAGTCCTTTAGTTATTTGTAGATCACAATCTTGTCCTTACTTAATCTTCACTTTTGCAAGCTAGATACCTAGCTCCTTGAAACATATATGCACTGCATATTACTTCTATCTGTAGGAAGATTTTTTATTAGCAGTAGTATATAAATTATTTCTAGCATTAAGAATCTGCACTCTTAATGCAATGCTTAAATACTAGCAGCAGAAGTAAGGTTTGTACATGTGTGTGTGCCCATATGCTTTTCTTTTCAGATTTTTTATTAATCTCGATAAAATTCATTTTTGCTAATAAGAGATGGTGATTTTTTTCATAGCTTTAGAGATAACATTCGCTGAGATAATAACCTAACTATCTGAGATTAAGTTATTAACATTTGTTTCTCAAGGTTAAGGGAACAAAATGTTTCATTTTTAAAAATTGTTTTTAAAAAGAGTACCATCTATCAGTTGAAAAAAAATATTTGCCTAAGAATTTTTTAAGGTGCCCTTGCTTAAGATTACCAAATGTCATAAGGATGGGAGCTGCATGATTCTGAGGGGAGATATTGGTCCAGAGGACAGATGCTGCAACAGAATAGGTATGCTCTCCGGGTCTTGAAAAATATGATTGTTTAATCAATGAAACTTTGAGTGCACCCACCCTGTTTGAACATACCAGATGGGCGAAAGCAATTGCAGATAAGCAGCCTCTCTGGTAGCCTGGCCCCATGCCATGTAGGGCTTTAAAGGTGATAACCACCAACTTGAATTGCATCCAGAAGCCACCTGCCATAATGTTCTGCTTTCAGATGGTCTTCAAGGGCAGTCCCATGTAGAGCATATGACATTAACCCAATTATGAGATGATCAGAGTAACTATATGAAGTGCTTCCTTAGTTAGGAAAAGGCATAACTAGACACTTCATCTTTATTAAGAAAAGAGTAAAATGCAGAGACATTTCATAATTTGTTTCTTGCTTATGAAGATAGATACAACAGAATTTTAACTTTTAATAGAGAGCAGGAAATTTCAATGAAGGAGCAGGATTTAAAACTTGGCTCCTAATTTAGTTTTGGTGTATAAAAGCAATACATTTTAAGTGCTGATTCTGATAAAATTCACAAAACTGAATTTGAAAAAAATCATTTTCCAATTTAAGTTAGAAATCTGGATCTTATCATTTTTCATTAATAAGGGATATTTTGATATAGTACCCCTTTTTTTGCCCTAGGAAGCCAATAATTAGAGCCAGGCTGGTATTAGCTATCACCTGTTTGATTATTCCAACTCTCAGTAAATATTATCTTTAGGCAAAAGCAGCAATAATATTGCCATTAGTAAGAAAACTATTAGTCCAGAGAAAGGTTGAAATAAATCTAGCACTTTTATGAACAGCTATTTCGAGTGCAACAGGATTTATCCTTCCCTCTCTTCCATGAAGTAACTTGGAAATAGGCAAAGAAAGAGAAAGCAGAGAAATGTGTACATTGTTTCACTTGTTCTTAGAATCAAGAATTGGAAAGGAAGCATTTAGGCCATTGAATTCAAACTATATAAAGCAGTAATCCAAATTAACATCCAATATCATCATTTTAGCCTGTGCTTTAAGACCTCTATGAAGGAAAACAAGCACTCCCAGTGATTTGTTTCACTGTTGAACTGTTCTTCCCATTAGCATCTTTTTCCTAACACCATTGACCTTCCTTCCTTCCTTCCTTCCTTCCTTCCTTCCTTCCTTCCTTCCTTCCTTCCTTCCTTCCTTCCTTCCTTCCTTCTTTCCCATATTGTCTCCATTCTGCTTTATCACTATCAAGAACAGCAAATATTTTATTATAGTTTGGAATTCCTTAAAAGCCCTTATAAGTGTAACAAATACATTTTGTATAGTATGTTTCGAAAGGGTCATTTAGATTTAGTGAAATTCAGTAAGTAGAATTGTATAATTTAAATTGATAATTTAAAGGTGTAAATCCACCCAATTCATAGCAATTTAAGGTGACATGGACATTAAAAAAAATCTTACAATAGTGGAAAAATAAAATAAAATAAAAGCAAGCATAATCAGGGAGACAGACATGCTGTAAGCAAATTAAATACACCCAATTCAGGTGAACATGCAGCTCTATCTAAACCAGTGCCTATGTCATTTTAAAGACATAAAAAGGTAAAGATTACTCATTATTTCAAATCAATTTTTACAGAACTCCCTCTAATCATATGAATAAAGACCATAAACACAGGATGCAAATTTAAAGAAGGCTTTAAACAATTTCAAACCCTAGGCTCAACAAAAACATGAAAAAACTACATTGGCTATCATCTTCCTGCCATAGGTTTGCAATCTGTCACTATGATATCTGTCTTTGGCCTCTATAACATAGTTCATCTGTATACTACATCTGCTCTATAGTGCCTAAATTAAACCAGGTTCTTTTCTATGCAGGGAAAAGTAAGGCAATTGTCCCAGACCAAAGACAAGGAGAATGTATATATATTTATTATATTTGTAAATTGTATTTTTCCTCAGAAGTTCAAGGCAGTTTATACAGGGATGTCTGTTTTATTATTTTATTTATTATTTTATTTACTTTTATCCCACTTTATTATTTTTATAACAAATATCTAATACTCCTTCCTCCTCCTATTTTTCTCCACAACAATTAACCCATGAAGTGAGTTGGGCTGAGAAAGTGTGACACCCAGCTGGTTTTCATGCCTAAGGAACTAGAATTCATGGTCTCCCAGTTTCTAGCCTGGTGCCTTAACCACTAGACCAAACAGGCTCTTAGAAAAAGGGTTGTTAGACAAATCGTATAAAAATTACAAAATTGGCTCTTAAAAAATTATGGAAGTTTGGTTGCACTAAAAGAATGTCTGGCCTAAAGTTATCCTGTGATTTATCATGCCTCAAGGTTGACTTGGTCCTAGGTTTTTATCGCTCCTAGATCAACACCTTAACCACTACACTATAATGATTTGAAATGATCAGATACAGAATGATTTATAAGTGATAAATCCAAATAAGTTATTACAATACCATGAGATAACTTATATTAGATATTGCTACATATCCCAAGTACCAGGCTATTGACTTTAAAGAACTGAAAAACATTGTGAGATTTCAAATGAGAATTTTGCTTTCTGCCTCTCAGACCTGCTTAAATTGCTAATAGTCAAGTGTGGTCTGGTAAACAAGGTTATAGCTATATAGGCTTAATATTCAGGAAACATAATCCCTTTGTTTCTGTCAATGAAAATGAGAATGATGCTTTCCTCCCAATATATGCATACCTAACACTATCTACATGTTTAATAGAAAATATTGAAATTTGATATGCTGCCTGCTGCTATGCTAGGATATTGCATATCTTGTTGAAAATAAAGTAAAAATTCCACAGTACTATGCACACAGATGTATAGAACATGCCAATTTGCTTTTGTGAGTTGCTGGAGGTAATGGTCCTACCCACGGCAACAAGACAATTCATTGCTATAGCATGACAAATAAATGCTGGACAAGAAATAAGGTCATATCCATTACATGCAAGTCTTGAAATCTGATATTGGTGTTTTCTCAAAGAGCTGCTGGATGCTGTAGTTTGGCTCTTTTCCCCCCAGATGTGCTGCTATTGCTGCTTTTTGTCAGCAGAATCTCTGAATTGAATGGTTCAATAAAACTGTAGATCAGCAAGTATCCTTTCTCCACAGCTGAACAAACTGTTACAGGCAAACTGGAGCATTGCCAGAAACAATGCAACTGAAAAGCACAATAGCAAAGCTGTGGTTTTAAATGCTGTTCAGGAGTTTCATTCAATATGAGATGGACAAGTAAATAGAAAACAAGTGACAATTTATTCCAAACTGCCTGCCATCCCTTAGAAAAAAAGCATTTTATGCCATTTTTGACTATTGTATTTTTTTCCTCAGGCATTATTCACCTCCAGAAAAATGATCACAATTTTTATCTTCTGGAAACAGGTCAGTAAACTTTACAGTAGTAGTTCAATGATTCACTCTAGTGTTACTCTTTAATCTCTCTCACTCTCTCCCCCTTCAAATGTTATCCACTCTGGGAACAATGATAGATAAATACCAATGCAGTTTGCTCTTAGCACATAGGTATTTTCTTTATATTAAGTCCTTCCACTTTGGCACAATGCTTTTGGCAGAAAAAAAATATATCTGTACTTGAGCAGGTTGTAAATCAGAGACTATATTTGGTCACAAGTTGCTATAAGATTATGGTTGGAAACTGAGAACTAAATCAAAGGTTGTTGGTAATAATTATCTTTCATGTGGGACAGTAAAAAAAAAAGTGCCTTTCTCAACTTGAGAAATATAACGACCAGTATTTTTAACTAGCATGGTTAAAGATGCAGTTTCCCAAATATCCCAAAGGTGCTTTTTCAAATGGCAACTGGACTTTGTTTTTCCTTGAAGACATTTCACTTCTCATCCAAGAAGTTTCTTTATTTCTGACTGTTATGCAAATTTTCAAATGTTATGCAAATCTCCAATAAAAAAGGAATACTAAGATGGATGTGCATCTAACAATAAATGTACCAAAAGATGTGTGCTCCTGAAATATCTTGGAAAAATAGGGGGGGAAGCACTACTAAAGAGTGCTTGAAAATTTGTGAATACTAAGAAAACATCTCTAGAAATATTAATCAATTAAGCGAAAATATAAAAATAAGAGTCAACACAAGCTTTCACTATCTTCCACATCAATTAGTGACAATGACACTGTCTCATTCTCTGCTTTCAGGAAAACATCATCACATTTATTTTTCATTTAAATATAATTTATAATGTATGGTTTGTGGTTATTGTTACATATAGTTCATGAAGTTCTTGCTGCATTATTGTGTTCTATGATACCTTGATTAAATCTCAAAGGGAGTCTTATCTTGAATAAGTAAGAAAAGTCACAAAACCTACACCTTCCCACCCTTCCATCCCCAGGCCATGGATTTTATTGATGGGAATTTCATGAAAGCAACTATATCTTAATTTTCCAGTACCAGCTAGTTGATTCTTTACATGCTGCAAAATTCCAGAAAACTGCTATATGGCAGTAACGACAACTCATTATAGGAATCCAGAGTTTGGATCCCAAGTAGTCTTAGTAACAATGCAGCAAAGAAACAAACTGATTAAGAAGGAACACACATTGAAACAGTTGGAAATGCCATCCAGTTAAATTTGATCCCTCCCCAAAATAATCCCATACAGATGACCTTTCCTCTCTTCAAATACTAATTTAGAAAAGCTGTTCAACAGCTTTTGAGACCCTCAAATCACACATAATAATAAAGATGAGGCCTGGTATTAAAAATATTACTTGGATCCAATGCACATCATAGCTGAGATGGAAAAAATCTCAAGATGATTAAATGTTGTAGCAGGATCTGTTGCTGGAACAAACTGACAGAACCTAACACAACTATAAATGGTTATAAATAGGCATCTTATTGGAGGTTGCATTGGAAACCTGAACAAGATCAAGGATAATTTTACAGAGAACATCTAGTTCTTTCATCAGATAGAAAAGAAAACTTCGGAGAAAAGCAGGCATCCCTTGAAAAAAATTGTGGATAGAAAAGTTAACCAAATGAAAAACAATGAACATAATTACTCTTCAGTCATGTAGTTTATAATGTTCTTTTTGTGTCATGTTAAAAACTGTAATTTAATAAGGACTTTTGGAAAATTCTGGGAGCTGCAAGCAAAGCTTTCAAGGAACCTTATCTCAGATATCTCCAATCCTATAAAGTAATGATGCCACATCAAAAGAAATACGTAGACAGAAAAATGGTTTTGCCTAATATGAGAGGTCCTCAGAGAAGGGCTGCCAATTTTTTCCAATGACCACAGAAAATATGTTACCCATTCAAATGGTAATTCAGTGTAAGCCATGCACTGAACAGATATCTGATTTACAAGCAGAGAGAACTTCTTTTGCACTGCTTTGCCTCATGAATATAATGAAAAGCATGGTTCCTGTGGATCACTCTGAGTGACCATGCTAGCTATTAGAAGGAACCAGAGGTGGGTCTGCAGTGTCACTATTTTCAGTAAACTTCCAACTGTGAGAGTTGCAATTTAATGCGATCTCCTAAAAGCAAGGTCAGAGATGATGGCAATTGCTCTTCAGAATATGGTGCAAGAAATATATAATACAGTGGTTCTTCATCTCATGTAACCAAATCCACACTTAAAATCTTGGTGCATCAAATATTTTTATTTGGATTTTTGCTTAGTGGATTAAACAGTTTTTAGGTAGAATTGCAGTAGTCAAAATTGTGAATATTTACAGATACCCTGAATGAAAATGGAACACTGCCTTTGTATTTATTAGATTTGCTTTGTCTAGTTGCAAACAGACGTTACCTTTGATATCATTTGGATTCTTTATAGACATAAAGTTGTTTTATATTATTTCCCTCTTGGCTTCCTATTGCATGTATTAGTGTGTGTTTGTGTATCTTTTTACCCACTATTTGAAATTATGGATGTATATTCTTTCAAAACCAAATCATACAATTGATATACAGACTGTAAATAAAATTCAGAATATTTCTTTATAGTATTGTTTGTCTGGAAGCAAATAGCATGGTCATAGAATTGATTTGTGGCTAAGACAGATCATTTTGCTTCTATTTGCCTGTTCACAACATTTATTTCATTAATCTGTTATTTTAGTTATATGCTGCTGATTCCAGAAGGATTCCATGCAGCTTTTGTTAAATTTATACCACCATTAGTATGAATGTCTACATTAAATACTGTATATAAAGTATTCAATAATTACTTTCACAAAGATCAGTTCTAGGTTTTTTTTTTAAAAAAAACACTTTGAATTCCAATCTAACTAGCCATAGGTACTGTTGTGAGTGTCCCTAGACCAGCTTGGGAAGTGTCAGAGTATGAGGATGCGCAGCCAGGCCCCTCTGGGTGTTTTTCCCTCCCGGCAGCTGAGCCAGACAGGGAGGAGATTTACAGGCAGTCTGGGTCAGATTCACAAAGTGAGGGGTCAGATTTGGATCAAGAAGATAGATGGCTTGATCCGAGATTCCGAAGGTTTGATAAGCGACGGTGTCAGTTAAGTGGAAAAAGGAAGTAATAGGGGGAAGTGACGTATCGGACACTATATTAGGAGGGGACAGAGAGACTACGCCTTTGTCACGAGCAACGTTAATCAAGGAGTAGCCTGATATCTGGAGCAGTGCGTTTGAATTCAGTCTTCTGATGTTTTGGAAATCTACGGAAGAATAATGAGGTACTGGACAATGTGATAAAGAAAGAGTGAGTTAATTGGAAGGTGTGGGAAGAGTATGTTTTAATCTAAATGTAAATAAATGAGACTTGGCCGTTCCTGCCAGCAAAATGCCAGCAGCGTGCTTTGAAGTGAATCCTTTTGAAATGTGTTAAATAAACCTCTTAAAGACATATTTATGTGGATTTTAATGAGCTGAGAGGGGCCAGACAGAACAGGTACTATAAAAAGAATTTAGCTCTCTGAGATAGTCAAGACAAGAAGCATAACTGTTCTGTTCTCTGTGTTGGTAAGGCATTGAGACAAGGCAGGAGTAACAACAATTGCTTCTTTATTCAAGCTTCAACAGAACAACACAAAATGGTGCGGATCCCTTTTATACCGTTTTGCAGGGAACCGCGTCAGCCAATAAATGCAACGTATTTTCCCGCTTTGTGCATGCGCAATAGGCTGTAGACAGCCTGTCTGGCCCGGACAGCCACATGGTTTACCCAGGTCTCCCTGCAGCTTCCTGCACCTGCTCTGTCAATCACAGGCCCAGGACATAACACCAACCATGAGTGCTAATTCTAGAATCTTTTAAGTCTGAAAGTATTTCTCCCCTCCTCTCTATTTACCCCAACTAACTAGAGTCAATGTCTTCTGAACCACTTATCATATCCCCTCTGTTTCTGAGAGCTGAGATGTCTTTGCATGATGGTTTCAAGCCTGCACTTCTTCCTTCTATTTCCCAAGGTTATTCCTACATACAATTACAGAAGAGCATGTTGTTTCTTGCATGAAATTTTCTGTGGTATGTGATAATAACATTTGTCCCAGTAACTTGAATATTGTTTTTATATATTTGACTTAAAGCATGCCTGGGCTGGCAAAATTGAAAATTACTGTGGACCACGAATCTCCACAAACTGATATTAACAAATAATCACCTTATTGCTACTCTACTAATTGAAATAACCCTCCTTGGGCAGGCTAGTAGCATTAGCACATGAAATTAAAAAAAACCAAGTTTCTCCATGAATGAATTTCTTAATCCTAAATTCTGATCCAGAGAAGTCATCCAGGGACCTTTCACCTTTATAATTATAGATTGATATTCTCTGTGTAAATTCTATGGAATACTTTCATGAAAAACATGCTTGAAATGCAAGGTTTAAAAGGAGCTTAAGTCAGTTTGCAATCCATGCATAAATTGGAAGACAAATGAACAGATGTGTCTTACAAATGAAGCAGGTAACTGAATTAATGAAGTTAATTTGGTAAAGAGTTTGTTCCATGTCTTTGACCATCCTACTGTCACTTTCCAAAATGTTGGCCAACTTCCTGTTGAAGATACTATGCCCTTAAATAAGTACAATGCAAAAGGGTTTCAGATGATGGAAAACCTGGCAATGAATTTGTTAGAGCCCAGTTGTTGGCACATATGTTGTAGCAAGATGTTCATGCTATAACATCTGTCATTTTGAATTTGAGGACAGGTGTGTGCAGCATAAACAGAAGCATGTGTTCATGTCCTGGCCTTCCTGTGCATAGAATATGCCAACATACCAGTTTTGTTAATAAGTGACTAAAGTGTGTGTGTGTGTGTGTGTGTGTGTGTGTGTGCGTGTGATGTTGCAAACTGTAGAATACAAGAAAAGAATAGGAATGAAATTTTTTTTTTATTCTGGTGAGTGATTTTAACTATAATCATGTGGGTGGAAGTATGGTAATATCAGACTAGGACAAAGTGCATTAAAGTGATAAGCTTTATAAGTTCACAAAGTCTTTCTTAGTGTGTAGAAATATGCAATAGGAGATAGAAGAGAAAAGGAAAATTAAAGCAGAAATCTTTATTACTAAATTCATATCAGACTAAGTTATAGATTTCTCAATAGTCAGAACTGAAGTGGAAGCTGAGAAAGTTCATAGAATTCTGATGTCCAAATAAATCTAAATAAAACCATCTTAATTTTTTAAAGAGCACATAACTTGATAAAGAGCAGTTGGGAAATGAAAAGACTAGGTGCCTGAAAAAGCTTTTGGTCCCCAGAATTATTGATCATGCCTATATATCAGCCAAAGCATTCACTAAGCCTTATAGAGAATTCTGGGATACATTTAATCCATGAAGACTACCTATCAAGACTCTTCATTGTTATATAAATTTATTGTGAATTCATTTAAGGAAAAAGCAAATAAAATCAGTCATAATATCTAAATTTACAAAGATTTAATATACAGTTTAACACTACAAGTTGTGAGTGTAAAATTAATTTCATAATAGCAACAGCAATAGCACTTATATACTGCTTCATAGTGTTTACAGCCCTCTCTAAGAAGTTTAAAAAATCAGCATATTGCCCACAACAATCTGGATCTTCATTTTACCAACTTTGGAAGGATGGAAGGCTGAGTCAACTTTGAGCCTGTGGAGATCAAACTTCTGGCAGTGAGCAGTGAGTCTGCAGTACTGCATTCTAACCTCTGCACCACAGCTCTAAAAAAAGACTAAAACAGAAATATCTGGATCATGAAGTCCTAAGAAGCATGTGGGGAAACGACTATATGTCAAATCGCAACTCATCAATCTATTTATAATTTTAAAGTTTATATTAATTAGTATGTATTAATATACTAGATATTAACTAGTTAAAAGCCCATCTCAGAGGGAGACGGGCGATTAAGTAATATGAAAACAACAACAAATAAATAAAATAAAAATTTGACTAGTGCAGGTTAAAAACTTATTTGTGATATGATAAGTGTATTCATCATGTTTATTTATTCAGTTTATATAGGCGCCTTTCTTAACAAGTGATTCTGAGCAGTGAGCAAAATTTAAATAAAGTAAATGCATTATAAAAAATTAAACTACAATGCAACTGGGGAACATCATAACCTTTTATGCTCTGTTCTTTTATGATAGTGCATTTCAATAAACTGTGGCTATAAGCTATCTTTCAGCCTTATTCACCATGTCAGTTCAACATGACCATAATGCATGACAGATTCCCAAGGCTATCATCTCTAGACATGGAACAAAAGTAACACCCAGTTGTTGCATGTGTTAACCACCATTTCTATCCACCACTTTTAAGTTTGTTCGTTCATATCCTCTGTACTTATTCATTTTGGATAAAACACTTTAATATCATGCACCACAAAAGTTTGAAAAGGGTTGATATCAGACAATTACCACATTCCATTTTACATAGTGATTTGGATTTGCATTAAAATGTGAACCAAACTCAATACTTCCCCATCTCTAAGGAGACTAAGTAATTCAACTGTTTTATTAAGCAACCAACTAAACAAAATACATTAGATTTTACCAGTAAAATTAAATGTTTCAGTACTGGGCTACTGTAGTGGTCCTATACTGATGTCAACATTTAAAAACGTGGCAGTTTTCAAAATAGTACATGATAAATTACATTCACACAGCCAGATAAAAGCAAATAATCAGAGTAGCCTACATTTTATAAGTACATAGCAATAATCTTTGGCTGCTCTATAAAAGTTACATTACAACACTATATATTTCACGAAATTTATTTATTTATTTATTTATTTATTTGTTTGTTTGTTTGTTTGTTTGTTTATTTATTTATTTATTTATTTTGTAGACTTTTATACTGCCCCTCTCCCGTAGGACTCGGGGTGGTTTACAGCCAAATTTAAAACGTAACAATAATAAATATTTAAAACAGAATTAAATAACCTAGGCTGTACTAAAAACCAAATTAAAATCCCATACTAAAACTCTAACTATTTAATTTAAATTACATAAAAACCTGAGGAGCTCTAGGCCAGGCCGGCTTGATTGAAGAGATAAGTCTTCAATTCTCTTCTGAAGGTGCGGAGATCATGACATGTCCGGAGTTCTGGAGGGAGCTCGTTCCACATCGTCGGTGCCCCCACAGAAAAGGCTCTCCCCCTGGGCGCCACCAGCCGACATTGCTTAGCTGATGGCACCCTGAGGAGGCCCTCCCTGTGGGAGCGAACTGGTCGGTGGGAGGTATTTACTGGCAGTAGGCGGTCCTGTAAATAACTGGGTCCTATGCCATGGAGCACTTTAAAGGTGGTAACCAACACCTTGAAGTGCACCTGGAAGACCACCGGCAACCAGTGCAGCTCGCGCAGGATGGGGGCTGTTCGTGCCCGCCAGGGTGCCCCCACCACCACCCGCGCGGCCGCATTCTGCGCCAGTTGGAGCCTCCCGTGCGCTTCAAGGGGAGCCCCATGTAGAGAGCATTGCAATAGTCCAGTCTGGAAGTGACGAAGGCATGAGTGACCATGCGTTTGCATGAGCAAACATTTTGGGTTAAAGGGCAAGATAAATTGGACTCTGCATTGTTTTTTTCCTTTGGAAATTATCAACGGAAAAGCAGCCAATTTATCTTCCTTTATAATCAGACATTTTGCTACAAATCTACATCTATTTCTTGTCTGTGCTAGAAAGCTACAGAAACAAGGAAAGGAATGGGAGAATTCTTTTCTCTTTTTTCCTTTCTAGTCCTTTCCCCCCCCCTATGGAATATACAATGGTTTCACATTTTTTATTTCTGCTTATTTCTCCGACCTGCTTCCTTTTCTGCTGTTAACTGAGATATCTTTACTTGGTCTTAGCCAAACGTGGAAGATCAAACCACTTTTTTCTTGATTTAAATAGGCATGGTTCCAAAGAGCAGCATTTGATAACTCTTGATGGGTACAAGTAATCATTGACTTATGACCACAATTGAGCCCAACATTTCTGTTGCTAAGCAAGACAGTTGTTTAGTACATTTTGCCCCATTTTATGACTCTTCTTGCCACAGTTGTTAAGTGCCCCTTTGCAGTTGTTAGGTTAGTAACCTAGTTGTTAAGTGAATCTGGCTTCCTCATTGGATTTGTCAGAAAGTCGCAAAAGGTGATCACATTCTCTGGGACATGGCATGGTCATAAATACATGCCAGTTTAATGATTTTAATTAGTTGGGATGGATTTTTATAAGCTTGGACATATGTATTGAAAGAAAGCATTAAGGTAGCTTTTTATGTATACAATAAGTTTGTAAATGTATGTCCTCTGTTTTTTTTGGGGGGGGTTGTTTTTTTCCTGTTTGTTTGTTTTTCCCTTCTGTAATACTGTAAAAGTTTTGTGTTTTGTGTTCAAAATGAAGAAGATTTTTGTTGTTATGGTTTTGTTCTGTTTTCGTTTTTATATATAATATGTGAGTATTGCTTAAAATTAGTAAAATATCAAAACTAGGGAAAGTGTTTTCTCCCTTTAGGGCTAAAAAAAAAAAAAGATCGAATCTATATAGAGAACTCTTTTAATATGAATTAGGATAAAGTTTAATGAGTGAACAGAAGTACATATTATTCCCCACAGCAATGAGAAGCAGAGATGGTCAAACTGACTCTTTTATCCAAAGATGAGAATATATTTAAGCTAACTTCTACTTTGAAACTGCTTCCAGATTTTGTGCTTGCAATTAAAAAGAGAATATGAAAACTTGTTTTTGTTTTTGTTAATCAGATAGGCTTATTGTTATAGAAATGGCTTGTACAAACTGTTGTGTAAAAGCAAAAAGTTGTGACTGTAATGCTGTATCTTCTACTGTGCTAAAGAGAGTCGGAAGTTGATGGCTTTTTCTTCTCTCTTCTTTTCTCACACTATCTTTTTTCTTTTCCCTTCCACTTTTTCTAATCTTCTATTACTTTTTAAATTTCTCTTTGTATTTTATATTTTGATAAAACAATAAAATTATTTTAAATAAATAAATACATGCCCGTTGCCAAGCATTCAAAATTTGATCACATGACCATGGGGATGCTGCAATGGTTGTACGTGTAAAAAATGGTCATAAGTCACTTCTTGCAGTGTTGTTGTAACTTTGAACAGTGACTAAGTGAATGGTTGTAAATCAAGGATATCCTGTATCTGGATTCTCCTGTACATTTCCCTCAGTTTTATGGATTTGTCATAATTCATGGACTTTTAGGTATGGAATCAAAGCAATGTATCAACTATTCTCGCAAAAGAGTAGATATGGAAAATCAAAACTTGGAGATTCCAAGAAATGGGAGAGAGAGAGAGAGAGAGAGAGAGAGAGAGAGAGAGAGAGAGAGAGAGAGAGAGAGAGAGAGAGAGAGAGAGAGAGAGAGAGAGAGAGACAGAGACAGAGACAGAGACAGAGACAGAGACAGAGACAGAGACAGACAGACAGACAGACAGACAGACACAGAGAGACAGAGAGACAGAGAGACAGAGACAGAGACAGAGAGATCTCCATCCAGACTCCAACTGAAGGCAATTATATAGGCTATAATAACAGAATCTTGAAAGCATAACATTGTTTCTTCTCCTCCTCCTCCTCTTATGCCAAAGAGTGAAGGTGGGGTAAATTTGAGTTTCTTTTTCACACATTCCTGTTTTCCCTGTCTACGCTCATAATTTACTAATATTTTCTTTAAGCCTCTGCATACTCTTCACATTCCTACAAACCCAAACAATGTGGAGGAAGAGCTAAGTTACATATGAGCACTGGTAAAGATTCAGGATTAAGTCAGTCATGGAAGCTGACAGGAAGATTGTTGCCAGTATTATTTATCAGCCCAATATACTTCAAAGGCTTGTTGTTTTTTGTAAAAATAAAATAAGTATCACTACCTTGAGCTTCTGAAGGAAAGGCTTATAAGGGTTGTAAGCTGAATGAAGAATGAAGAATGAATGAATGAATGAATGAATGAATGAATGAATGAATATTTTATAGAAATTGCCTGACATGCTCTGTAACAAAAACAGAACATACCTCTTAAACTAGTTGATGAACCAATGATTAAATTCCTGTATGCGAATGATGTAGGATGTCTTTCAACAAACCTAGTTGGCTTAGGAATCTTGATGAGAGTCATTGCTATTTATTTTGAGGAGAAAACTTTAACATCAAATTATGTTCAGAAACTCCATATTTACATGTGGCCTTTACCAAAAGTGTTAGACTGGAAGGAAAAACATAGGTGACAAAAAAGAATTAAAATGTCAGATTCTTTAAATGCCTTGAAAGTGTGTTCCATTCTTTCGAAAGACATGATCTAGCTCTGCAATTGAAAATTTACTAGAATATGCTATCCTGAATAAGGTTATCCTGAAATTCCATTCTAACAGGTGCCACTAACCATCTGGCTGCACTCAAGTTTTCAAAGCTAAGGTAATTTCATAAATATTTTATGGTTCTCTAATTTCTATTTCAAGGACTTTGCAAATTGTCTAAATTTATAAGAACAATTTATATATCCTATGTTGTATAGTATTTTAAGCCTCCCAGCATATCTATTGAGGATATGTTGTTCAAACTAATTTTTTTCATTCAATCTTTGATAAGCCTAAAATTAATTTGAGTCATCCTGGAAAAAGTTTGGAAATAGATGTTCCCATTGCTAGGTCTTTTTCTCAGTTCTTGATGTCTTTTAAGGTATAGAGTGTTTGAGTAGCTGTTGAAGAATTAATATTGGATATTAATCTTCTGAAAGAAAGGAGTGTGGATAGGGACAAGAGACATTTATTACTGGTTATTTATTTAAACTCATGTGCAAATTGAAGAAGAGTTTTTACCTAACGTACCAGAAGGGAATTTGATAGCATTCTCATTGATCAATGTATATGTCCATACTGAGCTAGAAATAGAATGAGTGGTTTATGTGCTATTTCAATGCCAAATGGCATTCTAATCAATTTATATGACTTTGTTGGCAGAGAATTTAGAAGGAAAGATAAAGGATTTATTACCAACTATTCCTTAGATCAACTGTGGAAGTTTCCAACAGTTCTGTTTACTATCAAAGCATATGTAGCATAGAGCACTACACATTAGTATTAACATGGATTATATCTCTTGTTAATTATCAAGTTGTAGTTTATCCTATGTGTTTTGTTCCTGTTGCCCTTATTTTGATTGTAATATTTCTGTCTGAATAAAAATTGTAACACATTGTTACTACAATTACTACTGCTGCTGCTATTAGATTAGACATACAAATAATACTCAATAATAATACTTATTTACAAGACCGCCTTCTGCCAGTAAATACCTCCCATCGACCAGTTCGCTCCCACAGAGAGGGCCTCCTCAGGGTGCCATCGGCTAAGCAGTGTTGGCTGGTGGTGCCCAGGGGGAGAGCCTTTTCTGTGGGGGCACCGACAATGTGGAACGAGCTCCCCCCAGAACTCCGGACGTATCATGATCTCCGCACCTTCAGAAGAGAATTGAAGACTCATCTCTTCAATCAAGCCGGCCTGGCCTAGACCTCCTCGGGTTTTTATGTAAATTTTTATGTAATTTTTAAAACAAGGTTGTTTGGGTTTTAGAATTGGGATTTTAACAGGTTTTAGTAACAGCCATGTATTAATTTAATTTATTTTTTAAATATTTATTATTATTATCTGTTTTAATTGGGCTGTAAACCACCCCGAGTCCTACGGGAGAGGGGCGGTATAGAAATTTAAGAAATAAAATAAATAAATAAATCTGGAATTCTCTTTTGATGTAAGCTTCCAGAAAGTATAGGACTGAAAATGGAAGAATGATGGGGAAAAGGAAGAGAAAGACAAAGTATGATGAAAGGCTGGGGAGAAGTACCATCTGTTCTAGTAGCTGCAATACTAGCAAGGTGTGTATATAATTATTTTGGTGAACAAATATATATAGTATAAGCATCTTATACTATTTAGGAACACTGATGAGTGAGGATAGCTTAACACACAGGGGTACATTTTCAATCATGATCAGGAACAGACATATACAGTTCTGGGAAGTTGCCTGACATAATAATAGTAATTTTAAAAAATTCAAGCACCTAACTCCCTGATATGTCTCTATTTTCTTCTTGACTTGTATCATACAATTTGTAATTGAGAAAGCATTTATGTTGTTGAATAATGCAAACAGATGGAGGGAGAAATTAAGAGGAATTGGCAAGGTAGAGAAGATGGATGTTCAGCTGAGACTTGAAATGAGCTGGAGAGTCAATGAGGCAGAGCTAGGGAAAAGATGTTCCAGATGGTCAGACCTGCACAGGAGAAAGTTTGCAACACAATAATGTTAAGACTGGTGAGATGCAAGGGAGTAATATGGCAGAAGGAAGAACAAGACAAAGCACAGTCCAGGGTGTTTCAAGTGGAACAATCTTTCAGTCACAAATGCTTAGCTTTACTGATTTTTTCAAAAATCCTCTTAGTTAATTCATCAACTAATTTTACTTTTCCATTGCTCTGGGGACAAGCAGACATTTGATGCTCAAATGCCCTTCGCTTCCCTAAACTCTCGTGATAAGAATACTTTATTTGCTATTCCATAGAGAGCAAATGCATTTTAAGCTTCTTTATGGCTGTTCGAAATTTGGTATTGGGCAGTGGGTCTGTCTCAAAAAAATAAGAATAATAACTAATAGCTTCTTCTACTGGGTAAACAAAGCTAGTCCCTTTGTCCCATAAGATCAATTTAATACAAGGTCTTCTTTGCTTCTTATCCCACAGAAAGCTGAAAATGTTATATTTGTATTTTAGCTGGCTGTTCACACCAGAGTAGTAGTAGTAGTAGTAGTAGTAGTAGTAGTAGTAGTAGTAGTAGCAGCAGCAGCAGCAGCAGCAGTAGTAGTATATGCATTCTTATGTACTCTATAGATAGGTCTAAATTCCCATGGTGAAAGAGTATATTCTTTTCATTATGACTAGCCAGACCTTTAGGACAGTAACCTTATTGTCCCTGAGCAGGACCTCATATTGGATATTAATGTCTTCTCCAATAGAAAAATAGGGTGCAGCCAGCACTACTAGTTCACATATTGTCCTAGGTCAAGGACAATATCCCTGACCAATAGTATGGCCTTGTCTTGAGCAATAGACTCCTGCATTCTTATAAACAGGATGGGAATATCAGTAGATACAGGAAGTTATTTACTGATTCTGGAGAAAATATATCTATTTGGTACTTAAGAATCAATACTGGTTGATGACTCATATTTTATCAATCATATCTCTTTTTGCAAACCCATCTTCACTAGGCCTAAAGGAATGCATTATGAATATGGATAGTTTTTATCAAGGCTAGTTATAATGTCATCATTTGATTAACATCCATTAATGCCTCTTGAAAATACTTAACAATGGTTTCCTCACCATGGTTCCCAGGGATTTATGATCAAAATAGACTTGTGCTTTCTGAACAAATATAAGTTTATGGAAGCTTTCCATATACTCTTATCAAAATTCTATTTCAAACTTATATCATCTCTTCCATTTCAGATAATGCTTGAATTGCATATGTTACTGTTGCTATGAGAAGGCAGTTCCTTAGACTTGCCTCTGATATGTCATTCTGTAGCATGAATTGTTTTTCTGTAATACTTTAGGACAGGGGTCTTAGTTATTATTCTCTCAGACTTGTCAAAAGCTTGCTGATGACTTTCAGCCACTCCTCCTCATCTTCCTTTATGTCAGTTGGCAATGTTGTTCACAGTGATCTGTTAGACCTTTGCAAAAATTTGCAAGATAGTTAACTATTTCTAGGAGTCTTTGGACTTTTTAAAACATCTATAGGTCACAATGTCTTTCAAATTGTTCATATTTCCCAAGATCATTTTATAGCTCTTCTGTTGTCAGAAGATGTCCAATGTAAGTCACTTAGCCACACCTGCTCAGGAAAAGAGACAACTTTTATCATTCTCCATTAGGGTTTCTATTTTAGTAGCTTCTTCCCCAACAAAGTTATTTTGATGCTTGCAGTTTTTTCACTTAATTTAATATATGTTAGAACCAATGCTGATATTCATTCAGCTGCATAGGCAATAAAATTGGCCAAAGAACATTGCTAAAGTCCAAAAGCTGTTTGACTCTCTGTGCAATTCAATATGCCAAAATTCATTCTTTTATATCCAAAATCAAGAAAGTCTTGTTTAAGGTTGGTTACATTTAATGTCATTACAACAGTGAAAAACGGCAGGAACCTTATCATCTAGAACGGGGGTGTCAAACTCAATTTCATTGAGAGCCACATCAGCATTGCAATTGCCCTCAGGGGGCTGAGTGGATGTGACCAGGGTAGGTATGGCCTACTGGGTGGGCATGGCCAGCTCTACATCGTTCATGTCAAGGGTGCCTGTGGGGGCCTGGGCAGGAGTGGGACAGATCTGAGGGTCTCTGGCAGAAGGGGGTGGGACCGGGGCAAGCACCAAGGCATGGTCCATTTCTTCATTCCTCACAAAGGGTGACACCTCCCCAGCATGCACCCAGGGGGCGGGGCCGATGCGGCAGGGGCTGTTTTCTCACTGTTTCCAGATAGCCCTGTGGAGCTAAGACTGAATGCGTTTCAGCATAGATGGCCACCACAAAATTGTACATTGGCTTCCGGCCGGCCAGGGCTAAGGCAGTGGGGGCTGTTCCCTCACTGTTTCCAGGATGGCTTCACGGGCCACATGAAACCACTTCGCGGGCCGCCCCCGGCCCTTATGTTTGACATGTCTGGTCTAGAGATTAGGATCTATATATAAGTAACTGTCCAATGATTTTATTCCTTATAACCCAGCTGCTAATCCTGGTTGATTATGATTTTAACATCTAACTAGCTAATTTCAGTTTTTACAGAACCACCATTGTCATAACATCTATTTCAAATTTTAATTTTTTAAAAAAAAATAAATATCCTTTCCCCAAAAACATATCCAAAACTCTTGCAGCATTGTCTTTTTGATCCAGGCAATTATATACACAGGTTTACATAGCATGAATTATATTATGATATTTTCACTGCAACAATTTCATGCCCTTCACTGATTTCATGGCCTTCTCTGTTCTGCTCCCCTTCACAGGTAAAAGGGCTTCTTTCACTGCAATATTAAATTCCAACCAATAGAGCAGACATGTCAAACTCGCGACATCACATGACGTCGCGCAACATATCAGAGCTTTTTTTTGCCATTGTTGGCAATGGGGTGGGCGCGGCTCTGGTATCATTAAACCGGCCCACGGGCCGACAGTTTAAGACCCCTGCAGTAGAGTTTATAGCTTTTTCAGTTGCAGCTTTTAATTCTGCATTTACCCATTATTTTAAGAACAGATTTTTATGATAAAATGTACTTGGCAGCATAGAGAAATATAGTACTTTTCCCTGAAGAGAAAGAAGACTATGACATAATGGAAGCACATTGCAGGTGACCCCAGAATCCAGCCAATCATTCATCTACCTCACTGCAAGCAAGAGATTGAGGTATATATCTTGTATCTTCCCAGTATACAGTACATAGTAATCAGTCTTTGGACATTGTCACAACCGTGTTCACCCAAACCATTTTATTTCATGCCCAAATGAATTTTCATACTACTGCAATGATTTTGAAAGTTGTTAGGCTCAGCAGTGAATAAAAGGACAATGATTAGACAAATGAAATCCAGACCAAGAAAGTGGCTTATGAAAATACCTCAGTCAGCCCCTACCCAATTCACATGAAGATAAAAGAGGAAGGAAAGGAAGTACATTCAGATTTACAAGATTTTGTTATTATGTTTGTTCGAATAAAAGTAGTTTTAGGTCCACACAGGATCCTTTTCTTAGTCTGGTCTAACTTATAGGGCTTGCTATACTTGCTATATCCTTTGTCCTATTATTCATATGCAGGACTTTTTATGTTGCTTTCCACAATATAAGTAATGTATTCTAAGTGTCCTGACTCCAAAATGCTTATGGTGGGACTCTCCTTGGTCTTTACAAATTATTCTTATCCTTTTAGCCTATTGATTGGCTAACGTAGTCTTGATAAAAATCTGTTGCTCTACCAACCTCCAGGCAGTAATGAAATGTTAAATCAGCTTCATGTAATAGTTCCTGATGAAAGAGTCATTAATCTCTCCAAAATTACAGGAATTTGCCACTGTCCTTAGTACAGGTACATATGATGCTGTCCTTTTTTTTAGGCTTCTGCTGTCTCATTAAAAATGAAAGCATTGTATGTTTTATTTTGTTAAAGATATTTACTGGTAACATTCCAGCCAAGAGATTTGCCCACTTCTTGCTTGTTTGCTTCAATCAATGATAGAGCAAATTTGTTTTTTCTTTTCCTTTCTCCTAAGGGGATATCTAGATCCAGTTGAAACTTGTCTCTCCACTTTTTTTGATTTCTCAGACTAGAAAGGTCACTGAAAAGTCTAATGCTAATGGGTCAAAGATTGTTCCATAATGGAGACAGAGAAAGGGAGGGAGGGACAGAGGAAGGAAGGAAGGAAGGTAGGTAGGTAGGTAGGTAGGTAGGTCTGGGTCTCCTTAATAAGCCCTGACACTGTGATTCTAGTGAATATTCTTTTCATTTTAAAAAGACTAGTTTAAGATAAAAGAAATTATGTACTTCATTTCATTTTATCATGCAATTTAGCTACTTTAGTTTAAAAGGCTGATTCTGAATTAACTAATTTAACATTCTCTTGACTCTGCAATCTGTGTACACTTTCAGCTGGTTATTATATTTCCAAAGAAGTGCTTCTCTTACTGCTAACATTTAATTCATTCTTATCCATTTTCCCTGTGTATGTAACTCTTGAAGATCTTTCACCTGTTTTCCAATATATATTATACAGTGCCATCTATACTGATACAAAGTGGAACATAAAATAAACAAGCCTGTTAATCCATGCAGGTTTATTCAACAAGAAAGGAAGAAATTTTATGCCGTATAGTCATCTTGGTTTCTTCTTTAGTATACTTTTATTTTAATGTGTGTTAAATGTAGCATGTGAGAGAGAATAAATGAGAAATAGTAAGAGACAATACAAGCTTTAGCAAAAGTAGAAATATTCTGGGCATAACATAATGAATTATGGTCCTCATAAAGTACAATACGTTACAACACTAATCCTAGATCCCAGTTACATTCATTGCCTTTAAAATCCTATTGTAAACAACTGGGAATCACTTGTGGTGAGTTTCTGAGTACATTTGTATATGAATTGGTCAGATGCTTAAAAACACATGGATTGATATAAAAAACACAGAGGAATGGTTGAGTGTTTCTAAAGACTGGAACTCCAAGATAAAATACAGAGCTTAGGACTAGAAATGTTTGATAAATGATGTGTGTGTGTATGTATGTATATGTATATGTAGGTATTTGAGTTGTAAAAGTTTCAGAAACCTACATTTTCCAAGAAACAAATAGGGGAAATATTATTTTCTCTATTTCTAATCTCAAAATTAAATTTCAAAAGTTCATCAGCCCCATTCAATTAGCATGAAGTATGGGAAGAGGGAACTTACTGTCACACCTAATTTTTTTATTTGCATACTTGTTATTATTCCCTATAATTCCCCCATGCATTGAAAGATAAATTGCTATACGGAAGGATGATGTCAATGATTATGAACCCATATTTTCTAAATTGTGTAGGAAATTGCACCACTAGAATAGTGTAGTTGTTAAAACACCTGCTGGGCTCATGCTACAGCTAGGATGTGCATTATTAGAATGTATGACTGTTCCTGGTTCCTGCTGATTTCTCAGTAAACACATTTCATGTGGCCCATCAACAAGTGGCTTCAATAATATCCACTGCAATGTTTTCAGCACTAAAAATAGGAAGTAAACCAAACTTTACGTTATCAAACTCCAACTTTTGCTTCCTTATGGTGTCAAAATGAAAATTACAAACGGTGTGATCTGATCTTTATATCGGACTTCTTTACAATGGTGATGGGTGCATCATTGAAACACGTGAAGTGCCAGATTGAGAATTCTTCCTGCACAAAATTTGTGTTGTTTGTAAGAGTTGACACTAACATTATGATACTTAATCAATCAATCAAGGGTGAATGTAGAACGTTAGCATAAAATGCATTTCATCTGGGGATTAATATTTGTTTGAAATTAAAATTGTAAAAGGCATAATTTTCATAATTATAAAAACAATATTTTTATATCACCGTTAGAAATGAATCAGGATAAATTAATACACATAGGTACTCCTTGACTTACGACCACAATTGAGCCCAAAATTTCTGTTGCTAAGTGAAACATTTGTTAAGTGAATTTTGCCCCACTTTACAATTGTCCTTGCCACAGTTGTTAAGTGACTCATTGCGGTTGTTAAGTTAGCAACATGGTTGTTACGTGAATCTGGCTTCCCCATTGACTTTGCTCATCAGAAGAACGTAAAAGATGTTTACATGATTCCAGGATATTGCACCTTTCATAAATATGAGTCAGTTGTCAAGCAGCTGAATTTTGTTCACATGACCATGGAGATATTGCAATGCTTGCAAGTATGAAAAACGGTCATAAATCACCTTTGTCACCTTAAACTGTTGTAAGTCAAGGACTACCTGTATATCACAGTTCATGCTTTGGTAATTCAATGTCACATTTATTTCTAAATACATGCTGAAATTCTGCTCTTGCCTACCTAATAATCTAAGTTCTGAGAAAGGAGGTGGGATGCTTACACAAAATGAGCCTTATTTGTCTTGGTCCTTGCATTCATTCCTGCAGATGAAGCTCTCCAAACTGTTAAGATAATCTTGATCCAAATCAGAATTCCACTTTTCTATGAGGGCTTGATTTCTCCTGAACCATTTCCCCAAAACTGCAATTTTTAATGTGACAGAAAGAGATAATTATTTAATTACATGGGATATAATTATATTTGCTGCATTCATTTGTTTAAACTTAAATCAAAAGGCTTTTTTGTCACGGCATCATAAAATCTTCTATGTAATTTGTAGCAACCTTCCCTCCCAAAAACATTTAGTACCCTATGCTAAATAGTATTTTGTGATATTCACAACTAAATTCAGTTTCCATTGCTTTGACAGCATTCCCATTTCATCCCTTCACTTTATAGGGATGCACAACCTCAGGGTCCAGTTAGTTCTGACTAGTAAAGTTTAGGATCCACTCCATGGAGTTCCTCAGAAAATTACAACAGAATTATAATTCTTAGCATGGCAGAAGATAAACCATTATTAAATACCTAGAGAGTTGTTGTATTAGGTGTATCTCATGCATTTCATTTAATTTTAATTACATAGAAATTAAATAAAAATGAATTAATTTGGATTTTGCCTTGGCTTGCCCTTTTTTTGGAGAATGTCCCAGAGACGTCTAGTTCAAGGCCAAATGTAATTCTCAGGTTGAAAAAGACTGTTTTTTTATTATTTTCTTTAAATCTACCCAATAAGGGTAGGAAAAGCTAGGGTGGTGCAGTGGTTAGAATACAGTATTGAAGGCTGACTCTACCCACTGTTAGGAGTTCATTTCTCCCTGAGTCAAGGTTGATTCAGCCTTCCATCTTTCCAAGGTTGGTAAAATGAGGACCCATTTTACTGGGAGCAATATGCTGATTGTAAACCACTTAGACAGGGCTATTGCTATTGCTTTAAGAGTATTGCATTAATGTAGATAATGGCTACTTTTGTTTGCATTTTGTTTTTCAAAATCTATTGATCTATTGATAGTATTATTAAGTAGAATTGTTAAATAGAATAATCAAGGATGAATAATTCCGATTTAGGAGTTTTTTAAAAAATTAATGGGCAAATATTCCCATAGAAAATAACCACAATCTTTTAAAGTTAATTATATTCTTGGCTTATAAAATGTTCCACTTACACAACTTCAGAATAAAACAGGATCCATAGTCCCCCAAATCCTTTTGCTTATTAAAGTTTTAAAAAGCAATAAGATTTTGTCTTTTTTATTCTTGGTGATACGGAGGATAAAGATATTTCTCCTGGGGCTACTGCATACTCGACCCGATTTTATAGCCACACATTTTATGATAAGGTCTGTCATGAAACTGAAACTTCAATATCAATTTTCTTGATTATAAGTCTTGTCACTCAGCAAATGGCTATCCAATGCCTCTCCATCTACTTCTGATTTCCTGAACTTCAGAATGGTACATTAAGTGCCATTTAGCATGGACAGCTGCAGTATGCCATTTATCAGCCTATTAGACACACCTTGTCTTGCTAATGGGAGCAAATGTATAATAACAAAAGTCTGGCGTTGAGGGTTTCCTTTCCTTGCTGGAGAAGGATAATTCAGTAATTATACAGCATGCCTCATTTAGTAGCCTGGCCAAAGAACAGGAAATGGGCTTTTCAGAAGATTTCAGAGGATCTGAATTAAATACCTGCTGTTCTCCTGATTTTTAAAATCTTAGTGAGCTACATATATGCTGTATGCTCCTTCCTTTACAATTATACCAAATAACAACTTGCTGTTGGAAAATTCTAACTAGAGGAGATTCAATGAAAGATTTCAATGATCCATCTGGAGGTGATCACATGACATGGCTCAAAAAAAAATCTAGGTAGTAGTCATGATGATGGGATTGAAGTCCCTCCATTTTATAAATGTGGCATTTATTGAGACCTATGTCTCTGAAAAACATGAACTACTAGATTGGACCTATGAAGTGATCAATTTCAAATATTAGTTGTATCAACTCTTTTATCCTAGTCCTTTACCTTTTGCTACTTAGGGACACAATACAATTATATCTATTAAATATCACTAGGAAATGCTGTTGCCCTTTTATTTTTAAAGAAAAAATGTTTTATGGATCCCACTTCTCTTGTAATTACAAAGACACAAATACAGTACATTATTAGGGAACATACTAAGAGAGTGCAGAAAAGGTTAAAATATGTTAGACATTCTTCTATTGATCAGGATGCTATTGAGAGTGTGAAGAGCTAGATAAAAGCCAGGAAGCCTGAAAATGAGACTAAAATTGCTTTTCTAAGGACAAAAGCCTATTGAAATAGGTACTATGTTTATATTCTCATGCTGAACTGTACTAACCCTCAAGGCATGGTGATGCTTTTCTTTAAACCAGACATATTGCAGAGTAAATGTCAGAGTGATTTAACTCCTCTACCACTCCACCCTCTCTCGATACAAGCACAAATGTTGCCTTTAGGTAAATATGTATGATCTGCTAATATTATGTTATATGAAATCCCTTCTATAAATCTTAGGAAAGTTTTATGATAGACACTACTATCTTCTGTCTGCCTCTATCTATCTATCTATCTATCTATCTATCTATCTATCTATCTATCTATCTATCTATCTATCTATCTATCCATCCATCCATCCATCCATCCATCCATCCATCCATCCATCCATCCATCCATCCATCCATCCATCCATCCATCCATCCATCCATCCATCCATCCATCTATCTATCTATCTATCTATCTATCTATCTATCTATCTATCTATCTATCTATCTATCTATCTATCTATCTATCTATCTACATCTGTCTATCTCTTCTACTAAAATGGTAAGAAATTGCTGAAATTCCTCTTTTCTTCTCTCTCTCTCTCTCTCACAGGACCAGCAGAGCAGGCATATATTATAGTGACCTATCCCTGGAGATATGGAAAAAAGCTAATTATTTTGGGACAACTATGTTGAATAGGGCAATAATAAGAGAAGGCAGGCTCATATTATACAGCTAATAGAGCAGGATATTCCTTTTCTTCTGATTTTGTGTGTGAGGAAGGAAGAGCCCTTCCTTCCTTCCTTCCTTCCTCCCCCCTCTCTCCCTCCCTCCCTTTTAAGAATTGTGCATTTTCCACCTCAAACTGAAGCAAATCATGGTATAATTTTGGCAGCCATAGTCAGAGGGGGCTCTTTGATCACAGAATATGGATTTCAGTTCAGTATTGTGTATGCTGTTGCAAATAATTGCTACTGATCAGTTCTAATAATGATAAATCATGATGAAGACTGACAGGACATTTATGGGGGAGAGATCAAAAATATCAACATGGCATTGGCCTTCATAGATGCCATCTTTTTCATTCCCCTCAGTGGACACCCCGAACACTCAATTGTTCATTTCTACATCATAAGAATTTATTATGTGGGATGTTCCATTATAAAGGATTATATGACTCCCCCATCTTAGTGCTAACACAATTCATGATACAAAATGCTTTAATAAACATGTAGATGAAGAAGTGGGATAGATAATTTTTGTTAATTTTTTGAGGAAGAGGAGAATTTCTTCTTGGAGAACAACAATTATTCAAGATTAAGACTTTATGTTAATGGTGATAACTGAAGTCAAAGAAATAGTGCAAGATCTGAAGACACCTGGCCCATAGAATCTCCAAGAATTGGATATGACTGAATGGATAATATCATCGTCATTAAAATATTGCTAGAAAAGCTTAAAAGGACAAGTTCTCTCCTGGTATCATTCCTTTAGATATAATGGAAATTAAAATATTGCTAGAAAAGCTTAAAAGGACAAGTTCTCTCCTAGTATCATTCCTTTAGATATAATGGAAAGCCTGAGCAGTTATAAATCCCTGGAGAGAATACTGTTTAGTGAATGATAGGGCACTCATACATATTCCTTGATCACCTTGTTATTCATTCAGGGCAAGAATGTCCACATTCTACACATGAACATTTTCTCCAAAACTTTGTTCTCCAACATAAATTTTAAATCTGAAATCAAATGAATGCAAATAAGAGAATTTCTCTAAGTTGTTAGCTCCACAGTTCTGTTCCTTCCAGGTGAGAGGCTTCACATTTCTGAAACACTGTAAAACTAAGTGCTATTATTTCAATTATTAATTATGTGAGGCATGAGAATAATAAAAATAACACTTATCTTTTGAAATGACTAGTTCAAAGTGATTGTTTTTAAAATATTCAAAAAGTAACACAAGTGAGTAATATTTCTTTTTTTTCCCCTTTATGAAGTGTAGCTGGCACAGTTTCACACAGCAAAGCTTTTTCAGCTACCAAGAGCAATAAAAGCAAAATGGCAATATTGCAACTAAAATTATAGTTAATTCACCATGGCAAGAAATATCTCATAATCATTTGTTTCATCTTTCTACAATAATAGCTCATAATTGTTAAAGACTTTGGATTCATTGCAGAGGCTCTCCTTTACAGATAGGGCACTGAACAGTTGAAGATTGTGACTTGTATGGCCTCGCCATATATTTTTGTGTATTTAATCTTATGGATGTAGCCCAATTTGTTCGGTCTGAGTTTCACATCAAAATGTGAAGAGACTCAAGATTTTAGAAGATGAGTTCTGTAGGACTTAAACTGAACACATTCCATCTTTGAGCTCATCTGAATTTGCAGCTGAAATCAGAACCTCCTGACAATGAGAAATACCTCTTGGACAATCATTTTTCTGTGTTCCTAAATTCTAGATGTAACCTGATATTTGTAATAATTTAAGTTACAATTTAAGTTAACAGATGCATTTGGTACATTTGAAGAAAGGCTTTTGGAGGAGTTGGAGGCGGTGGCAGCGTACTCCAGGGGCGAAAAGGAGCCAGGCCCCTTTAAGGAAAATGTGGAAAAGACAGAATCAGAAAAAGGAAAGGAGGCAAGGTTGTCATGTAGGAATTTGAGGGCTAATCCACATGGAGCTCCCTTTCCATCTGTCCTTTTTGCCATCATTCGCTCCCTAGAGACTAAAATGGATGTTCTAAAACTTGAGCTGGCCACAAACAAGGAAGTGTATATTGGAGGAGGTGACCCTTTAAGAACTGTATGCAACGAAATTTGATTTTCATGTATGCCGATTGGTGTACATTCAAAGTGACAATAAAGTTGTTGTTGTTATTATCTTGAAATTTACTTTGAATTAGACTTCATATTTTTGACCTAATGTTTGCACTTAGTACTTATTTAATCAACTAGATCAACTTTTCAAGGAACTGACAAAACTACAACATTAGAACACATGGATATGGTCCAGGATAGAATTAGGCAGTGCTTTTTTTGTAAAATAAAAAAAAAGGTGCCGGAACTCACACATGTCATACAACCCCGCCTTGCCTATCCTACAAGATTCCATCCCAAAAAGGTGCCGGAACTCCGTTCTGGGTATTCTATGACCAAAAAAAAAAAAAAAAAGCCCTGGAATTAGGAGCAATTGACAATGAAATTTATAGGGAAAATCCTGTCTCATTCTAGTTAATTTCTTTTCTAGTAGTTTCAGGAGCAAAGTGATCCTTTTTCTGCTTTTCCCCTCATCTTCAATTTCTACAGTTTATGTTTGCATTGTGCTAAAGTAGTACAGAAATAGAAAATGCTGAACTTGCTACACTGTTGTCCTACTTCCATCACAAATACCAGACAGCGAAAGGAAAAGATACTTTCCTACTCCCAAACCTGCCACAAAATGGTACTGAGGCTACTCTGTGGAAGTGATTTTTTTTTCTAAGCAGTAAAACAAGTAGCCGTATCTCCCTCCTGCCCATTAGCTTTCCAGCCTCACTTACAAAGACTAAAAACACATCCGTACCACTGCAAAAATGCCTTATTATGACAATTAGGGTAGAAGTTCTTGGAAGCTACATTGGATTAGATAGTTTGATGTAAGACCACCAGGGAATTGCAAAATGATATATTGGATTGGGAATGAACATTTTAGAAGGAGGCAATGACAAGAAAACTGCATAGCTGTTGCCCATTAGTCTCCAGAAGTTGAACTTGATGTGCTACTCCAATTGAACAATACTATTTCCAGTTAGATTCATTCATTCATTCATTCATTCATTCATTCATTCATTCATTCATTCATTCATTGAATTTTATGTAACCCATCCCATTTTCTCTTTTAATAATGTACAGAAAATTGCATTTATTTTTGTGAGCAATTGTAGCAATTTCCATAAACACATTCACTTTGTGTATAATTATTTCTATTTTAGGATCCCTAAACTTATTAGACGGGTGGCTAATTTATGCAACTATCAGTTGCTACAGAACTTGTGGGCAATAAGTAGAACTAAAGTTTGATGCAAAGTGAAATAAATATATAGTTGGACGCTGGAAACAGATTAGAGAGATCAAAACAAAAACAGACTACTTACTGCAAACTGTGTGATGACATGTGTTAAGAATTTGTGAAATCAAAAGTTAATGACTGAAGAGGAGGAGCCATACTTAGGGAACTAGAGACATAGAGAAAAGCTAAGAATCAAGGAGGATAAAAAAGAATGTGAGAAAATTTAAAAATGGGATGAGTAGTATGTGCATGTAGAGAAAAGTAAAGGAGGAAAGAGAGATGCAGAGCAGCTGTTTAGCTAAGAAATGACACAGAGCAGTAAAGAAGAAGAGGTTAAAGAGGAAACTAAATCAAGTAATTTAAAATGAAAAATGATAACAAGTGAAAACCCTGGAGTGTCATTCTCTGTCTGCAACAGGGAAAAAAAAGGTAATTTACAATTAAGCCAGGAAAGATAAATTGGAGAGATTTCTCTTACCAACAAGATTCCATTGTCCACAATCAAGCAAAAGGAAGGCAACCCCCCCAAGACTTTCAGTTTATTACTTACTTACTTACTTATCCACCCATTTCACCAAAGGGAACCCTGGGCAATGATGGGAAAGAATGACTGGCCAATGAATGAAGCATACAGCCAATGAATGAAGCATACCATGGACTATAAGAGTCAAGATCAGCAGTGAGTCTGGTCAGGGCCAAAGGCCATGTTCAAATAGCTGAAGGAGGGACTTCCGGTGGCTTCGCCTCGTCGATGGAGCCTCTAATGTGAGGCTCTGGTCTCTGAATCAGTATAGCCATCAACAACAGCGCTCATCAGCTGTTTGTTGCGGCGGAAAAACTCCCCCTCGGGCAAAGAGGGGGAGTAGAGCATTAAGAGCCGGGTTGAGCCCTTCCAAGACCCCTGGATTAAATTTTCAGGGGCAGAGAAGGTGTGCTCCCCAGGCTCTTGAAAAGCTCCTGTTCAGAAACGCTTCTGTCGGCTGACAGAATTAGACGTTGCGACCGCCTCTGTTCTTTCAGGAAGAATAATAAAGGCTTTATTCAGACGGAATGGATACAGGAGCTTTCTGAGTACTGCAAGTATATTGTTACTTTGTTTCTGCCTTTGTATCTACAAACTTTTTTGAATCAATATAACCTTTTTAAGATGGCGTTTGCTTTTTCTGCTGAGTGAAAGTGAAAGATGAAAGTGTTTATTCCACTGAGAAATTGAAATGGAATTTTTTTTCTTTTCTTTTCAAGACTTGTTTGAGAGACTATTTGGACTTGATTTATTTATTGATTTTTTTACTAAATTATAAAATAATTGGACTTTTTAAAAAGAACTTGAGAAGGGCGGAAGTGGAAAATTTTTTTTTTTTTTTTAGTTTCTCTTTCTTTGTCTCAATTATGACTACAAGACAAAAGGCAGCTGCTAAGGCGGCTATGCCCTCTCCAGGACAGCTTGTCAAATCACAGTCTGCTCCTTTAGAATCTCAAGAACCTGCACAGTCCTCACAAATGCTCACAGTGAAAGATCTACAGTCGGCTTTAACAGATGTAATATCTTTTTTTAATGATAGGTTTGATAAATTGGAAGATAAATTTGATGTGAAAATAGAGGAAAAGATGGTTGAGCAGAAAAAAGACTTTAAAGCTATGATAGAAGCCTCTAATCAGGAGATGAGAGAAGATATTGTAGACGCTATCAAGAGTGTTTGGGACTATACTATTGTTGTTGAAGAGAAATTAGAGAATGCTGAGCAACATTTTGAAGAAAAATTAGAAGAAATTAGAAGCGATGTTCAAGATCAAGCTACTTTGACACAATATCATCAGATGCAGTTTGCGGTTAGAATTAGGGGATTTAGAGATGTATTAAATGAGAATCAAGAAGATTTAAGAAAAACTTTTTCTGAAGCTTTAGCAAAATTTTTGGATGATTCAGTTGAGAATGTGGCCTGGCAGATTGAACGACTGTTCAGAGTGAACTCACGCATTGCAGCACAGAGGAATTTGCCTAGAGATATTGTGATATATTTTAATACAAGAAAATATAGAAATTGGGTTCTATCTATAGCCTATAATAAACAACTGAGTGTTGCTGGTCAAGATGTACAGGTTCTGAAAGAGATACCTCCTAAGATGTTGAGATCAAGGAAAGATTACACCTTTTTGACGGAGGAGCTTAAAAGAAGAGAAATACAATATAGATGGGAGGTACCAACTGGACTTTCTTTACTTTTCAAAAATAAAAGATACCGTTTGTTTACTGTAGCTAAAGCGAAAGATTTCTTTGAGAATATATTGATGGCTGATAGATCTACCTCCCCAAAACCTAAGGGGGCAATGTTGGTTAAAGACCTAGAATTATTGCAATCTGCGGAACTTCAACAACCTCGACTAATTTCATCGGTTCTTTTGGATAAAGCAGTTGAGCAACCAGTGCAGTCAATTGATATCTTTCAACCTTTGGCACTAGACAAGCCTAAAGATCCAAGGCGTGTACGGGAACCTACTAAAGCTATTGAACAAAGAGAAAAAACACAACCAACTCAAACCAAGCAAACTGATCTGACATCTATGGAAGCCATGGGAGCAAGACCCAAGAGGCAGGAAGAAGTGGAATGGTCTTTGCAGAAGCTTTCACGTAAAGGCCATGTCAAATAAGTATTTGACGTGGAATGTTAATGGTTTAAATTCTCCACAAAAAAGGAAGAAGATATTTCATTATTTGAAGCAATGTAAAAATGATGTAATCTGTCTACAAGAAACTCACATTAGATTTTCAGACCAGAAATACTTGATTAATAATAAGCTGGGTACACACTTTGTGGCATCATCTTTAGATAAAAAAAATGGAATTGTTATTTATGTTAAAAATAATATAAAAGCTAAGTTATTAGAAGCAGATACTCAAGGTAGATTTTTAGCTATAGAAATTTTACTGGATGGGAAGAAAGTTCTCTTGATGGGTATATATGCTCCAAACCAAAAACAAGGCATGTTTTATAAATCATTACACAAAAAGTTATTAGAGTTGGACTATAGATCTTGTATTTTAATGGGAGACTGGAATGGAATCCTTGATACTGGTTTGGACAAGAAAAAGATTTCATTAGTTTCTCAATCGCGTTCAATTTTACCTAAATCTTTTTTTGATATTAAAGATGATTTTAATTTGTTTGATATTTGGAGAGAAAGACATGGTAGGGATCAAGAGTTTACTTTTTTCTCTGACAGACATCAATCATTTTCTAGAATTGATTTTATTTTAACTACTAGTGATTTTATGTTAAATTTAAAGAAAGTTAAAATTCTACCTAATGTATTGTCTGACCACAATCCAGTTATGATGGAATTAAGGTCTGGCCAATTTTTACGTAGATCCTGGAGACTTAATGAAAATCTGTTTAATTATGAAATGTATGTGCAAGAATGTAAAAAGGCTATCAAGGAATTTTTTAGGTTAAACAAGAATGTAGGTTTACCAATAGAAGTGGTGTGGGACTCTAGTAAGGCCCATATGCGTGGAATATTAATTGAACTGAATGCTAGGCATAGACGTAAACAGGAGGAAAAGAGGCGAGTTTTAGAAGCGGAAATAAGAAAGAAAGAGTTATTATTAATTGATAAACCAGATGATAGCGACATTAAAGAAGGGATAAAGGTTTTACGGAAACAATTTGATATTTTGATGACCGACCAGGTTGCCAGGAATATACAATATGCTAAACATAATACTTTTTTTAATGCTAATAAACCTGGCAGATGGTTGGCTTATACATTAAGGAAAAAACAAAAATCCCGTTTAATTGAGAAGGTTGAATATAAAGGGCAAGAAGTATTTCATCAAGAAACTATTAAGAAGGCTTTTCTAGAGTTCTACACCAAATTGTATGCTGAAGAAAAAGTTCAAGAGAAAGAGATAGATGCCTTTTTACAAAATCAAAATGTTTCTGAAATTACTTTGGAACAAAGAGATAGATTAAATGCTTTGATTAGGCCAGAAGAAATTATTGATGCAATTAAGCAATTGAAATTGGGAAAATCTCCAGGTACTGATGGTTTTACCACGATTTATTATAGGTGTTTACAGGAGGAAATGGTGGAACATATGAGGGAGTTATTTGTGAATATACAAGAGGGTGGTCGGGTTCCACCCTCTTGGAAAACAGCTAATGTATGTTTGATTCCTAAAGAGGGTAAAGATAATGTTCAAGTAGAAAATTTTAGACCTATTTCCTTGTTGAATACGGATTATAAGATTTTTGCCAAAATTTTGGCTAATAGATTAATGACAGTTTTGACACAGAGGATTCACCCGGATCAAACTGGTTTTTTACAAGGGAGACAGATGAAAACCAATGTTAGACAACTTGTTAACATATTGGAATATTTGGATAAACATATCCAAGTACCAGCTGTTTTAATGTTTTTAGATGCAGAAAAAGCTTTTGATAGACTGAATTGGACGTTTCTGCAAAGGCTTGTGGTAAGGATGGGAATGGGGGACCAGTTTATTAATTCTATATTAGCTATATATCAGAAACAAACAGGACAGATTATAGTGAATGGACAATTAACAGATTCATTTAATATAGAAAAGGGTACTAGGCAGGGTTGTCCCTTATCCCCTTTATTGTTTGTTTTAACCTTAGAGGTACTATTGAATAGGATTAGAGCATCAGAGGAATTAAGGGGGGTACAAATTAGACAACATGATTATAGATTATGTGCCTTTGCAGACGATTTACTTGTGACGCTAACTCAGCCAATACAATCGGTTCAGAGTTTGATGGAAATTATTCAAAATTATGGAAAAGTTTCAGGTTTTAAACTAAATTTATCCAAGACAAAGATGTTGGTTAAAAATCTTGATAACAAATTAAAACAAGATTTGGAAAGAATAACGGGATGCGAGATAGTTAAAAAAGTTAAATATTTAGGAATTTATATAGAAGCTTCAAATGGTAAATTATATAAGAATAATTATGAACTTTTATGGTGTAAAGTACAAAAAGAATTGGAGAATTGGAAAAAACTACAATTATCCATGTTGGGCAGAATAGCCGCTATTAAAATGAATGTATTGCCGAAATTTTTATTTTTATTTCAAATGTTACCAATACTTAAAAAGGATGGAAATCTCGATGAATGGCAGAAAGGTATAAACAAATTTATTTGGGATGGCAAGAAACCAAGGGTTAAATTTAAAATTATTCAAGACACAAGAGAGAGAGGTGGTTTGAAAGTGCCTAATTTTAAATTATATTATTATGCAGCAGTTCTAGTGGTTATAAGTGATTGGATTAACTTAACAAATGAAAGAATATTAAATATAGAAGGATATGGGTTAGTATATGGGTTCCACGCGTATTTAGTTTATGACAAAAAATTGGATAGGAGTTTTAAAGAACATATAATAAGAAACTCTGTCTTGCGAGTCTGGAAAAAGTATTATTATAAGTTAAATGGTAAAATTCCTTTATGGACAGTTCCCAGACACGCAATACAGAGTATAGGTATACAACAAATTCAAGACGTGGTGCCCTATGATAAACTTTTAAATAAAGAAGGGAATAGCATAGAACTGAAATCATTAGATAAATTAAGGGAGGAAGGTATAGCTCATAATTGGTTTTATCATGCACAACTTCAAGCCAGATGGCAAAAAGATGTCAAGATGGGTTTTTCTTTAAAGGATGATGAAAAATTAATTATACAAATTAGAGATCAAAGAAAGATGCATATTAAAAGAATATATGATGCTTTAATTGAAATTGATTCTGGAACTGAATTAATTAAAGACTGTATGATTAAATGGGAAGGTAACTTCGGCCACCCAATTATGATGGAAACTTGGAAAAGAATATGGGTGAAAAATGTTAAATTTACACAAGCTCAGCATCTAAGAGAAAATTTTTATAAAATGTTTTACAGATGGCATTTAGATCCCAAAAAATTATCGTCTATGTATCCAAATTTGCAACCCAAATGTTGGCGATGTGACTCTATGGACGCTACTTACTTTCACATTTGGTGGTCTTGCAAAAAAATTAAGGCTTTTTGGATAAAAATATGGTGGATTCTTCAAAATATTTTGAAAAAGCGTATTGAGTTTGTACCACAGTTGTTTTTGTTGGGTATTACAAAGGATTGTTCCACCACAGAGACTAAGTTGATTTTGAACTTGATTACTGCTGCAAGACTGTTGGTGGGACAATATTGGAAGTCATCTGAAATACCATCTATTGAAGAATGGACATTAAAAGTTACCCATCTTGTGGAGATGGCTAAGATTTCGGCATACCTGAAGAACCACTCAAATGAAACGTTTTTGATGGACTGGAAGAAATGGATTGATTATATGCAAAAGAAATATCAGTTGAAAGAATTAGATTTGATATATAGTTAAATAGTTTAATATAGTAGTTTAGTGAGGTTTCTTGTGTTTTTACCCTGTATTCATTCTGGGAAGTCGGGGGGGGGAGGGGGGAGGGAGATAATATATGTTAGCTTATGTTTCTCAACTGTAGTTGGGGACTTAGGGATTAGATAATTTTTGTAGGATGCTCGGTAGAATGGTAGCTAGTGTTTTGGATGGCGAGGAGGAGGAGCGAAAATACAAGAGGAGTGGGCTGGTGGAGGGTGTTCTGGAGGGGGGTTCCGAGCAGTTCTTTGTATTGTTTATTTTTATTATGTAATTTGTTTGTTTTCAGTTGAGTTAATAGGTTACTATGTTATAATTGTTAAAAGTTTTTTATAAAAAATTTTAATAAAAAAATTATTAAAAAAAAAAAAAAAAAAAAAACAAATAGCTGAAGGAGCAGGTGGTGAGGATCAGAGAGAGAAGAGTTTGGGCTTAGCTATAGGAAGTGATCAGCCTCTTTTACATGTACTGTTTTTAATAACTATTGGGCCTTTAAGACTGCAGCAGGGGGACTGGCTTCAAAGGCATCTCTGGAAACTGAATGCTGGTGCTACAACACAAACCGGAGCTTTAAAGATAAGCCATTGCATTTCTAATAGGTTTTTCCTCTCTTTTCCATGTCAATATTAAAAGGTGATTTCTTGGTTAGGCAGTTGTTTTGCAAAGTGGTTTGAATAATATTA
This sequence comes from Bothrops alternatus, assembly GCA_034064705.1. Classification (NCBI taxonomy): domain Eukaryota; kingdom Metazoa; phylum Chordata; class Lepidosauria; order Squamata; family Viperidae; genus Bothrops; species Bothrops alternatus. The sequence continues at coordinate 21,201,662 of JARGCV010000081.1, forward strand.
AAAAGAAAACTCTTTACTGTTCACAAGCAATTTCCCCGGGGCTGAAAAGGAATTGTTTTTCTGAAGTCCTCTGGGGACACAGAAATCATATTCGTGGCAGATTTTGTTTAGAGAGAGAATGGCATTATGTCTGGGGAGAAGCATGTGAGAAAACCAGCTTTTGAATTCAGGAAGAGACTCTGCTGTAAGAGTGGTCACCTTTAAAATTTTAAAATGATCATAATGGGCACCAACAAAATATCTAATTATACTTCCACCAGAGCACTAATCTGCAGTGTCCTATCTTTTATTTTCAAATATTTCCTCCGGCTTATATGAAGGAGCCACAAAAATTATTGGAAGCAACATTTATGTTTGCAATTGGAATTATTGAAAGAAGATGCTACCAGAAATTCCTACTTAGTTCAATTTGGTTGAAGTTCATTAAAGTCTCTACCTAATATTGGTTTCTTATTTGATTAACTGTGACCTCCTATCCTCAATTCAATGACTGATTCATAGCCTAGTTGGTAGGGAAGGTGATCTATTGAGCAGACAATCCTTAAAACACTTAAGAAAGCAGACTGGGACTAAGTTACTGGAATATTATTGAAGTGAAATGAACTTTAAAAGATTAATGTGCACTTTCCTTGCCTTTAATAGTTTCCTAATTGCAGTCACATTGTGTTTGCCAGCACCTCTTCTGAATCTCTGAAAGCAAAATAGAAAATGCAAAGACATTTTTTTAATCATTTAGCACAAAGGCCAAAATTATAAACAGCTAATATTAATGTCAAAGTACCAAAATTGATTTGCTTAAAGGGCAAAAAGTGTCATAGATTCAGCAAAGCAAATGTTGTAAGATTTGGTGGTTAAAAGCAAGGATCATTAAAGAACTTTAAGGATAGTAGATTTAAAAAGCCAATCAGGGAGTATCTCAAATAATCTCTGCAGAATAGAGAACTGATGCTATAAAACTGGACTTATCTTGGGAAAGGGAAGATGTGGAAAGTTATTACATGGGATACAGAGAACTAGGTAATGTGATTTAGAGCTGTCTGCCAGACCTTAGCCTCTTTTTCTACTATTCCCTTGTTTTAAAATAGGTCTTTGATATTTTCCCATGGCTTACTTCAGATCAGATCTTCCACAGCTAGGACCAAACACAGTACAAGATATATATTTAACTAACTCTGAGATGACATTTGCTGGCTAAATTTGAGACTGCAACCTGCTATTCATTAAGAGAGATGTGTTGACAGCCTTGAAAACAGATAAGATATAAAGCAACCTTGAAGCACCATCTGCAAGAAACTCAGCTCAGCTCCTTATGTGGTGGACTTTCTGATTGTAAGGGTTTTTTTTTAGTTTAATACACTACAATGGAAGAAGAACAGGAATGGATTTTTTCTACAGAGGAAGTACAGGAACAAATTCTTTATATGTTAAAAGCAATTATCCAAACTCTTCAAACTCAAACTATGACTTCAACCAAAGAATCATCTATACAGAATTCTATAGAGAAAGTGAAACAACAACCAAATGCTATTTATTTATTTTATTCGGATTTGTATGCCGCTCCTCTCCGAAGACTCGGAGCGGCTCACAACATATATATAAAACAATTTCAACTAAATCTGAACAAAAAAACATTAAAAATAAAACCCCATACATACTCATCAATCGCACCACAATCAACAATCATCCCCAGGCCTGCCGGCAGAGGTAGGTTTTTAAATTCTTTCGGAAGGCCGGGAGAGTCGGGGAAACATGGACTTCAGGAGGCAGTTGGTTCCAGAGGGCGGGCGCCACAACAGAGAAAGCCCTCCCCCTAGGGCCCGCCAGATGACATTGTTTCGCTGATGGGAATACCGGAGGAGGCCGACCCTGTGCGCTCTCACTGGTCGTAGAGAAGTATGTGGCAGAAGGCGGTCCCGTAAGTATCCTGGTCCCATGCCATGAAGGGCTTTATAGGTAATAACCAACACCTTGAATTGGGCTCGGAGACCAATAGGCAACCAATGCAGCATGCGGAGAGTTGATGAAATGACAGAAGACTTAGATACTCAACAAATACAGACAATGGAAAACACAAAAAAGAAACTGATAATAGAGAACAAGGAAAGGACTTTTCTTATAAACCAGAAGGAATTTGAAGATAAAAAAGAAACACAGATGAAAGAGAAGATAAATACTTTGGGACAACTACATCGAATTGGAAAAAAAAGAGACGACCTGCTAAATCAGCTAGCCCTCTTAAGAAAACAGCAACTGAATGCCCTTATCAATATCAAACAATAGCCACAATAATACAAGGAGATCTTTTTGATTATTTAAAAGCGAAGATATAAAAGATGATTTGGCAGAGGAAAAAAGGTAGAATAAGACTGAAAGGGATTGGGGTTTTGATTTATACATGAGATCCAAAATAGAATATATCTAAATGGATAGAATATGTATTCTGAATATAAGATATTGTAACGATTTGAGATAAAAAAAATTTTGTTTTATAAAATCTAGAAATATAAATATTGAAATAAGAATATTATATTGTTTTATTAGCTTGTTAAGATATTTGGTAGAATTTATATATAAGGTCTGTATTTAAAATATTAGATTGTATGAGAAATTGTGATAAAGGAATTGTGCTTAATTAAAATTTGAAAAGAATAAATAAATATTAAATATTCAATTAAAATATTAAGGGAAAATTAACCAACAGGTCACTGATTTGCTAAAAGTTTGAATGTTTACAGATAACTAAGATTTGAGTTTAAGATATTGTTATGACTTGAGACATAGGTTAAGTAAAACTTAGAAGTATAAATACTAATAATTAAATTTATATATTGGTTTGTGGTACAAATGCTGATGGTATATTTTTTTTCTCTTTTTCTGGAAAGGAAGAAAGGAAGGAAGTAGAAGGAAGAAAAGAAAAAAAATATTAGCCCTAAATATGAGATAGGAGACTGAGAAATTGGGATAATTTAAAATCTGGAAATGATAAAGATTAAACATTAAATTTATTATTATTATTATTATTTATTTAATTTCTATGCCGCCCTATTCCAAAGAACTCAGGGCGGCTCACAGCATGATAGAAATCACAATAAACACATATCTATAAAAAACCCTTAAGCTAAAAGAAACCAATCACTCCACAAACATACACAGAAACATACACTGGCTAGGGGCAAGGTGTTAGCTGCCCCAGGCCTGCCGGCAAAAGTATGTTTTAAGCAATCTACGAAAGGCGAAGAGGGTGGGGGCGACACGGATCTCCGGGGGAAGTTGGTTCCAGAGGGCCGGGGCCGCAACAGAGAAGGCCCTTCCCCATATCAATGAGAAATTAAAGTTAAGAAAAACTTATTAGGTTATTGTCTAAAAGATGGAATGTCAAATTAATTAAGATATGTATAGGCTGAAGATTATTGATGAATACTAGAAAGGTATATTTTGTTTGATTGATAGAATAAGAACTGTATTGATCTGAATATGACAGTAGATTTTATGGGGGAAAGAGAAAGATAGTTGTTGTAATACTTTGAGATTTGTACTGATGATATTTAAATGTAATGGAATTACTGTGCTCAACCGCCACGCTACTTTTCAAATATGTAAATGTAATATTGGAAAATTAATAAAAAACTTGGAAAAAAAGATATATTTTACTTTGTGCTATCTTTAAGAAAAGGATAATTGATGCTGAATAAACTACAGGTAGTCCTTGACTTACAACAAAATTCACTTAACAACTGTTTCACTTAGCAGTATAAATTTTGAGCTCAATTGTGGTCATAAGATGAGGACTACCTTATAGAATGCTTACATCCCCGATAGTCAACAGGTTGAATAATCCCATAATTGATGTTTACAAATGCTACCGTGTTTCCCCGATAGTAAGACACCCCCGATTGTAAGACGTATCGGGGTTTTCAGGGGGTCGGCTAATATAAGCCGTACCACGAAAGTAAGACATATTACTCCTGCCCACTTCCGCCTCCTGCTTAAAATACTTAAATACTTAAAATACTTAAAATACTTAATATACTTAAAATACTTAAAATAAAACTGACAATTGTTTTCCAATCAATATAAGCCGTACCCCGAAAGTAAGACATAGTGGGGCTTTTGGGGATAAAAAGAAAGTGTGACCCTGTCTTGCTTTAGGGGAAACACGGGTATCAAGGTGTTTCTGAATAGGCAAACTAAATCCACTGAGTTATGAACTTCTAGGCAATTTTGGTTCAAAAAGAAAACAGTTTCAACACATCAGAGGAGGATCAATTTGCAGAAACAATGCTTGGAGAAGAGGACATAAAAAGCAGTATATACCGAAATTGTATATGCATTGAACATACAGCTGCATTGAAACTGGATTGCTGAATTAGGAATGCACTGAATCGCCTCTATCACAATGCCATTTAAAAGAAGTCTGTCTATATCAGTCTGAATTTGGTTTGAGGTTAGAGTCCTACTATCAGATCCCAACACATCCTCGTTTTTCTTTTTCACACTTTTTATTTATTTTTTTACAAAGAACATAAAAACTAACACAAACTAATAGAAAGTGGAAAGGACAAACAAATAAAGAAAAAAAAGCACAGATAAAAAGGAATAAAAAGAAATGGAAAGAAGAAGCTTCCAATTTATCACTTACTCTATGATTAAAATATTTATTTTTTCTATTATCAGTTTTTTTCTAATTGTCAAAACCACAGGTCATATGTGCATTTTTTTTTCTGTTCCATGCAAAAAGTCTATAAGAGCCTTCTAGCCAGTCATAAATGTAGCTGATTTTTTTTTCTGGTCATGGAAGTTAATTTAGCCATCTCTGAAAGTGCCATCAACTTCACCAACCAATATCATTGTGGGACATTTTGAACCTTTACATATTTGAGCATATAACAGCCTTGCTGCAGTTATCATATACGCAAGCAAAGTTCTATGACTTTTCTCTAGTTGCTTGCTCATTAGTACCAAAAGATGACATGGGTAGATATTGGAAGCAATGCCACGGCTATCAGAAACTAGAAGTTATTTTTTTTTTCAGAAAGAGTACCTGATTACAAAAAACAAAAAATTAAGATAGTGCTGTGTCCTTAAAACTTCTCATCTTGCCAAGAATTAAAATATAATATTACCATGGCCTGGTTCACTCTGATTTCATTCTGATTGCATTGTTGAAGTGTTTGCTTTTACTTTAATATGTATATTTGCATTCCTTTCAGGTTAAATAGAGCTGTTTGGTCCCAAGGCAAATATTTCAGATGGGGCTTCCCAGTCCCAGTCTCAAATGCAGTCTGTAGCATTTGAAGGTGGTAGATACAATGGAGAAGAACAGCACTTTCTTGCTTCCATTATGATGGGTCCCAGAAGGGGCTTAGGACAGGGGTGTCAAACTGCCGGCCCATGGGCCAGATGTGTCATGCCAAAACCGTGCCCACCCCATTGCCGGCAATGGAAAAAAAGTCATAATACGTCACAAAACGTCACATGACATTGCGAGTTTGACACCCCTGGCTTAGGAGAAGAGCAAGTGTGACCAGCAGAAAGTACCAGGAGAGCAGTTTCAGGACTTGTAAGAAATCCATTTTCATTTGCTTCCAGGAGGAAGAGGAAGTTGCTAAGTGAGTAATACTGTTGGCTGAATTGTTATTATCTTGTTATTTATTACCTTTATTTGCCGTCCATCTTATTTCATTTTTTTTTATTTTTTTTCCACCAAATACCATACACCAAAACCAACAATACATGCATAAACAAAATTCTTTTCTCTTAACAAAGCCGTGCTATACATTTTAAGTATTCTATTACCTCTTATTTACATATTATTTACATTTCAATCCTTATATCTTTTTCTTTCTCTGTTCTAGCCAACTATAACAAATGTTCCAGGTTTCGTAAAATTCTGTTGCCTCCTTATCTTTTAATTCTAATGTAAGTTTGTTCATTTCTGCGCATTCCAAAATTTTATGGATAATCATATCCTCTGTGGGTATGTTTTCATTCTTCCAATATTGGGCATATGCTATGCGGGCCACCGTTAATATATATATAATGATGTGTTGGAAGTGTTTTTTAATTTTTGGATTTATTATACCCAATAAAAATAGTTCTGGTTTAAAATCTATTTTTATCTCTGTTATCTCCTGTATCCAATCTCTTATTTGTTCCCAATACTTCTTTGCTTTAGGGCACAACCACCACATATGGAAGAATGTTCCTTCTCTAATTTTACATTTCCAACACTTTGGATCTATATTTTTATACATTTTGGCCAATCTCGCTGGTGTTAAATGCCATCTATACATCATTTTGTATTGGTTCTCTTTATATGCAGTTGATAACGTCAATTTGCAGTTTACATTCCATAATCTTTCCCATTCCTCTAAGTTTATATTTCTTCCCACATTTCGTGCCCACGCTAACATCGACCCCTTCACTATTTCTTCCTCTACTCTATTTCTAATAAATATTTATATATTTTTGATAATGATTTTCCTTCCTTACTTATTAAAATTTTATCAAGAAAATGTGGAGTTTGATTTATTCCATACTCTTGTCTGTCTCTATTGTATCTAGATTTAATTTGTAAATAGAACCACCAATCTATATGAATTTCTTGTTCCTTCAGCTCTTCTCTTGTCTTAAGATTACCTTGATTGTCTAGTAATTCTTTATATCTCCTTATCTTTTTCTTCTGTAACATATTAGGGTGAGTTACTGCTTCCAACGGCGAAAACCAAATTGGGATTTTCCCGTAGTGCCTTTTTTTATTTTTTCCCATATCTCGATCAATGCTCCTCTTATTTGATGTTGTTGAAAATATGTATGTATTTTCTTCTGATTTCCCCACAAAAATGCATGCCAGCCTATCTGTAAATCATGTCCTTCAATTGTTAATATCCTATCATTATCGAGATTTATCCAATCTTTAATCCATACTAACCCTGCTGCGTGGTAGTATGTTTCCCATTTAGGGAGTCCAAGTCCACCTCTACTCTTATTGTCCTGTAATGTTTTCATATTTATCCTAGCTTTTTTACCCGCCCAAATAAATGTATTTATTATTTTATCCAATTCTTTAAAAAAAGTTTTCTCTAGTTTTATTGGGATTGTTTGAAATAAATACAATAATCTTGGTAGTATATTCATTTTAGTCACAGCTATCCTTCCTAATAGCGATAATCGGAAGTTACCCCAAATTTCAAGATCTTGTTTCATTTTTAGTATTAATTTTGTATAATTGTCTTCTTTTATTGAGGAACATCTTGAAGTTAACCAAATTCCTAAATATTTAATCTTTTTTACTATTTGTAAATCCAACTTCTCTTCCAATTTCCTTTTCTGTTTATCAGTTAAATTTTTAACTATCATTTTAATTTTATCTCTATTAATTTTTAAACCCGCAACCATTCCAAATTTTTCTATTTCTTCCATAAGAATATTTCCTCTCTCTGTAGGTTCCTCAATAAAGAAAACCAGATCATCAGCAAATGCCTGTAATTTATATTCCTCTGTTTTGACCTTTACCCCTTTTATTTGTTCATTCTGTCTAATTTGAGATAATAATACTTCAAGAGATAAAATAAAGAGTAGAGGTGAAATCGGACATCCTTGTCTTACCCCTTTATTTATTTCAAAACTTTTTGTGTTCTCTCCATTTATTATCACACTAGCCCTCTGTATTCTATATATTGCCTTTATTATATTACTAAATTTATCCCCAAATTTCATATCTTCAATCTGTTGAAACATAAATTGCCAGTTGAGATTATCAAATGCTTTCTGTGCGTCTAGAAAGATCAGCGCTACTTGCTTACCTGGGTGTAATTCATAGTATTCGAGGACATTTAACACCATTCTGATATTATTTCTAATTTGTCTTCGAGGCAAAAAACCATTTTGGTCTGTGTGTATTATATTCTGCAATATTAATTTTAATCTTTCCGCCATTATACTAGTAAAAATTTTGTAATCTGTATTTAGAAGCGAGATTGGCCTGTAATTTTTAATCTGTTTAGGGTCTGTGCCTTCTTTTGGAATAAGAGATATAATAGCTTCTATCCAGGAGTCTGGTAAATTTGATTTTTCCAACACATCATTATATACCTCTATAAGTATATTTTCAAATTCTTCATAAAAGGTTTTATATAGCTCCCCTGGAAGACCATCCGGTCCAGGAGTCTTATTGTTTTTTTGTTTTTGGATTACCTTTTTTAGTTCCATAGCTGTTATTTTTTTTTAATTTTTATTCTCAGCTGTCCATCTTATTTCAAATGACTTTGAGTGGCTTACATATAATAAACATTAAAAACATTAACATTATTGGATATAAAATGGCAAAGCAGACAAGATAAAATCATTAATGTAAGATGGAGAAAGAGAGAGTCAGATACATGGGAGGGGACCCATTGGGACCCCAGGCCATCTGACAGAACCAGGTTTTAAGGTTCTTATGAAAATCCAGAAGGATGGGAGCCACCACAGGATATAAGGTATTCCAAAGTAGAGGAACTTTGGCAACAAAAGACAATGCAGAGGATTCTCTCCTTTTTATATTACTGCTTTTCTATGGCTGCCATTGGGCCCTATATAACTAAGTTCATTCAAGTTATGGGTCAAGGGTGAGAGTAGGGTTGTAGGTCACAAAACTACCATGATTCCTGTATTCACAATTTCTCCCTCCCTCCTCATTACTTACCATGAACTAACTCCAAGTCCCCCTTGCAGATCATCCGACGAAAAAGTAGAAGATAAATATTAAAAATGGTAGATGTAGATTGACATAAATCAACCAGTGTCTTGTTGTGTCATAAAGAAGTTTAACATTGTTTTCAGATGTTATCTACCAATATGCAATTGTGCTGCTAGTGATTTGCAGCTAACGTCAGCATCCTAATAACAATTATTAGCATGAAGTTCTAATTAAGGGAAAGTTGTATCTTGAAAAACATTATTTTTTCAAAATGCTGTTTTTTTTGTTTTTTGCTTTTTTAAAAAAATAGGCTGATTCTTTGCCAAACAACTCTGCTTGGGAATTTTTCTATAGGAAAATGGCTCGGGAATTGGCCTTTATCAAACAAACCAACACAGAGTCTTATTTTGCCAAATCATTGTCTACCTTACCTTGAAAGTTTCCTCATTCAAATTAGCAGGCATTTCTGAAGATGTTAGGTAACCTTACACATGCTATCTGAAAATAATGGGATATAAGAAGGGGATTGGGTGTGCTGGGGGTAATGAAGCATAGTTTCAGTATTGCATTTCCCTAACCTATTTAAGTAGATTGTCTTTCTCTAATTATATTTTCTCCCTGGAGATGGGGTAGGGGCTTGGAGAGAAAGATAAAATCCTCAGAATTTTTGATACCACAAAACCAGGGTTTCTTACTCCATTTTCAGTATTTTAAAAATAACTGTGCAATCTTAGAGTGACATCCAGCAGAGAAGCTAAATTTAAAGATGTGTTAGCATGTCTTTTACTTTGTTTAGCTTGGGTTAGTGTTAGAGTCTAAATGGGGAAGAATATATCTGGCAAACACAGACTTCATCTGCAAAAATCTCTTTTCTTCATTTCTTGAATTTTTAAGAGTGCTGCTCAAAAGGGGTCAATAAAGTTCTTATCAATATCCCAAATGCTATTTTTATTTCTTACCATTGGCACTAGCATTGTTCCTTTAGTGTAATATTATGAGAGAAGGAGACGGTTTACAGTGTTAGAAATGATTACTTACAAGGAAGACAGCCTTCTGGTGTACTGGGAAGACCTTCTTTGGGAATCTCCACCCACTGATATTTTTCTATTTAATTGCATTCTAGTCCTCTCTCAATCAAAACAGCATATTTCTCACATTCCAAAGTATGTATCTTTTAAAACCTTCAATTCATTGTTTCCTTAAATAATAAAAGAATCATATTTAATAGCAATATCTTGAAATGCAAAATCAAGCATGTAGAAAACCAATGGATCACTTCCAACTATCTTCCTTGCATCTGAAAACTTTCTTTCAACTACCACTGCTATTTTTTTCACTGTTTCACAGCTCTTACTGTTAAAAAATTCCTCTGACTATTTAACCCAAACCTCTTTTTCCAAAATAATAACAATAACAACAACAAAACAACAACAACAAAATGCTATTTCATCCCATGGGTTTCAACAAGGAATATACCTGCCTTACCTTGCATGTGAAAATTTTCCAAATGTTTGTATTTGGAATTCTTGTATTATGTCTAAAACATCATATTTGCAGCTCCCCAGCTCATTTTTATCCATTTAACAATGGGAATTCTGAGGATTGTAGTTCTAATACATCTGTTGTGCAAATGGTAAGGAAGGTTGTGCTAACGTCCTATATTGCAGCTATAAATAAAAGTTCTCACAGTAAAGCCCATGAGTTTTGTTGTTGTTGCCATTGTTAAGACCCTGTGGAAACCAGAGTTTGAAAGCAGTCAGTTAACAGATTTGGCAAGCAGCCCCAATAGCTTGATGGAAAAGTTCAGAATAAGACAAGTTTATACCTTTAAATGATCCAATGGTCCTAAGCAAATAAGATTTCTATTCTATATGTTAATTCCATCCAGCAATTATTTATGACATGAAATAGTAAATTGAATTAACCATCCTTTATAAAATACCCTGGGAATGAGTGGATTAAATTAATTAATAAATACGAGGATTTTAATGGCTTACTTCATCAGGGAAGGAGTTTTAAATTCTGATCCAAGATGTTGTGGAGCTGTTCACATCTGGTAAATTTTGAGTACTGAGGGATTTGTGATGGCATATTGATGCACAGGTTTTATACTTTCAATGGATGCATTCATCTTCATTATTTCAAAGAAAGCCACAAAGACACTGGCATCCTTTTTCTATCACCTAAGATGAACAAGCAGTGTTACTATGTAGTTTTTCTGAAGCTATCAAGAACTAGCTTTTTGGCATGAAAAGAGGCCTTGTGACACATAATCAAGGCAAAGTAACAAGAAACAGTGACCTTAGTAGCAAGTAGACAAGGATCTTTAAAAAAAACTCCTTTATCCTTTTGAAATGAACTATATGATATAGTTATGCTTGGAATGATCAGTGATAGAAGAAAATGAGGCCACCAAAAACATGATGGCTAGATATCATCGAAACTAATACAGCATACAGCTGAAAGAAGCCATACAAAATCAGAAAATATGGTGAGAGTTGGTCCATAAGATCATTGAAAATCAGACACAATTGAACAGATAACATCATTATCAACATAAATCACATAAAATAGGGCCTATATAACTTTTTTGCAATTGGCTCATCTGCACTAGAAGGAGAAACTATGTATAGAAGATATAGAGTACCTGTTTCTATATGAGAACTCCATATACTGAGAAAGAATATGATATATTCATATCTTTAATATATACATATAATAACGAGAAAAGAGGACACAGATTTGTCTACAGTTTGCCAATGCTGATTCATAAGGAAAGAAAAAACTTGAGAAATAATTGCCATAATTTAAATGGAAATATTACATCTCGTATATTATAGTGAGAAGACTGTCACAATTGATCCATGATGCATCTGCTCATTGTCCTAACCAGATGGTAACTATTCAAGCATAACATCAAGGCTCTCCCGTTTTTTATCAAATGTATCTCATAATTAAGCACAGTGAGGGTAGCATAATCCCAAAGAGGGTGATGGAACTATGCTAAGCATTTAATTGTCCATCATAAAATATAGCAATGTTGCGATTGCCATACATAGCAATATCAGAGTAAAGTGGTATTAGGCATTGCTGCTACTTACTATTAAATACTTGTATAGATATTTTATGCTTGATGCAAGTTCTGATACAGAAATGGACCTCAAGTGGGAGAAAACCTTTGGGAGTTCTTCACTTTAAAATTACTTGGGCCTGCTGAATATTTGATTAAGAAACAGAGGGTGAAAACAGGGTCTATCATTATTCTTTAAAACAGGATCTGTTCATATGATAGGAACTATCATCTATTTTCTCTTCCATTCAGTTAATTCATCTTTATGCACACCCTATGGACGACTGGATGACTAAGCTTTTATATATGCCCATTTCCCCTCTAATCAGTGTAAGGGGAGCTTGCAATGGTGTACCAAGGGGTGGCCTGTGCCATGCTCAGGCAATAAAGGATAAAGTGGATGAGGAGGCTGAAATGGGTGTGGAGTTGGTTTGCTGCTAATGGTGGTACATCGATCGACTGTTTGGCACTCAGCAGTGCTGTTCAGCAGTGTAGGCAGAAAAAATGTGCCTTCAAGAACGTGTGAACTTCAGTTCCCAGAACTGAGTTTGGGTTTCAACTCTCTAATGTGCTGCCTGGGGAATTCTGTAACCTGAAATTGTCAAAGTTGAGAAGCAATGATATAGATAACTTCCAAAGATAAAGGAAGCTATAGACCTGAAGACTACGTCTGATTTACTTTGGCCATGTCATGTGTGCAAATTCATTGGAGAAGTCAGTGATGCTAGGAATGGTTAGTGGAAGAAGAAGGAGGGGCAAGCAAAGAACACACTGACTTGATAACATTGAAAATGATACAAAGATGAACATCCAACAACTGAAAGAAGCTGTTGTTGATGGGGTAGCACGTAGAGCACTTGCCTATAAAGTCGCCAAGAGTCGGAGGTGACTGAATGGTTAAAATAACAACAGACATGAAGAGTGAGAACTTCTTGAATCTATTTCAGCTTTTGCTGGTTTTTATAATGCTAAAATCTGTTTCTTTATTCAGTGTAGTCTTGGATTCCAGCTAGGCTCAAGGAATGACTCTAAATTGCGATGTGACTGTTTGATAATCAGGACCTTTCACATCTTGGTAAGCAAATAGTCTCCACTAATGAGAAGAATATTTCAACGAAGAGAAAGGACAGATTCTCCCCTCCCCATCCAGTCCACTTACTCCCTAATTAAGGCCAGTAATTAATGTGTGACCTTTGAGCCATTGTAAAATGGAAACTTCTCAGTTGTTAATCATGCTAAATAGTAAAATCAGCAAAATTTGCCTACTGGGAAAAACAAAGCTTCTGCTCGGATTTCTATGTGTAGGAGCAAAATGCCACCAGAAGGAATGTTCAAAAGGCACAGGAAAGATGAAGGTATAAAGGAGTAAAATAACCATGGTACAAGATACATAAAGATACTTCCTTAAATGCCTATTTAAATATTTATATAGGTGGATAAAAATATAAAAATAGTGGGAGTCAAAAGCTGAGACAAAGTGATACAGAGATTTTCCCAAATAATGTTTAGATGTGAAGGGATCTAGCAGAATATGTATGTAAATGCACACTGTTGTCTTTTAAAAGTGTTATTAAACATAAACTGGAGAAGGGAAAACAGTATTTAAATGCATTGTCTGATATGTAATCCCTAGCTTTTTTGGTACCCCAAATTACCTGACCATGCACATTTCTTTCTGTTTTTCTCTTTTCTGTATTAGAAACCTGCATTCAAATTTTATCTTAGTCAAAAACTAAACTCCTGCTGTTATTACATTGCATCTAGAAAAAACCTCATATTACAGTAAAGCAGTTCTTGGGAGTGAAGATTGGAAGATTGCATATCAACGTTAGAGTTATTGGAAGTTGCATAATTGTCCTGTTTAAAATAAAAGATGTCATTCTACACATCTCCCACACATTCCCATGACAATTATTTTATTATACTTTTTTTCTGGCTCCTCTCAGATTTTTGCACACATTTCTTTTGAACATAATGTGCTGGATGTATTTCCACAGAAAAGTAATGCTTTAACAAAATAGAATCTTTTATATTTAAATCTCACTTTAGAATCTGCCCTTAAGAATTGTTGCCAGTCTTACTATGCCTTTTCTAATTCCAATTTTTGAGGTGGTATGCGGAAGACGTTGTTTCAGAAAAAGGAACTCTGCTTCCAACTGGTTCAGTATTTTCCTTTGGCAAGAATATAAGAAGAGCTCTGTTTGATTCATCTGATATATGAAGTGATCCATCTAGTACACCTAGTACTCAATGAATCATCTAGATAAGGGGTAGGCAACCTTGGCTCTTTTATGACTCGTGGACTGGCTCAGGAATTCTGGGAGTTGAAGTCCAGGAGTCATAAAAGAGCCAAGGTTGGCTATCCCTTATTTAGATGCATGCAGGAAACTGAGAAATATGGACAGAAGAGTAAAAACCCTAAAGCCTTCTTATAATCCCATTCTTACAAGCAACTGGTATTTAAAAAAAAATGCCTTCTTTTAATATGGTAGCACAATCTACCATCTTGACTAGTAGCTCCAACTATATGTGGTCTCCATATATATGTCTCATTTACTTTTAAAACCACCAAATGGATGTTCTTCACCATGTGTTGTGTAGTTTTAGTCCTGAATTTTCCTGGATTTAATTGTAATGAATTCTCAGCCTGCCTTGAAGAAGTATTTCACCAACTAGACTAGGTAAAAGATGGAATAAAAATCAATGGTGCCTGTTTAAATCACCTAAGGTTTGCAGATGATGTTGTTCTCTTCTCATGAAACCCAGAAGAGCTACAAAGACATATACAAGATCTGCACAAAGCAGGCAAATCATTAGGCTTAAAAATAAACCTGAAAAAAAAATCCAAGTTATGTTTAATAAATTCACCAAAGAAAGATTTTTTTATATATCTGGGGAAGAACTAGAGGAAGTAGAAATACTGTACTATATCTTGGCCAATGAATCTCAATGGTAGGTGATACAATAAAGAAAATTGAATGGCGTGTTAAATGTGGTTGGCAGGCATTCGGCAAGCTAAGCATAATTTTCATGAACAACCGCTTCCTATGCATGAAGAGAAAAGTTTTCTATCAGTGTGTGCTACCTGTTCTAACATATGTCAGTGAAACATGGACACTGACCTCACAATCGATACAAAAGCTATAAGTAGCGCAAAGAGCCACGGGAAGATACATGCTCAGCATTACAAGACAAGATAGAAAGACCTGCACATGGATTAGAGAACAAGCAAAAATATATGATATTATAAAGAGAGTAAAAGAATTGAAATAGAAATGGCTGGTCACATAGCAAGAAGAACTGATGGCAGGTTGGCCAAGCCAGTCATAGAATGGATTCCACTTGATAAAAGGCATCCATTAAAGAAAGCTAAAACAAGATGGATTGACAACATCAGCAAGTATTGTAGGACCAATTAGCAAAAGAAAGCTCAGGACCATATTGGTTGGAAACATGTGGAAAAAGCCTTCATCCTGCAGTGGAAAGAAGAAGGATGAGGATGAGGATGGAGATGGGGATGGGCAGTGCTGTTTTTGTAAAAAAAAAAAAAAAAGGTTCCAGAACTCACACACGTCATACAACCTGCCTTGCCTACTCTACAAGGTTCCATCCAAAAAAGGTGCCGAAACTCTGTTCTGGGCGTTCTATGAGGAAAAAAAGCCCTGGGGATGAGAATGAGGAGAAGGAGAAGGAGAAGAAGACTCCCAAGTTCTAATATTGAGAAAGAGGGAGGAAAAAAACTTTCTATTCCTATTTTCTATTCTAGTTTTAGAGATTTCTTTCTAAACGAAGAAGCTCGAAATCATGTAAATAAATTGTGTCTTTCAAAACAACATTTATATTTAACTGACCAGCTTTTCCCACTCTACATCAGACAGAATTACATTTTATTTCTACTGTCATTGTTGCCTAAGGGAGTCCTGACATTTTCTGAATCACCTCTTTCCACTTCCATTATATGTTCTATCATAGTATTCTCCCATAATAACTCTAATTCACTGTGACAAAATTTAGAAACAGAAAGCAGATGTTTAACCCTATCTGTAAGATGATAAACAAAGAGCAGAGTTTCAGAAAAAGGAACTCTGCTCTATCCTCCTTATTTCCTTATTTCCCTTTACCTTTGGTCTTCTAATCATCATGCTTCATTTTCTCTCTTTTATTCAAGGAATAAATACATGGAATTTGTGAAATCTCTATAATCAAGCTAAATTTCAAGGTGACCTATATGTTTTTAAACCAATATTTGCATATCTATTATGGTACTGAATGCCAAGTTATATGGCAGGCAATTAAGGGAGGGGCTTTTTCCAGGCTATTATTAGAGTTACCCAATGATTGGTGTAGGTTGCGAGGACTTAATTCAGATTATTTTAAAGAAAAAGAATGTAGGTGATGCAGGACTGACTGAACAGGAGCCATAGTTTAGTTTTCAAGGATTTCCATCTGCTACCTCAATACTTTGCCAAGTAAGAAGAATGATCCTACCTGGGGTGCTGAGTGCCAGATTTCTGATGGTCTTCTAAGTCAAGATTATGGAGTAATTTGACCCCCTCGGTGCCATTAAGCTTGTGTCTATTGGAAGATTCAATACTGCATCAGATTTCTATTGCTATGAACCATTAAAGGCAATAGGTACAGGATAGCTGACAGATGGACTCCAATTTTGATCCCATTTCCTTTCATGAGAACTGCTTATCTTTTTGTTTCTACTGGTATGTAATATACCTCCTAGAGAGCCAGTATGGTATAGTGGTTAAGGCATTAGGTTAGAAACCAGGACCCTGTGAGTTCTAGTCCTGCCTTAGGCACAAAGCTAGTTGGGTGACAAGCTTAGGGCCGGTTCCTCTCAGCCCTAAGAAGGAGCCAATGGCAAACCACTTCTGAAAAACTTTGCTAAGAAAATTGCAGGGATTTCTCCAGGCAGTGTCCCAGAATTGGACATGATGGAAGAGAAGAAAAAAATTACCCCGCCTACTAGTTTGACTGATAACTTCCAGTTCTAAATCCACCTACTCACTCTAGTCCAGGGGGTAGGCAACCTTGGCTCTTTTATGACTCGTGGACTTCAACTTCCAGAATTCCTGAGCCAGCATGGTGCTTATAACCTGGCTATCACATAACATATATCTGTGTAGCCTATTTTTCTTCCATCCTTGTCACCCCGGCTCATCCCAATTTTAATCCTACATCAGTCTAATCACTTGATGCATCAGATGAAGTTGTGTCTCATGAAAGCTCATGTCTGTTAATAAAATGTGCATTTGGTAAACTTCTAATTGCATCCTTCCTGACTTCTTGTCAACATGGATCTCTTTCTACAGTGATGTACATGATGTTATTCCTCCCCCTCCCCAAATGCCCTCTAGGATTGTTGTGCCCTAAAACTATTAGATCAATTTCCCCTTTCACCATTCTACTTGGGGAGGGGAGAGGAAATTTGCAAAATCCTGACACCAACTGAGAGCAAACCCCAAAATAAAAAGAAGATAACCAGAAAAATACAGACCTACTTAGTATAAATAGTAAATTCTTTATTGATCTTGGTGGGAAACAAGTTAATTTTTAATGGCAAAGATTATAAACAATGAATATGAAGCACATAAAAATGCACTTACCAATGTATAATATGCAGTATAAACATAACGTTTTGGAGGAAGAAAAAGGGAAATTACTAAAATGATGCATTAAATATTTCCATCACGACAATACTGAGATATTGTTTTTTAAAAATGCCCCATTGACACCCATTTTCCAAACCAGTTGACTAAGCACAATTTAAAAGAATAGTTCAGCTGTAACATACTACTTCTGGCTCTGCCAAGTGTTAGAATATTATTTAGCAAAAATGTAAAATCTACGACAAGGGACTGTTTAAACGGATGCACAGGGCAAAACAGACATTTGATGTTTCTCCTTTGCTTGCCGCAGTGCAAATATTTTTCTGAGATACAAAGAGCCAGAGCTTTTCCTTCAACTAGATGGATTGTTATTAAACATTGCAATGCTAGTCTTAATTCTTTCATTTACAAATATAGTGGAACTATATCTTTTATTTAACAGAGAAAATGCTAATTTGGACCCTACAATAATTAGCATTGATTTTGAATTAGCAGTCGTGAATTTAACCCCCCCTGCAAAGTATTTAAGCAGTTAAAAGGTTGTGTTGTTTTTCTATGCAAATATTGTATAAAGCACTTATTCTAGAACAGAAAGATCTGGGCATCATATGAGGGTTATAGGATCTGAGGTCATTTATCTTGGATCTATTTTTTTTTATTTCATGAAGTTTCTTGAAACTTTCTGTCCATGATGTTTGTTCAATAAGAGGCTTGCCACCACTGATGCAACTTCCACAAGGTGCTTAAAGCGTGTGGGAATACCATTTTAAACAAGGAAAAGAATCTTTTTGCAGGATAGTACAGTTACCCTTCACAACTACTGGCAATCTCAAGAAAAGGTACAGCTAGAACAGAGAATCATAGGGCTGGGAAGGACCATGGAGGTTTTCTAGTCCAACTCCCTGCTCAAGGCAGGATATATTATACCATCCCTGTCAAATGGTTGTCCAGTCTATTTTTGAAAATCTCCAGTGATGGAGCACCCAGTCCAGGAGGAAAGCTATTCCATGGATTAATTGTTTTCACTGTCAGAAAATTTCTCCTTACTCTAGGCTGGATCTCTCTTCAACAAGCTTCCACCCATTACTTCTTGCTGTTCTGCTATTTTAAGGAATTGCATATAGAGTCTATGCTTGTGTCATGGTGTACTGTGTAGCATCTTTTTAGAACTGAATTCAAGGTTCTGCATGAGCACTGGTGAGTTACAAAAATTAACTAACTACAGATTAGTTACAATATTCTCATCAAATTTAAGTGTTGGCAATTTGAAATCAACTACGCCTGTATGACTTTGCAAGATACTCTGTGACATTGCAAGTTACAAGATATATCCTTCACTGGGTCTCATCAGTTTGAAGGATCTTCACATGGCAGCTTTGCTGTGAAAATAAATCATTGATTAGTCAAAAACATTTTGTTTGTTTATTTACATATTGTATAGTCAACCATCTAGTTGAGTTGAAAATGGAAACAGAGCATTAACATTCCTTCCTGCTTCCAAAAGAAGGGCAAAATGTACGGAAATTATGTAGAAAAGGGTAACAAATCTGTTGATATTTAGATAAACAATTTTTCTCCTACAAGAAAATATAGAGAATAAAAAGCAGTCCCTCATTTTACAGAAGAGATAGAATCAGGTTTGAATTTACAGAAGACGTAAGCTTGAAAAATTATCTTAATGGTCAGATATAATCAAATATTCATAATGACTGACATTCATGAGTTATAATAAAAATTTAGTCCAAGCCATGTTGCATTCAGTCCCTAGGAAGCTACATCCAAGTCATATCTGCAGCTTGACATAACTGTTTTCTGCACTTACACACTAATGGCACACAGAAGGATGAGTTAATTATCTCAGAGAGCCTCTAACTCAGTTAATTATAGCTAAACAAAGCCTGTGAGAGAAGTAGAAAACTAATTTGATTGGGAGACTAAATTCATCCAGAGACTAAAAATAGAGAGAGATCTGAATGGTTTTAGAATAGAATAGAGGACAAAGACTGAAAATTCAGGGATCCTAAGGGAAACTGAAAGACCGATAGAAAACTGAAAATTAGAAAAAATAATGTCTGGATATCGTAGATATAGAATTATTTCAAAAGGGGGCCAGACTTAAATGGAAAAGGTTGACGATTGGAAACAGTTTAATAATATATAAATCAATAAAAGATACACAGAGATTAGATTTTGGAGAGAAAATGTAGGAGAAGAGCAGGTAAAACTGGGAGCAGAGTCAAGTGCATCATCAGTTTATATCATTACGTTGCTACAAATGGTCCAAGTACAACTCTCTTAAATTATGTTGACCATTAACTTTTGCCAAATCTATAAATCTTATAAATCTATAAGGAAAGCATCATAAGGGAATTCCTCTCATTGGACTCTTCAGGCAAGGTTGGGCAACCAAGGATGCTTTAACCAATGGAAAAATGTGTAGCTGAAAACAATAGTATCAGCACTAGTCCCCTAGCAATAAAGCAACCTCAGAAATATCATCAAGAAAAATCTGAAATTCTCAATTAACTGAGCACATAAAAAGCACATTTCACACAGCATATATTCACAGCCTTCTTTCCTATTGTGGAATGTGAAAAAAAAACACCTTGCAGAAAGCTTAGCAGAACACTTGCAAGTTTCATCTTCTGACCTATTTTATTATTCTTTATATCTATTTTTAAAATGTTTTTAATACCTACTATAGTCTTTTCCCTTGATGCAGTACCTTCAGTACTATCTTCCTTACATAGTTATATCCCAGTAAAGGAGCACTTCTGGTATCTGTACAAAAGCTAACTAATACTTTATGTTTGTTTATGGGTAAAAAAAGTAATAAAACAAAGAAAATGAATATACTTATTTTAAAGGAAAAAAATGTGAGTTGAATTGCAATACATTTAAAACTAGGGAAGATAACTAAGACAAAAAGCAGCTTGAACTGTTTCTAATATAATGGGTTGCACATTTCAGCATTATACAAACTCACAATTTATTGGCCCTATTTTATTTATGGGTACGAATGAAACAGAAAATTTATTTCGATTTGAATCTAAACAAATGCACTGTGAGTCAGAAGTTTAGCCAAACTAATCTGGGCAGATTGTAATTCAGACAAACTGAAAGTCAAAATATTTGGATGGTTCTAGGTTTTGAATGAAACAAAGGTTGGAGGGTCTTATGGGCAAGTAAGGCAAGACAAATGTCGTTATCCCTCCCTCTTCAACTTCCCCACCTGACATCATTTATGGCATCAGCTGGCAGCTAAGGGGAGGTCCTTCTTTTAGCCATTGTCATTGAATTCCAGCAAGGAATATTCAAAAGGTTTGCCCTGCTCTCTCTATCAATCTTCTTGGTCTTTTTCACGACCCGTCTTCCCTTGTCTGGTGCCATATGCCACCCCAAATGCCCTTTCCTGTTTTTTCCTGTCCCCTCCTGAAACAGCTCTGCCAAAACCATGTGTTCTAGTTCTGTAGCCAGGTCACCTTTTGTGTTTTTGTTTCAGTGATATGGGCATGTACTGCTCAAAAATGTTTGTTCCATTCACAGAAGAGTTCATGCATAGAATGTTTTTCATATTAACCATTTTATTCCACCCTTAGATGTTCCACAGCAGTTATTGTCCTCTCTTGCTTTTCAGAACTTCCAAGAATTTAAAAGAACTGTGATTGTTTCAGTGGATATGCCACAGATGGATAAAGTCTATTGAATCCTATTTCTGATAACTATCACGTATTGGATTAAAGAAGATATGGTAACCTTTTTGTGGCTTTCAGATGTTTGAGGTTCCATGAAAAGTCAACAAGGAAGTAAATGTGAGTAAGCCAGAAATTAGCTCTGCCCTGAATATCCTTGTTGCTGATTTCACCCATGCCCATTCAGATCTGTCTCTTCATCTAACCTTTAAAATATTAATTTATTTTCCAAAGCTCCAGGAGGCAAGACAATGGTAAACAATGGATGGAAATTAATTAAGGAAAGAAGCAACCTGGAATTAAGGAGAAATTTTCTAACAGTGAGAACAATTAACCAGTGGAATGGCTTGCCTTCAGAAATTGTGGGTGCTTCATCACTGAAGGTTTTTAAGAAAAGACTGGACAGCCACTTGTCTGAAATGGTATGGGGTCTCCTGCTTGAGCAGGGGGTTGGTCTAGAAGACCTCCAAGATCCCTTCCAGCTCTATTCTGATTGATTGTTTAATGTTAACTTACTGAATATTGGGGGTCAATAAGGGAATGTCCTTTATTTAAAATAATATTTGAATACAAATATTTATGTAAGCATTAATTAGCAACCACAGTTGAAGATATTCTTAGAGATTGGTATTTTCTTTGGATTCTTGTCATTTAAGAACCATTCTAGACTTACTTTTGCTTGTAATTAGTTTTTGTTTGCTAATTAGCAACTGTAGAATCTTTAGGTTCCCCAAGAATGCTATTTTCCCCTAGAGGAAAATTACCATTAGGAGCTGTATAGATATTTTTTTTTCTGAGACAAAAAACAAACATAGAGGATTAATTAATTGAAGGTAAGGGGTTAAATCTTGCCTATATTGAATGCTGTATAGGAATGAAACAAATAATAGGATTTGTCTCATACTGAGAAAAGCATCCAAATTTCTTCTACTTTTCTGCCCTTCAAAAATAGATTCAGTTGCCTTAAATTAATATTTAACATAATTAGTGCTCAAAGATGAACCTTCTTAATGACAACTTAATGATCTGCTGCATTAAATTCTCTGGTCACACTTAGCTAAAACCAAAACAATGAAGTTAGAAATTCTACAAATTGAAATTGTGGGCTTAATAAAAGTATTAGCTTACAGCTCTGTCTAATGAACAGAACTAAAATGTCCAGCAACCATGAGTGTATTTATTATGCTTATTTATTTGCAGGATATTCTTGCAAGACATATGTAATTAATCATTTAAATACTGGGGGACAGCAGTTTCTAGATCTTCAGTTCATCACAAATGTTAAACTAATTTATTTATATTTATTTATATTTCACATTTCTGAACTGCCCATCAACTGCCTTGGACTCTGGATGATGTATAACAACAACAACAACAACAACAATAATCCTTCAAGCTGACATCAAGCACACGGAAGTCAAGAAAAAGATTAGAAGTGAATACATCAAGAGAGTGAAGAAGATCTTAAAGTCCAAACTCAATGGAGGAAATACCATGAAGGCAATCAACACCTGGGCAATTCCATTCATTAGATACACAGTTGGAATAGTGGACTGGACTCAAGCAGAACTAAAAGCAAGGGATAGGAAGACCAGAAAAATAATGTCAATGAATCATGCCCTTCATCCAGTGACATTGACAGGCTCTACCTACCAAGGCAAATAGATGGGCATGGAATGCTGCAAGTACATCAGATGGTTGAAGAAGGAAAAATGGCTTTGGAAGAATATCTGAAGGACAATGATGAAGATGCGCTGAAATTAGTATATCAGGAAGGCTTACTGACTATTAGAGAGACCAAACTGGCCTACAAGAAAGACCAAATGAAGAACAGAATAAAGGCATTGAAAGACAAAGCACTACATGGCCAGAACATTAAAAAAATAGCTGGGAAAGGAGATAATATCAAGACCTGGCAATGGCTAAGAGCAGGAAAATTGAAGAAAGAGACTGAGGGACTAATTCTGGCTGCACAAGACCAAGTTTTAAGGACAAATGCATACAAAGTCAAAATTGAGAAGACAACAACAGACAGTAAGTGCCGCCTATGCAAAGAAGCTGAAGAAACAGTGGACCACCTGGTAAGTTACTGCAAGAAGATTGCACAGACTGACTACAAGCAGTGGCATGACAAAGTACCAACAATGGTGCAATCTGACACTCATTGTCAACATATTACTTGCAAGATCATCAGGCTCTTGGGATCCCTAAATTAAATAATATTTTTCTCCACATGGGCATGATCTCATATGATTTGGGCAAGCATAGTGCATACTGTAAAATTTGGGAGCAAGAAGATTGAAATGTTAAAAGATTTGAATGAGAAGACTGAAATGTTGTGAAATCTGACACTTTCAAATTCGGCTATATCAGACCTCATCATCATCATCATCATCATTGGTTCTTTTCATATAAGGTGCAGAGGACAGCAAGCTTCTTCCAATAAATCCTATCTGTGGTGCTATCTTTGGCGTCTTCCCTTTGATGTGTATTCTCCGTAAGTCATCTTTTAATGTCTGACACCAAGTTTTGTGTGGTCTACCTCGCCTCCTCTTTCCCTCTGGTGGCTCCCATCATATAGCGTTTTTCAGGTATCAGTGTTCTGACAAGTGAAGAATATGGCCAGCTAGGGGCATTCAATGTTCCGTCACAATGGCCCGCAATTTCCTGGATCCACTCTGCTGCAAAATGTTCTCTTCATTATACCATCATACCAAGTGACATCCAAAATTCTCCATAGGCAATGTTAATGAAACATTGAGCTTTTGTACTGTGTGTATTGTTATTACCCATGTTTTACTGTTGGTTCAATGATTGTCTTATAAAGTTGTAACTTGGTCATTTTATCTATTGTTGGAACTGACCAAACAGGTTGTAAGTGGTGGGATACTGCTGAGGCTTTATTAATTTTGTGTTTGACTTCTGCATCTATGCTGCCATCTTGTGATAAGATGCTACCAAGGTATGTTCTATTGGATGTTGACCAGTTCTGATTAATGTGTTAGGAGAGTGACTCCCAATCAATATGACTTTGGTCTTATCCACACTAATAGATAGTCAAAACAAGTAGACACATAGATAGTTTCATCCCCATGCCATCCTTCCCCATGCCATCCTTTAACAACACCTAACTCCCACAGCATGTCTTATGCCTAAGATTTAACCCATGTAGTAGGCTGTATTGCTGTTATTCTTATCATCTTCTATCTCTCATTTTTCATCTTTCTCAACATCTTTCCTACTATCATCTCTTATTGGTATATTACATATTTATCAATTGTTGTTTGTATCTTACGATTTATTATTGTATCTTATGATTTATGAATTATGACTTATCACTCTGTTGTTGTATATACACTGAGAGTTTATGCACTAGAGGAAAATTCCTTGAGAGTCCAATCACACTTGCTCAATAAAGAATTCTATTCTGTTCTGCTCTGCTCTACTCTACTCTATTCTATTCTACTCTACTCTGCTCTATGCCATGCCATGCCATGCCATGCCATTCCTATTTTTCTAACCTCAGCGTCTAAGTTGGTAGTTAGGTTCTGCAAGGAGGAGCTAGATTCTGACAACAATGTATCAAACCTAGATTGCAAAAAATTGGACTACTCAATGCCATTTAGTGGTTACTCAGATATCTGCAAATAAATAAGAAAGAAAGAAAGAAAATCTAGATATAGATAGATACTGTAGATAGACAGACTGACAAAATATGCCATTATGAAAATTTGCAGAAACCTAAGGATTCTTTGCAGCATTATAACAAATGGTTAACAATAGCCATTTAAGAGCACTCCTTAGAGTGGCCTTCACTGTTTGCTGCAGAAGTACAACTTTCAGTTGGAAAAAATGAGCAGTGCTCTCCCTTTCTCCTATTTTGGGGGTGGTTCCTTCACCCTCACCCTGTCTGCATTACTTAAATATTATTTCACACTGGCAGACTTCTTTTCTACCTTCTGGGATTTCTAAAATTAGCTTTGGAGATGATGCATAATAGGTACTCTTTTCAGTCGGCTTCTTTCTGAATTTTAGTTAGCATTTGCGAAACTTAGATGTTATCAGTAGGCATTTTTCTATTGGTACAGCAACTACATCTTCTTGGGCTGGTAATAAAAGTGTGGTTGCAGTTGCTTTTATTCTTCAAAGCATTCCAGAATAGATCTATATAAAGAATTGCCCGTTTGCTTGTTCCCATGGAGAGGCATCACCAGCAGGATCCTAACAAAAGAAAGTGGATATCTGGCTACCACAGTAAATAGTACTCTTATTTTCAGGGACAATGCATGAAAAACAAAGAGGAAAAAAACAGCCCCATAGGCCCAAGAAATCAATTGTGTTCTGTCCAGTTTTGTTCTCTTACAATACCCCTGGAAATTATTATTATAATCAAGTGCTGTTGCTATTATTTCTAGCAGAGTTTCTTCCTTGTTTTCCCCCCTGTCTCATTCTATTCTTTCAAAAGGCAGCATCACAAAAACTGCTGGCATCTGGACTACCATTTCATATTCTCTGTGTGTCCTGTTATGTATCCTCCAGCTAGGACATTATATATGGGGACAGGTGGCCGAGGAGAGAGGACTAAATATTTACTGCCACAAAATATCTGCAAAAGGGTTTTTTTTTAATAAAGAAAAATCTCTACAATTGTGCCAGGAATAATAAGTATTCTGGAAAATTTTACATCAAAGAAGGTGATGCCATTAGCTTGTAGGAGCCGTGATGGTGTTGTGGTTAGAATGCAGTATTGCAAGCTAACTCTGTCCACTACCACGAGTTCAATCCTGACTGGCTCAAGGTTGATTCAGCTTCCATCCTTCCGAGGTCGGTAAAATGAGGGTCCAGATTGTTGGGGACAATATGTTTACTCTGTTAACCACCACCGCACTATGAAGCGGTATATAATTGTAAATTCTCTTGCTATTGTGGCAAAAATCATAAAAATATTCACTTCGTATACTCAGGATGAAGTTCTCAAGAAGCTGAGGATGAAGAGGGCAATTTTTTTGACTCAGCCATACTTTAAATATTCTTCTGGGGCTATTATTATTATTACTATTATTATTATTATTACTATTATTATTATTGCTGTTGTTGTTGTTATGTTCTTGGTTCGCTTGCAAGGATGAAGATGCATGGTGAATTCAATAGTTCTTTATTCCTCTCTTGTTTTTCACAACTAACAACAACCCAGCAAGAGCAAAAGGCACGCAGGCCTTTTTATATGACCAGAAACCCAGACAGTGTCAGCCAATAGGAACAGAGTGCTTTCGTGCCTTGTGCATGCGCACAAGGTCAGTGCCGCTCTGTCTGGTCTTGGACAAGCACCCCTGTTGGAATTGTTCTCTTGTAGTTTGTGGATTGTTAGGATACCCCCGGTCATTCTCCTTGTCTGGAGCACTCTCTGTTCTTTGTGAATACTGTGGATACCCCCGGTGTGACTCCTATCTGGAGTGATGCTGGATGTGTGGGATGACCCCCTATCCCATGAATTCCTGTCAGGAGCACTTGAGGAACCTTGTGATGAATCCCCGATGACCTCAGCAGCGTCTGTTGCAATCCAGTGATACTGGTTCCCAGAATGCATATTATAATCCTTCCCCCCCCCAGAGCAGAGCCAGGAGTGGAAGAATGAGAGTCCAGTCTCCAACGCAGCTGGTCTATGTGTCTGTGCAGAACATGGCCGTCTTCCAAGGTGACTTCGTATGACAGCGGCCCAGAGACCTTGCAGACCACAGCTGTTACCCAGAGATGACCAGGCCCATAGTTTCTTGCCCAAACTGGATCGCCCACCTGGAGTCTCCTAGGTGCCTGCAGTTGTGACAACTGTGAAGCCACCCTGTCAGGGTGCAGCCTGTCCAATTTAGTGATGAGGCGGCGATCCCCTCGTAGTTCAGTAGGGCTCTTCCCTGTGGCTGTGCATGGTGTGGTGCGGTGTGCAAGAAGGAAATCTGCTAACCTGTGATGCCAGTTACCATAAGTCAGTTTCTTATGGTAGGGCATCTTTGGTCGTGCGCACCATCCTTTCTGCCAGTCCATTGGAAGATGGATGAAAGGGAGCCAAAGTTGCATGGCGGATCTGGTTGGCCTGAAGAAAAGCCTGGAACTCAGAAGAGGTAAATTGAGGACCATTCTCGGAAACCAGAACATCTGAAACGCCGTGTGATGCAAAAATTCCTCTGGCAGTAGTAGTGGAGGGAACAGGAACAACCTCTAGCCACTTGGAATGGCTATCAACAACAACCAGGAAGAATTGCCCCTGAAAGGGCCCAGCGTAATCTATATGCACCTTAGACCATGGGGATTGAGTTTCCTCCCACCTATGTACTGGGGCCTGAGGTATTTCAGGCCGGGACTGTTGGCACACTTGGCACCCGTGTACCTGGGCCTCGATGGCATTGTCGAATCCAGGCCACGAAAGATGGCTACGCGCAAGCACTTTCATCCTGACTATACCAGGATGTCCCTCATGCAGAGAGATCAAGATTCTAGACCTCAGTGAGGCTGGGATCACTACCCTGCTACCCCATAGCAGGCAACCCTTAAAAGTGGACAACTCATGCTTTTTGTGCCAGAAGCTTTGGAACCCAGTATCTGGGCACTTGTCAGGCCAACCTGATGAAACCCATGTTAGCATGCGTGTAAGCGTGTGATCAGTGGCAGTTTCTGCAGCCACATCCCTAGCATTGAAGGGAGACTCAGGCAACTCCTGAATCGACAGAATATTGATGGCTGGAGCAGGATCTGGTTCTACTTGGTTCAGTGGTAATCTGCTCAGGCCATCTGCATGGCCCATCTCTTTTCCTGGTTTGTGAATTAATGTATAGTCATATGCTAACAGGAAAATGGACCATCTCAGCATACGAGGAGAAATGATGTGCGGGGTCTGTCTGTTAGTGGTAAACAACCCCAGCAGAGGCTTATGGTCAGTATAGACCATGAAATGGCGGCCATACAAGAAATCATGAAATTTCTTGATGCCAGCCACTATAGCCAAAGCTTCTCTGTCAATTTAAGTGTAATTTCGCTCTGCAGAAGACAGAGTCCTTGAATAATAAGCCACAGGGACCTGCGTCCCATCAGCCTGCAGATGACTGAGTACAGGTCCAACCCCATAAGGAGATGCATCTCATATGATGTAAACAGGCAGTTGCTCATTGAAATGAGCTAAAACAGCATTGGAAGTGAGCAAGGCCTTAACCTCATTGAAACTCTTTTCATGGACCTTAGTCCACTGCCAAGGAACTTGCTTGTCTAGAAGCCTATGTAAAGGTTCTGCCACAGCAGCTTTATGTGGGAGGAAAGCATGGTAAAAATTTAATCCCTAAAAATGCTTGCAGATCACTCTTAGACTTAGGGCTTGGGGCCTGCTGTATAGCTTTCAATTTAGTTTCACCAGGGTGGATGCCTTGAGCATCAATCCTGAATCCTAAGAAGTCAGTAGAAGTGACTCCTATCTTACATTTATCCTTCTTTAGTTTAAGGCCTGCTTTCCGAAAATGAAGCAAGACAGCCCTTAATCTTTCTGCTAAATTTTGAGATGACTCCCCAGCAATGAGGACATCATCAAAGTATGGACAGACCCCATGAATACCTCGAAGTGTGCTTTCCATGACACTTTGGAATATGCCAGGGGTTACATTTACCCCAAATTGCAGTCTTTTGATCTTAAATGCCCCTCTGTGGGTTACAATAGTCTGAGCCTCTGCAGCTGCCTCATCAACAGGTAGCTGTTGATAGGCTTGTGCCAAGTCAAGCTTTGAAAAAATACGCCCCCCTTTTAGGGAGGCCAGGATGTGACTTATCACAGGTACTGGATAAGCGTGCTGCTGCAAAGCCTTATTCAGTGTGCACTTGTAATCTGCACATATACGTATGTCCCCATTAGCCTTTAAAGGCGTTACTATGGGGGTTTCCTATGGGCTTGAGTCCACAGGTTCCAGAATGCCTTGTTGGAGCAATTTGTCCATCTCAGCATCAATCTTCCCTTTTAGGGCAAAAGGTACCCTCCTCGGTTTAACCCTGATGGCTGTGATGGTTGGGTCTAAGTGCAGTGAAATGGGAGGCCCTTGTAGGATCCTAACTCTGAACTGAACACATCTGCAAACTCCCTGCAAACTTCTGCAAGACTTAACATTTGCAAATGGTGCAGCCCAGTCACCTGGATTCCTAGAGCCTCAAACCAATCGAGTCCAATAAGACTTGTACGTTCACCCCCAACAACCACCACATCTAGGGGACCCTCAAAATCCTTATACTGTACTTTAAGGGTGGCCTCCCCATTAACACACACCATAGAATTTTGAAATATGTGAGTATTAAATTGGATGGCCTGAGTTTAACTCGAAGGCCAATGCTGCTGCATATTCTTTTGAAGGTATCACTGGAGATAATGGAGAGAACGGACTCAGTGCCCAACTCCATGGATAAGGGAACCCCCGGCAATCTTATGTTAAGGGACAGTTTCTTTTTAAATGGCTTATGTGTTCCTGTCCTTAATATGCTTTTGCATGATGCTCAGAAGCCCAGCCTATGTTGGCTGGGGACCCTGGTACCTTTCAGATGCAATTCTTCACGAGGTTGGATCTTCTGTTAACTCAAACAGATGGACACTATGTGGCCTTGCCTGCCACATGCTCTGCAAATGGTGGAACAAAACCTGCAGTCGGCTCGCTTGTGACGACCTCCACATCCGAAGCATTGAAGAGATGCTGGAGCCTTGTCCGGACGTTCCTTCGGCCTCCTTTCAGCTGGCTGGGTAAGTCTATTCACCTCTTCTTCAGGATCCGTGTCTGATCCTTCTTGAGCATCCTCTTGATGGACTGTAGCTGTTTCCGTAGAGCTTCTGGTGAGCCGTAAGATTTTCACAGCTCCGCCTGCTGCTTCCTCAGCTGTTACTTCTCGTAGCGCATCTTGGAATGAGACCTCTTCCTTAGCAAAAATCTTCTGCTGCAAGTCTCTGTTCCTTAGCCCAGACACGAATCTATCTCACAGTCTCTCTTCTAAGTCTTTAAACTGACAAGGCCTGGCTGCTCTTCTTAAGGCCACAATGAAATCGGTAGCTGATTCTCCCTGCTTCTGGTCCCTCTGTTCAAATGCATGCCTCCAAGCAATGACAGACAACTTTGGCTGGAAATGTTTCTTCAACAGCTTGTTCAAGTCGGTATATGCCACTGATTCCAGAGGTGCAAGAGCCACCAGGTTTTCTGCAATTTCAAAAGCTTCCTGTCCACACACACACACACACAACAGAGTTGCAGCCTTCAAGCCATCTTCTCTAATTTGGTTTACACAGAAATAATTCTCCACCCTGACTACATAAGAATTCCATCTTTCAGGGTGTGAGGTATCGAAGTCAGACAACCGCCCAATCTATGCCATTTTAGCTATGAACTTCACCACTTGCTCCTCTGCAAACCTTCTTAAGGGAAAGGGTCTTGTAGCCAAACTCATCCTCCAGCGACTCTGTACTGGCAGGCTGAAACACTGATTTAGATGCCGTCTTCCCTCTGCAGATTCTTTAAGTAAGTCCTCAAAACTTCTTCCTTTTGTTTGCAGAAGATCCCATCCTCGTCGCCAATGTTACGTTCTTGGTTCGCTTGCAAGGATGAAGACACATGGTAAATTCAATAGTTCTTTATTCCTCTCTTGTTTCTCACAACTAACAACAACCCAGCAAGAGCAAAAGGCACGCAGGCCTTTTTATATGACCAGAAACCCGGACAGTGTCAGCCAATAGGAACAGAGTGCTTTCGTGCCTTGCGCATGCGCACAAGGCCGGTGCCGCTCTGTCTGGTCCCGGCAGCTTTTAGAATGCCCGGGACCATTTGCAACAATTCTGGGCCTGCTGAGTTCCCTCATCAGGCCCAGGACACAACAATTATTATTTTACAAAATGTCAAGCAAACACTATAATAAGTACCAGGGCATCCACAGGGAATGTTGAAAAGGACACATGGCAGCCCCAGTTATGCAATGGGCATAAAAGAGAATGGTTGGTTAATCATGTGGCAGTGACCAGCATTTTAATATTTTTGAACCCTATCTCTCTTACCGCTTAGGAATTCCTGTTAAATATTTTATTTTTCCAAAATGTTAGGAGCAAAAGAAAGGCACTGACTATGTTACCGGTACATCAACTAAGCCATGATCATGCATAATCGTCTATGGGTAAAAATCCAAAACATTCACAACACACATACACCAAAACACACCATCTGGCATTGTCTTATAATATGAAAATAATCTACACGAGTCTGAGAACAGAATAAACTATAAATTAGAAGAAAGGCTAGAAGTAGCAGGATAGCAAGAAGGGGAGAAATTGATCGATCCTTTTCTGCTGATTTAAAATGAGATTATGTTTCTTCAAAAGTTACTAAAAATAAACAGGTTGCTTAAGTGGCACAAAGGGGTAAATTCTTCCTAGATAATGTTACTTTCCATTAACACCTTTATGTTAATTTCAATTTTCAGTCCCTAGAAAATGCTTTTAATCATCCACTTAAGGTAATTTCCTGTGTAAGTGGTTGTAAAATAACTAGGCAACTCTGTACTCAGTTAAGGTTGTCATTTCAAAGATGTTTCCTTATCTAAACAAAGAAATAGAATGACCATAAGCAGACAAAAAAACAGTGGCAACTTCTCCTAGTGAAAAGCTGGCAGGTAGCATCTGAAATCTCCCTTCCCTTCCCTTCCCTTCCCTTCCCTTCCCTTCCCATCCCATCCCATCCCATCCCATCCCATCCCATCCCATCCCATCCCATCCCATCCCAGCAGGCAAGTAGTTGGCTGATGCTAGGTGGGTAAGGGAGTGAGAGATTATGAGAGTGGCTGAGAAACTGTCATGGAATGTTCAAAATGAGGATCATGTGACCACAGCATCAGCTTGACTACAGCAGCAGCAGCCTAAGGCAGTCACAGCTGTCCCCACATATCAAGAGTCATGGGCCCTGGATTTTGAACTCATTCTGTAACCCACTTGTTTGTTCAAAAAGTATTGCCCTATGATGTGCAGTTTCACCCAGTTAAAGGTTACAGAATGAAAGTTTTAGTAGTATATATGTTTACATGGCCAGCTTTTTCTTTGACTGTCCTGCCTCTCCTTCTTCAAATACAGTACTATCTTAATACACTTTGCCCGTGTTTTTCTTTGAATTGCCACACTTTTAAAAGAATTTCTGCAGGTGCTGGAGATTTCATGGTACAATTCTTGCCTAACTCACATTATTACTCACAAATTGCCATTAGGACTAGATCAAAATAATATCACAATTACCATGATTATTTGATAGGGAAACAACAATATTCTTCTGTCAGCTGGAAACCTCTCTATTTATTTCTTTATTTCTTTAATCTATTTCTGTGGTGTTTTCCAGGGTTGAAACATTCAGATAAAACACAATTAAAATAAAAGGGGGATTCATTAAAAATGCAAGAAAATGAAATTACAATATATTTAAACATTTTAATATGAAGCATATGTAAAAGAAGGGAAAGAAGGCGAAATCACATAAAATATTTAACAGTTCTTAAAATTAGGAAAGCATTTGTTTCTTAGGATAAAAAAAGATATTTACAGTGTGTATATAATACTTTTCATTTCCATAAAGTCTTGTTAACCATAGTAATAAAAAGGTAAAATCAGTGGAAGACTATGTATTGCAAAATATTTACTAAACAGCCAGCTCCATACAAGTGCTTCATTCATGAGGTATGAGAGCTCCAGTGTAGATAGCAGTTTTGAATACTTGTTAGAGTAACATAAATTTAACTTCATTTCATTTCCTCTTCGTAAGATTTTTCCATTTCTCCTCTCCATCAATAACCAAGCAGCATTGTACTTTGGTAATTTTTTCTTCCTGAACCATGTGGTTCTTTTTTTCTGCATCTCAGGAGCTGCAGTATGTATTTAAGAATAAAACATTGGGACCTGCTGATTCAGTGACCAAATCTCTACAATTTCTCCATGAAATTTTTGAGAAATGATTCTGCCCAGATTGACCACTAGATCTTCCGAGAAGAAATAACCCCCCAAAAAGACCTAAAATAGAACCACTGTCTTTGAGTTTGTTTGAACCAAGGAGTTTCCAGAGCAAAGAAAACATATACGGCAGGAAACAACACTAGCAAAAGTATGCTCTAATAGTAGTTCAAAACATTACCAAGACATTCTCAAACAGCTTAAAAATTGGGTAGGAAAAGAGGTGCCTTCTTCACAACTGAATGAAATGTTTGAGAATATGTAAGACAAAGGGTTTGGGGGTGGGGTTGCTTTGACTGTGGCTTGACTTGTTATAAGGGCTTGCGTACCTTAGTAATGGTGCTATGATATTCACTGGCATAGTCTATCAAGGTGGACAGTTCTCTGTTGAGGTGGCAGATTAGGGTGAGATGCCAGACTAAGACATTTGGGCAGCACTAATATGGTACAGTGTTGGTAATGGAGAATCACATTTTTGTGATAACAATAACCACACTATGCAGGAGGAAGTTCTATATTTTGCTATGAAAATGATACAGTACAATGAACTTCAATATATTACTTAAAGATGAGACCTTTATGTTGAAAGGCATTTAGCGGGCTACCAGGAAAGACATGAAGATTCTTCACAGTAGAGTTGGCATTTATGATATAATTGGAGAAAACCTCACTGTTGCCTAATTGTGAATGTAGACACATAGGAAGCTATAAAGAGCTTTATATTAGAACATGGAATGTACATCTTATGAACCAAGGAAAACCAGAAGTGATTAAGTATGAAATGGAGCCTATCCAAGTTGATTTAATGGATGTTAGTGAGCTCAAATGTACTGACTTTGGGCACTTTGAATCTGACAGTCACATAGTATACTCTTCTGTAAATTAAAATCAAAGATAAAATGAAGAAGCTTCCCAGACCCATAATGAAATACAGTGCAGTCAATGAACACTTAATTTCTATTTGGCTTTCAGAAATGTCCATCAATACTGTTAAAGGATTCAACAAGCTGTTCTACTATCTCAGGGATGGAAATGCAGCTGGTCCATTGTTAGCAAATGCTGTAACTCTAAATATTGCCATTGGGTTATAGATGATATTTATTTCTTAACACAGAGTATATTAAAAATTCAAATTTTATATTGATCAAGAAGCAATGGTCCAAAAAGAACAAGGAGAAACAGAATGGTGAAAATCATCTGTATGACAAGGATGCCTACTTTTGCTATGCCTTTTCAATTTATATTTTGGAAAACAAAATATCAAAGAAGCTCAACAGCTTGAAGCAAACATAGTCATGAAAATTGGCAGAGGTTTCATCAATGAGTTGGTCACCAATGATACCACATGATTGCCTCAAAGTGAAGATGATCTGAAACATCCAGTTATCAAGATCAAGGAACTTAGTCTCAAAACAGGTCTGTACATTAATGTGTGAAACAAAAAGATTCTAACAACTGGTAGCATCAATAATTTCCCCCTCAAGAGAAGAAAAAATAGAAATAGTACACAATTTCAGCTTGCTTGGATCAATAATCAATAATGAGATTACATTAAAAAAACAAATGATGAGTCGTCCTTGTAGAAAACAACAGTGAAGGACCCAGACCCAGCATTTTCAATAACATCATATCGATGTGAAAGCTGGACACTGAAGAAACAAGACAGGAAGAAAATAGGTGTTTTTAAATTATGGTCCTGTGAAACATGCTACAAGTATTATGGACTGCCTGATAAACAAATTGATCAATACTGAAGAAAATCTAAGTTTTTCTTAGAAACTCAAATGATAACACTACAACTTTCATATGTTGGAATCATCACATGAAGGGGAAGTTTATTAGAGAAAGATAATTCTTGGCAAGGCTGACGGAAAATGCAAAACAGGAAAAGTGGTGATGTGATGGATTGACATAATAACAACTGATGTGGATTCCACTGTAGCAATGATTACAATAGTCATTGATTAAGACTCATGAGCTTATTCACATTTATGACCGTTGTATCACTCCCACAGTCACATGGTCGTAACTCAGGCACTTGGCAACTGGCTCATCTTTATGAGGGGTTGCAGCAGCCTCCAGTCATCTAATTGTTATTTGTGACATTTTTTGCCAATTTCTGGCAAAAAACCCACCCATTGGGAAAGTTGGATTTATGACTTTATGACTGCATGACTTACTTAACAACCATATGATTTGCTTAACAACCACCATAAAAATTGTTGTAAAATCAGGTCTGACTTATGACTACAACAATCTATGGCAGAAACTCTAGTCCAAATTGTGGTTGTAAATCAAGAATTACTTGTAACAACACATTTTGGAATAACTATCCATCAGTTACCATAAGTCAACATTAATTTAATAGCAACTAGCAACAATGCAGATTGTTTGTCAATTATCAGCTTGCAGAATTAGAATTTGCAAGGTCCT
Organism: Bothrops alternatus; assembly: GCA_034064705.1. Taxonomy (NCBI): domain Eukaryota; kingdom Metazoa; phylum Chordata; class Lepidosauria; order Squamata; family Viperidae; genus Bothrops; species Bothrops alternatus. The sequence goes on from JARGCV010000081.1 coordinate 21,237,141, forward strand.
TTGCTGATTAAGCAACTGTTGAATTTTAGTTTGATTCATTATGTTACAAACATTTGATACCTAAAGTGATTACTGATTACATATAAGGATATACATATAAGGATATATACGGTAAGTGAAGGTTAAAGCTTCAGCTTCTGACAGCTTCAGCTTCTGATATCCATTGGAAAGATTCCTTAGTGACCTGTATACTGGGACCATCTTCTCCTTATTGCCATCCCCATTAACTTATAGCAGACATGTCAAACTCAAGACCTAAGGACCAGAACTGGCTTGCGATGGATTTAGATGGCCCTCCTTTGAGCCTGGCATCTGCCGTGCAGTGGATGGGACCTGGTCTGTAGGATGAAAGGTGGAGAGATGGGAATGTGGAGCAGCACAAGTTGAGCATCAGAGGGGACCGGCTCCAGGTTGCCCTCTCTGCTGTGTGGTAGGGCTGGAAAGGGGAATGTGGCACTCATACCAAATGGAGAGCCACAGCCTGGAATGGCTGGGTACCTGGAGATGCATGAGCCACCCCATGGAGAAGGATGCCTGTGGCCTGCACCCTGATGCATGGGGCTGACAGAATGCCATGGCCCAAGCAGAGAGGAGGCCAGGCACGGCCCTTCCTGGAGGAAGATCCGGGTGCCCGGTTAGTGTTGATGGTCCCCCGGGCTGCCCAGAGCCCTGGGCAGTGGAGGGCAAGTGCCCATCCTTGCCCTCAAGCTCCCAAGGCATGGGACCTCATATCCCAACCCAGCCCCACTTCCCTGCATTTTCCTCTTTGAGGCTGCTGCTATGCTTGCTTTCCTTGGGGTAAGAAGAGGCTTCTTTGGTGGATGACACCCTGGTCTCGCCTTTCTTCACCTCAATGTGAGCATCATTGATCTGGCCAGGCCCACCCAGCCATGTCCATCCAGCCACACCTACCCAGCCATGCCCACCTGACCCTTTGTGGGAATCATAATGCTAATATGGCCTTCAATGAAATTGAGTTTGACACCCCTGCCTTATAGTCTTATTTTCTCTTTGGGCTCTGGATAAATATTCAGAAGAATAATTTTAAGTATTTTACTGTGATAGGAAGACTGCCAAAGTAAGAAGCAAATGATCCCCATCAGGCTCTCAGTGTGTTTTGCCATAAAGGTAGGACAGTTTCTTTTCCTAAGAGTTTACATTTAGGAAAAGCTATCCCTCGACTTTAATCCTAGAGTTTAATAGTTAGTTAAGACTAGTGGTGGGATTCAGATATGTGAACAACCAGTTCTCTGTGTGGATGCGACTTCCAGAAGTCCATTCTAGGCCTGGGCAACAAAAAAATAGCTACCAGTTCTGCCAAACTGGTGTGAACTGGCTGAATCCCACCACTGGTTAAGACCCTTCCTGGTATCTGGAAAAGAAGAAAAAAACCCTTAAAGCTATATACTTTGGCTGCAAGCCTTCTCACCTGGTCATAGTGAAACTTGACAGCTGCTCTGCTGTAAGTAAGTAAGCAAAAGCAAAGGTGTCAAAGTTGGTGGCAATTGCCCATGTCATAGGGATGGCAATAGCAGCATCAGCCTTTTTTCTGGTTGCCCTCTTGGGTTTTCAGAAGAACTTTTCAAATATACCTGGGGTTACCAAGATTTAACCTGGAACCTTTTGCCTGTTCTGGGCTTACATTAAATTACATTTCTGTTTTTCTATTACCAGTTCTAATGTGGTAAGAATTTTAAAAGCAAATCTTTAAAAATATTCAGACTGCTAAGTTCTTGGAGAAAAAGGTCATTTGATGCTTCTAGGCAAGCTCCAGTAATCAGCTGTAATAAGGCTTAGTAAAGAATGAAAAATAATTAAAGAAGTCTGCACATCATTTGATACTAATTTACTTGGCACCCTGCAGGTTCACACAGACAAAAGCCCTTTAGACAAGAACGTGTGTGAAAATATCCAATATATTTCTGTTTTTCATACTTTGATAGGGAGTTGAAAGTAAAGGGGCCTTGTAGGACCTATGTGTTTGAGTATACATTTCAGATATTCTACTTATTCACAATATGTAGACTTGTGATGTTTAAACTGTGTTTAAGAGTCAACAAGCACTTTGGGTATAGACACAAACTGAGCAGAAAATTCACTAATACATCACTCCAGAATTGGTAGCATATGCCTAATCCAAAAGATAACATTAGATAACTCTTATTAAAGTTTTAAACTGCATTTTAGAAAAACTAAGTAATCATGATTGTAAACCACTTTTGATCTCCATTCTTTAGAACCAAACCCAAACTATGCAAATTGTCTGAAAAGTATATAATGACATATAAATAAGAACTCATGTCAAAGTGACATGCTATTGTGTAATAATAAGAACAATATCATGGTTCTACTACTGTTCTTTCCTGTAATATAGGTCAGTGGAAGTCTAATGGTTGATCACCTGAAGATCAAAAGTGTGTATAAATTGATTTCATGAAGCTGAACATCGTTTGGTGAGTATGTAACCTGCTTGGTGATATCAGAAAACATGGAAATTCTGTTTGCAGTAGAATATGTGTAATGAGCCTCTTATATAAAATCTTATCTAATACCGATGTCTTATCCCCTGAAGGAGACTATATAACACGACAGTTCATTTTTATTTTTTTCAGAAATACCTTGAATTTTTTCAGTTTAGCAAGAGGTATTTTGCAAAATCTTGTCTGAATAGCCTGCACTGCTGTTTGTAAGAACCCTGCATACTTCATAATGTTCTTGAACAATAATAGACTTGAGTGTTGTGCTCTATAAGCCAATGTGTTGTAGCAAATAGGTTGATGATCTAGGAGTTGGGAGATCCAGGCTCTATTCTATATTTAACCATGTAGATTGGGTTAATTTTAATCCAATCATATTCTTATAGCCACAGGATTGTTATTTTAGAGGTAAATAGGAAGATAGTAATAGGAAGAACATTATACTTTCATGAATTTCTGAATAAGAGATAGAAGAAAAGTCTAATAAATACAATTTAAGATTGAAAGCAGTGCTGGAAGCATCCAAATATCTTTCATACTTTATGTACAGGGTCTCTAACAGAATTTATAAGCAGTGGGTTGGTCTCAGGTAATGTCCTGGTAATTTCCAGAACAATATATTTCAAAATAAACAGAATGTGGTTTCAGATACATAATCTGCATGTATTCCTGTACATGTTCTATTTGGTGTGTTTGTGTGTGTGTGCCTGTGCATTTTATAGCCTTATAGGTGAGTGAAATCTACAATGAATTTTAATTCTTTTGTTTGTTTGCTCTCTTCTCTTACTTTCTCTTACTTTCTTCTTTCATAAGGGTTCACAGCAAAAGGGACATCTGATAGGACATACGTCTTTAGAGAAAACATTTATTTAGGAAAATAACAATATAATATGAAGTTTATGAAGAAAATTCTAAATTACATCTCAAGAACTATGCTTCGGCTTCTTTTAATTACTGTATATAATAATAATAATATTTATTTGTTTAATTTATTTATTTGTTTAAACTTATATCCGCCCTTCTCCCAAGACCCAGGGCGGCTCACAACAAGAATACAAGTGAAAACATAATATAAAATCAGTTAAAATTACCAATTACTATATAAAAACTAGATAATTCACCACACTCATACAACACACAATCACAGTCAAAGGCCCAGGGGCAGAGTGCAGCTCACACGCGCCAAACCTGTCTGCATAAATGTGTCTTCAACAGTTTTCGGAAAGCTAGGAGGGAGGAAGCAGTACGAACCTCTGAGGGAAGCTGATTCCAGAGGGCTGGGGCAGCAACGGAGAAGGCCCTAGCCCTAGGCCCCACCAGATGACATTGTCTAACAGACGGGACCCGTAAGAGGCCAACCCTATGTGCCCTAACCGGTCGCTGGGATTAATAATAATAATAATAATAATAATAATAATAATAATAATAATAATAATAATAATAATAATAATAATAATAATAATAATAATAATAATAATAATGTTGGAAGGGACCTTGGAGGTCATCAAGTCCAACCCCCTGCTCAGGCAGGTAACCCTATACCATTTTGGACAAATGGCTGTCCAGTTTCTTCTTAAAAACTTCCAGTGTTGGAGCATTCACCGCTTCTGGAGGCAGGTTGTTCCACTGGCTAATTGTTCTGTCAGGAAATTTCTCCTTAGTTCTAGGTTGCTTCTCTCTTTGGTTAGTTTCCATACATTGCTTCTTGTCCTGCCTTCAAGCACCTTGGAAAATAGCTTGACTCCCTCTTCTTTGTGGCAGCCCCTGAGATATTGGAACACTGCTATCATGTCCTCCCTTGTCCTTCTCTTCATTAAACTAGACATACCCAATTCCAGCAACCGTTGCTTATATGTTTTAGCCTCCAGTCCCCTAATCATCTTTGTTGCTCTTCTCTGTACTCTTTCTATAGTCTCAATATCTTTTTTACATCATGGTGACCAAAGTGGTATTAATACTTCATGTGATCTTGATTCTATCCCTCTGTTAATGCAGCCTAGCACTGTGTCGGCTTTTTTGGCAGCTGCAGCACACTGCTGGCTCATATTTAAGTGATTGTCCACTAGGACTCCAAGATCCCTCTCACAGTTACTACTATTGAGCAAGGTACCCCCTATACTATATCTGTACATTTGATTTTTCTTGCCTAAATGTAGAACCTTACTTTTTTCACCATTGAATTTCATTTTGTTAGATAGCGCCCAGTATTCAAGTCTGCCCAGATCCTCCTGTACCTAAGCCTGTCTTCTGGAGTGTTGGCTATTTCTGCCAGCTTGGTATCGTCTGCAAATTTGATGAGTTCCCCATCTATCCCCTCATCCAAATTGTTGATGAAGATGTTGAAGAGCACTGGGCCCAGAACAGAGCCCTGGGGCACCCTACTATACACAAGGTACATATGTCACCTATCTTTCAGCCAGATAATATAGAATAGAATCATGGAATTAGAAGAGAACTTGGAGATTTTCTAGTTGAGCCTCCTAATCGGTTCAGGAATTTTTATTACATCCCATACAAATGGCTGACCTATGTCAGCCTATTCCACTACTTAATAGATCTCACAGTAGAGAAATTCTTCTCTGATAAGAGTTCACCCATAAGTGTCCACCCAACTTCTTTTCTTGCTCTAGGGTGCAATGGAGCCTTAATTCATAGTCTCTGCTCTGTGACTTCCCTTCATGCATTGGAAGACTGCTACCATGTCACTCTTCAGCCTTCTCTTTCTTAGACTGAACATATCAAGTTCCTTCAACTGTTCTTAATCGGAATAAGCTTCTAAGTCTATTACCATTTTTGGGGCTTTCTTGTGCAGTCTTTCCAGTTCCCCAGGGTCCCTTTTGATATAAGTTATCATCAGGTTAACTTGGGCTAAACCTTCTCACTTGTGTATATGGCTTTCACCCAAAAATGCTTCTTTCATAAAGTAAAGTAGTTCTAAGACAAAACCAGCAGCATGGTCATTTTCCTGCTTTAAGAAAAACATGATTATGGGGTCTCTACAGTCTTCTCAATAAAACTTTTGCAGCAGAAGCTTCCACAAAACTAACAATAAACTAAATAAATAAACAAATGCAATCAGAAAAGCATTTAAAGATAATTGAATTGTGCCTGCTACAATTACCCCTGCAAATGTACTTTGAGTCTTTCTATGACCTGATAGATCTAATTGGTAAAAATTTTAAAAGGATAATGCACCAATAAATACAGGATCTATACTTAAGCAGTGCTCTAATGGGTGATTATTAATAATAACTTTCACTCTTCCTTTCTCTGCCAGAGGATTCAGGAAGAGGCTGAAGCTGCTATGTATAAGAAAATGATTCAACCTTTTGCAGCTGAATCACAAACTGAGCTAATTAGAGTCTGCTGAATTAGAACATTTATCCTCAACCAGTGGGTTGTCTCTGGAAATTTCAGTGTTTTTCATTAGATCTAAGTGAAACCATTTGGATAGTTTACTGCTGTGCTCTGTCTTCCATTAGAAGGCTGAATGCACTTAAAGATGCAAGTTTCAAACAGATTTAGTGGGATTCTCTAAAGCAGGGGTGTCAAACTTACTATGTCACGTGTCGTGATGTATTATGACTCTTTTTGCATTGCCGGCAATGGGGTGGGCGCAGTTTCGGTATGATGAAACTGGCCCGCCGGCCAGCAGTTTAATACCCCTGCTCTAAAGGCAAGTAGAACAGGATGGCTTAAAGCTATTGTTCCATTGACAGAAGAAGATACTGCATGAATGGACCATGATTCTATCAAGGTTTCTGTAAGTAGTAGAAGATCCAAAGGTAAGCTTCCATTCATAGGACATAAACATTCATTGACTGAAGGCTTCTTCCAAATCTGAGAATGAAAGTATGGCCCATTGATTTCTCTTTTCTTCTGAAGTTCTTTTGAACATCCTTGAATTCTTTCCAGAAATTCTTTCAATTTTGCATGGAACATTTGAAGGAATCCCAAAGGATTGAGAAGAAAGTAGGAACTGAGATTTGGAAGCTTGTGAAACTCTACTCACAGGGGATTATATTCAACCTTCTAGCTTAGTTCCTGGGATTAGTGACTATGGTGCTAATTTTAATTTTCATTATGAAAATAGCCAAATTCTCATGCTCCAGATGAAACTGCTAACCTCTATGGTCTAAAAAGAGAGAGAGAATTTTAAAAAAAATCCCAAGAATATCTAAATTGTGAGGCAGGAAGAGGGATAACTGCATATGACCACTTTAACAATTGATACAAATACTTTGATAACTAAAATATAAACTTTGGTCATCATTGTAAAGATACTTAAATTTGTCAAGTTGAATGTAATACTATATGGCTTTCTGCAAGTATGCATAACACAAAATAGTGTTATAGTTTCCTATGTTGGGGATAGGCAGATTTTTGAGAAGAAGACATACTGCAGAGGTCTTCAGACTTGGCCCTTTTATGACTCGTGGACTTCAACGCCCAGAATTCCTTAGCTAGCATGCCTGGTTGAGGAATTCTGGGAGTTGAAGTCCATGAGTCATAAAAGGGCCAAGTTTGAAGACCCCTGACATACTGCCTCACAACATTGTTTTATTTTTTATTTGTATCCCATCTTTATTATTTTCACCAACAACTCAAGGTGGCAAACATATCTAAAACACCTTTTTTTTCCTATTTTCTCCACAGTAACTTCTCTGTGAGCTGGGTTCAGCTGAGAAAGAGCGACTAGCCCAAAGTCACCCAGCTGGCTGTCATGCCTAACTCAGGACTAGATATTACAGTCTCCCACTTTCTAGCCTGGTACCCCAACTACTAGACCAAATTGCCTCTCAAACATCACTGCTTGTTCATGAAATATCTTCAATGATAGGAAGCCAATCAGAAGTTACCTGATGTAATGATTTGTGAGAATGACTTTAGGAGAGAAGACTAGACAATCGTTGTGCAAAAGATATCTCACCTCACAGAAGCAAAAGGGGCATGAAAAGTGTTTCAGAAGAAGTCATCCAGTTTTCTGAAAACGAGGGGAGAAGTAGTACTTTCAGATGGGCAAGATCCTGTTATTGCAACCTTAAATAAAGATAGGGTTAGTAGTCATGGTTTGTATTTCTGGTACGGGCTAACTTGAAGGATTTACACACATTTATCAGGAGGCAAATGGATAAAAGTTGCTGTTTACTGCCCTCTTTACCCATGGTTCTGTACTCTGTACTTCAGTAGAAGGGGGTCAAACTATTTTCCAAAGGTCCAAAAGGCAAGACAAAAAACAATGGATGGAAACTAACCAAGGAGAGAAGCAACCTAGAACTAAGGAGAAATTTCCTAGTGGCAATCGAACAATGGAATGCCTTCAGAAGTTGGAGGTTAATAATAATAATGATGATGATGAAGAAGAAGAAGAAGAAGAAGAAGAAGAAGAAGAAGAAGAAGAAGAAGAAGAAGAAGAAGAAGAAGAAGAAGAAGAAGAAGAAGAAGAAGAAGAAGAAGAAGAAGAAGAAGAAGAAGAAGAAGAAGAAGACAGCAATAATGGTGCGTTGGAAGATCTGTAAGAAATATTATTTGCCTGTAAGCAAGAACTGGTGGGATCATAAAATAGAAAAAGTCATAGAAAATTAAACTGCTCTGGGACTTCAGAATTCAAACAGACAAGTACCTGCAACATAACAATTATCGATAAGAAAGACAAAAAAGTCTGGCAGTGCCTGGAGACAGCAGAATAGACGAGAAAGAACTGGAGAAGATAACAAAATACAAAGACCTACAAATAGAAATAGAGAGACTGTGGCAAAGGCAAACAAGGGTAGTACCAATAGTAATAGGTGCCTTGGGTGCATCCCAAAACAACTGGAGCACCACTTGAACACCATTGGTATTGACAAATTCTCCATTAGTCAATTATAAAAGGTGGCCTTACTAGGAACTGCTTCCATCCTGTGACGATATCTGTAATACCATGATGAAAGATGCTGGATTATACCTAGAAAGTTGCAAGTCCATTTGTAGCTTTAGAAACTAACAGGGTGACTTTAAGCCAAATAGTATTTCTTGATTCAACTTACTTCAAAGGATAGTTGTTGTGAGCATAACATCAGAAGTGATAGCATTATGTTACACCCACTTGAGCAGGGTGTAACAGAAGTGGAGCAGGATATAAATCCAATACATAATGCATCTTCACTGGACCACATAAAAGAAATGTAAAGATGTCATATTCAGATAATGAAGATCTTGTTTCAATTATTAATACCGTATCATGAAATGGAATTCTCCAGTTTCAAAAGAAATCAGAACTAGCCAAGCTTTACCCAACATTATTTAAAACAATAAAGTAATATCTTAAAAGCCAGTTCAGTGTTTAAAGGCATCAGGTTAGAAACTAGGAGACCATGAATTCTAGTCTTGCCTTAGACATGAAGTGAACTTGATGACTTTGAGCCAATCACACCCTCTCAGCCCAAGAAAGATGACAAGGGCAAAATTCTCCCTCCCCCAAACTGTATGGAGTCATCAAGGTAGTCACCAGGAGACAAATCTGACCTGAAGGCAATAATACTAATATCTTGGTTCTATAAAAAAAGAAAAGAAAGTAAAGTACAGCCGATGACTATAATAAGTTTGGATATATCATTTGTCACAAAGTTATGGATGGCTGGGCAAAAATGACATTTTCCAGGTAAATCTCCTGAAACATATTGTGTTATGCAGAAATGTGAAGAGAAAAATGCATGGTATTCATGAAACCTATTGCTTTTTTTAATGGAAGTTTCTAATAAAACAATTTTATCTGAGAAACAGTAACAATTTCATGCATCAATTATTCATAATTTTAGGGAGCTCCAAAGACTGTATAAACTTTCATACACTTTCATACACAGCTATTCATACACTTGAACAAAGCCATAAAAAGCATACTACTTCTTTTGTTCTTTAAATTATGTAGTGAATTTGGTTACAATTCACTGCATAATTTGACCTCCCCTTAGCTTATGGCCAATTATTTTAGAGATATAAATGACCTTCCCATTAATGTTCAGTTTATACTACTTAGCTTTTAAAATATATAAGGAGCCAAATGGTTTAATTCTTGATCAGAGATGACTCTCTTAGATTAGCTATAGTGACTTCAGTAGAAGTGGAATACTAATGCCCAACTGCAGTTAAATATATTCAAAGAAAATAAGCAAGTCATTGCAGTGATAGTGTTTCCCCGAAAGTAAGACAGTGTCTTACTTTCTTTTATCCCCAAAAGCCCCACTTTACTTTCGGGGTATGTTTTATATTGGGGCTGGCGCGGAAGTGGGAGCCGTTTTCTTTCAACGGCAGCACGGCCCGAGGAAAGCCCAGGTGTGACCGGCGTCTGAGCAGCCTCCGCTCACGCGCCACAGAGGAGGGCAGCGCCGGTTCCCACCGAGGCGCAGAGGCAGCACCTGGGGGCGTCCGTAGACGAAGTGCCCCCCATTTGCAAAGTCCAGGCTGCTCCTAGGAAAAAGTTTGCAGCGACCGGCGCAGATGCTGCCCGCCACAAGGAAGCAATTCCAAAGGGCGGAGACCGTTGCGGGGAAAATGAAGCGGGTCCGTCATTAAATAACCTCTACTCACACCCTGCCCCCCCACTTCTGCATAATTTTGCCCGGCCATCCGGCCCGGCGGGGATGCTTGGCGCTCTTACCTGCGCGGCTGTGGGCGAGGGCGGCGAGCAGGAGCAGCGCCAGGCTCCCGGGCCGGCTTGGCCAGCCCCACCGTTTCCACTGGGTGTGCGCGTCCATCTCTGCGGCGCGCAGCTTGTCCGGGCGAGGCGCAAAGCGGGACGGTGACGCTCCGGGCGGCTCTTCTCCCGACACTGGTGGGCGCGGCGGGCGGCTTTCGGACTAAGAAGTGGACGCCTCCCTCCCCTCCGCCCCCAGCAGGAGCCTCCTAGGCGGCCATCGGCTGGGGCGGTGGCGGCGGCGGCTCTCCCTGCGCAGCCTGCTGGCCCGGCGCGCAGCTGGAGAGGCTCGGCGTCTCTTCCCCGCTCCTTCCCGGCTCCCTCGGCCAACCTTCTTCCGGGGCGCCGCTCGCCAAAGTGCGCTCGCCTGCTGGCCCGGCGCACGGCTGGAGAGGCTCGGCGTCTCTTACCCGCTTCCTTCCCAGCTCCCTCGGCTGACCTTCTTTCGGGGTACGGCTTATATTAGCCGACCACCCTGAAACCCCCGATACATCTTACAATCGGGGGTGTCTTACTATGGGGGAAACACGGGGTAGGAGCAGAATGAAATGATTCATATTACCTTAAAAAAATGTTAAGACTTTAAAAGAGGCATTTGGGTAAGTGGCCTGTTTGCTACTGTTAATAAATATATATAGATTTTTTCCTCCATAACCTTTTGGACTAGTTTTCACAACAACAAGATATTCAAACATATCCTGTATGAATTTTCATAGGTACAGAGCTAAAATCTTTATTTTCAAGCAGTATCAGTATGGCATGGCTCTTCAAATCACTTTAATTTGACTTCCTTCTTTCTGAGATCAAGGTTTGTGTAAAGGGAATGAATTATTACATTCAGAATTATTTTACCTTTATCTCCTACCACAGGCTTGATGCATATAAATCCATGCACCTTTTTTGTGGGGCCCCAGAATTTTGGGACATATGATTTCAGTTCATCATCAACTGCTGAGTAAAAATAATATAATTACTGTCCACATTTTTTTGTCAAATAAGAAATAAAATATATGCATTGGCCCTCCAATAGGTAATCATCACTTTTTACTCAACCAAATAAATAAGCAATACCTGAAGACATGAGAGATGAGCCCAAAGCTTCAAAGTAGTTTTCCCCCCCCCCTCAAATTGACCTTCTCTACTGGTGACTAAATGGAAATGCCTATTTATTTTATTTATTAAATATTTATGCCACCCATCTTCCTAATAAGGTGATTCTTGGGCAGCTATGTTACTTTCATAGCAACAAAAGTGTTTTATTGCTCTTCTGAAGTTTTTTTTAAATTTACCAGTCTACTCCTGTAGCTCAGGGATCTTTTAGTGATTTTACTGAAAGATTAATAAATAAGGTCTGTCCCTAAAAACCTTTTTCAAAGGTAACCAAGGTCAGCCACCTGCTGTGAAGCAATTTATTTACAAAATTGAAATATGTTGGTTTATCAAGACAAAAATATTCAGGATTAGCACACATCTATTATATCAATATTTATCTCTCCTGAGCAGTTCCGTCTATAAAGTATTTCTCTGTATTGAAGATTGGTGATCAGGTTTTATAAATGGTTATGTACTTTTATTGTAACCTGTAATAGTCACACATCAACTGTGTATGACAGCAGAATTTTCTTCTCCTTAATTTGGAATTGTGCTTTCCTGAACAATAAAAGCACCTGTCAAAGGCAATTTACAAAGAGGCTAATAACAACAAAGATGTTTAGGAAATCCCAGTCTCAATATGCATTTACCAACACAGATTATTAAGGATTACTTATTTAGAGAAAGAAAAAGAGACACCTGCTGGCTGAGAACGTAATACATCAACGTTTTCTGAGCAGACAGTCCCTGGAGGGGCAAATCACAGTTAGCAAAATCTGGGGCTCTGGCATTGCGATTAAGAAAGCAGAATAAACCTTTTTAAAGAGTGGCAGAAAATCCAGTACTGATTTTAAATCCCAAATATTGGCTAAAATAGGGTGAAAGCCTCTGGCATGGATAGTAAATATCAGCACAATTCTCTCACCTTTTCCATAATATTTTAGGGTTGCTGTGATGGTCTTTTTAAATGATATATCCTGTTAATTTTATTAATTTTTACATGGGTTATTTTGTGATATGCAGAACTACAAGCTCTTCTCCAGACAATTACATACTTAAAAGATGTGGAATCTAGAGACATATTTATTTCTGGCAATTCATAATTGCAATTGATTTCTTACTTTTGATATAGGATGCTGTTTCATCAATACTTTTATTTAAACCATAATATGTTTTGTTCTTATTTCAGCACACACAAAACATGTTTAAAGCTTGAGTAAAGCTTCTGAAAAAGTTCACACATTTTTATTTTACGTACACCTCAACTGCAGAATCCTCACACTGAATTTACTAACAGTTTTACTATTCTGTTCAAACACAATATGAATCTTCCTGCACTGAAAATGAAATGAAGTGTGAGCCTTCCTGGAAATGAAAATACTAACATTGTCCAATTAGTATCAAGTGTCAATTGTTCTGATGTCAGTTTTAGTTTGCCTAGGCAGAAAGAGTTGGCATAGTTAATACACAAATATTTATCCGTTGAATTCTCAGCATCAGCAAATAGTAATGGAATATGTGAATATGTAATATACTCAGCATGTGAATAAGATAAGGCAAAATGACAGTTCTGTGTGTGATTTTTCAGTGGCAACTATTCCTTTATACTACTGGTAGGAAAGTTTTAGATAACTTTTGAAGATTAGTCACTCTTATTTATTTTTTCCAATCTTTTTTATTATTTTTTTTCAATATATATTAATTTTTCCAATTAACAAGTTGTCTGAAATTTGCTAAACTAATACATGTTCAATTCCTAATCCTTCCTTCTTTTCTCTAACCAAGAGTAAAATAAATTCCAAATTTGATAATAGTCTGTATCTTCTTTGTCTTTCAGCCTCATAGTTAATCTGTCCATCTCTGCACATTCCAAAATCTTCCTGATTATTTCTTCCTCTGATGGCAATCCCTCATTCTTCCAATATTGTGCAAAAATTATTCTTGCTGCTGTGGTAATATGTAGAGTTAAATATAATTTCTGCTTATTAGTCTTTTCAGACATGATGCCTAGTAAAAAAAGTTCAGGTTTAAAATCCACTTGTTCATCCAATATTTTTTTCTAACCACATATGTATATTTTTCCAATAAATCTTTGCCTTCCCGCATGTCCACCAAATATGATAATACGTGCCTATATTATGTTTACATTTCCAACATCTATTCCAACATTTTTGCTAATCTTGCTGGTGGAAGGTGCCATCTATAAAACATTTTATACAGATTTTCTTTGTATGAAGTTGACATTGTCAATTTATAGTTTCTCTCCCATAACATTTGCCATTTTTCTAATTCTATGTTATAACCAAAATTTTTTGCCCATCTTATCATTGTTTCTTTCACTTGTTCACTTTCCATATCTAAAATTAACAAAAAATTATACATTTTCTTAATCAATTTATCATCTGAGGTCAACAAAATCTTATCAAACACAGTTTGATCCTTATAAAATCCATACATTTTTACATATTTTTCGTATCTATTTAGTATCTGTAAATGTGCCCACCAGGATAGATTAATTCCTAAATTTTCCAATTCTTGTTTAGATTTTAATTTCCCATGAATATCTAAGATATCTTTATATGTCCATACTTTCTCAAAATCCACTAGATTTGGATGTATAAATGCCTCCATCGTTGACAACCACCCTGGAATTTTAAGATATATTTTAGCTTTAATTTTTTCCCATACTGTTAATAAGGCATTTCTTATAAAATGATTTTGAAAATACTTATGAACTCTGTTTTTCCCATACCATAAAAAAGCGTGCCACCCCAATTGTAAGTCATGTCCTTCTAAATACAATAACCTTTTATTTCTGAGTGTTATCCACTCTTTCACCCATGTTAACACCGATGCTTGATAGTACAATGTCCATTCTGGCAGCCCAAAACCTCCATTTTCCTTAGCATCTTGTAATGTTTTCATCTTAATTTTAGCTTTTTTCCCCTGCCAAATAAAATTCAAAACCAATGAATTTAAATTTTGAAAAAAAATTTCTCTCAAGTTTTATCGGAATTGTTTGAAATAAAAATAAAACCTTTGGCAACACATTCATTTTTACTGTAGCAATTCTTCCTAATATTGATAATTGGAGATTTTTCCATCTTTCTAAATCTAGTTTTATTTGCTTCAATAATTTTATGTAATTATCTTCTTTTATTGACGAACATCTAGCTGAAAGGTAGATACCTAAATATTTAACTTTTTTCACTATTTGTACCTCTGTTTTCTCTAATATTTGTCTTTTTTGTTTATCTGTAAGGTTCTTTACTATTACTTTGGTTTTATCTTTATTTATTTTTAATCCTGCCACTTCTCCATATTCTTCTATCTTTCCCCATAGTTTAGTAATCATCTCTAAAGGTTCTTCCAAAATAAATACTAAATCATCAGCAAATGCTTGTAGTTTATATGTTTCATCTTTTACTTTCAATCCTTTAATTTTTATGTCTTGCCTTATCCTTCTATTTAATACTTCCAAAGTAAAGATAAATAATAAAGGAGATAGTGGACACCCTTGTCTCGTGCCTTTTCTTATCTCAAAACTCTCAGTATAATCTCCATTTACTATCACTTTTGCTGTCTGATTACTATATATTGTTTTTATCATATTTGTAAATTTTTTCCAAAATCCATTATTTGTAATTGTTGAACCATAAATTGCCCGAAGATTAGTTACTCTTAATATTCTTTGGGAGATAAGCAAAGCCTGGTTTTTCAATATTTTTCTTTAAAAGAGAAGTGAAAATAACATTTTACTCTTGTTTTTTTTAAGTTAAGTTTATTTTAGGGTTACAACTTTTTTTAATGCATTTCCTATCTCAAAAATGGCAGGAAACCATGTTGCTGATTTTCAAGAATTGAAGTTGGATAGACTCTGGAGACCACAACAAAGCATTCAATTCAGAGGGCTCAATTTACTCATTCCTTTACACATGTTACAGATTATCATGTTTCAGATTTTTTCTTTAGGATAAGAGCTCCTGAGTGTGTTCAAACTTTGTCTGAATCAGGATGTCCAGACTGTATTATCATTGAGCCTCAGATGCAGACTCCAAAGTGCCTCTGAATTCCATTAGTTTTTATTGCATGAAATATGAATGTTAAATTAAACTTTATCCAGCTCCCATTCCATCTTTGTTTTGTTAAATGTTGCACATCTTGATCTGAAAAATAGTTTTTTAAGCAGGTTTTAATCTTTGCACATCTATATTTATCAAGGAAAAAAGTTTCCTTTGTAGGGTTCTGAATATATGAACTGTAAAGCATCACATATTTAACTTTCATGATAAAAATAATCGCTGTCAGTCAAAAATAACTATTAGAAATGAAGTGGTTGGATGCAGATTACAACAGCAGCAAGATTCAGCATCTGCATATTTAAAACAGCTAGGTGTACTTTTCTGACAGAATAGAATAGAATAGAATAGAATAGAATAGAATAGAATAGAATAGAATAGAATAGAATAGAATAGAATAGAATAGAATAGAATATTTTAATGGTCAAGTGTGATTGGACACACAAGGAATTTGTCTTCAGTGCAGCATAAGCTCTCAGTATACATACCAAAGAGAGAAAGGAGAGAGAGAGAGAGAGAGAGAGAGAGAGAGAGAGAGAGAGAGAGAGAGAGAGAGAGAGAGAGAGAGAGAGAGAGAGAGAGAGAGAGAGAGAGAGAGAGAGAGAGAGAGAGATGATAAGGATATATCATTGCAGCCTACTGTATGGGTAAATATCTTTAAGCATAAGACAGTGCTGTGGGAGTTAGCTATTTAGCAGAGTGATGGCATTGGGGCAAGAAACTATGTTTGTGTCTAGTTGTTTGGCATGTAATGTCCTATTAGCGATGTCTTGAGGAGAGAAGTTGAAACAGTTTATGACCAGAATGTGAGGGTTAGGGTTATTATATTATACTTCATAAAATTAAACCTTCCACTTTGCTACTATATACGGATTATGAAAACGACTCCCACTGAGATTAAAGCATTCGTTTTATCTAGAAATTAAGATGTACTACATTAAAGATGAAATATGAGAACCAAAAGAAATAAAATATGGACAGTATTACTACTGATACAATTTACTAACTATGAGTGAAATGCTTCAATCCATATAGTCAGTTCAACTTTTCAATTCCCATTTTAGAGTAGCCACTATTTACAAGTTTCCTTCTCCAAGTACAAACAGAATCTAATCAACATGAGAAAATCAAGCCAGCCCTTTTAGGATGTTCAAATCAATCTGGTCTGGAAGTTCAGTGCCAAACATGTCACTTCTGTTTAGCATGGATTCTGAAGTTGAATAGACAAGGTGTTTTAGCAAAGTTTGAAGTCCTTTTCTAGAGTTTCTTTCATGTTTTTTTTTTCTCCAGTACTTTTTCTTTTAAGGTTTTAAGATTGTTAAGAATTCAGGGTCCTAAGAATTGTTGTAGAGTCTTTCCAATAGATTTCATTTTTTCCCAATAATTTTATCTTGATCTTCATTTTTATGCATATTAAATTGGAATTTTAACTACATATTTGCATTCAAAAAGTAGATGCATATTAAAATATACATTTTGAAACTTTGAAATAACAGATTTATGCATAAAGGCAAAGTTAAATAAAATTTGTTTCTAGTTTTTGCAGGTTGTTTTTTGTTTTTGTTTTTTTTAAAAAAAAACCTTTTCCCCTCTTGGAAGTTTCACAAGCATTCCATTTTGATCAATAATTTTCTTTTTCATGAGAATATTTATGAGATTTGATCTTTGTGAACTCTAACTCATACGATCTCTATTTTATATTTGAACATGCCGGTTACAATTTAGCTACAAATACATGATCAATGCATATCTTGAGACAAGAAGTGGGCTCCATGCAGACTAAGGGCTTTCCTACATTGCTAATCAGAAGTGTCCTCTATCCACATTGAGTCAGATGAAAACATTGAGTCAGATGAAGGTCTTACTGATTTTTGTCTCTATTGTCTGTTTCAAGTCACTACAGTTATCTGACTTCTCTTCAAGGTAATGGATAATAAAATCCATTTTACATCTTGAGGCTGCCTTTGAGCAGACTTGGAAGAAGAAGGAAAATATTTCTTTAATAATGGTGCAACCAAAAATGATATAATTATTCTCACAGGTAGAATAAAGACATGACAAGGCAACGACATGGGCACTTGCAGACTTCCTAAGGCATATTTATACCATGGTTAGGTTCAAGTAATCAGTCATATGTAGGGTTTTTTTCAAGGGGGACATCTGTGGTTTCATGGCAATTGCCTGGACAAGTCCTTGTAGTTTTCTTGGTAAGATTTTCAGAAGTGGTTTGCCGTTGTATCCTCCTTCTTAGGACTGAGAGAAAGCATCTAGCCCAATGTCCCCCAGCTAGCTTCATGTCTAAGAGAGAATTAGAATTCATGGTCTTTGGTTTCTTGCCTGGTGCTTAACTACCACACCAAACTCATATGTAGTCTACATCTGAATGAAATGAAATGATTTTTTTATTAATTGGTATATAATTTTTTTCTAAAATTTTATCCTGGGATTCTGTGATTAGTCATGTGAATCCAGAAATATATAAATAAAACAAATCTCAAGATGAGCATATTTAAAGTCTCATTGATTTCAGTACCCTCTATTTTATGCATAACTAGCCTGGATGCAAAGTTTGTGTGTACACATACATAATGCGACAGACATTGCTTCTCAACTCGCCAACGAGATCAGGGGGAGGGGAGAGGTTTGGAATGCAGACTTCAAAGATTAAGAAGCCAAGGATAAATCCAGGTGTCTGGCCCAGCCCAGAGATGGTGTCTCATAACAATATCATTCAACTTCTTTGGGCAGTGTGACCTGACCCAGAAGGGGGAGGAAGAAGTTAATGCTTTTACTATAGTGGATTGGGTGGGATCTTGCCCGAGCTGGTTTTACTTTCATATGTGCCAATAGGGTGTACTCAATAAAGCTTTGCATTAAGAGATTGGAAAGTCTCAAAGGTGTTTGCTTGGTTGGGTTCGCTAGTTGGAACCTTAACACATAACATGTGGCATTAAATACAAATTATATACATTACAATTTGTATCATCATCAGTATCAACAACATCAGCATCATTATTTACATCACCATCACCATCACCATCACCATCACCATCACCATCATCATCATCATCATCTTAAAGTCAGGTCTTATGATGAAGACATTCCAAAGTGGCACAAATTGACATTTCTGACTTTTTTCAAATAACCTTACTTTGACTGAAGAATTATTTCTTGACCTCATGCGTCAGCAAAGCTCTTGTAGTTCCTTTTTAAGGAGAATACCCTTTAACTGCCCTCCCCAAAATCAAGGCCATTAGTCTGATTTTACACTTCCTGGTATTCCTTTATTATTTCCTCCTCCTTGTATTGCATCCTTTCATGAGGATACAGGGCGATTCCTAATAAAAGGGCATATATATTGGATTATTGGTGATGAGAAACCATTGGCATGTATAGGCAGCATATATTATGAAGTGGACATTTATTTTATCAGTGCTGCAAAAGATGGATCGATGGTTCTTAAGAAGTTGTGTCCTGTCTTTATTTAGGATTTGCTTCTCAATGTTTGCTAATTAGTGTTACATGACAGAGCTCTGGAATCCTCATTAGTGGTCCTTATTGAAAAGAAAGGGGAAATGTAACAAACCCGACACTGACACAGTAACAAAATTATTGCTGGCTTGTGTTATTTATTTCCTTCTGCTACAGAGATCCAACTAGAGGTGCTAGTTTTGTGCCTTGAATGTGACTGACACATCTACGAATGCAATGCGTCACCCGCTGTTTCAGGATCTGTTGCCTCTTTTAGAAGGCTTTGGAAAATGAATAGTTTCATGTTGACTTACTGTGAGCAAGATAAATGAGAAAAATAGCAACAGAAACACCCCTACTAGAAGTGCCCTAAATATTATGGCACAGTTTGATGTGCAAGTGATATTGCAAATATAATCAGACATCCAGACTCTACTCTAAGTCTATTAATTATGGCAAAGATACCACTTAGAGGAAAATTTGTTTCTTTGAATCATTAACATTCACTGTCAGTAACAACAACAATAACAACCCTGCATAAGTTCTGCCATTTTGTCTTTTATTTCATCTCAGCTTGAAACTCTCTTACCAAGTAAGTAAGGACTGGACATCTATTCTGACCTGTGAAATTAATTATTTTTATTTCCTCATACTTGTCCAGTTTCTGACAATGTTTAGCCTGTTTTCTGCATATATTTGCTATGGTGTTATTTCTTTAATTGTTTAAGGAAATACACACATCAAGATAACTTTGAATATATCACAATTCCTACACATACTTGCTATAGTTTTTTTTTAAATTTGAAAACAATATTTGTACAGAACATTTGTAAAAAGGATTGGAAAATATTCTAATTAGGATATCAATTTGACTGAACTTATAGTATCGTATGAATTTTTCCATTCCATTCGAGTCTTTGTTCATTAAAATGTTTATGATTCAGGTTTAAAACATAACTCATTGACCTTTCTCCTATAGCAGGGGTCCCCAACCCCTGGTCCATGGACCAGTACCATGCCGTGGCATGCCAGCAACCGGTCCGCACAAACAAGGAAAGCCTCATTCACAGGATGCAGGCAGCACACAAAACCACACCCCCTCTGGCCTGTGGAGTTATGTCCACGTAACTTGTCCCTGGTGCCCAAAAGTTTGGGGACCTCTGTCCTATAGAATTTAAAATTACTTATTTCTCTCTTCTCCATAATACTTCTATTTCATTTACATACGAAATCCTTATCATTGCATTCTGGTTGATAAGGATTTCGTATGTAAATGAAATAGAAGTATTATGGAGAAGAGAGAAATAAGTAATTATGTGTCAAGGTTCTGTTAGAGTTTACAGCTTTCCAGCACAAAAATAAGTCCAAAAAATAAGCACACATTCAAAATGAGCAGGAGGCATAGTTTAGAAAAACTTTATCTATAAATATATATAAACATGATACATACAGTTTCATTCAGCTCTGGGGATCATCAACAACAACTTAACTTGGAGATGAGAAAAAAATACAGAGAACACTAAGAAAACTAAGACAGGCTGGATCACATACCTCACACAGCCAATACTGTGTCTTAATCAAAAACAGTTCTCATTGGCTGGTTGTTGTTATGGCTATTCCAGTTCATAAAATTTCTTACACAGTGACAGAACCGAATAAATTAAGCACACTGGAGACATTGCAATCTCTAATGCAAACTTTATTGGGCATAGCATACTGGCACCAAAGAATGGAAAATCAGCTCTGGCAATATGGCGGAAAAATGATAATTAAAAGAATAAAACTTCCCCTCTCTGACAGTTCAGGTCACATTGTCCAATTAATCTATTACTACTACTACTACTACTACTACTACTACTACTACTACTACTACTAATAATAATAATAATAATAATAATAATAATAATAATAATAATAATAATAATAATAATAATAATAATGATCTGTGCATTTGGTTGTTCTTGCCTAAATGTAGAGCCTTAGTTTTTTCACCATTGAATTTTAAGTCTGTCAAGATCCTTCTGTATCTTAAGCCTATCTTCTGGGGTGTTGCTATTCCTGCCAGCTTGGTGTTGTCTGCAAATTTGATGAGTTCCCCATCTTTCCCTTTATCCAAATCATTGATGAAGATGTTCTGGGCCCAGAACAGAGCCCCGGGGCACCCCACCCCACTACACACTTCCCTCCATGTAGGTGCAGTTCCATTGAGGACCACATGCTTAGTACGGCTGGTCAGCCAGTTACGAATCCATCTGGTAGTGATGCTGTCTAACCCACATTTTTCTATCTTATAAAGTAGTAGGTTGTGATCTAATTTATCAAATACCTTACTGAAATCCAAGTAAAATATATCCACAGCATTCCTCTGGTCCACTAATTTTGTCATCTGGTCAAAGAATGCAATAAGATTTGTCTGGCATGATCTGTTTTTGACAAACCAACTTGTTATGAGAAAAAAATCCTCCATTCGCCACAACACTATTCCGGTGACCTCAGTATTCACAGTGATAGAAACCAACTGTGCATTCCAAGCCTTCCCCTACCCTTTGCAACTGTAGGCAAGCTAGAAGCAGCATGGCAGCCCTAGAAGTGAATTCCATAAATCAATGACCCTCTGGGTGAAGAAATATTTTCCTTTATTTGTCCTCACTTTCTTAGCTATGAGCTTTAGGGAGTGCCCCCTTGTCCTGGTATTGTGTGATAGAGAAAATAATTTTTCTCTATCCACCTTTTCTATCCCATGCATGATTTTATACACTTCGATCAAGTCACCCCTTAAACGCCGTCTTTCAAGGCTGAAGAGACCAAGGCGTTGCAATCTGGTTTCATAAGGGAGGTGCTCCATTTCCTTGATCATTCTTGTTGCCCTTTTTTGCACCTTTTCCAGTTCCATTATATCCTTCTTGAGGTGCGGTGACCAGAACTGTACACAGTACTCCAAGTGTGGTCTCACCATCGATTTGTACAGAGGCAATACAACACTTGCTGACTTATTTTCGATTCCCTTCCTAATCGTGCCAAGCATGGAATTTGCTTTTTTTTTTTTTACTGCTGCTGCACATTGGGTTGACATCTTCATCGAGCTGTCCACCAAAACCCCAAGATCCCTTTCTTGGGTTGTCTCAGAAAGTTTGGTCCCCATCAGTTGGTAAGTATAATTGGGGTTCTTTGCCCCGATGTACATAACTTTGCACTTGTTTAGGTTAAAATGCATTTACCACTTTGTTGCCCACTCACACAATTTCGAGAGATCCTTCTGGAGCTCCTGACAATCAGTTTCACTTTTCACAACCCGGGACAATTTAGTGTCATCAGCAAACTTGGCTACCTCACTATTAACTTCTACATCCAGATCATTGATGAATAAATTAAAAAGTAAAGGTTCCAAAACTGAACCTTGGGGTACACCACTTCTCACTTCTTTCCATCCAGAGAATTTTCCATTTATTGCCACCCTTTGCTTCCTACAATTTAGCCAGTTACCAATCCAGGACAAGACCTGTCCTCTAATTCCGTGGCTGGAGAGCTTTTTTAGGAGCCTTTGGTGAGGGACTTTGTCAAAAGCCTTTTGAAAGTCAAGATATACAATATCAACTGGGGCCCCTTTATCTATGTATTTATTTACACCTTCAAAGAATTCTAACAAGTTAGTAAGACATGATTTGCCTTTGCAGAAACCATGTTGATTTTCTTTCAGCAATGCCTGTTTTTCTATGTGCCCTGTAATTTTATCTTTAATAATGGTTTCCATCAGTTTGCCTGGAACTGAGGTTAGACTGACTGGTCTATAGTTTCCTGGATCACCTCTGGATCCTTTCTTGAAGATTAGGGTTATATTTGCTTTCCTCCAATCCTCCGGTACAGTGCCTGATCTTCGAGAAAGATTATATACTTTAGCTAGAAGTTCAGCAATTTCACACTTGAGTTCCTTGAGAATTCTAGGGTGGATGCCGTCTGGACCCGGCGATTTGTTGACGTTTAGTTTAGAAAGGCATGCAAGAACATCTTCCTTGTTTATCTCTATCAGGTTTAATTCTTCTATTTCCCTCCCTGGGAAAACTAATTCAGTGGCAGGCAAATGTTCTCTATCCTCCTCGGTGAAAACGGAGGCAAAGAAGTCATTTAGCCTCTCAGTAATAAAGTATTGATAATACTTTACTCTAAAACAAAGATGCTGCCTTTTACTTAGGGACATTGTCAACATAAATTGACTCTCTGGGACTTGCCTGTTGAGGAGGTTCAGACCTTTAAATATCTAGGTATCCGCTTTCACTTCTCAATTTCTGGATATATCAAATTCATAACATGGGACCAAGAGGCTGCTAATGCAATCATTACATACCCTAGCTGTGATGGAAATATCTCAGTCTCAGGTGATAGTATATAATGCTAAAGGATTAAATATTTTATTTATTTATTTTATTTATTTATTATTTGGACTTATATGCCGCTCCTCTCCAAAGACTCGGAGTGGCTTACAACATATATAAAACATCGGTCACAGTCTAAGTCCAAATCAGAGAAATATTAAAATAAAAAACCCAACACACATATATCATTCAAACAGCAATCCACAATCATCCCTAGGCCTGCCGGCAAAGATAGGTTTTAAGATTCTTTCGGAAGGCCGGGAGAGTGGGAGAAGCGCGGACTTCAAGGGGCAGTAGGTTCCAGAGGGTGGGTGCCACAACAGAGAAGGCCTCCCCCTAGGACCCACCAGATGACATTGTTTCACTGACAGGACCCGGAGGAGGCCGACCCTGTGCGCTCTCACCGGTCGTAGGGAAGTATATGGCAGAAGACGGTCCCGTAAGTATCCTGGCCCAGTGCCATAAAGGGCTTTATAGGTAATGACCAACACTTTGAATTGCGCTCGGAGACCGATAGCCAACCAATGCAGCATGCGGAGAGTTGGCGAAATGTGGGCACAACATGAAAGGCCCACAATTGCTCGCGCAGCTGCATTTTGCACTAATTGTAGTCTCCGAACACTCTTCAAGGGTAGCCCCATGTAGAGAGTGTTGCAGTAGTCGATCCTCGAGGTGACAAGGGCATGTGTGACTGTGAGGAGAGACTCCCAATCCAAATAAGGGCGCAACTGGTGCACCAGGCGAACCTGGGCAAATGCCCCCCTCGCCACAGCTGATAAATAATGTTCCAATGTCAGCTGTGGATT
This sequence comes from Bothrops alternatus, assembly GCA_034064705.1. Taxonomy (NCBI): domain Eukaryota; kingdom Metazoa; phylum Chordata; class Lepidosauria; order Squamata; family Viperidae; genus Bothrops; species Bothrops alternatus. Next base: position 21,261,111 of record JARGCV010000081.1, read on the forward strand.
GAGGAGGACTCCCAAGTTGCGGACCTTCTCCAAGGGGTTTATAGATTCACCCCCCAGTGTAATGGAAGGACAGATTGAAATGTCCTTGGGAGGCATCACCCACAGCCACTCTGTCTTGCCAGGGTTGAGCCTTAATCTGTTAACGCCCATCCAGACCCTCACAGCCTCCAGACACTGGCACATCACCTCAACCGCTTCACTGATATGGGCAGAAGTGGAAATGTACAGCTGAGTATCATCAGCATACTGGTGGTATCTCACTCCATGCCGGTGGATGACCTCTCCCAGTGGCTTCATGTAAATGTTAAAAAGTAGGGGGGAGAGAACCGACCCCTGAGGCACCCCACATGGGAGTAACCTAGAGGTGGACCTCTGACCCCCACAAACACAGACTGCGACCGACCAGAGAAATAGGAGGAGAACCAACGTAACACAGTGCCCCCCACTCCCAATCCCTCCAGCCGGCGCAGAAGGATACCATGGTCGATGGTATCGAATGCCGCTGAGAGATCAAGAAGCACCAGGAAAGAGGACTGGCCTCTATCCCGGGCCCGCCAGAGATCATCCATCAGAGCGACCAAAGCAGTTTCGATGCTGTAGCCGGGCCTGAACCCAGACTGCAGAGGCCCCAGATAATCAGCTTCCTCCAGAGGCCGCTGGAGCTGGAGTGCCACCACCTTCTCAACAACCTTCCCCACAAAGGGGAGGTTGGAGACTGGACAATAGTTGGTCAAAATTGCTGGATACAGGGAAGGCTTCTTGAGGAGGGGGCGCATGAGTGCCTCCTTCAAGGGAGCCAGAAAGGACCCCTCCCTCAGAGAAGCATTGACAATCTCTTGGATCCAGATATGTGTCACCGCCCTACTGGTGGAAACCAGCCAGGAGGGACACGGGTCCAACAAACAGGTGGCGGAACTCACAGCTCCAATGGCCCTGTCCACTTCATCAGGCGTAACAGCCTCAAACTCGCCCCAGATGATCGGACAAGAACATGCCCCTGTCCCCTCAACTGAATCGTTATCAGTCGACTCTGCTTCACAATTGGAGTCTAGGTCGGCCCAGATCTGAGCTACTTTGTCTGCGAAACAATTGTTAAAGTCCTCGGCACTACCCTGCAAGGGAGGCGCTGGACCCCTCGGGTTAAGGAGGGATCGGGTCACCCTAAACAGGGCGGCCGGGTGAGATTCCGCATACGCGATCAAAGCGGAAAGATACAAAGATCTTGCAGCTTTAATCGCCTTCAAATAGGTTCTAATAAATGAGCTCAATCTGGTTCAATCAGATCCGGACCTACTTCGTCTCCATTGCTTATCTAGACATCTCTTATGGCGCTTCATCCCCCTGAGCTCCTCGGTGAACCAAGGAGACCTCCTGGGGCCAGCACCACGGAGAGGTCGCAAAGGCGCAATCCGGTCAATAGCCCCCTTCGCGGCCATATTCCATGCCGCTACCAGGGACTCCGCCGAATTATGAATGGACGAGCTCGGTAATTCCCCAAGCGCCATCTGAAAACCAATTGGATCCATCAGGCATCTGGGGCGGAACCACCTAATCAGTTCCGCCTCCCTGCGGGGAAGGATTGGGGCCGTAAAATTCAGTCATAGCAGGGAATGATTGGTCCATGACAAAGGCAAGGTATCTAAGCCCCTTAAAACCAGATCATTTCCCAACTGCTCGGAAAGGAAGATCATATCCGGGGCGTGCCCACCCTCATGCGTCGGACCCTGCACTACTTGGGTCAGGTCCATGGTTGTCATGGCGACCATGAACTCCTGTGCCAACACCGAGGACTCGCCAAGCGACGGCAGATTAAAGTTCTCCAAGACCATAAGCCTGGGGAACTCCACCGCCAGCCCGGCAACCTCCTCGAGTAGCACAGGCAGGGCTGATGTCACGCAGCTGGGAAGCAGGTACATAAGCAATAAGCCCACCTGAACCCCAAGGTCCAGCTTCATAAAGATGGACTCCAGAATTTTGGAAACAGTGAGCCTGCATAGACTGAGGTTCTCCCGGGCCAAAACAGCCACTCCTCCCCCCCTTCCCTGGGGTCACGGCTGGTGCCATACCTGATAACCAGGTGGGCACATACCCGAGAGGGGAACTCCCCCCTCAGGGCCCAACCAGGTCTCAGTCACACACACCAGGTTGGTCTCCTCATCCATGAGATGGTCATGAATGAGGGGGGCCTTATTATTAACTGACCTGGCATTGAGCAGCAACAGCCTGAGCCCAGGGCCCGAGCTACGCTCATCACCAGGATCATGGGATGAGCTAGATTTTTCAGAAGGGCCAGAACAAGGAACTGCTACGAGACAGCAGGACCGAGTTCCCCGAGTGCGGCCTACCCTCCTGCTCCCGCCATATCTGCCTCTTCCCTGAATGACCGGTATACTCCAACCCTCAGTGACTCCAGAGTCCGCATCCCCCCAGTCCCCGGCCTCCCTCAGACTTGGCAGGCCTGTCCGTTCATCTGTCATACATTACATCTGTCATAAATTACTCCATCCCAATCCCACCTTAAAAACGAACCCTCCCTCATTTAATTAAATTACCCCTCACCCTATCCTTTCATACAGTTTCACACTAACCCCCCAGTCCAATAGACCCTAATTAAAACAACCTCCCTGCTCTTTAATCCTCTCAAACTACCAATATATAGAACCATAACACCCATACTCTGCATTCTATACATTCAACTTAACAAACAAACAATTAACCTAATCCTTATTGAAAACCAAATAACCCTTACTTAAAAGCAAATAAAACATACAATTACAAAAACTCAAGGCCCAAGATGTACATTATTAATGCCCCCCATGCCAGTAGGTATTCCCTCTCCTTCAAACGGAGGCACTAATGTTCTTAACAAAAATCTTGCATAAAATTTTTAAAGGAGTCTAATTCATTAGAAAACCACAAACTATAAAAGTTGTGAAGTTGTAAAGTCTCTACACTGGTCACTTAATGATGGTAAATGGTAGTTCGTCCATCCTTTTTCCTTGACTGCAATCCTAGTTCCTCCTCTGACTTTCCCCAGCACTGTCCAGGATGAGGAAGGCTGAGCTGACCATTTTGTTGTTTGTTCCTAGTTTCATGATAATCTTTTATTCACCTATTGAATTCTTCCCAAGGATGTGAGATAGCAGATGTTGTAGTTTCATGGTGTTAAATGGTCACAGGATCTAAGCTGTTCCAAGTAAAGCTGCCCTTTGCCATTGACTGATAGTGATTTTGTTGTTGCCAGCAGTTTTTAAGTAGTGTTCCATATGTTTTCGGATTGCATCCAAGTCACCTATTACAGTCCCATTGGTGTTATCTTTACTCCTTTTTTTGGCCACAGTTGTTCTACTTCTATTTGCAGATCTTTATATTTTGTAATTTTCTTCATTTTTTCCCCTCTACTACCCTATTGTCTTCAGACATGTCCACTAACCAGAAAGATGTTTGTGTTTCTTATCAATACTTGTTAAGTCTGAATGTTGTTTGGCAGATGCTTGTCTGTTTGAAAGTCCCAGATTATTTTAGCTTTTCCAGTTTTCATTACCTTGCTTATTTTGTGGTCCCAGAGTTCTTGCTTGTAAGCTAAAAGGATATTTCTTGCAGATATTCCAATATACTATTATTATTATTACTAATTTTATTATGTCTTTTCCATTTTACCAAACTTGGCCATTCTTGGCCTGCTCTTCTATGGTAGCTCATTTGAGAATATATTGCCTGAAGCACTGGATAACACAATCATTTGTAGGCAATTTGCTTTTGTTGACTACTCTATTTCCTCTTGGGGGAAAAAAAGCATTGCTAATTTTTTTTCTTTCTGTGGTTCCCCTACTCTATTTTAAGTAGTTAAACAAGCACTTTTTGATTTAAATGCCCAGAATGGCCCAATTCTCTCCTTATTGCTTCAAGGACCCCCTTCACAATCTTTTTGGTCCCCACAGTTCCTTCCATAACTTCATTTCTGTCATACACAGAAGAACATTCATGCTAGGAAGATTTAATTACTTTTCATCTATGCTGACAGACAGAAAGTTTAATCATATCCCCAGTAGTAGGAGAACTTTTCCATTTGTTCAGGATCCGCAGCTAAAACATTTGCTCATGTTTTACTCTATTGCTTCCTTTATGGTAATTTATATTTATTTATTTATTTTAAAGATTTATTATAGTCACCTTTAGTAGAACAAGAAGAAGGGGCAAGCAAAGAACATGTTGGTTTGATAACATCAAATCTAATACAAAGTTGAACATCCAACAATTGAAAGAAGCTGTGCTTGATAGGGTAGAATGACTTGGTTATTATAAAGTTATTACAAAGTCGGCAATAGTCAGACACAAGTAAGTGGTTGAAACAACAACACATCTACCTATCTTAAACACAATGCTGGATGGCTCTCAAAAATAATATCCAATAACTATAAAAGCATAAACCATAAAGCAAAAAACAAAAACAAGCAAACAAATATAAAAGTATGCAACTTTTTAAATGTCCACTTCTGAACAGCTGCCTAAGAAATTAGCCAGAAAATGACATGGGTTTTGTTCCTGTTCTAAAACAGGAAACATTGGAGATCTGGGACCTACCTTTTTCTTTAAAGGGATAATTTCAGATGTAGTAGATCATTTTCTCCAACTTGTTTTTATTATATTTCTTTTTTTAGTGGTTTATTTATTTATTACTGCTATTGCTTTTGGGGGGCATGGGGTCTTTGACTTTAAATCAGTAAAGCAATCTTAGAACTATGTGTAACCTCTCACAGCTTTCTCTTACTATATTACTGAATTTCATTTGATCACTGAACAGCCACTTTGAGACCTGTGTTGTAATCTCTAAAGTGTGTTTATATTGTTTAAGAAATAAAAGAACCCGAGAATTCACCCATTCACATTACATAGGTAAAAATTGCATTATCCAGGCTAAGTGAATTGCAAACACATACGCACACAAACATCTCCAGAGCAGTCATAAAATTGCTAATAACACCATAAAATTGCTTGAGAAGCAAAGGATGGGAAAGGAGATATTTTGAAGCAGGAGAAACTCTGGGAAGCAAGGCTAAAGAGAGATAACACAGAGGAAAAAATAAACCATAGCTTTATTTTAACAACTAACCTTTATTGTAACACATAGTTCTTTGTACTCTCAATAAGACATTGTTTTTGTAATACTATTACTTTACCTCACTACCTTTGGTCTCTTAATTAGTTGCATATTTTAAGGGTCTATCTAGGGGTTTCATTCTCTATTTTGTAGACTGATTGGCTCTGGTCTTTCATATAGCATAATAAAATTGCAATTTGTGCCCCTGTTGATGGATAACCTGTTCTGAAATAAACTAATTTGGTTATCTCCTACAAGCAAATTAAAATAAATATAAAAACTTGGAGAAAAAAAGAAATCCTCAGAGGCGCCCATTATTTTGCAATGTCATTGTGCTCACCATAAATTTTATTTATCCCTCCTCTCCCCATGATATATGTTGGTTAAGTACATCTCCTAGTAATGTCAACCACTACGTAAGAATTTGACAGGACTCAGGCATGGAAATGTTGGGTAACCAAAGGATTCCAATCTCTGAGTTATTTGATTTAACATTTAGTAAATAAAAAAAATCATACAAGAAGGTTCATATTTCAGTACCAGAAAAATCCACCTGAAAGTCATAAGACACAGCTTCTTTTCACAACCTGATATTAAAGATAAGGTGGTGAAGTGGGAACAGCCTGTAGGTGCAAGAAAACATGGAAAGTAAAGAAGTGAGGAAGAGCACTTATTCAGAACTAAAACCACACATTGAAAATGATAGGCTCTTTGTTATCAACTATGTTGGAATTTGGCCCATTCCACTAGCCTGAAATTTCATAGTGGAGGTATCTTAGAACTTAAGTTTGGTGAGTGTGTGACATCTCTAGCTTCAAGATCACACTATGAAATGGATTAAGGACACTAGCACTTAGACTTATATACCACTCCACAGTGCTTTACAGCCCTCTCTAAGTGGTTTACAGAGTCAGCATGTTGCCCCCAACAATCTGGGTCCTCGTTTTACTGACCTCGGAAGGATGGAAAGGCTGAGTCAAACATTGAACTGGTTTAGGATTGAACTCCTGATTATAGACAAAGTTAGCCTGCAATCAGTGGTGGGACTGAAATATGTGAACAACCGGTTCTCTGTGTGGATGCTGCTTCTAGAAGTCTATTCTGGGATTGGGCAACAAAAAATTAGCTACTGGTTCTGCTGAAGTAGTGTGAACTGGCAGAATCCCACCACTGCCTGCAATACTGCATTCTAACCACTGTACTATCAGGGCTCCAAAAACCCCAAAGCTGATCAGTAAACCATTTTTTCCATTGGGATTGCATAGTAATATGTAGCTCTATGTAGCAGTGTATTTGGAACTTTTGGTTGTAATAAACATTGCTTATTTATCATACAACTATATTTTGGACAGAATGTGATCAGATTTGGATAATAAACATGACAAATAAATGACAATTCAATAGTTAATTATTTAATTATACAAAAAAATCATGCAGAATAATAACAGAATAACAGAGTTGGAAGCAGCCTTGGAGGTCTTCTAGTCCAACCCTCTCCTCAGGCAGGAAACCCTATACCATTTCAGACAAATGGTTGTCCAGTCTCTTCATAAAAACTTCCAGTGTTGCAGCATTCACAACTTCTGGAGACACTAATCAATTGTTCTAACTGTCAGGAAATTTCTCCTTGGTTCTAGGTTGCTTCTTTGGTTAGTTTCCATCCATTGCTTCTTGTCTTGCCTTCAGGTGCTTTGGAGAATAGCTTGACTCCCTCTTCTTTGTAGCAGCCCCTGAGATATTGGAACATTGCTATCATGTTACCCCTAGTCCTTCTCTTCATTAAACTAGACAAACCAAATTCCAGCAACCGCTCTTTGTATATTTTAGCTTCCAGTCATCTAATCATCTTTGTTGCTCTTCTTTGTACTCTTTCTAAAGTCTGAACAACTTTTTTACATTGTGGTGATCAAAACTGGATGCACTATTACAACTGTGGCCTTACCAAGGCATTGTAAAGTGGTATTAACACTTTACGTGATCTTGATTTTATCCCTCTGTTAATGCAGCCTAGAACTGTGTTGGCTTTTTTGACAGCTGCAGCACACTGCTGGCTCTTGCCACATTCTCCCATTAAGGGACCAATTGTTTCCTTGACTTTTTTCCTGTTTTTTACATGTTGAAAAAAGCTTTTATGTTAGTTTTGACTTTTGTTGCAAGCCTTAGTTCATTTTGATCCCTAGCTTTCCTCACTTCATTTTTACAGACTCAGGGTATTTGCTGATATTCTGCCTGAGTATGTGCCCCTCTTTCTATTTTTTATACTTTCCCTTTTTGTCTTTCAATTTATCAGAGAGTTCTTTATGCAGCCATGCTGGTTTCTTTTGAGAGCTGTTATTTTTCTTCTTTGTTGATATTGTGCTAGCCGGGCTTTTATAATCTCACTTTTCAAAGTTTCCTAAGCTTCTTGGGTTGTTTTCCCCTTGAGGATTCTCATCCATGGAATCCTTCCCAAGCTGTCTCTATGTTTTTTGAAATTAGCTCTCTTAAAGTCCAAAACTCTAGTTTGACTTTGTTTTATTGCTTGTGCTTGCATAATGTTGAATTCCAATATTGCATGATCACTCCTCCCCAAGGTTACTGTGGCTTCAACATCTTCTATAATTTCATCTCTCTTAGTGAGAATTGAGTCCAATATGGCTGATCCCCTAGTTCCCTACTTTTTGGGAGACAAAGTTGTCTGCTAGGTTTGTCAGGAACCTGTTTGATCTTCCACTAGGTGGAAGTTTGTCTCCCAGTTGATGTCAGAGTAATTAAAGTCCCCCATTACTATTGTGATGTGCTTCCTACATACCTTAGTTAACTGACTAGCAAAAAGTTCATCTATTTCCTCTGTTTGGTTGGATGGCTTATAGTATATACCTATGGCAATGTCATTTTTTCCCCTTTTAAATTGACCCAAATGCATTAAAGTTTTCATCATTGTTGTGCAATATTTCTATAGAGATGTTGTTATTTCTTATATTTAGTGCAACTCTACCTTCTCTTTTAATTGGTCTTTTTCTTTTAAATAATTTAAATCCCTCTAGCTGTATATTCCATTTGTGAGTTTTATCCCACCAAGTTTCCATAATGTCAACAATATCATATCTGCAATAAAGGATCTATTTCAACTATCAAAATCTCTCACTTCCCAAGAAAAATGTGAAAGAAGAATTTTGTGCTCGTAACTGTGATTGAAGAGTTCAATAATAGTTTGTCTGATAGGACCATCTTTGAAGGGCAGGGCTGTTAGTTGTTAAACTCAATGTTAAAATCATTTTTCAACCCTAATGTTATTTTTTCATATAAATTACAATAGCTCTGCATTTCCCTTTTTTGTGTGTGTTACCTTTTGTGGTAAACTGATATTCTAAAGAAATAATTCACAACAAGAGTGTCATGGAATCCTAGACCTGAAGCAGAGAAAGTTCAACTCCATTTTTCAATCTTGAAAAATCTGTTTCAGAGCATCCTGTTCAAGCTTGGAATTAAGCTGCATTTGGCTGCATCCAAAATACATTCTTAGTATCCATTATTAGATTGATATGAACAATTTATATCCAACATTTTAAGATTGCCTTTGTACTTAAAAAGGAGAGTTTTGGAGTAATCACTGTTATAGAATTTGAGTAATTTCTAAATTAAGAATGATAAGAAGCATATTTTTCTTTAATTGTGCAATTCATGTAGAAAATTTCTTTTGTAGGACAGAGAAAGCTCTTTTCAGGATGTTCAGTGCAAAATGTTCAGCTTTATTTGAAACTGTAAGGATATTTCAGAAGAGTTGAATTATGTCATCTATGATTCTAAATATACCGTGCATCCTTTAAAAAAATGCAAATGAATCTAATAGGAACTTGCTTAGAGAGATTGTGATTGATTGATTAAATGACATCAAATTACTGTCAGCTGATCATTATCAGTATGAACCACTCAGAATTGTGCTTTAAGGTGTGGTCACAGTGGTGGGATTCAAATATGTGAACAACCGGTTCTCTGTGTGGATGCCGCTTCTGGAAGTCCATTCTGGGCTTGGGCAACAAAAAATTAGCTACCAGTTCTGCCGAAGTGGTGTGAACTGGCTAAATCCCACCAATGTGTGGCCATATAAATCTTTTCAATAAATAAATAAATATTTTAACAACTACATAGATAGGACTTCTCCAGGATTACCTGTGTCTACAGATCTGTCAACAATGCATCCATCTCCACTGTAATCTAGTCTACTCATCTTGCTCCTGATTGTGTACTTCACTTTCCTTCCACTTTTCTCAGCATTATGGATTTTTCAAGGGACATGGGTCTTTATATAATATGAATATTATGTACTCTAATAAGTTGATCCTCTATTCATTTGTGCCTTGAGTGAGAATTCTGGATTGATTTGGATGGATTCAGTTATAGTGGTGATGAGTGCACTGTTAAAAAATCTGAAACAAAGGTTAGGGACAGATTGTCAATGGAGAAAATCTATCTATGTGGTTGCTAGCATTCAAAAATGAGTTGATAGCACATAATCAATCACATATGATCTTCAAGATCTGGTGAGAAAAATAAGTGTTTCCCAAGTTACCTAGACAAAGAAATAGAGGATGGACAGAGACAGAGAAAGAATGAAATATATAATTTTTTCTGCCTTTTATTATGGCTTAACCACCACTATTTTCAGGTCCAAACTTCTCCATCTTCCCTACCCCTGAAACGACACCAAAATCAGTGGCAGGTAATGCCTGAAACAACAGATAAAAAAACACTGGAAGAGAGAGATAGAAAAAAAACTCAGTTTTTTAAGGTGTTAAGAAACTCAAATCATATTTCCTAACAGGAGTTTTTAAGTCTATTTTTATCTTTATTTTATCTGTTATCACCATGACCACCAGAAGCTGTTACGAGATGCATTATGCATGTGTAACAATATAAGTTCAGGATTTAAATTCTAAAATCTTTGTGGCATATGATTTATTTTAAAATCCATTTAAACCCAATTTATGGATAAGAGATAGCAAAGAAAAACTCTTCTAGTTTTACAACAAATAAGGCTATAATTCCATGTATACTTCTTTTATAAACTGGATGTCAGAGATGTGTAGTTTGCCCCTTTGAAAATAAAATAGTCTCTTGAATTTGGATGTAAACTAAAATTGTGTTTCCATTGTCTGGGTTAATGTATGTCTCCAAATCTCATTATTGGATTCAGAGTCAGAGATCTCTAATGGAAACAGTTAACTGTGTCATATTGCAAGATTTGATAACTGAAACAAATGCTCACTAAATATGTCTTTCTATGATCTTACCATTTGTTAGCCTGATTAGCACATACCATAATGTCAGTGGGAGGCACAGCTTTGTTGCTTCAGTTGGATGTTTTCTGTATTCTTAACAAATAGAGTAATACTTGAGTTAGCAAATTTCAACATCATTTTCAGGCACACCAATTCTATGTGAAAAGTGGAAGACAAAAACAACTGAGCTATATAATCTCTCCAAATAGCTAAAATTGCCACCTCAAAATTTTCTCAAGGCTAGCATTCAAATTCTTCAAAGATAACCTTGCCAGGCCACATAAGTCAACTCTAATTGACTTGTGTTGCTGTAGTTCCTCTCAGAGGGAACACAAATTACTTTATTAGACAGTTGCTTTGAACAATTCTTGCAGCAGCCCTTCAGACTGTTTTTAGAGCATTTCTTCCTTAAGTGGAGCAATATGAGCAGAAAAATAATTGTCTTTTGCCACCTGTGATTATTGATAAAAGTTCTTACCAATGTTCAGTCAGGTTTGCTCTTCATCTTTCACCAGCAGTGTTCTAGGCATCTCTTCAGCTACAACATTTCCAGAGTTTTCCCAGGTTTGATCTAGTGTGAGATACCTTAACCAATATGCTCAAGTGGAGGCTCTTAGCAGATAATAACATGATGTGTGAATGTGGAAAGACTTAGAGCCCAGCCTTTCTGCTGGTATGTCGGATATTACCAGAAAATGTACCAATAATGACTTATTTTTGGCCAACGACAAAGCCAAGAAGGTGACTTCATTCTGGTAATTTAAAGTTTGATCTAGACATGGAAGAAGAAGATTTCATGAGTTCCCCTGATCTGTATCAGCTGCCTTAAAAGATATAATTCTAAAGAGCTGCTCCATGGATCTAGCCTCTTTAGACAACTATACCATGAGAAACCTTCCCTTTTCCAGAAAGAAACTTGGGATACAACTTAGTGCATCTTAGGGATAATAGATTACCTGGTTTTAATACTTCACCCATAGTATCCTTCTAAGCTTTCCGTGATATTTAGGAGTAGAGAGCCCTTTTCTAGAGTTGTTTTGCTTTTCCCAGATTGGATAATTCCAGGTGGTGTTAGAAGGAAGGTCAAGAAATGGTTGCCTTGCTCCCTTGTGGGATTCATCTCTCACTTTCTTGCCCCTACTTTTTAGTATCTACATGAAGCTGATGGGAGAGGTCATCCAATGATTTGGAGTGATATGGATGATATAGTAGTTATTTCTACTCCAGGCTGATCTAAACATGGTGGTTCAAAGTGCTGATTTTACCTACTTTGTGGTTTGCCATTTAGGTGAATTCAGATCCATTTCCTGAAGATAGAACCAAATATGTTGTCCATTTATCCAAATTATGGGCTCATCCCAATATCAGTTTTAAGAGACACTATTGTTTGACAATGATGCAATTCCATTATCAGATCACTTTGGAGTAATATTAACAGTAGAGCAGTGGTTCTCAACCTTCCTAATGCCGTGACCCTTTAATACAGTTCCTCATGTTGTGGTGACCCCAACCATAAAATTATTTTCGTTGCTACTTCATAACTGTAATTTTGCTACTGTTATGAATCGTAATGTAAATATCTGATATGCAAGGTGTATTTTCATTTTTACGAATTGAACATAATTAAAGCATAGTGATTAATCACAAAAATAATATAGCAATGTTCTCTGGAGAAGCTTGCTCTTCCTTGCTCAAAAATGTTGGGAGGGAGGGAAGGGGAAGGAAGGAAGGAAGATTGAAGGGGAAAGGAAGGAGATGGAGAAGGAAGGAGATTGAAAGGGAAAGGAAGGAAGGAAGGAGAAAGAGTTTGAGGGGGAAGGGATGGAGATGGAGATGGAAGGAAGGAAGGAAGGAAGGAAGGAAGGAAGGAAGATTGAAGGGGAAAGGAAGGAGATTGAAGGGGAAAGGAAGGAGATGGACAAGGAAGGAGATTGAAGGGGGAAGGAAGGAAGGAAGGAAGGAAGGAAGGAAGGAGAGAGAGAGATTGAAGGGGGAGGTGCTGCCAAGGACGCACAAGCAGCTCCGCACAATTGCCCGGGGAGGGGGGAGGCTCTGGTGGAGAGCCAAGTGGCGGCACATCCGGGGCCTCGGAAGCTGCACAGAGGAACTGCGTGCCTCGGAGCCACTGGCCGCCCTCTCACACCCGCGAAGGGATGGAGATGAGATGGAAGGAAGAAAGGAAGGAAGGAAGGAAGATTGAAGGGGAAAGGAAGGAAATGGAGAAGGAAGGAGATTGAAGGGGGAAGGAAGGAAGGAAGGAAGGAAGGAAGGAAGGAAGGAAGGAAGGAAGGAAGGAAGGAAGGAAGGAAGGAAGGAAGGAGAGGGAGATTGAAAGGGAAGGGATGGAATTGGAGATGGAAGGAAGGGAGGAAGATTGAAGGGGAAAGGAAGGAGATGGAGAAGGAAGGAGATTGAAGGGGGAGGCACTGCCAAGGATGCACAAGCACCTCCGCACAATTGCCCGGGTAGGGGGGAGGCTCTGGCAGAGACACTCGTGGAGAGCCAAGTGGTGGCATATCCGAGGCCTCGGAAGCTGCATGGAGGATCCGTGTGCCTCAGAGCCACCGGCTGCCCTCTCACACCTGCCAACCTGGAGCCCCCCATCCTCATCCCGGCACCTCTTGCCTCTTCCAGCCACCCCTCTGGGACCTGCTTGCCCCTTCAGCCTCCTGAGCGCCATCGTAGTGGTGGGGTCATGAGAGCCCCTTTCCAAGCCGTGCAGCCCATCGCACGCAAGAGGGGCACAGCCGGAGCGCCAGCTACCGCTCGGAAGGTGCCGCTTCTCCCCTCCCGGCCCGGCCGGCTGGCCTCCGATGCATATGCGGGCATCGCTGCCACCTTGCCCTCTTCCCCACCCCCTGGCTGCTTCCGAGGCCCAGAGCCCGGCGGAAGGAGCTGCTCCGGCCCGGCAGCCCCATGGCTGCGCTGGGCGCCAGAGGGACGAGGCAGCCTCCGAAGGTGAGGGAGGCTGGCTGGGCGGTGCAGGGGAGGCTTCTGCACAGTGCAGAGGTGGCTGGGGCGAAGCGCAGCCGGGCAACCAGGAGGCGTGGAGATCGGCTTGGCGCTGCACCTCAGGTAAGCTGGCAGTGGCAGCAGCAGCGGAGCAGCCCAGCGGCAGCACCAGCAGCAGCCCAGACCCAGCTCAGCTCAGACCGGCTGCTGAGCCAGCCCAGGGCAGCGTTGGGGGTGCACGCGATGGCGCTGCAGTGGCAGGAGCAGGCACTGTTGGAGGAGAAGGGTGCCCTGGAGGCGGAGGAGGAGGGGGCGGAGGGGGATGGCGGCGGCAGCCAGATAGAGGAGCGATGTCTCGGTTTCTAAAGACCATCGGAAATATGTGTTTTCCGATGGTCTTAGGCAACCCCTGTGAAAGCGTCGTTCGACTCCCAAAAGGGTCACGACCCACAGATTGAGAACCGCTGCAGTAGAGGGTAATTTCATGATGGCAATAGAGGGAAGTTTGCTACAAAATATCAAATATGTTCTACAAATAATCACAGATAAATAGATTCTCTTCTATTCTAACAGACCTGTGTTGTTGATCGAGATATAGCTCAACTATCTCCATATATGATCTATAACAGGAATCTAGAAAACAATGTTTTGGATTTATTGGTCTAGAGATGCTTAGAGTAGATAGGTGGCCATACAAACCATAATTATGCTTGGTCACATAGTCAGCCAGATGTTTAGACTGGATTCTGTATTTTTAACCATCTATACAGTCCATCCCAAGAATTTGGGATATATATTTGTTATTGTTTGATAGTATTAAATATATTGTTGCAGGATATAAGCTGTTCCAAGTGGAGCTGCCTTTTGAAATTGACTGATTTGTCAGTGCCAATGGTGTTCAAGTGGTGCTCCAGATGTTTTGGGATTGCACTCAAGGTACTTATTACAATTGGTACTATCTTTGCTTTCTTTTGCCACAGTCTTTCTATTTCTATTTGCAGATTTTTGTATTTTGTTATCATCTCCAGTTCTTTTTCTTCTATTTAGCATATAAGTGTTGCTTGAGCAGGGACCCCAATATTACCTGGAGGATTACATATCCTCTTCATGACCTGTTTTCCTTGTTACCTTCTGGCAGGAGGTTTTGTGGTATCCAAAGCAGAACATCCAGATTCAATCATAGTTTCATTCCATACAGTATTACCTTGTGAACTCTAAAGCTTTCTCTTTCTGTTATGTATTCAAGATGGACAGTGTTTAATATTTATATGTTATTTATATGTCAGGGTGTAAGTTTATACATATGTTGTATATAGCGTGTTTAAATGTGTGCTATGTATGTGTACACTTTGAGAGCAAGCAACAAAATTTAATTTTTAATGTGTGCCAATATGCCCACATTAAAAAATGTCAATAAGAGTTATCTAATATCTACTCTGCTCTCTCCAGCTATTGCCATGTCCACTATCCATACTTTTTTTGTTTTTCTTATCAATACTTACAAATCAGGGTATTTTTTGTGATAGGTGATTGTGTGTTTGAATTCTAAAGTCCCAGAAGCACATTACTTTTTTCATTTTCTATTATTGTTCCTACTATTACTGTTGTGAAAACAATCTACATTTAGTTCATTGTCTAGTTTTGTTATTTATTTATTTATTTTTATTTTTAAAAGTGATATGCTACTCTAGAATAAATTTTGAATCTCTGCTTTTCAATTTAGGACCAAATCTAATTTCATGGATCTACTAATTAGAACTTACAACTTTTCTGTGTAATTGAATAGGAGGAAATGTATAGCATTAGTCATACCAAAAATTGTTCCTTATTAGTCATTTTCATAACTTGTCATTTATGGGAGCAGAGTGTGGCATATCTGGGGTCTATACTATAAAGTGTTTTTGTGATTTGGAATCATTTTTTTTCTTTTAAAAAATTCACTTTTTAATAAATTAGAAGAAAAATTCAGGAAAAATGAATTCTACAAAGAGCATTCAAGTGTGTCAGTTTCATATTAGTAGATTCTGAGGTTTAATGTTAATATTAGTACCCTGCCATCCCAAAAGAAGTGAGATTAAATTTATTGCTAAAAATTGTTCTGAAAGTGACATATAGATGTATAAAAAAGGTGATATTTTAGACATTGTTATTTTAAAGGATCTCCCAAGAAAATAAAAAAAACAGGCAATTTTCAGAAATGGGAAGGTCAAGTAAATATAAATGAAATGAATAGTGAAATATTGAAAAAAACCTGCAATTCTTCCAGAAAGCTGCCACTGTACAAAATGTAGTATATGGAAAATTTCCAAGAAATGTTAAGTCTAGTAATTATTGCCATACCAGCTGCTAGATTGTGCAGACATAGAGTGGGTTGAATATGCTGTCACATTAGACATACTTGCCAAAAAACAGACTATGCCTACGATCTGTACATCTTTTTCTCACTTCCTCTCTGGGGCGTTTTTAAGCATTGCTTAATTAGCTTTTGTTTACTCGGTGTAATGTTTAATGTCTCCTGGAGGCTTGAGCTTGGAAAGAAGGATGTAGGATGAGTAAATAGCTTAAATGTAAAGCATTGCACATGACCAGAGAATTGGTGTTGCCACAAATGGTAATGCTAGATCATATACGAATTATATTTCTTCATCACATTGTTCTAAACAGAATTTTAAAAACACAACTGGATTGAAAATAAATAAATAAAAGTGCAAACCACAAAAAGTTTGCCCATTTCTCTTCCATTTATAAGCCTACAGGTAGTCCTGGACTTACAAATGTAATTGAGTCCATAATTATGGTCGTAAGTTGTGATGGTTGTTCAGCGGGTCACCATATGACCGAATCTGATTTTTGGATCTTTTTTGAGGTGGTGGTTAAATAAACACCTTGGTTGTTAACTGAATATCATGATCATTAAGGTTGTTAATTGAACTCCCCTGTTGCTAAATGAATATGTTTTTTTCATTGGACACCTTCTTTTTGCCAGAAACCAGCAAAAAACATCATAAATAACAACCATGTGACTGTGGGATGCTGAGATTGTCAGCTGGAAAGCTGACGGCATGGGTTCAAAACCTGAGTGCCATACAATGGGGTGAGCTCCTATTACTTGCCCCAGCTTCTCCGCACCTAGTAATCTGAAAGCATGCAAATTGAGTAGATAAATAAGTACCACTCTGGTGGGAAGGTAACCCCACTCTGTGCACCTCAGCATACAGTTATGCTGGCCTCATGACCATGCTGGCTCCCTTAGCTAAGAAACAGAGATGAGCACTGCTCTCTAGAGTCAGAAATGACTGGACTGGGGAAATGTTGACCTTGACCTTTACAGTGATATGACCTCACAAATGCTGCCATTATAATGTATATTTGTATTCCAGTGTATTCCGTGATGGAAGTGCATGTCACGGCATCTACATAATGACATTGTGCTAAATGTGTTGCTGTAAGTTCCTCTCCAATGAAGCCTGTGCACACAAACAATGAATGGAAGAAGGAACTATTTTGAATTATAGATTCCTCTGGGCAGTTATGTCCCCAAACTGTCTGAAATAATTTGAAGCCCTATATAATATTTAAAAGCCAGTGGTGAACAAGGGGAATACATGATCTTTCTTCTCTTGGGCACGAATTGTTCTATTCTTAAAAGGCACTTTTGAGACATGTAATCTTTGAATTCTAAAAATATCTCAATACAGATAATCATGACATCTTATTAGACTCACAATCCTTTACAGTTTTTGTATTTTCCAAATTATTCGGTAGACAATGAAATCGATAGCCTGGCAAAAGAAATTGGGACCGTTACATTGGCAGAGTAAGTATATTCCTTTCCCCCCCCTCCCATTTGGAGTGCCTTCATCTCATAAACAAAAGTGGCTGTGTTTTCTACTTGTTTTCTAAAATACCAATATTGTTCCCATGGCTAATCTAGCAATATTATTACACTGTTTAATGGAATTGCCTGCAACACTAGGTAGGTATTTATTGAACTTCCAAACTGGTATATGCCAGCACTTTTGGAGCACTGTCCCACTTCATTTACATTGGACTAATAGCCAATGATTATTAGACAAAATGAGTAAAATTTCCCTTCTCCTTCAGAAAAAAATGTGGAGATTTCAACTCTACAGGATTCTTTTACTTCAAGATAACCTTTCCTAAGAAGAGATATGAAGACTAACTTCATCATGGAAAAAAAACCAATAAACAGACTTTTCATGAATTATATAAAGGATTCCTTATGTTAACTTGCTACTTAATGCAAGAATGTTTGTGTTACACCTAGCTGCTGTTTTATATTTGATCACTTCTGAAATAATTTTGTCTCTCTCACTATTGCACCTCTCCCTCTCCTCCAAACAACAGTAGCCATATGTCCATATACAATATTATTGAAGATTCATATTCAAAGCACTGGTGAAGTGAACTGATTCTTGAAAACATTTGCTATAATACAGTATACCACATATAAAATTTGCAGGAAGATCAACACCTATGAATATTTGACACTACATTCCCTTCTATAATGAATTTCCTACTACTTTGTTAAAGCAAGGTGATCCCATACCTTGCTTTATTTTTTTAATGTAGGCCTTAATAAAATATTAATTATAGATTAATATTGAGAAATATAATCTAAGAATTATATTTTCCCCTTTCTTTCCAGAATTAGTGAGCTAGATTAAGGATAATAGTAATAGTAATAGTAATAGTAATAGTAATAGTAATAGTAATAGTAATAGTAATAGTAATAGTAATAGTAATAATAATAAAGTCTGAATGAGGAAGATTACTACAAATACTTGGGTATCCTTCAAGCTGACAACATCAAGCACACTGAAGTCAAGAAAAAGATTAGAGGTGAATACATCAAGAGAGTGAAGAAGATCTTACAGTCCAAACTCAATGGAAGAAATACCATAAAGGCAATCAACACCTGGGCAATTCCAGTCATTAGATACACAGCTGGAATAGTGGACTAGACTCAAGCAGAACTAAAAGCAATGGATAGGAAGACCAGAAAAATAATGACAATGAATCATGCCCTTCATCCACGCAGTGACATTGACAGACTTTATCTACCAAGGCAAATAGGTGGGCGTGGAATGCTGCGAGTACATCAGATGGAAGGACAGTGATGAAGATGCACTGAAATTAGTATATCAGGAAGGCTTACTGACTACTGGAGAGGCCAAACTGGCCTACAAGAAAGACCAAACGAAGAACAGAATATAGGCATTGGAAGACAAAGCACTACATGGCCAATATGTTAAAAAAATAGCTGGGAAAGCAGATAATAACAAGACCTGGCAATGGCTAAGAGCAGGAAAATTGAAGAAAGAGACTGAGGAACTAATTCTGGCTGCACAAGACCAAGCCTTAAGGACAAATGCATATAAAGTCAAAATTGAGAAGACAGCAACAGACAGTAAGTGCCGCCTATGCAAAGAAGCTGAAGAAACAGTGGACCACCTGGTAAGCTGCTGCAAGAAGATCACACAGACTGACTACAAGCAGCGGCATGACAAAGTAGCAACAATGATGCATTGGAAGATCTGCAAGAAATATCATTTGCCTGTAAGCAAGAATTGGTGGGATCATGAAATAGAGAAAGTCATAGAAAATGATAAAATTAAACTGATCTGGGACTTCAGAATTCAAACAGACAAGCACCTGCAACATAACATCCTGGACTTAACAATTGTCAATAAGAAAGACAAAAAAGTCTGGATAGTGGACATGGCAGTGCCTGGAGACAGCAGAATAGACAAGAAAGAACTGGAGAAGATAACAAAATACAAAAACCTACAAATAGAAATAGAAAGACTGTGGCAAAAGCAAGCAAGGGTAGTACCAATAGGCGCTTTGAGTGCAATCCCAAAACAACTGGAGCACCACTTGAACACCATTGGCATTGACAAATTTGCCATTAGTCAATTGCAAAAGGCGGCCTTACTAGGAACTGCTTCCATCTTGCGACGATATCTGTAATACCATCAAACATCCACATCTGCCTATCCCAGGTCCTTGGTAAGGACTCGATAGGTAGACAAAATGCCAAATCCAGTCTGAACATCTGGCTGACTGTGCCATGATCCATAATAATAATAATAAATAATAATAATAATACTAACCTGAATGTGGCATGGATTGACTACAAAAAGGCATTTGACTCTCTGCCACATGACTGGATAACCAAGTGCCTAGAAATAACAGGAGTCAGTAGAAACGTCAGAAAATTTGCGCGAAGATTGATGGCACAACGGAACACACAGTTGCAGGTCAATGGTGAAATATTGGGAAAGGTTAATATCAAGAGAGGAATATTTCAAGGAGATTCATTATCACCACTACTATCTGTTATTGCACTCTGAATAACTCAGGACATGGCTATCAAACATCAAAAACATCTGCCAGCCTATCCCACCTCCTTTACATGGATGATCTGAAGTTGTATGGAAAAACACCATCTGAAATAGAATCGCTGCTCAACACTGTCCGTATATATAGCCAAGATATTGCAATGGAGTTTGGCTTGGAAAATTTGTGCCACACTTACTGTCAAACAAGGAAAAATGGTGCAAACTGAGGGAATCAAAATGCTCCATGAAAATAACATTAAGAATCTGGATGAGGAAGATTACTACAAATACTTGGATATCCTTCATGCTGACAACATCAAGCACACTGAAGTCAAGAAAAAGATTAGAGGTGAATACTTCCACAGAATGAAGAACATCTTAAAGTCCAAACTCAATAGAGGAAATACCGTGAAGGCAATCAACACCTGGGCAATTTCAGTCATTAGATACACAGCTGGAATAGTGGACTGGACTCAAGCAGAACTAAAAGCAATGGCTAGGAAGACCAGAAAAATAATGACAATGAATCATGCCTTTCATCTATGCAGTGACATTGACAGACTCTATCTACCAAGGCAAATTGGTGGATGTGGAATGCTGCAAGTACATCAGATGGTTGAGAAGGAAAAATGGCTTTGGAAGAATATCTGAAGGACAATGATGAAGATGCACTGAAATTAGTATATCAGGAAGGCTTACTGACTACTGGAGAGACCAAACTGGCCTACAAGAAAGACCAAATGAAGAACAGAATAAAGGCATGGGAAGACAAAGCACTATATGGCCAGTACATTAAAAAAATAGCTGGGAAAGCAGATAATAACAAGACCTGGCAATGGCTAAGAGCAAGAAATTTGAAAAAAGAGACTGAGGGACTAATTCTGGCTGCACAAGACCAAGCCTTAAGGACAAATGCATACAAAGTCAAAATTGAGAAGACAGCAACAGACAAGAAACAATGGATCACCTGGTAAGTTGCTGCAAGAAGATCGCACAGACTGACTACAAGCAGCAGCGTGACAAAGTAGCAACACTGGAAGATCTGCAAGAAATATCATTTGCCTGTAAGCAAGAATTGGTGGGATCATGAAATAGAGAAAGTCATAGAAAATGATAAAATTAAACTGATCTGGGACTTCAGAATTCAAACAGACAAGCACCTGCAACATAACATCCTGGACTTAACAATTGTCAATAAGAAAGACAAAAAAGTCTGGATAGTGGACATGGCAGTGCCTGGAGACAGCAGAATAGACAAGAAAGAATTGGAGAAGATAACAAAATACAAAAACCTACAAATAGAAATAGAAAGACTGTGGCAAAAGCAAGCAAGGGTAGTATCAATAGTAATAGGTACCTTGGGTGCATTCCCAAAATAACTGGAGCACCACTTGAACACCATTGGCATTGACAAATTCACCATTAGTCAATTGCAAAAGGCGGCCTTACTAGGAACTGCTTCCATCCTGCGATGATATTTGTAACACCATCAAATATCCACATCTGCCTATCCTAGGTCCTTGATAAGGACTTGATAGGTAGACAAAAATGCCAAATCCAGTCTGAACATATCGCTGACTGTGCAATGATAAATAATAATAATAATAATAAAGTTGGAAGGAGCCTTGGAAGTCATCTAGTCCAACCCCCTTATGCCAGGGGTGTCAAACTCAATTTTACTGAGGGCCGCATTAGCATTGCAGTTGCCCTGGGGGGGGTGTGTGTGACCAGAGTGGGTGCAGCCTAATGAGTGGGCGTGGATGGAGTGGGTGTGGCCTACTGGGTGGGCGTGACCAGTTCTACATCATTCACATCAAGGGTGCCTATGGGCGGGGCTGGGCAGGAGTGGGACAGATCTGGCAGAAGGGGGTGGGACCGGGGCAAGTGCCAAGGCATGGTCCACTGGAGCAAGTGCCAAGATGGTCACCACAAAATTGTACATTGGCTCCCGGCTGGCCTGGGCCAGGGCCAAGGCAGCAGGGGCCATTTCCTCACTGTTTCCAGAATGGCTTCGTGGGCCACATGAAACCACTTCGCAGGCCGCATCTGGCTCCCAGGCCTTGTGTTTGACATGTCTGCCCTATGCTTTGGTAATAACTGATAACCTGTAACAGAGGCTCATACAATACACTGAACTCTATAAATCTTGAGTTATTTATTTTTTGTTTTATTTATTTAAAACATCTATATAGTTAACATAATATAATTCTTGCATTCACATAAAATAATTTACCCTAGAGATGTCTAGAAAAAAAATCATTAGACTTATGCAAAGTGATTTAGATTTGCTCCAGTAAAGAGATTTATAGTATGGAGACCATTTTTGAACAGAAGAATACAGAAGAAAGTGTGTACCCCACTGGGACAGTATTTATTTTTTTGATATAAACATATCAAGTCCCCACAAACTCCAGATAAAACTGAGAAAGATTCTAGTCTGATATCTTTAGCAAGTACTGGCAATTCAGATTATATTCTATAACCTACAATTTGGTCTAAAACATCTTACATATTCCTGATATAATTAATATTCAGCTATTATATGGCTGAATATGAGCAGACTTAGTACGGGGAAATGTCTTCTCTACCTATTCTCTTAAACTGATTGCTCAGTAGAAATTTACCAGGCAGCTAGCATCAATATATCAAAAGAAATGATACCAAAACATTAGAGTGGTTCTGAACCTTTTCTTCACCATGGACCCTCTTTAAATACCTTTTGTGGCCACAGACCATGCCCATGGAACACCAAGACTTAGCTCAAGATTTAAATCATAACATTTCTTCAAGCCTTTGCAGATCCCTTGTGATGACATTGTGTCCCCCGAGGGGTCCTCAGACCACAGGTTGAGAACCACTGCTCTAACTAGATGGTTCCACATTTCTCCTAGGTACAACATGAAGGACAAAATATTAGTGCATGAATCAAGGGAACTGATGACAAATACATGTAGTTAAAGACTGAAAAGACTAGTGACTGCTGATATTTTTAAAAATTTCTGTGAGCGTCTGATAATACTAACAAAGAAGATAAAATACACTTCATAAAATGAGTCTCGGTATCATTGCCTATAATTGTATTTCCCCTTACGGTGATGTAACAGGCATTCACTTCAGCTATAAAAATACAAAATTTAGGAATGCTAGGATAAATATTATCAATCAGACTTTTCCACTTGCCCTGGTGCTTTTCCTTGCCAACCGATTTCTATTTTACACAAGGGAAGACTTTTTTTCAAGAAGACTGACATTCTGCCTTGGAGGTTATTTGATCCAGATTTCTGGCAAAGGAGAATAACTAGGCCTATCAAGAAAGCAGAATGCTGAATAAGTAACAGCTTTCCTTCTCTCTTTCCATTTTTCCCCTCCTATTCCTTGCTCTTTAAAGGGAAGATGCTGTTTACTGATGCTGTCTCATTGCTTTGCACAGCAGGGCTTCTCATCTTCTTCGGATCTAATGATGGAGTCAGCTTCAGTTTTTAAGAATATATATTATCATTATTCATTACAGGGCTGCACCAAAGCTTCATTCGGCAGCAATAAAGAAGAAAATGTATATTTTAAGGACTCTCGTTTCCTACTAAATGTTTGAATTAAGCTGCAGTCAGTAGCGTTGAGAGAATTGAGTTATGTTCCAAAGCGACGATTCTGCAGGAGTACATCATGCCCAGAGATTGGACTCTGATTAGCTTTGGAGTTTCCTAATGCTGCCAATTGATTTTGTGTTGCAGTAGCTGCCACTGGATTTTGTATCCTGGCATCTTGAGGACAGGATGGGGAGGCTCTCTCTTTTGCATGAGGCTATGATGAATGACTGCCTGAGTGTCTCCCAGCACATATTTATTTCCTCTTCAATAAGAACAGTCAATATCATTCAGGCAATGAAAAATCATCTTAGCAGCTCAACAAATCTTAGGAAGGTTTTTTTATTCTCTCTCTCTCTCTC
Source organism: Bothrops alternatus (assembly GCA_034064705.1). Lineage (NCBI taxonomy): Eukaryota > Metazoa > Chordata > Lepidosauria > Squamata > Viperidae > Bothrops > Bothrops alternatus. Next base: position 21,284,736 of record JARGCV010000081.1, read on the forward strand.
TCTCTCTCTCTCTCTCTCTCTCTCTCTCTCTCTCTCTCTCTCTCTCTCTCTCTCTCTCTCTCTGTGTGTGTGTGTGTGTGTGTGTGTGTGTGTGTGCGTGTGTGTGTGTGCGCACGCGCCCGCGCTCAATTGCTTTGGGGCTTTTCTTCTGACATCAGCTGAAAACAGAAGCTGCTTTCCTTAGGCTGGAGACCTGGCAGTTTTGATTTCTGCCAGTTTCTTGGAGCTAAAGGGATGTTGAACAAATGGCAAACAAAGATACTAATGAGAGCTTGGAGACAAAACAAACACCTCTATAATTATCCCTCATGTATCTGTTTATAAGTTGTAGAACTAGTTATGAAACCCTCCTAGTAGATGATATTAGATTTGGATAATGCATTTTGAATTACTTGCTTTTTCCTATTTCTTTGGCTGATTGATTCTGATGCTTTCTAAATCTGCTGTCATTTTATTTTTTTTCCCCACCAGTTAAAGAATCCAGATATTCTGCAAGGCAATCCATTTAGAATGCATTGAAGTAATCCAAACAGGAGGGGTCCTTGGTGCTCTCTGAGCTTGCTTATTATCTTACAGACATTTCATTACCCAAATTAGGTAACATCACCAGTGCTAGTTAGAAGTTCAGTTTGCTGTCAGTTTATATTCTAGTGACTCGCCTGACAGTGTTGATGGGGATGGTCTCAGAGCAGTGGTTCTCAACCTTTTCCGGGGCTCGACCCCGGCCCGCATCGCGCATGCGCAGCGTGATGGAGTGCATCGCGCATGCGCGGCGCAACGGCCCGCATCGCAAAGGGGAAAAAAATGGCCGACCCCCCCAAAAATGGCCGACCAAAATAAAAAAATGGTGGGCCCATATCGCGCATGCGCGGCGCGACGGCCTGCATCGCAAAGGGGACAAAATGGCCGACCCAAAAAAAAATGGCCGACCAAAAAAAATTGGCGGACTGGGGTGTTTGGCGATCCCCGTGAAATGGTCGTTCGACCCCAAATGGGGTCGCGACCCACAGGTTGAGAACTGCTGTCTTAGAGTTTCTTGGTTGGCTATGTGATGTTAGCTTCTTTGGCAGTTTGTTTGTTTTTTTAAACAATTTTTATTATTTTTCCATTTTACACCAACAGAAGCTTAAGAACCAGCGTGGAGATATGGTGGTCAATTACAAAGAGAAAACAATAACATTATATATATACACAATTCACACAATATTTCTTAAAACTCCCCTCTCTATGTAGAAATTATAATCAATTAAATTCAAATAAATTCATTCATTATTACTGTATATCTAAATATAAATTTCCTTAATCAATATAAACTTTCAACCATTCAATATCAATATAATAATCAAATTAATACACTCCTATAGCCAATTCATTCTTTAATATGTCGCTATATATAAATTAAATGCTTAAATCAGAACCAACGCTCTCTATCTATTTAAATTATTGGAATCTCATTAGTACATTTCTAACACATATTTTCATTAAGTATATTGCCAGATATAAATTTCATTAGTCAATAATCTTTTACCAAAGCTCCTTATCTATCCCAAAGCTCCTATTTTAAACTTTATTAATTTTTCCAAATATTTAAATTTAAGCTAACCTAATTACTTAAGTATTTCAGGGTCCCCAAATTTCTCTTATTTAAACATATTAGCTCCAAAATTAAATTCCTACATTTTTCAACTATATTTCTATTCTTTTTCAATAATTCTCCAATTATTAATTCCATCTCATTCCAAAACAAAAACCACAAATGGGAAAAGTAAAAAAAATACACACACAAAAGAGAACACATATTCTTGCTATACTTCAATATTAAATTCTAAATCATTTCATAATAACCTCACATTTAACACAAACCAAATCCAAAACAGTCCAAGTCGCTATAAAACCTTTACCATCCATAATTATCATCTCAAATTTAATATTTATATCTTATTCTGGGTTTCCTTCTATTCCAAATAGGTTTCCATAGTCGAGTCTCTAGTTCCGCAAATAGCTCTCCTATTGTCTCCTGCCACACTGTGCATAGGAGCAAGAGATCTCCCATTATCCATTTTCTTAGGCTGGTATAAGAATTATAGTCATTCTGAAAAGCTCGTGCCAAAACGTCATTTCCCATCTTTTTCAATGTTGCATAAACTTTAGTTGGAATCCATTTTTTGGTATGGTCCTCTTTAGTCAAGTTTTGCTCTTCTTCCAATAGTTTTTCCTCTCTCAGAAAGTGAAATGGTATCTGCAAATCAGCTTGACCTTCCGAAGTAAGCTCCTCCATTTCCATATTATAGGACATCTGACCCTTTATATCAAGGCTTATTCCCAGTATCAACTGCAAATCCAACTGTACATTTGCTTCTTCCGTCTCAGTAAGCTGAGAGCAAGTCTTTTGAATACAAACCACAGTTTCACTTAAAGCTTGTGCTTGACTTTGTTGATGTAAAGAAATCTACTTTTTACAAGCAATTATCATCTCTGTGTTTTCTAAGATTTTATCCAGAATATATTTATAAATAGAGTCTGAACGGGTTTCTTCCATTTTTATCATATTTGAAGACATTCTCTTTTTGGGGAAACTATATTTAAACACAGTCATTCAATATCCATCTCCTCCCAAGTTTCTTCTTCTTCTTTTTTTTTTTTTTTACAAAAATTTTATTGTTTTTTTTATTTTTTACAACAAAATGCTCAAAGCACACCATGGTGTTAGGGTAAACAATTATCCAAAAGCAAAAAATTTATACATACTTCAATCAATACCTCTAGTATTCCCACTCTTTCCCCTTAACTAACATAGTTTATTTAAAATAGTTCAATCTGGTTTAAATTTAGTCAACCTATATCTGTTTCTAACACTTTAAAAAATTTATACAACCATAATCAAATTAGTTTTAAATACAAACTCTACCAGTTCGGGTATTCCTTCCAAATATATTCTGGTACCTTAGTTTTCATTGCAAATCCCATTTAACTCTTCTTCCATCAATATCCCCCAATTAAACTAAAACATTAATCTATCCTATGCATATCCAATCTATCAACTAATCAATCTCTTATAGCTAACAAATAAAATCAAATCTTAATTTTTTTCAACCCATTAAACATAATTCAGTTCATGTCCAATTAAATTGTCATAGCCAATGACATCAATCTTATCAAACAAAAATAATCTTATTAGGTTAGTTCAAGATTACATAATAATTTTCTTACAAATAACCCTATTATCCTAAACAAAAAAAAGAAAAGAAAAAAGAACAAATACATTCTTAAAGGATTTAATATATATTTCATTAGTCACTCCTTTTTTCTCTTATATCTCTTTTTTAAACTAAAGTATTAATCTATCCTAAAGCTATATAAACCATCAATCAACTTTAAACTAACAAGATAACATCAAACTTTAAGATATTTCAATTCATTAATCATCAAACAAGTAAATCACTTATAATCTTGGTCCTTAAGTCAGTCCATAGTTCTAGATTGCCTTTAGTCCATTACTCAAAACTTCAACTTTCATTTTTTAAAAAATCTTATTCTAGGTGTTTTCAAATGCCAAGTAGATTTCCATAGCAAAGCTTCCTTTCCAACAGATAAGTCTCTCTTTGTTGCTTGGAATACCTTTTGAATCAATGAGAACCATCTTGACCTCTGAATTGGCCTTCTGATTTTTTTTTGCATAAAGTCTCGTTGCTTTAGAGTTCCAAGTCCCAGTCTTTGCTTTTCCTGATTCTCAACGCCATAACTGAGTTGCATATAGGGCAGAGTCAATTTCTCTTTGTTCTCAGTTAGGTCTTCTTTTTTTAGAGTCTGTTTAATAGAAGAATCGGGTGCAATCTGAAAGTCAGTTTTAAAGTTTGAGGAAGAGATTCCGATTCTTAGTTCTGTAGTAAGCTCTTTCATTGTAGCACATATTTCCTCTTTAGTCTCATAAATTTTCTCCAGAATAAGTTTACAATTTAAATGTGAGTACAGCTCCATTTTAGAAAAAAAAATTCAAACATCCATTTAACTTTCATATGAAAAAATCATCTCCTCTCCAATTGCAATATTACTTTTTCACCAGTATATGTCCTCAGAAAGCTAAAAAAAATAAATAAATCCATTTTCCCCCAAATCATTTCACTTTTCATTCTTCTTTCTTTACTCAAAAAAACCCCCAACAACATAGGCTAATAATAAAGTTCGTGAAAAGTTTTTCCGATACCCCAAAGTACTTAATTACTTAACGTAATTTCTAAAACTTTACTTTGTTCCTTTGTTCGCCTTTCTTCCCCAACGAGTAAAAGCTGCCTTTTCAAGGTGGGGAAATCTTTCCAACACAGCTCTTACAGGCAAAAAACAAACAAACAAAAAAAAAACGAAGAGAGGAAAAAAAAAGGAAAGGTCTCACCCGGATTCACCACGGTGGGTCTGCAGCTTAGATGTTCTTTGGACTTGCAGTTTCTTGCAGCAGAGCGATCGGCCATTTTTTTGGCCGATCTTCTTCTCCATCGGCCCTCGGAGTTCCATCCGGACAGCTGGAGGAGCCGCCGCTCCTCCGCTGCCAGAACGCTGCCTCCTCGTAGGAAAGTCGTGTCCTCCAGGGCGACTTTGAACCCACATAAGGGTCTGCCGACAGAGGGAAAACTAGTCGGCGGGGAGAACAATCTCCCCGCTTGACTAGCAAAGCCGCGACCAGAACCGGAAGTCCTCCTCCCAAGTTTCTTAGTCTATTTCCTTTATGCAAATTCCAAGAGAAAAAAAAATAGCAAGAGCGATACATAATTTCAGCAGAAGATATCCCCCAACAAGTACTCAAAGTTAATCAAATAATCAGTCTTTTCGGAAAACATAAAAAATAAGAAAAAATAATACTCTCCAAATGCATAGCCTCTTAAGTCTCTCTAAAAGAAAATTTGGGGGGGCTCCAACGTATTCAAAAATAGAATCAGCCATTAAAAGAAAAATAGGTTTTGTCCTTTTCTTAAGCATCTCTTCCCCCCATTTAAAACACCACTTCAACAAAAAGGGGAATAATTCCAGAAAAAAAACTTTTCACAGGAAAAAAAAAAAGAAAATAGAGGTAAAAAAAAATCTCACCAAATCCACGGTGGGTCTGCTTGCTTAGATGATCTTATGGCTTACGGTTGGTGCAGCTAAGTGATCGGCCATTTTACTGGCCGATCTTTAGCCTGTCGGCCCAAAGGAGATACTCAGTGCACAGAGGACGCCACCGCTCCTCTGCAACTATCCGAGAAGCCTCCTCAACGGTAGATGCTCCTCCAAAGCGTCTTTTTGTTCCTCTAAGGGTTCTACCAGCAGGGGAAACTCGATCGGCAAAGAGACAACGCCCTTCGCTTGACCGCACTGCCATGAAACTGAAACCGGAAGCCTCTGCTTCTTTGGCAGTTTCTTGATTGGGATATTGTTTATTTGATCATTGGTCTGATGTTAACCTTGGAGTTAATTATGCTGATTGCTGGTGGAGAGGTGCTTGGGTCTTTTTGTTCCTTTTTGGGCTGAGTGATTTTCCCTTTTGCATAGATGTTGTTAATGTCTAATGGATCTATTGATCGCTGATTTGTCAAAGTGCCAGGCTTCTAGAAATTCCCTGGCATTTTTGGACTTGGCTTGTGAAGCAAGCCCTCCGCAGGCTTCTTCAATCTTGATGGGTTCTTCACGATAGCCGGATTAAGGAGAGACATGCTACCAAGCACATTTCTCGGGGTGAAGCAACAACAGACAAAAGGCTGCCTCCCCTTTTATTACCTGTTACAGTGGGCGGTTACACAATGCATCACATGGTTACAAACAGCCTATGACAATGTTATGCCTGTAGCCAATAGCAAAGTTACACTGGCAAAATTACATCTGTGGCCAATGGATTCAAATCTTGGTACAACGTTACTCCACCTATTAGCCCCTCCCTCATTTCCTGTTGTTCCAAAACCGCATGGTCAAGCCACATGGCCTTTGTTCCTTTGTTCCAAGCCACATGGCAGTTCCTTTGTCCCAGGCCTCATGGCGACTTGCTAGGGTGCATTACAACAGGCTTGCTCTAGAATGGTCACATTTTCCAAATTGAAACTATGGTTAAATCTGTCTATATGTTGTGAAATTAAAGGATTTTCATCATATTTTCTGACTGCTAACTGATTTTTGTGGATGTATTCTGTCAGTCTTCTGCCTACATAGTGGTTATTGCAGTCCTTACATTGTGTGTTGTAGATGACTCCTGTTTTTTCTTCTGGGGTTGTTCTTCTGGGTCTGCTTAGGCTATTTTGAAGAGCTTTAGTTGGCTTGTGTGCTGTCCTAATTCCATGTGGTTGTAGTAGCTGTTGGCAGTTTCTGAGATATTCTTGATGTATGTATTGTATTTTTTTAGGGTTTCTGTTGGTTGTACCAACCACTCTCTTTTATTAACCCAAACTTGCGCAAAGTCCCTTATAGACATCTGCTCTTTCAGTAGAAGCTGTAAGTCCAAGAGAAGCTTCACCAGGATGGCCTGAGACTGTAATACAGCAAAAACATCAACACAATAATAATAATAGTTGGAAGGGACTTTGGAGGTCTTCTAGTCCAACCCTCTGCTCAGGCAGGAAATCCTATACCATTTCAGACAAATGGTTGTCCAATCTCTTCTTAAAAACTTCCAGTGTTGGAGTGTTCACAACATCTGGAGGCAGGTTGTTCCACTGATTAATTCTTCTAACTGTCAGGAAATTTCTCCTTAGTTCTAGGTTGCTTCTCTCTTTGGTTAGTTTCTATCCATTGCTTCTTGTCCTGCCTTCAGGTGTTTTGGAGAATAGCTTGACTCCCTCTTCTTTGTGGCAACCACTGAGATATTGGAACACTGCTATCATGTCACCTTTAGTCCTCCTCTTTATTAAACTAGACTTACCCAATTCCAGCAACTGTTCTTTATGTTTTAGCCTCCAGTCCTCTTCTCTGTACTCTTTCTAGAGTCTCAACATCTTTTTTACATTGTGGTGATTAAAACTGGATGCAGTATTCCAAGTGTGGCCTTACCAAGGCATTGTAAAGTGGTATTAACATTTCACATGATCTTGATTCTATCCCTCTGTTAATGCAGCCTAGCACTGTGTTGGCTTTTTTGGCAGCTGCAGCACACTGCTGGCTCATATTTAAGAGATTCCTGAGTTGCACCCAAAGCAACTCAGTTTTGCTTGGGTTGAGCTAAGGCCTGTTGTGTCCTATCCAGGCTCCCATAGCCTCCAGGCTTTGGGACAGAACATCCACAGCACCGCTCAGGCAGAGTGGAAATATAAAGCTGGATGTCATCAGCACACTGTCCAAATTGTCATATCACCTAACCTAGTGGTTTCATGTAAGTAATAAGATGGGCAAAAGCACTTCAAAAAGAGATTTAATAGTAAAACCAATGTTCCATGAGATGTTAGGATCAGAGAGAATTTGCTGAAAGATATCTACTGGATTTAAGGCTGAGGCAGAATTTGAAATCCTTGAATCCTTGAACCACAAGATTGAGAAACTGTAATACAGTTGTATAAACTGTCAGTAAGAACCAGAGTGTGTTACTAAAGAAAGAGCATTAAAAATAGCATCCTGCAGAGTGAATTGAATTAAAGAGATAACATTGATATTCTATCTGACAAGGATTTATGGATACAATTTTTCCTTAAAATGATACAGTTAAAACACACTCCTCAATTCCAAAAGATTAAAAAAAAAATCCTAGGCAAAATGGACATGAAACATGATAAAGCATTTTATCAGAGCTGTGCTACCCTTCTTTTAATTTATTGCCAGTTTGCCAATAATGCCATTCAGAATGATAAGATTTTATGAATATAGGTAGTCCCCAATTTCTGACCACAATTGAGCCCAAAATTTCTGTCACTGAGTAAGGCAGTAGTTAAGTGAGCTTTGCCTCATTTTACAACCTTTCTTGCCATGGTAGTTGAGTGAATTACTGCAATTGTTAAATTAGTAACATGATTGCTAAGTGAATCTGGCTTCTCCATTGATTTTCCTTGTCAGAAGATAACAAAAGGTGATTGTGTCAGGACACTGCAACCTTCACAAATATGAACCAGTTGTCAAGCATCCAGATTTTGATCACAGTACCATGGGGATGCTGCAATGGTCATAAGTTACTTTTTCAGTGTCATTGTAACTTTGAATGATCACTAAACAAATGGTTGTAAGTTGAGGCCTACCTGTAGGCATATATAGACAAGTGAGGCTTTTCAGAAAGACTCTCGAGACACTTTACTGTCTTGAGGTCATTGCTCAACTTTTGAAATTAAACATCTGGGAGCAGTTTTGGTGGTTTCATATATGCTACTTTTGCTAAATAAGAATTATAAACAGGATAGAACTGGAAAGCAAGTCCTTACTGAGCAATATGAATTTGATAACAATATTCTCTTAAGATCAGTAGAAGAGTGTTCAAGTAGATCAGTTGACAGGTTTAGATGGAAATAGAAGCTTACTGTGAAACTGATAAAGACAAATTGTATCTTATCTTAAGTAGTTTTGTCCACCACACTGCCTCCATTTGCCATTTAATCAATATGGGCAAAATAACCGAAACATCAAACCCCATATTTATTTAAAAAAGGAAATTTCTAATTCATGCAGAGACCAAAAAAAGTCTGAGTTATAGTCTCCATCTTTCCTTAAGATACTATAAACAATGTATGAAGCTCCTAGTTGTGCTATCAAATTTGGCAGCAGCTTCTTGCCCAAACTGAGTGTGTGATTTGTTCTTGGAATTAGGCAGAAAACCAAAGTTTAAACCAGTGGTTCTCAACCTTTCTCAGGTTGAGACCCCACTTGCCCCGCCCATGCGCGCCGCGACCCCGACCAGGGCACGTGCGCGTGCCCGCGCCCACGCGCACCCCCAAAAAAATAAAAAAATAAAATATAAAAAAATTAAAAAAACAAAATGGTGGCTGCGACGGGTGGATCCATGCATGTGCGGATTGGCCCGTCACGCACGCCGTGCATGCGCAGATCCGCCCGTTGCGGCCACCATTTTGTTTTGTTTTTTTATTTTTGTTAATTTTTTTTAAAAAAAAATTTCGGCGCGATGGGCAGATCTGCGCATGCGTGGCGCGCGTGCACCAAAAAAATAAAAAATTAAGAAAAAATAAAATAAATAAAAATAAATAAAAATAAATAAAAATAAAACAAAACAAAATGGCAGCCCGCGGTGTCCGGCGACCCCCATGAAATGGTCGTGTGACCCCAAATGGGGTCGCGACCCCAAGGTTGAGAGCCGCTGGTTTAAACAGTCATGGCTTATTCTTTTCCATTTTTAATAGTTTAATACAGCAAGGTGGTTCTTTCACTGCACTTCCCATTTCATCATCACATCCAGGCTCACTTTCAAATCAGGTAAGCCCGTATACAATATTGCATTGGGTGAGTTGCAGAGCTGATTCTAGCTAGACTTCCATCCTGGAAGAAATGTGCCTTTGATGTGATCCAGGGTGACAGCAAAAGTCAAAACTGCTTCTGTATATCACCAGGAGTTTGTGTATTAGTGTGAAAGCATTGAAGTCTGCATTCCCTGAAGTTAGAAGTCAGGTTTCACATGAGGACATTTCCCTGTATCCTGTATTACTATGGAATTATTTGGTTGTATATAGTTATTTTTTTCTGCTGGCTTTAGGGTAGATTTGCTTCTTAATAGAGTATTCAGATGGTTTAGTTATATTAGCTGCTGAAGTGGAATAAGTGTTTTTTTTTTACTTAAAATATAGCTTTCATTTTCATCCTTATTTTTATAAAATGTTTTGGTTTGTTTGTTTGCTATACATTTTGAGAGTAAGACATTCTTTCCCAGAAAGAATAAATAATGAAGTTAATGAACAATACTTGAATCCTTTTACAATCTGTGGAAACATGTTTATAGAAACAATAAGATAATTCACTCATTAGCTGTTAACTCCTAATTATGATCATTTTGCTTTGCTCTTGTTTTTTAAATAGCCACAGTTTTATAGGTTGTCTAGCCCAAAACATTACATCGTTATGAACCTTTGCTGGCAGATAATTCCCCAAAATGCTACAAGCTCAGAAAGGACTTTAAGCTTTATAACTGAAGCTTACAGAATTTGAACTAGAGCATTCAGATAATAATTAATATATATAATTAGGAACATACAGAAGATAGACATCCTTAATGGGTAACATTAAAGTATGCAGATCCTTCGGTTATGTAACTCTTAAATTGAATATTTCTTTATAAGATGCCCTTACTATGATGCATGGGGAACATGAAAGGAACCTCTTTGAAGGTTGCATTATTTTTTGACAATCAGGCAAAATGTTGCCAACAGCAAATTTCTTTCAATCCTTTGGTTAGCTTTGTAGGTGCTTCTGACACATATGGACAATGATGCATGAACCCGGTTATATTTGAACCTTGTGGATTGGCCATTTCAACTTCCATCTGAGACAAATATAAATATGTCCTTCAGGTATAAAAACCGTACTTTGTTTAAATTACATAGAGGTTTGAGGAAATTGACTACTGCATATCTGTATTGACTATAAGCTATTTTATTTGTCTTCCAGTTCATAGATGCCAAGTTAATTAATTCATAAGGAAGATAAAAAGAATTTGAGATGAACATACTTGTGAATGTTTAGGGATCTACTTTGTATGCAGAACTGGGAAGCAAGTAGAACTGGTCTCCAAAATGCTCCTCTTTTCATATATATTTGTATTATCAGTGAATGGCACCAGACTTCTGTGAGATCAGGCCCTATTAAAAATAAGATAAACAATGAATATAAACATTATACTAAAATTGATGAAATGACTCATGTTTGATTTCTGATTGGTTCAGTTACTGGATCTTTATTTCTAAATCATGATTTAATTTAAAAGCTACTCTTGTTTTGATAGTCAAACAAGGAGCCAGGAATAGGACCTTTAGGGAAATGGATATCAGTACACTAGCAGCCAATAATGACTTTAGACATGTTTTCTTATGGTATAGTGAGGGAAATACATGCTTAAGACCAGTGGTGGGTTTCAAAGATGTGAACAACCGGTTCTTTGTGGATGCTGCTTCCATTCTGGGCCTAGGCAACAAAAAATTAGCTACCAGTTCTGCTGAAGTAGTGCGAACCGGCTGAATCCCACCACTGCTTAAGACTCTTGCTTCAGGTCAGAGCAACAATGTAGAACTTTTAAGATATGCCTGATTGGGTTACTGGCCATAACTCCATCCAGAACAATATATACCACTTTATGTATTTTTTATGTATACACATATGCACTATAATGTCCTTTCTTGTTCTCTTTATTAGTGATCTACAAAATAATGTTATCCTAATTAAATTTCTATCTCAGCTAAATCTGTCCATTGCACTGAGATAGATTTAGAAACTGTTATGCTAATTTAAGTAAGGAAGAGTTCAATTTATGCATTTCACCAGTACACAAAAAATCTGAATGACTTAAATTGCTTCAAAGAGATTGCTATCCTAAATCTCTTTATTACAATCTAGTGAATGTTCAGAATATTGTTTATTTGGTCCTGATGTAATTAACATGTTGCAAGAAATATGTAAAGAAAAAAGATTTTGGAGGACAGTTTGCAAATTAGATCCAGAGGGTTTAATTGATACATTAATCATGGGTAGAAAAAAGGACAAAACTCAAAAAATAACACAGTTCCAAGTATAGGGAATCAAACAGGGATGTGCTATAAAGAGCATATAAACAGAGGTAGGATTAAATGAAGTTGCATAACCCAAGGATTCTAGTGTGTCCTTGCACGTACAAAGACTACAGAGAACAAACAGGAAAAATTCAAAGCCTTAATGTAGAAAGCAAATATAATTTGCTAGGTATTACTGAAACCTGTTGGGAATAAACTTATGAATATAATGCAAAGACTAAAGATGATAATTTATTCAAAAAGAAAAAGTATCCAGAAGCAAAGGAGGAATGATAATAGTTATGAAGGAGTACATGTATATTGAGATCCAGGAATAGTAATATGAGGACCCAGTCAAGATCTAAGAACAATCAATAGAAGGAAGGTATGGAAAGCCAAGATGAAGACACATGTTTAGGGAGCACTTGGCTATCATAAATGAATTTAAAGTTCCAGGGTCCAGTCCACTAAAGTTGGGAGTTTTGAAGGAATCTCCAAACGTCATTTCAGACTTCTTTCTGTAATCTTTGAGGAAACGTGGAGAATGTCTTTGGTTCTTCGGGTTTTCTCCCACGTAGAATTTGAAGTGTCTTGGCGACGTTTCGACGAAGTCTCATTCGTCATCTTCAGGCTGGTGCTTTCGGCTTCTGCTTCTAGGAGCAATGTGAGATTTTAGCTGTTTCTTCCTTTTAACTGCCAGTGGGGGTTTGAACTGATTGGCTGGGAGCTCGGCTGTGTTCTGCCAATGGGGGTTAAAAGGAAGAAACAGCTACAATCACACATTGCTCCTAGAAGCACGAAGCTGAAAGCACCAGCCTGAAGATGACGAATGGGACTTCGTCGAAACGTCGCCAAGACACTTCAAATTCTATGCGGGAGAAAACCCGAATAACCAAAGACCTACATGCCAACACCCGCGAAAACCTCAGAAAACATATATATGTTTGTGGTCATATATATATATGAAGGAAGTGTTAATCTATCTTTAAAAAGGGGAGAAAGAAAGGCCAAATATCTATAATCAGTCACATAATTTAAGCCAATGAGAATTGAACAAAGTAACACAGTTACTTGACAGGATTCAGGATAGGTTTATCAAGAATAATAAAGCCAAATCAATCTTATCTCAAGTTTTAATAGACTGACCAGTTTAGTTAACTGTGAAAATGTGATGGATGTAATGTATCTTGATTTTAGGAAAGAATTCACATGTCCTGTGAGAGTATAGTAGAAAAGATGACAAAACATGGGCTGGATTATATTATCATTAGATAAATACAAAGCTTGTTGGGCAATCATATTCAACTGTATATTAATGGTTCCACATTAAACCGAAAGGGAAAGCTGAGTGATATGCCACATTTTTAGGCTCCATGCCTAAATTTTTATAAATGGTTTTAATAGAGAATTACAAAAAGTTATTTATTATTAAATTTATGGACAACAAAGAGATAGGAGAATAAAAGAGACCATGGAATCAGGAGTCAGGAAAATTTGAACAAGTTGGAATGATGGGCAGAAATCAGCAGAGACAAATACAAAATTCTACATGTTGATATAAAAACATCACTATACTGACAGATTCAACCACTGTAATATAGAAGATTGGATATTGATATCACCAAGTGTTAGGTTTGATCTCCAAGGCTAGGTCTCTTTTCCAACATTCCATGATCCTGTGAAAGATAGTACCTTCCACAATCCATGTTTATATATCAGATTATAGAATCTTCTCTGGTAAACCAAATAATCTAGGGAATTCTCCTTCCACAGACCATGACAGACTTTTCACTAATGTTCTCTTGCAATCTTTCTAAATCACCATTTTTAAAAAAAAATATTTGGAATGAATTAAGTCTCATATACTTTTCATATATCAGATTACTTGAGCAAATGTCACTGACATTTCTGAAAATGCACTGTTTTATAAGAATTGAAAACATGCACCAAAAACAGTAGGGAGGGAGGGAGGGATGAAGAGAGAGAGAGAGAGAGAGAGAGAGAGAGAGAGAGAAGGGGAGGGAGGGAGGGATTGCAGAAGGTATATGAATTAGTTTAGTGACAAAAATATTGCTTTTCAAGTGGTTTAATAGTTATTTTCTTTGGAAGGATCCTATAGATAAATAGAAGCTTCCACTAATACACTGCTCACACTGAGAAATTAGACAGGCGTGGAATACAGTTTTTGCTTTTAAGCAAGAGAAGTACTGCTGTAAGTAGGTTTGGGATTTTGAGAAAATATTCTTGTTTTATTGGTTTGAATGACGTGGCCTAGTGTGAAGACTCTCGCCTCCCACTTAAAAGGTTGAGAGTTCAATCTTAGGTAGCATCAGATGTTTCTCTCCTAGAGTAAAAAATATCTACTGAGAACTATATATGGTGTCAGGAAGGGCATCTGGCCAGTAAATGTTCAGTTCCATTCAGTCACCCGGACTCCACCCCTATGAAAGAGATTACAGGGACATAAAAAGAAAAAAAATCTTGTTTTGTAAGGTTCAATGGACAATAATGATTCTAAGAAGATAGACCTGAACAAGCAAACAAGCAACAGGGATAGAGCAAGGATGGAACGGGCCTGTGGCAAAAAAAGGAAGCTGGTTCTCTCATATTCTGTAGATTGAGCCCCCGAAAATGCATAGGGTACATTGATAACAACATTAAAAATACCAAAATCAACAGCCAACAAACCAAAGCATTTGATTTTCTTTTCCATTTTAAATGTAGTCTGAGGCCAAGAGCTGCAGAGTACAATAACAATAATCTACATGTCAAGTCATAGAAGTGAAACTAAAATTTTAAAAGATTAAAACAGCAGAAGCCAGAAGTAGAAAAGTAGGTGATAGCAAGAAGTTTTCACAAGTATTCCCTACCTGTGAACAGGTAGGGGGAAGCAGGCATTCAATATAGACTTTAGTGGAACAGAATGACAGAAAGGGCGTTGTCATACCTGAACGCCTGTTCTCAGCATGGGGATGAAGAATCCATGGATGGGTTGTTTCAGTCCTCTAGCCCATGTGACTAGGACCAAATTCTTAGCTCCGCCTCTGACCGGGCTTCCTGTCCTCTGACCGGACTTCCTGTCTCCCAGTTTTTTCCTCGGGCGAAGCTCTTTCAACGTAGTTTGGTCCTCATGGCTCCTGTAAATCAACATCTGCCTAGACTGTTAGAGGAGGGCGTGGATTCTTCATCCCCATGCTGAGAACAGGCGTTCAGGTAAGACAACGACCTTTCTCCAGCATGTGGATTTCGAATCCACGGATGGGACATACCAAAGCCCTCCCATGTCCCCACGGGTGGGAGTCTATGCTGGGATCTCACTTGAGGAAATGACCTGCTGCAGCGCTCGCCTACCAAAGGAGGCCTCTGCCACAGCGAAGCGGTCTATCTTGTAGTTTTTAACGAAGGAGGACGGAGACGCCCATGTCGCCGCCCTACAGATCTCCTCCACTGGTGCCTGCGTAAACCAGGCCGCTGAGGTAGCCGCACTCCTGGTGAAGTGCGCCGTTATTCCTGTCGGAACCTGTAGTGACTGTGCCCCATAAGCCTCTGCTATGCATGCCCTGATCCACCTGCCAATGGTCGAAGAGGAAACCTTGTGACCCATGGTTGCTGGTTGGAATGATACAAATAGCGTTTCTGATTTCCGGAAAACCGAAGTCCTTTTGGTGTAAAGGAGTAAGGCCCTGCACACATCCAGAGTGTGCCATCGCCGTTCCAGGGGATGTGAGGGATTCGGACAGAAACTTGGCAATGCTATTTCCTGAACTCTGTGAAACCAGGAATTAACCTTCGGCACGAAGGATGGATCTAGGCGTAACGTGACTGTGTCCTCTGAAAAGGTCATCAGGTCCGCTCGAACCGAGAGGGCCGCTAACTCCGAGATCCGCCTTGCCGATGTGATGGCCACAAGGAAGGCTACCTTCCACGTCAGATGAGCAAAGCCTCAGGGGCTCGAATGGAGGGGAGGTTAATGCCTGGAGCACCTTGGGAAGATCCCAAGACGGATAACGATGTACCACCGGAGGTCGTACTGTGGCTGCCCCCTCCATAAAGGCCTTTACTGCCGGGTGCTGCGATAGTGAATCCCTATTGTCGCAGGAGAGCACCGTCTGTAGGGCTGCCACCTGCCTGCGAATGGTATTGAGTGCCAGGCCCTTCTTGATACCTTCTACGAGGTAGTCTATGATGTTAGGAATGGTCACAGCCAAGGGATCTAATCCTTGCTTGCCGCACCAGTTGACAAAGCTCCTCCACGTGGCATCATATACTCTGTTGGTGGAAGGGCGACGGGAAGCCTGGATGATCGCTATGGCGTCCTTCGAAAAGGACTGTCTGGTTAGTCCCTCCCTTTCAAGTGCCAAGCGGCTAGTTGTAGCCACTGTGGGTCTGGGTGTTGTAGGTTCCCCTGACTGAGCGACACCTGATGCGGAGGTATTATCCAGACTGGCGAGATTGAAAGGTCTACGAGGTCTGCAAACCATGGCCGTCTTGGCCAATGTGGAGCAATCAAGATCACCTCCACTCTTTCCAGGATTACCTTGCGAATGGTCGCCTGTATCAACGGAGGGGGTGGAAATGCATACATCAGCCCCCGAGGCCACCTGCATTTGAGGGCGTCTGTCCCCTCCGCCCCCCGGGCCAGGAACCTGGATATGAATCGGGGGAGCTGAGTGTTCTTGGGGGAAGCGAAGAGGTCCACTAGTGGGCGGCCGAACCTGTTCGCGATTGCCTCGAACAGGGTCGGTTCCAGTCTCCACTCTGCATGATCCACCGTGACTCTGCTTAGTGAATCCGCTTGGCGGTTCGCCTCCCCTGATACGTGTTCTGCTTTTACTGATCCTAGGTGCGACTCTGCCCAAAGCCCCAGTTCTCGGGCTTCCTGCATGAGGGCCGCTGATCTCATTCCCCCCTGCTTGTTTACGTGTGCTTTTGCTGTCACGTTGTCCGTTAGGACTAGCACGTGTGCTCCCGCCAGGCTGGGGGAAAAGTGTCTGAGAGCTAAGTGGATCGCCCTTAGTTCAAGCCAGTTGATGTTGTGAACCAGATCCTGGGGTACCCATCTGCCCTGCGCTATCTGATCCTGGAAGTGAGCTCCCCAGCCGAACTGGCTGGCATCTGTGGTCACCGTTAGTCTGTCTGGCTCCCTGAACAGTGTTCCCCTGGCCGTTGCGGTAGAAGTCCACCATCGGAGAGATGACAGGACCTGGGGGGGGGAGTCTGACCTTTCGGAGCGATGCACCCTGGTTTTGTCTTTGATAGGGGAGAAGGAACCATTGGAGCCTTCTGGAATGGAGTCTGGCCCATGGGACGATGCCCAGGCATGAGATCATTTTCCCCAGGAGTTGGGACAGTTGTACTATGGTGGCTGACCCCTTCCCCTGGACGAGGCGTGCGAGCTTTCGTATGCTTTCCCGCCTTTCCTGTGAGAGGTGCACTAATCCTGCTTCTGAATCTATGACCTCCCCTAAGTGTAGTAGGCGAGTTGATGGTGAGAGATGGCTCTTTTTGTAATTTACTGAGAAGCCATGTTCCTGCAGTGTGCTTAGCGTGACCCGCAGGTCTATGTGAGCCGCTTGTTGGGAGCTTGACAGGATCAGGATGTCGTCTAGGTAACATAGGACGCGCACCGGTAGCATGCGCAGGTGCACTGCCAACACGGCCAGCACCTTTGTGAATACCCTGGGTGCCGATGACAGGCCGAATGGTACAGCCCTGTATTGATAGTGCCTGTTTTTGTGGCAGAACCGTAGGAAGCGTCGATGTTCCTGCCTTATTGGTATATGTAGGTATGCCTCTGTGAGGTCTATGGATGACAACTGATTCCCTCTTCGGATGCTGGCCAGGATAGATTTGAGGGACTGCATTTTGAACTTTTTGTATATTACGTAGTGATTTAGTCTCTTGAGATCTAGGATTGCTCTCCATCCCCCCGATGCCTTGGGTACGATGAACAGGATGGAGTAGAACCCCTGCCTTTCCTGTCCTGACGGGACCGGTTCTACGGCTCTTATTTCTATCAGGTGTTCTATGGCCAGTCTTAGTAGTTTCGCTTTTGAGGGGTTTCGGGACTCCGGGCACCTTATGAATTGACTCGGGGGGGCGTAAAACTCTAAGGCTAGGCCGTGAGTTACGGTGTCCCTTACCCAGGCATCTGTTGTGGTGTTTTGCCACACTTGGCTGAACAGCGCCAGGCGACCCCCTATGGGGCTGTCCCAGGCGTCACTTGGAATGCCTGTAAGATCGTCCCGTCCCTCCTCTGGCGTTGCGTTTTGGGAACTGGCCCCTACCTGCGGCCGGGCGGTCCTGGAAGCGCTCCTGACCTGAAGGGAAGGAGCACTGATTTCTGGGCCAATCCCAGGACTGCCCCCCGCGAAAGGGCTGTCTCCATTCTCCGGACCCGCTCTGGCGGGGGCCCTGTCTGCGGAACTGCTGGGTTCGCTTATCTGTTCCTTTGGAAGGGTGGGCGAGTATCTTTCTCTTATTCTTGTCTTCAATTACGTACGGGTCCAGGATGGAACCAAACAACTTGGGTCCTGAGTATTTGGCGGTGGCCAGTCACCACTTGGACTTAAGGTCCGTCTTCCATGTTTTGAGCCAGAGGAGCCTTCTAGAGGCTATTGTTGACCCTATGGACCTGGCTGAATATTTGGAGGCAGACAAGGTGGTGTCTGCCATGTACTCTGCTGCCATCAACAGTTTGTTTAACGTTTGCTGTGCACGTACCTGATCTGGTGGTACACTTGCCTGTAGATCCTGAAGCCACAAGATTGATGCCCTGGCCACCAGAGAGGCTGAGACCGTGGATCTGATCGCCCAGGCTGAGGAGTGGTGCGTCCTGCGGAGCGCGAACTCAAATTTCTTGTCCTCGGCTTTCATGGATTCCGCCATCTCTCCTGGAATGGCGGATGAGGCAAAGAGAGAGATTAGTGGTTCATCTACTGTTGGTACCTCTATGAGGGAAGCCAAGACATTGCATACATTCAATATCTTTTTATCTGTACTGCTTGGGGATGGCGTGGTTGCCAATGAGGCCCATTGTTATTCCAGCATGGTGCGAAACACCAACGGGCATGGTACCTTTATCTCCTCCGGTGCAGGTGGATGTAGCACCGGGTGGACATTACCTTCCTCCTCCTCGGGGGAGGCGGACTTAGTCTCCTTAGGCCTTGCTGACAGGCTAAGGGTGGCACAGGTTTTGAGCATGAGTGAACGGAACTGAGCCGGATTGAACAGCCCTGAGGTTGAGGCCTGTTCCAGAGTCTTGTCCTCATCTTCTGACAGCTGGCGTCCAGATGTTTCCCAGTCCTCCGGCTCCTCCTCTGCTATCTGTGAAGAGGACTCGGACTCCTCGGAGGCTTGGGTGGATGCGCGTCCCCTGCGAAGCAGGGGTGCTGGCTGTTTGATGGGTTCCTGAGGGAATGAAGAAAGCTTAGAAGTCATAAAATTATCAAATGCTTTTTGCATATATGTCTGCAATTGTTCAGGCCACCCTCCAGGTAGGCCTGTGGTTTCCAGTTCTGCTTCCGCCTGTGTGACTGCGGGCTCAGCATGCTCTGGCGTGGAAGGAGTGGATTGGGGGAAATCAGCCTGTTCAGTCCCACTGGACTGAAGCCTCTGGGCCTTGGCACACTCTCTCTCTAGCACCTGGTGCCTCCTTAAGGCCTGTTGCTCGGCTGCCTTCGACGGCTCCTTATTTAGGTGTTTTGTTTTTGCCTTCTTCTTGCCCCCCCCCCGGTTCCAAATCCATGGGTCTGCGTTTTGGGGAAGGAGGGGGAGGGCTTGAGCCTTGGTACACCTGAAGCGACGCACTGTCTGCCATCGTCTGTCTGAGATCCCCACAGAGGTCTCCAGACAAATGGGGAAAGGGGGGAATCAACTCCACAGGCAGGTGGGGCTAAGCCCTGTTCTGCACTGATGCACTGGCAGTGACAGGCAGGCAGACTTAACTCTCAGTAACGTCTGCGAGGCTGATTATCCCTAGGGGTTAATGCACCCCAATGTCCACACTCCGTTAATCCAAACTCCCCCTCTCGGCCTGACACCGCAGGCGCTGTGGTGGTTGGGGCTCGTGGTTGCCTGCCGCAGCGAGGTGCCGCCCCACAGGCTTCTGGCTTTCTGCGATTAATCGCAGTGTCTGATATCCCCCACGCTTGCACGGCGCTCCGGCCTTGCCCGGTAGATTGGGCCTGCCGAAAAATGGCGGTTTCTCCTGCCCGTGCTGGGACCGCCCCCTTTCAAAATGGCCCCCCACGCCAAAAAACCGAGGCCGGCGAGCCAAGATGGCGTCCGTCCTCCTTCCATGTGGTCCTTAATGGCCGCCGGAGACCCCGACTCGCCGCCCTCGTGGCTGCTATAGGGCTCACGCCGAGTGCCGGCCTAGCGGCTAAGCGGCACCTTCCTCCCCCCACCACAACCCCACTTGCGCTTCTGGAGTGACGGGAGCTTCGTCCATCGCTGGGCTCTTCCTCCGTGCTGGTTGGAGTCCGACGACGATAGCCGCTGGGGTGCCTTCCGGGGGAGAATTTAACTTCGAGAGGGGGATTCAGGCCGCGGGTCTTGAGCTGGGGGGGTGTTACCCCCTCCTGCTCCTGCGGCGTGGTCCCATGAGGCCCCGGGAGGTCCCCTGGACCTGCTTGCCTCCGAATCCTCCCTCTTCTGATGAGTAACTTGCTGCTAAGTTAAATAAAATAATTCTAACCTAAATTCCTAATTGCTTCAACTGAATCAAGACCTACTCTCGGAGCCTACTCTAAGAGATGTTCTCGGGCTGAAGACTAGGAAAAAACTGGGAGACAGGAAGTCCGGTCAGAGGACAGGAAGCCCGGTCAGAGGCGGAGCTAAGAATTTGGTCCTAGTCACATGGGCTAGAGGACTGAAACAACCCATCCGTGGATTCGAAATCCACATGCTGGAGAACACACTGTTCTATATAACTTCTGCAACTTTCTTTAGTGTTAAAAATCATATTAGCAATTGTTTTTTACGATTGCAAATATTTAGACATTGCATTATAAGGTCTTAGCATTTTTATTTTTATGTTTTTTGCAAAATTCGGACTCTCTTTTTTAATTTAATGCTTAACCCTGAAGTATTAGGCATGCTTGCGCAGATGCCACTAGGAAATTATGGCCAGTGACTAAAAAATCAAACCATAAAAGAAAAGTAAACAATTACGTATAGAGGTTTAATCAGCTGCTGAAATATTCTAAAATATCTGAGTGTGACTGGCAGAATTTGATGGATTTCTTGTTGCTTGGCACCTAGCAATCATGTTTAATGCTTATGTTAATATTGGATTGCTCTTCATTTCGGCTTATAAAGAAAAACACATGTAGCTTTTATTGTTCCAACAGTCTTTTGACTTGTCATTTGAGAGGCTGCCAACATACTCTCACTTCACAAATGTTATTATATGTCTCTTTTAGAATAGCTGACAGCATACAAGTAATACGAATGGGACCTTTCATTCATCTATTTTCCATTTAAAATGTGGTGGCCAGGGTAGCTATTTTAGATCTACTGGAATTAATATTCAGATTTCTAGTTTGGAAAATCAGTTTGATTTGATAGTTGAAACTAATTTGGAATATAGGTCTGCTGTAGACCTTCAAATTGAATTATCTAATCAGGTCAATTCTATGCATATATGGATATATCACACTTTCAAAATTTTAAATTAATTTGATGATTTGATCCAACCTTCTGATTTAGCACATAAAGCTAATTCAGCTCGAAAACTCTCACAATCCTATGAGTTTTGCTTTCTTTGACTCCCGCCTCACTTTATTCCTCTGAATGCACTGACAGTATGCTAGGTTTTGATATAAACTAAGAAAAAAACCCATTATTAAAATGTTGTAGTACATTCAAATGTGGTTAGATTTCCCCCATGAAATTGAAGTGTTTATACTGATCTTGTGCCAACTATTTTCAATCATATATATGAATAAAATCCTTCAGACTTTCATGTCTTTGCAGACCATTACTGTATAGAAGAAGAAAAAAACCTAGCATACATACAAAAAAGATCAATTGTTTCCTCTCTTTTGATGCAACAGAACAAGATTCCAAGTGTGTGGTTGAGAGCAGCTCTTATTATAGAGTCTTTAGAAATCTTGTCGAAGCCTTTCACAAATTACTATCAGATAAACAGTTACTTTTGAAAATGAAAGCAAGCTAAAAACCTAAATGTGGAACTATAATTCTGTGTGCATGTATATTTAATTTGTGACTATTTATCTCACTTTGGTTCTAAGGAATATAGAGTAACAGAATTAAGTTATCGTCAAATTAATGATTATATGCTTTGATAATGGTACCTAGCCAAATTTGGCTGAGCAGTTCAAAATTGATTTGCCTTTTGGATAGGAAGCCAACAGGAATTCCCTTAGCTGCAAGCTAAACTGGTAAGTTGAAAAATAACCTAGACTAAAGCATTGGCAAAACACTTCCATATTACTGCCAATAAAATTAGATGGCCATACTAATCTAGCTCTCAAGAGTTGAGCTCAGTTTGAGGGAGTTTTATCTTTTTAATAATAACTATAGTAGGCAATAATAATACATTGGTGGAAGCACTACATATGACCTCACAAGAACCTAGATTTCAACAAGTAAAGTTCAAGTACTATTTTCATAACATCCTTTATGGGGAGATTAATTAAGCAAATTGAATTCAATTCCTGAGAACTAGATTAGCATTAAGGTTGAAATTGGTGAGGATGAAACTAGCAGTTTCCAGATCAAAGAGAAACAAACTCCGACCATCTCCTAAGGCCGTCAAAGAACTGGACAAGTCTCTGCTAACTTATAAAAGTGTCATAAAAGAAGGGGGAAAAACACTGAAACATAGACAATTTCTTGCTGCTAGACTTCATATTAAATGAACAATATATTTTACCTGTCCAAAAAGTCAACCTCTACATGGTAGATACCTGCAGGATCTTCAAGGACATGACCCAGCTTGATAAGTAGAACAATATAAATACTTATTTGAGATCAGCCAATTGTAGACCACAGGAAGGGGAAGAGAGAGAGAGAGAAATAAAGAGAGGGGGGGATTTAAATCCTATGTATTTCCCCCCATTAATTTAAATCAGTACATTTATAGCCATTCTTTTCCCACACTTGAGAACTGATATTGTATTTATATAATGGCTCTATCTGATTTTAGTTTTGACTTCAGCAATTTGGACCTTTCTACCTGTTCTGCAATGGATAATTACGTATTGGATTGACTTTTCATTTTTATCTTCAATAACATTCCTAATCTAGAAAGTCATTCTGGAAAATTTTCTTCCAATGTTAGTCAAGTATTGAGTCAGAAGTTTCACTTCTAAGAAGCCATGATAAACTGCTGAGCCTTGATGACCTGGGACCTTTAAGGTTGATTGGATGCTCCACCAGCATGGCTAAGTGCAAGAAACTATAAGAGTCAATATTGGGGGGAAAAAAAATCAGAAGGCTACTAGTGGCCTAATTCTGTTGTTATTGATGACCTTTTGCTTTCTACAGTATTTTTGCTTGGACCAAGTTCATATATCAAATGAGATGGCAAATAATAAAATCAATAATAAAATAACAAAACAAAATAAAATAAAATAAAATTGAAATTCTTATTTGTCCCATGCCAAGACAAACTGTTAGTTGTATGATTGGAGCATGCTCTAGTTACATTCCAGTTCCTAAATTCTTAACCTGGGTTATTTTTAAGGCTAACTTCTTTATTTTCTTAGAAATTCAGTTTGGGAGGTGGATTGTATATGTATATTAGTCAATGTATATCTCAGCAGGTAAATAAAATGATGATGTTTACACACAGCATTGGTCTTTCTCTGTTGCCACCAGCTGTGAATTCAGGTTCAGTGCAATACAAATTAGATGGCTCATGTAAAAGCGAGCAGTTGCCAACAATGAAATTGCATAGAACGTTCTCTATGCTGCTAGTCCTTTACCTTTCCTAAAAGCCCACATAAAATTATCCTGAAAGTAAAATCTTTGAATCAGTAGAGAAAAACAGACATAGTTATTGCATCTACTGCTATTTCTAACAGTTAAAACATTTTTTTAAAATATATAATGGGAAAACAGAAGGCAGAATTGCTAATGGGGAGGGGGGAATCTAACTTTGGTTTTGTTGAAAAATATATAGATTGAATATTTTCTATTTTTCTTGTTCTGGTATCCCATTTGCTATCCTTACATCTCTAAGGAAATAAATGAATGAATGTATAAATGTAACGCCTATACCAAGACATAACACAACTCCCCCCAAAACCTAACAACAATCAAAACACAATAATCAGTAAATCAATCCAATAAAATTAGCTCACAACTTAACAACCTAATAAATGTTAACACTAAAAAACCCAACAGAACAAGAGACCATTTTTGTATTGATATAGGAATACAAGTATATGGCTCTATGTACAACCCAGGTGCCTATCTAGAACCACCAGCCAAATATGATAGAGTTAAAAAAAAACTGTCCCTATATTGGCCCACAAATTTTTAAAGTATTTAAACATCTTTTAAAGTCCAACAAATTTCTACTCATGTGGGGGAAGGTGATTCTAGAGCCATGAAAGTGGTTCCTAGAGGCCAAGAACCTGGAGAATCTGATCTCGGAGTGAGAAATTGAAAGAAAGCCCTTTGAAAAAAAAAACATATAAAACAAAACAAACTTTTCAGTTTGTGACTGAAATGTTTGTGACTTCAGAGACATAAGCAAGACAACAGTAGTTTAAACTGGGCTCTTGAAATCAGTCAGTGAAATATTCTCTGTTGTATTGAGACTAACATGGTATATTAAAAACATATTTAGAACAACCTGAAAAGTACTATTCCAGACAAAGATCAAGGTGAATGAATGATAGAGCAGGGACACCTGCCAGGATTATTATAATAATCTAACCATAAAACAAATAAGACACTCAATAATACTGCTGCAGATCCTCCCTGCATCCTATAAATATCTATCAAGTGAATATATTATTATAGTTATCATTCAAAGATCCTTCAGCTCTAATTTTTGGAAGGAAACCAGAGTATTTCATGATCCTGAACATTCTAACTTTTTTATTCCAAATGATTATAAATATGTCATTATTTATCCAAGCCAGTAAATTTGAAAAAGAAAATAGCATCAGACCTAGTTAGTTCAGTACTTGTTTAGGACACTTGTGGGATTAGTTGAGAAATTTTAGGGCTGCACTCTAGATTGGGAAATTGAAAAAAAATGTCATAAGTAGGTTATGGCAAATCATTACTATATTCTTGTCAGAAAAATGATATAGAAACATCCATGAATCACCAGAAGTCAGCTCAAACTTGAAGAAGAATTTACCTTTTAAAAAAGAGTTAATAGCACCTATGCATTTCAGATTGACAATAAAATTTGATCTTAATTACTGTTCATACGAACTTATACTTAAACTGTAAACTGTTTAAGTATAAGTTAAACTGTACATATTATTAGAGTACTTCTTCATGCTCCCTGAATAGATATGTGTAATTTCCTGAATTATTTTTCTTTTACATTTGTCTGATTTTACTCATTTGTAGGAGGTTAAGACAGAATGATCAGTAAAACACTATCACTTCTATAATTGATAGTAACATGGGTGGTAATAGGAAAACCAGTTAAGTTATCCAGTGCAGAGCGTCTGGACAATCTAGAAACATAACGATTCAAGTATTGAGAACATCAGGAGAATATCTGTAACTGAAAAGGAAAGTGACAGTTACAAAAAAAATTGGAAGACAAAATTTGAAGGCATGAATTCTCCTGCCTGATAATGTCAATCGGGTCTAATAATGTTCCCCAATTGGATGTGCCTTAACAATTCAATTCACACTACTTATCTGGTCCTATCTTTTGAGGCATGCGCAAGAGTAGGTATTTTTTATTTTAAATTGGCAAACTTGGCATCTTTCCCCTGCATTATAATTCTTCTTGAGGTTGTAACATGGGTTATTCAGTTTACTTCTATGAATGCTGAACCCAGTCTCATCAGCTTAGAAATGTGGAATTGTTTCAAAAGACTGTTTCAACATACCTTCAGTCAAAAGGAGGTGCTCTATTTGTGTGTCTCTATGTGTGTGTCTCTGTGTGTCTGTGTCTTTGCTGATTCCTGGTGATTGTGTGGACAAATCCCTGAGATTTTCTTGGCTAGGGTCTTTAGGATTGAGGGAGAGTGACTGGTCCAAAATCACCCTATTTAAGATAGGACTAGAATTCCCAATCTCTGACTTCTTGCCAGATGTCTTAATCCCTACACCAGACTGGCTCCCTAGTCATTAACTATAGTGGGGAAAAAATACGTGAATATTTGAACTCTGTTTTATAAGTTGAACCAGTTTTAGAAAAACTTCAGTTACTAAAATTCTTTTGGTACTGGCGTTCTGCTCTTATGAATTAATATTATTTATTCTCATTTTTTTTTAATTTTCTTGTGAATTTTTAAATACTTCAAGTCCTGCTTCTAGATGACATATAGACACATAGACATAAAAATATACTATGCAAAACAGACAATCAAGAAACCAAAAAGGGAACAAAAAGACCAAAACACCTCCCCAACAGCACCAGTATCCAACCTTGGCTCTTTTATGACTCGTGGACCAATTCTGGGAGTTGAAGTCCATGAGTCATAAAAGAGCCAAGGTTGCCTACCCCTGGCATAGATTAACTCCAAAATTAACATCAGCTCACATCCAAGTAAACAATATTCCAATCAAAGAATTGCCACAGAAGCCAGTAGTAAACAGCCTAATCAACAAATATCTAAGACACCCCTTCCTAACCAATACTGACAGGGCAAGCCACTAGAATGTAAACTGAGAGCAAATCCCATTCCTTACTAGCATGATGGTGTTACTTAGTTATGATAATGAAATGTCTGCAAGAAAGAAATCAAGCTCAGAGAGCACGAAGGACCCTTCATTTATGGATACTTTGAAACATAGCGACTGAGGTGTCTTACAAAAAGATTGATTAGATAGGGTTAGGAAGACTGGAGCAGTAGGAAGCAATTGAAAGACACTGCTGGGTCTTAAATATATGTAATATATAACTAATGACTTCAGGTGTTGGACTTTAAACATGGTGTCTTCCAGATGCTTAGGAACTGCAACTCCTAGGATTTCCAGGTAACATGGATTATTCCTGGGAAATTCCAGGTCATCTAGAGGGCACTAGGTTGGAAAAAGCTACTCCAAATAGAAAAAAATGATGCTTGAGACTTTATAAAACAACTACCTGCAAAATATATTTAATCCACATTCTCAGGTTCAGTAGGGAATAATATACACATATTGGTAGTGAAGGCCAGAGAGGTCTATTAGGCCTCATGTAATACAATTTGATGATTTTCAGGGCATTTTTTTTAAAACAGGAATATTTTCTTAATGTACTTTCCTTTTGTGCTTTTGATTAAAGAACCTTGGCAACATGGAGTGTGCTTTGTTTTATCTAAATAAAGACCCATTGAGTTAATAAAAAGCAGCTGTAAGAGAAAAGGATAGACTGGAGAAGTGCTTGTTCAGAGTTCCAGAATTTGAAATAAAACCTCCATTAACTGCCCTAGTTAACAATGATAAAGCATTTGGTGGTTACCATTTAATTCTTGAAAAGGTCAAAAATCCCTTCATATTAAGCCTGTTATATGCTCACATTAAAGTTTAGCAAGAAAGATTAAAAGGCTTGATAAAAGCCTCAAAAGCCATCTGCATGGAATTTAATAAAGATCTTCCTCCATTTCCACAGGTCCAGCAAATAGCGTGTATCATCACATGCCCTTTTATTTGGCAGAATAAGAAATGGGTTTTGACATTTCTCATTATGGCTCCTGATTTCTAGAACAGCCTATCCCAACCCAATGCCCTCCAGATGTGTTTGACAGCAACTCTGGTTTTACTATGATGCATAATGGAAGACAAAATGTTCAGAGAATATAGGCTTAGACTCTTCTTATCATTCAGCACTCAAAAAATCCCCTCATCTCTTATCATCTACTCTAACTGTTGAATGTTGTGTTACCTTTTAAGAGATAGGTCAGATTATGCAGAATATTCAAATTCTAGCTTTCCTTGGGCATCTGGATGTCTTTGAGTCAGTCATTCTCTCTCCATCCTTGAAAGAAGGCAATGAGAAAATGTTACAAAAAAACTGCATGGATCTGTCCATGTAGTTACGAGTCAAGACTGACTCTAAGGAAACACACACGCAAACACACAAATACACACACATACACAAATACATGTTCAGTGTATTCGGAAATAACAGCAGTTAGTTACATCAACTATCCTCAAAAATGCAAGTACATATTGCAAATCCTATTGTGAATTTGAAAATAAAGTGAAGCACTACAGTTAGGCAATGAATGTGGGTGCTTTGTCAATTCCCAAACATTTAGCAGCTACAAAATGTGGAATATTCAGTTTTCCCATAATGCTATATACTTTGGAAAAAGTATTGCAGATTTTAGGAATAGGTGAACCATGTCTATCTATTTTTCTCACAGAGACTGTTTGGTAGCTGATGGGATTTTAGCTATCAAACTGTTATCACCTATAGAAAGTATAGGAGCCATGGTGGCGCAGTGACTAGAATGCAGTACTGCAGGCTAACTCTGCCCGCTGACAGGAGTTCGATCCTCATTGGCTCAAGGTTGACTCTGCCTTCCATCTTTTTGAGATGGGTAAAATGAGGACCCAGATTGTTGGGGGCAATATGCTGACTCTGTAAGCTGCTTAGAGAGGGCTGTAAAGCATTATGAAGCGATATATAAGTCTAAGTGCTATTGCTATTATTATATCACATCTTAACCCACACCAGCTTCACATCTAGGCAAAGAAATCTGCCTGTTACTTCAACCTGATATCTAACTATGAATCCTCCCTAAAGAGAATGGTTAAATACTTGTGTGTAATTATAACAATTACTTTCCTCTTTTTTTGGTTTAAAATAATTAAATGATTAAACAAAAGAGAGACATTTTTATAAAATGTTGAATGTGGCATAAGTACTGCAATAAAAGACACATGAGAAATTTCATGGAGATTCAAAAAAAATTGCTCATCATTTTATATGTGTACATGGGAGTCTGAATATGATAGGAACAAGTGGAATGGAGAAGAGGATCATCCATACTGTGGTCAAGCCACATGCTAAAAAGTCATAAGACTGTCTAAACAGAGCCATGATAGGTAATCTGGTATCAAAGGGTATTATGGACTTCCATGCTCATCAGTCTCAGTCAGCCAATATGAGGGATGGTATTTTGTTTTTGTTGTTTTAATATCATTTTCTGTACAAAAATATATTCTCAGGCACCTGAAAGGAATATATGTATAGCACTGGATCTCCTTTGATTATTGCAAACCTGATCTTCTATGGAGTCTCCAAAACTACATGAAAAGCTACACATGTCTTATTTATTTGTTTGTTTGTTTATGGAAATGTGCCTATATTATATTAGCTTTTCAATCTACAGATATCCATGAAGGAAATAAAACAAAACACTAATCATAAAGAGACCATAGTTCCCACCTAGTGGGTCCCTTTAGATTCCATTTCTAATTGTGCATGGTATAATATTACTGCTATTATCCAATAGATAATGGTGGAAAGAGATTGGATGTATTTGTTCCCTCCCTAAGAGTTAACAGAATATATGGTAGATCCAGATTTGGCAAGATTGATGTCAGAAAGACATGTAGTGATTTTTTTTCAAGCTGAGTTCTTTATTGTTGCCCACCTATAGACAGAATCTTGCCAAACTGAAACACTCTATCTATACCTACCATATACTCTGAACTGAAAATATGGTAGATATAGATAGTAGATAGCAGAATTATATGAAAATATTTGGACTGAGTTGTCCCTTATTTTTCTGAAATGCACCCCTCCCTCCTGTTTAATTGTTGGGATAAAATCTCTGTGACAGGTGGAATAAAATGGTAGAAATGTAGTACCTTAGGTTTGCAATGGAAATAAAGTTTGGGACCTCTTTAGATAAGCTTAACCTTATCTAAAATGTAGCATTAATTGGAGAAAAAAGTTCCTCTGAATTCTCCATAATTATGGCATGCACTGCCAGTACATGTTGAGTATTTGTAATTACTTCATTGGTACCAAATTCTGAAGCATAATTTACATGATAGATAATTAAGGGAATGTTAAGAAATGACAAGTGATAGTGACTTATACAGTCTATGTTTTTAATTACATTCTCTTGAACAACTGTAAATTCCTCAGAAAGATTTAGCTCTGAAAAGTGATCTTATGCAACTGGAATGGAACAAGCTTGCACTGAAACTGTTAACAGTGTGACAAATCACATCTTAATCTCTCATCTATGAAATCCATTCCTACTTCAACAGATAAAGGGTTGAATAATTTTATTCTGAAGGCAAGTGACTTATCTGTGAATAAATCTTTCATCCTCTTTTTATTGGTTTCAATCGCAGCTCCTGCCAGAGCTGACCCCTGGTATCCATTCTGCACATACTGCAGAATGTTATCTTAAATTGGATATCAGGAGATTATAGAATTATGACTTCAATGATTCAAATTTAAATTGTTTCTTTGAACTGATCTGTTGCAAGGGATAGAAATGGGGGAGGACTTCTAACACCCAACAAACAACAACCCTGTGAGTTAAGGCAGCATTAACACTTTTGTTTCCAGTAATGCTTTGTCCATAAAATGAATTTGATATGCAGGATAGTATGATTTAACCCTGCACTGAATGATCATACCTGAGTGCTTTGGTAAATACAGAAAGAGCAATAATTAGAAATGATGTCCAAACTTCCTTCCTTCCTTCCTTCCTTCCTTCCTCCCTCCCTCCCTCCCTTCCTTCCTTTCTTCCTTCCTGGATATGTCTTTGTAGTTTTTTTTTTACTTTCTAAAATTGTTGAACTTCATAAAGTATTATAAAAGAGGCAAGGACTTTGCACAATATTAGCATTCTTATACACTCCTTTGCTATACACTGACTAGGTTCAGAAGCTTTATAGTTTTTTTCCCTTCAGTGCATTCAATGTGTTCATTTTTTCAGTTCCATTAAAAAATGAATCATTCTTTTCAGTGACACAGGATTGATCAAAAAGTGTATCAATAGGAAAAGCCTGATTATTCAGAATCCCATTTTCTCAAGTTATACTAGACTTGCTGAAGGGGGGCAAATGAGCAGCAAGTACTACAAAATTACAAGTTAACAACCATTATCAATTCATTGGCTTGTCCATGCATTTCTCAAATGTTTAACTAACTCTTCCTGTCACATCTTGGAGTGTAGTTCCTGAGGATGATATGGAAAGTCTCTATAGATGTATATTTGAGCTGCACTGGCCTGGAAATACAGCTGCCTTGTACTGCATAAAGTTTCCCTGAGCTTCCAACTTTTATTTCTGCTTTCAGTGTGCATGCATATGCCTATTTCATTAAATGTTTGCTCTGCTTAAATGAACACACTGAGCAAGGAGATTGTGAAAGGCAGCTGGGTGATGAGGGGAAGCAAAGAAAAAGAGAGGGAAGAGGGGAAAAAAACACGAAGAGACAGCCAAGGGGATAGAAAGCAGGGGGGGGGGAGAAGGGAAATAGACACTAGGGACAGAAGGATCCAAAGGGAAAGATGAAAAAAAATATTATGGTTGGTTGCACATCAACCAGATGTGGATCTTCAATTTTTATCTACCCATGATGTCATTTTCAAGGACTAAGGATAGGCAGATGTTGATTGTGTTAAAGTATTGTTGCAGGTTTAAAGCTGCTTCAGTTTCAGTTTGTAAAGCTGCCTGTCCTATCTAAGAGATTCTGGGAGACTCATAACAAGTAAAAACAATAATTAAATAAAAACAATTTAAGAGATCCATATACAAACAGTAAAGCCATCAATCACTGAAAACAATTATTTAAAAATCATCAATAGGCAAGGCAAAGCTCTAGCCCTAGGTTCCACCAGATGACACTCTTTGCTAGATGATACCCAGGCCATACTGCTCCTGCTGGTCCTGATGGGATGGCTAGATGTAACTACAAAAAGGAGTGTGCCATATAGTGCTTTACAGTCATTACCAAAATCTGAATTAAGCTCAGAATCATACTGGTAACCACAGCAGCTTATGAAAGAGAGGTGTATTGTGCTCTGATTCAGGAGTGTGAGACTTCTTTGTGCCACCACATTCTATACCAGCTGAAATGTCCAGGTACTCTTGGAGAGGATATTATAGTAATCCATTTAATCATCAGGCCATGGGTGATTGTAGGTACAACCTCCTAGTTTAGGAATGGGCACAATGGTGTATAACATAATGTTGCACAAAGGCCATCCTAATCTCATATGCATTCTATTATTTAAGCAGGAGACATGAGTCCAGGAGAATCCCCAGATTGCACACTGGGTCTGTTTGGGACAGTGCAACCCTATTCAGGACCAAAGATGATATGTCCCTAGAGCCTTCATGCACCAAAAACCTAAAGTCACTCAGTCTTTCTAGAGTTGAGTTAGAACATAAGAAGAGCCATGCTGAATCAGGCCAAAGCCCATCGAGTCCAGCATTCTGTGTCACACAGTGGCCCACCAATTGTACATGGGGATCTTGAGCAGAAAGAGAAGGCAAAACCCTCCCTTTCCCTTGACCCCCAACAAATGGTACTCAAGGGAATCCTGCCTGCCTCAACCAACATAGAGGCAGCACATGGACATCCGTTTTAATAACCACCGATACACTTGGCATCCATGAATCTATCTAGCCCTGCCTTGAAGCTGTCAAGGCTGACAGCTGTCACGACCCCTTCTGGAAGTAAATTCCATAAATCAACGACCCTCTGGGTGAAGAAATATTTCCCTTTATTTGTCCTCACTTTCTTAGCTATGAGCTTTAGGGAGTGCCCCCTTGTCCTGGTATTGTGTGATAGAGAAAAGAATTTTTCTCTGTCCACCTTTTCTATCCCATGCATGATTTTATACACTTTGATCAAGTCACCCCTTAAATGCCGTCTTTCAAGGCTGAAGAGACCAAGGCGTTGCAATCTGGTTTCATAAGGGAGGTGCTCCATTTCCTTGATCATTCTTGTTGCCCTTTTTTGCACCTTTTCCAGTTCCATCCAGATCTTTACAAACTCCAAAAGTAGAGACAGGGCCTTAGCAGCATTGCTTAATTCACTGAGGAAAGATATATAAAGCTGGGTGTCACCAGTTTATGGATGATATGTCATCTCATAGCAATGAAAGATCTCACTCATTGGCTTCACATAGATGTTAAATGGGAGCAGAGAGAGCACTGAACACTGTGGAATGCCAGAAAGCTAGGGCTAAGAGTAGGATTTATCACTGCTAATCAGTACTAACTTGAAGCAGAAAACCAGTATAGTACAGTATCAATTCTCCCCAATATCTGGAGCTGATCCAGAAAGATACTCTGATTGATCATATTGAAAACCACTTGTTGAAAATAAACAAGAGCAAAGGTGAAATGCTTCTTCCATCCTGCTCACAAGCAATGCTTTTTCAGACCCATACATAGACCTGAAATCTGTCTTAAAGGGATCCAGATAATCTGATTCATCTAAAACACTCTGAGGTTGCTGCACAACCACTTTCTCAAAAACTTTCCCTAAAAAGGAAAGGTTGGAAATTGAATGAAAATTGTCCAGTATAATTGAGTCTGGAAGTGGTTTATTGAGAAGAAGACAAATAAATGCCTACTTAAGAGGTGAAAGGACAATCGCTTCTCTCAAGGAATATTTAACCACTGCTACTATCCAGCCATGTTATCTCCTGGGAAGCTTTTTCCAACCAAGAAGGACATGGATCTAATAGGTGATCAATCTCATGATCATGAGGACCCTGTCCACTTTCTTAGACTCTACAGAATCAACCATCCCAGATAACAAGGCAAGATTATGTCCTGGGCATCTCTAAAGAAGCTATAAGAGATGGCCATGGTGGTAAAAATGTGGGGTGGGATGAGCAGAAACTAGAGACAGAAGGAACCAGAAAGAAAGAGAGACAGAAAATTATTTAAAAATATGCAAATGTAATGTGAAAAAAAGATAGTTCTCCCAGCATTTCTTTCATTACTGGTCATTCCTCCAGAGCAACCAACTTTAGCTGGTGTTCAGAATGATATTTGCACTTTGTGCAGTAATGACTAAGAAAAGATTAATTTCCAAATTTTGGAAAGCTGCAATTCTATATTTTGATATCAATTTAACCAAGATAAGAATACTATATTATATTTCCATGTTGGAAGTGCTGAAGTGCTTCTGTGGTGAAAGGATTAGGTGGTATCATTCTTGCCTGGGGCATGCCTAGTTGGGGCCTGCCTTTCATGCCCTTGTTAATGACTGGTGCCTATTTATTCAGTCACATTTGCATGCTTTCCAACTGCTTGGTGGGCAGGAGCTGAAGCAAATGATAGGAGCTCACCCTGCCCATAGCAGCACTCAGGCTTCAAATGTGGGCTTGCAAGTTATCAACACAGTGTCTAACCAGATAAACCACCATGCTCAAGAATAATAAACTGAATCAAGTTTTTAAAAAATCAACACTGATGGTCTGAGGACTGGCAACTCTCCAAGGAGAAAGAGAGGCACTGTGTATTTTTAGGCTTCAGAATGAACAATTGCAGAACAATATAATGCAATATATTGTTCTGCATTATATTGCAAAACAATATAATGACTCTTTTCAAACACCTGAAGCAACATCGTACAGGGGATCATGATGTCATGTTTTCTATTTATCTACAGTACAATGGTCTTAAATTACAGGAAAACAGATTCTGAATGTTTAGAAAAACTTGACAGAATATCTAATTACTTAAGGAGGTGGCATTGAAGCAAAAGTTGGAAAAATATTTAAGATTAAGGTGTGCAGTAGGAAGTCATATAATTTCTTTAAATAAAAATAAGTAAAACAAATTTTAAAAAACCAAACCATTCCTTCTGGATGCTTTAATTTGGATACCCCATTTAGCAAAGGTGGGCAAGCTGGATTCAGTAATCTGAAACAGGGGTTCCCAATCCTTGGTTTGTGGATCACTACCAGCCAAACCACCCCTCTCCACCACAGCCACCACAGCTCGCCTCCGCTGTTGCCTGTCTGCAGAAGTGAAAAGTTTGGGGATCTCTGATCTAAAAGATCCTTTCCAACATAGTGAGCTATCTTAAGGAAATAAGCTATACTCTGAATTGCTAAACAATGTAAAGCAGTAGGCAAAAAACAAATCTACTCCCACATAAATATACCATATTTCATCCCAAAGATGCTTTTTCAGGGGGCACCTGGACTTTCTTGTTTTTCTTTGAAGATGTTTCGCTTCTCACCCAAGAAACTGCTTCAGCTCTGACTGGATGGTGGGGAATGAAAGGATTTATATTCCTTGCAGACAATGGTTCATTTGCATTATTTTAGCAAGTCGTTAGTCCTACCCAGAGGCTTATCTGTGTCTTCAGGGTCACCTGAGTAGTGCAAATGGGTGTGGAGTCTTCTTGGAACTGTTGAAAGGACTGTATTGTAGACTGAAGATAGATAATGTTGGATCCCTGCCCCCATGTTGAGAGAGGGATGTTCAATGTTGACATAGATGGCCTCTGAAAGAGGGGTCTCTTTCAAACCAGTGGTCCTCTCTGTCCAAAATGTGGACTTTGCTGTCTTTGAAAGAGTGGTCTTTGTCTTTTAAAAAAGCATGGACTGCTGACTCTTGTCCTGATGGGTTTGTTCTCCTATGTTGTACCACTAACGACTCGCTAAAAGAATGCAAATGAACAGCTGTCTGCAAGGAATATAAATCCTTTCATTCCCCACCAACCAGTCAGAGCTGAAGAAGCTTCTTGGATGAGAAGGAAAATGTCTTCAAAGAAAAACAAGAAAGTCCAGGTGCCCCCTGAAAAAGCATCTTTGAAATAACTATGACCTGGATGATTGAGAATCTCCATAGACATACCATAATTCATTTATTTCATATTCTTGGAATAGGTGTCATGTATGTCCTAAGAATTTGTACCATCCACTATGTAACATGGTGACAGAACGTTGTCCTGTGCTCAGAGGACTACATTTAACTTACAGTTAAAAAGTTAGGAATGGGTTGAGGAAACTTGAAATGTTTATTGTTTTATGACTTGTAATATAATGATGATAGAAGTCTACTATTCAATGTCTTATTATTCCATTCTCAGAATCCCATATATCCTTGATTTAAAGGATAATGTCAGATGATAACAAAGCTTCAGCTCTGTTATTTGATTGGCAATGTTTATTTCATGTTGCCAGCCAACCCTTAAATGCTAACATCATTAAGTAATAATGGATATGCAATAATTCATGCAGCCTGCTGAGAAATGCACTTATTGCTAACAAAATATAAAAACATGTGCTTAAGGAGGAAAAAAAGGAACAATGGCTATTCAAGAACTGCATTCAGGTTTAATTCACTCCTACACTTTATGATCAACTTGCTTGTCTCTCCTTCCACCAAAATACTTAAAAATGAAAAACACTGACATGGTGTCTTGAAATGAAAAGTGAGGAAAAAGGGGCCTAATAAACTACTCATCTCTATTCTGGTTTTTACATTAGGAGCTCTGACATTTACTGAATATGTCACTTTTGCAATCTCCATGATAGGAGTAAAGTATTGACAAAATGTATTCTTTTTTTTTTTTTACTTATGTTAAAAATTCCAGCATTAAGTGCCTGGGCCTTTCAGATTTCTTTAACCTAAAGCAATGGCTACTTATTTGTGGATTCCAGGCAACCTGTTTTTTTTTCCAGGTGGAATAGCAATTTTTATCCCTAAATACTTTTTGTCCCCCTCATTTTTACTGGGATAGTTCCAATTTTGCAGTTGTTAAACTTTTTCCCAAGTGTGATGCACAAAAATCTGCCTTTGCTGAATTTGTCCATGCAGTTTACAGCTAAAATTGTACATAGAACTGGACAAATGCACTTTCTTTTTTCTTTTTCTTTTTTTTATTTTTGCATTTATTTATTTATTTATTCAGGCTTGTATGCCGCTCCTCTCCGGAGACTCGGAGCGGCTAACAACATGTATATAAAACATCAAATTTCAATACAAGTCCAAACAAAAATCTAAAATACAAAGTAACACCCACTCATATTCATCATTTGATCCACAATCATCCCCAGGCCTGCCGGCAAAGATAAGTTTTAAGATTTTTACGGAAGGCCAGGAGCGTGGGAGAAACACGGACTTCAGGAGGCAGTTGGTTCCAGAGGGCGGGCGCCACAACAGAGAAAACCCTCCCCCTAGGGCCCGCCAGACGACATTGTTTCGCTGACGGGACCCGGAGGAGGCCGAACCTGTGTGCTCTCACCGGTCATAGGGAAGTATGTGGCAGAAGACGGTCCCATAAGTATCCTGGTCCCATGCCATAAAGGGCTTTATAGGTAATAACCAACACTTTGAATTGCGCTCGGAGACCAATAGGCAACCAATGCAGCATGCGGAGAGTTGACGAAATGTGGGCACGACGTGGAAGGCCCACAACTGCTCGCGCAGCTGCATTTTGCACTAATTGTAGTCTCCGAACACTCTTCAAGGGTAGCCCCATGTAGAGAGCATTGCAGTAGTCGATCCTCGAAGTGACAAGGGCATGTGTGACTGTGAGGAGAGACTCACGATCCAAGTAAGGGCACAACTGGTGCACCAGGCGAACCTGGGCAAATGCCCCCCTTGCCACAGCCGACAAGTGATGATCCAATGTCAGCTGTGGATCGACTTTGTAAGCCCTTTTAATGGGGTGGAGTTGGGGCAACTGAGTGTAGCTGAGGGTATACTGGCCAGATGCCCTTCCTGACACCTATGTGGAGTTCATAGTAGATATTTTCTCTTTGTGCCCTGATAGAGAAACATCTGTCGCTGCCTAGGATTGAACTCTCAACCTTCCGAGTGAGAAGCGGACATCTTCACAAGAGAAAGATGCACAAAAATCCACATTATATTTTATTTATTGCCTCTCCTTTATTGTTTTTATAAATAACTCAAGGTGTCAAAGATACCCAATACTCCTTCCTATTTTCCCAACAATAACTCTGTGAGATGAATTGGGCCAAGAGTGAGTGGCCCAAGATTATCCAGCTGCCTTTATGTCTAAAGTAGGACTAGAACTCACCATCTCCTGATTTCTGTATAAGGCCACATTGTTTGCAGATAGGGAAAAATGTACCTTATAAGTATGTTCATTTACATTCATGGATGTGCATTGCATGTATGTAAATTGAGCACACATATGATTTGATAATATTGAACGGTGGGTGCATAAACAAAATTTAAACATCCC
The DNA here is from genome assembly GCA_034064705.1 of Bothrops alternatus. Classification (NCBI taxonomy): domain Eukaryota; kingdom Metazoa; phylum Chordata; class Lepidosauria; order Squamata; family Viperidae; genus Bothrops; species Bothrops alternatus. The sequence continues at coordinate 21,322,695 of JARGCV010000081.1, forward strand.
TAAGATCACAGATAATGATCTGATAACCAGTTGCTTATTTTTTTACAGAAGTATTAATAAATAATAAATATTATAGTGTTTATTACATACAATATAATTCTACATGCAACAGTAGAATTCAAATCACCCATGAACTAAGGCTGTTATGAAGGAAATTAGTGTTCTACAATAAATGTAAAAAAAAACCCCACTGTATTGCAGCAAGGCAATGTATATAAAGTTGGTATTTATTAGAATTAGACTAAAAAGGTAGAAAGCAGAGAATTTTAACACTGGAACACTTGAACATGAACTGATGAAGCTTCTTCGATGAGAAGGGAAAAACAGTCCAGGTTTTTGAAAAAGCATATTTGAGACAGCTATTTATTATTTATTTATTTATTTATTTTATCAAATTTCTATGCCACCCCTCTCCTAAGACTCGGGGCGGCTCACAACAACAATACAGCTACATATAAAAAATTTAATAATAATGATAACATCCAATCCAAAGATCCATACATACAACATACAAACACAATCAAATACACAATCAACGATGGAAGCACATTCCTAGGCCCGGGGGCAGAACACAGTTCATACCCCCCAAGCTTGTCGGCATAAATAGGTCTTCAAAAGCTTCCGGAAAGCTAGGAGGGAGGAGGCAGTACGAACCTCTGAGGGAATTTATTTATTTATTTATTTTATTAAATTTCTATACCGCCCCTCTCCCGAAGGACTCGGGGTGGTGTACAGCCTAAAATTTAAAAAACATATAAATATACAAAATTTAAAATAATTAAAAATAAATTAAATCATTTGGCCAAAATCCTAAAACCCAAAACATACAAAATTTAAAATCTTAAAAAATACTCAGTCCCCTTAAAACATTTTGACCCTATTGGAACCGAAGCTTCTATGCCAGGCCGGCCTGTCGGAAAAGGAATGTTTTTAGTTCCCGACGGAAGGTGCGTAAATCTGTTATTATACGGAGTTCGGGGGGGAGCTCGTTCCATAACGTGGGAGCTCCCACAGAGAAGGCTCTCCCCCTGGGGGTCGCCAGCCGGCACTGTCTGGCCGACGGCTCCCTGAGGAGGCCCTCTCTGTGGGAGCGTACCGGACGGCGGGAGGTATTTGCTGGCAGTAGACGGTCCTGTAAGTATCCGGGTCCGATGCCATGGAGCGCTTTAAAAGTGGTCACTAACACCTTGAACCGCACCCGAAAGACCACCGGCAACCAGTGCAACTCACGCAGGAGCGGTGTTATGTGGGAGCGCCACGACGCTCCCATCACTACCCGCGCGGCCGCATTCTGGGCAAGTTGGAGCTTCCGGATGCACCTCAAGGGGAGCCCCATGTAGAGAGCATTACAGTAGTCCAGCCTGGAGGTCACGAGGGCATGAGTGACTGTGCGTAGCGAGTCCCGGTCTAGGAAGGGACACAACTGGCGCACCAGGCGAACCTGGTGGAACATCCTCCCGGCCACGGCCGTCAGATGGTCCTCTAAGGACAGCCGTGAGTCCAGGAGGATTCCCAAGTTGCGAACCCTTCCTGTGGGAGCCACTGTTTCGCCCCCAATACACAGCGATGGAATCAGCTGGCTGTACCGGGACGACGGTAACCACAGCCACTCGGTCTTGGAGGGGTTGAGCTTGAGTCCGTTTCTCCCCATCCATACCCGCACGGCCTCCAGGCACTGGGTCAGCACGGCAAGGGCATCGTTGGGGTGGTTTGGCGTGGAAATGTACAGCTGGGTATCATCAGCGTACTGGTGGTACTCCACGCCAAAACCACGGATGATCTCACCCAGCGGCTTTACATAAATGTTGAACAGTAGAGGCGAGAGGACCGACCCCTGAGGTACCCCACATACGAGGGGTCTCGGGGTCGACCTCTGGCCCCCTGTCAACACAGACTGCATCCGGCCAGAGAGGAAGGAGGAGAACCACTGCAAGACAGTGCCTCCTATGCCCAGCCCCTCCAACCGTTGCAGCATGATACCATGATCGATGGTATCAAAAGCCGCCGAGAGGTCCAATAGCACCAGAACAGAGGAGCAACCCCTGTCTTGGGCCCGCCAGAGATCATCCACCAACGCGACCAATGCTGTTTCCGTGCTGTAGCCAGGCCTGAAGCCCGACTGGAACGGATCGAGATATGACGATTCCTCCAGGTGCTGCGGGAACTGTCGGGCAACCACACTCTCAACAACCTTCGCAAGAAAGCGAAGGTTGGAGACGGGACGGTAGTTTGATAAAACAGCTGGATCCAGGGCAGGCTTCTTGAGGAGGGGTCTCACCACTGCCTCTTTCAAGGCAGCGGGAAAGACACCCTCACTCAAGGAAGCGTTGATAATTGCTCGGAACCAGCCTCGTACCACCTCCCGGGAGGCCATCACCAACCAGGAGGGGCACGGGTCCAGTAAACATGTGGTCGCCCTAAGTCCCCCCAGCAACCTGTCCACGTCCTCGGGGGTCACGGGGTCAAACTCAACCCAGGTAACAGTCTCAAGACCAGCCTCCGCCTCTCCCATTGGACATACCCAGTTGAAGTCGAAGCCTTCCCGTATCTGAGCGATTTTATCATACAGATATTTTCCGAAATCCTCAGCTCTACCCTCTAAGGGGTCTCCCCTCACCTCCTGATGAAGGAGGGAGCGGGTCACCCTAAACAAGGAGGCTGGGCGGTTATCTGATGACGCAATAAGAGCAGTGAGGTAGGAACACTTCTCTGCTCTTATCGCCATTAGGTAGGACCTAATATGGTCTCTTACCAATGTTCGGTCAGATTCGGCACGGCTCGATCTCCAACTGCTCTCTAGGCGTCTTTTCCGGCGTTTCATCTCTCTCAACCCCTCGTTATACCACGGGGCCGGTCGAGACCCACGCCGAATCAGAGGCCGCAAAGGCACAACTCGATCCAGGGCACCGGCAGCCGCCCTGTCCCAGGCCGCCACCACCTCTCCAACCGAGTCGTGTGTCAGAACCTCAGGAATTGGCCCAAGCTCTGCCTGGAACCGCTCGGGTTCCATCAGCCGCCTGGGGCGGTACCATCTCACCGGTTCCGCCACCCTGCGGTGGGGTGCAACGGTCCAAAAGTCCAAGCATAGGAGAGAGTGATCAGACCATGACAGGGGTTCAATGACTATATCCCCTACACTCTGACCACTCAGCCACTGTCCAGAGACAAAAACCAGGTCAAGCGTGTTCCCCCCTGTGTGTGTGGGGCCTTGAATTACCTGGGTCAGGTCCATGGCTGTCATGGAAGCCATGAACTCCCGAGCCTCCCCGGACGCCCCGCCCCCGGACGGCAGGTTGAAGTCACCCATGACTATTAGCCTGGGGACTTCAACCACCACCGCGGCGACAACGCTCAGGAGCTCGGGCAGGGAGGTTGAAGCTGGTTCCAGAGGGCTGGGGAAGCAACAGAGAAGGCCCTTGCCCTAGGACCCATCAGATGACATTGCCTGATGGACGGGACCCGTAGGAGGCCAGCCCTATGCGCCCTAACTGGTCTCTGGGATTCATGAGGCTGAAGACGGTCCCACAAGTAACCTGGTCCATTGCCATAAAGGACTTTATAGGTCATAACCAACACTTTGAATTGTGTTCGGAGACCAATTGGCAGCCAGTGCAGCTCACGAAGGGCTGGAGTGATATGAGCATGTCTTGGAAGACCCAAGACAGCTCGCGCGGCCGCATTCTGGACAACCTGCAATCTCCGGACATTCTTCAAAGGTTGCCCCATGTAGAGAGCATTACAGTAGTCGAATCTCGAGGTGACAAGGGCATGAGTGACTATTAGAAGTGACTCCCGATCCAAATAGGGTCGCAACTGGCACACCAGGTGAACCTGGGTGAATGCTCTTCTCGTCACAGCCGAAAAATGGTGTTCTAAGCTTAGCTGTGGATCGAGGAGGACAGCCAAGTTGCGAACCCTCTCTGAGGGGGACAAAACTTCTCCCCCCAGGGTAATGGACGGACAGTTAGAATCGTCCTTGGGAGGCAAAACCCATAGCCACTCCGTCTTGTCAGGATTGAGTCTGAGCCTGTTGGCACCCATCCAGACCTCAACAGCCTCCAGGCACCGGTTCATCACTTCCACTGCTTCGCTGTAATGACGCGGGGTAGAGATATAAAGCTGAGTATCATCAGCATACTGATGACAACTCACCCCGTGTCGGTGGATGATCTCACCCAACGGCTTCATGTAGATGTTAAAAAGCAGAGGTGAGAGAACAGACCCCTGAGGCACTCCACACGGAAGAAGCCTCGGAGCCGATCTCTGACCTCCTGCAAACACCGACTGCGACTGGCCAGAGAGGTAGGAGGTGAACCACCGTAAAACGGTGCCTCGCACTCCACACCCCTCCAACCGGCACAGAAGAATACCATGGTCGATGGTATCGAATGCCGCTGAGAGGTCAAGAAGCACCAGGATAGTGGAATAACCTCTATCCTGGGCCCGCCAGAGATCATTGGTTAGCTATGACCTGGATGACTGAGAATCTCCACAGACATTTAACACTGGAACAGCTAAAAAAGTGTCTGCTTCTGCACTTGACTGGAAATGAGACTATGAGGTTATGTTCCTTTAAAAAGGCTAGTAAGGCAACTTTATGCTGTGTTTAGCAGAGCCTGGGAATGAGCTTTAGGGGTCATCTAAACATAGAACTGGAAACAATCCCTAAAGGAAAGAGGTGAACTTCAGGGAGGTGTTAAGAGGCTGAACTCCTAGTGAAAACTTAAGAAAGGTCACATGGAGTAGAGCTAAAATGGTTTATGGACCTGTTAGGTAAAAGAGTTATCAGAGCTTAGTTTGAACTAACCAGAAGAAAAAGGAAAGAAAAACTGTGAACCTCAACTGTAAATTAGAAGAAAGGGGATAGAGAAAAGAAAATGGAGGGGAGTGCTCAGTTGAGCAAAATCATTGTTCCCCTCTTGCTACAGGAAACATTGATAGATCCCTTCATTGAGATGTTTGGCAAATTAAGAAAATTAAATCATGCTCTTTCTTTCACAGACCATCTGGACTTTGGAAATTATCCAGAAGATATCAAGCAGAAAAAAGAATTCTATTTGTTTCTCTTTTTTTAATCGGCTCAAGAGAGTAGGAGAAAGATAATAAGATATTTTAGCACTATTTTTACAAAAGGATTAATGAATATTTGTCAATACCATCAAGACATTGTAAAATTAAATTCTGGAATTACACATTAGAGATAATACTCATTTAGTGACCACACTTGGAACCAGAAACTCAGTTGTTGAGAAGTGATCATTAAGTGGAACCATGATTGTGTTTGAAACTTTATTCCTGTGTTCCTCTGCTTTATGACCTGTAATGGTCATAAATGCAAGGAAAAATTACATTTTCATCATCTGTGAACAGTTACCAACAAGGTAGTCATTAAATGAGGACTATCTGTATTCCAATGTCTCATGGCTTTATTTAATTCACAGTCAATAATAGAAAATTTGAAAAAAGTAAAAGAAATTGTATATGTATCTATGTATGAACACATACAAGCTATATAACTATTCTCCACTTGTGGCATAAATAGTGTGGTTCAAATCAAGTCTGTTTTGTGGCTATTTCTATGTTTCTTGCTTTAGGCAATATCTATAATTTTGAAAGTCTTAAGAAGAAGGTAGAACATTAAAAGGAGACAAATATCCACCAAAGAGAGAAACCCATGTATGTTGCTTGAGATATGTCTTATCTGAATAATTCTTGTTAGTGTTGATCATATGGTCAGCCAGATGTTTAGATCAGAACTGGATTTTTTATCCACTTCTCAAATCTTATTTGGTCTTTCTTGTAGGCCAGCTTGGTATCTTCAGTACTCAGTAAGCCTTCATGGTGTACTAGCTCCAGGGCATCTCCTACACTGTCCTTCAGATATTCTTTTGATACCCTGTTTTCGTCGTCAACTCTCTGGTGTACTTGCAGCAAATACCAGGCCTACTTATTTTCTTTGGTAAAGAGATTGGTCAACATTGCTGCATGGATGAAGGGCATGATACATTGTCTTTATTGTTCTTGTCATATTACCCAGGACTTTTAGTTCTGCTTGAGTCTAGTCCACTATCCTTCTCTGTATCTAATTATTGAAATTTTCTAGGTTTTAATTACCTTGGTAGTGTTTCCTCCATTGACTTTAGACTTCAAGATTTGTTTCAATCTTATGATATATTCATTTCTAATCTTCTTGACTTCTGTTTGCTTGGTGTTGACAGTTTGAAGGCTGCCCAGGTATTTGTAGTGATCTTCTTCATCTAGACTCTATAGCACTAACATGAGCACTTAGACTTAGACTTCACAGTGCTTTACAACCCCTTTCTAAGTGGTTTGCAGAGTCAGAGTATTACCCCCCCCCCGACAATCTGGGTCTTCATTTTGCTGACCTTGGAAGAATGGAAGGCTGAGTCAACCTTGAGCCAGTGAGCTGAATTAGCCTGCAATAACCTATTGTAACCATTGGGCCACACAGTTTATGATATTTCCATAGAGTAACTTGATCCCTTCACTTTTCACTATTTCCCCCTTGTTGTTGGTGGTGAAGATGGCACATTTATCCACTCCAAGCTCCATTGCTTTATATACAGACAGTGTTGAGAAGCAATTCTTGTCAGTTAATGTTTTTTTTCCATACAGCTTCAGATCATCTATGTGTAGGAGATGAGATAGCCCAGCTGTTGTTTTTGGTGTTTGATAGGTATGGGCTAACTTGGTCAGTATTATTGACAGAAGAATCACTGCAATGACTTGAGTTACCTTGAAGTAAGATGGGCAAGCTATACACATAAATAGATAGACAGACAGACAGACAGACAGACAGACAGACAGACAGACAGACAGACAGACAGACAGACAGACAGACAGACAGACAGTAGTGGAAATTCTCTTCTTCTTGTGCCATTTCCGTTATCGGACGTTGACAATCATGTTGGCGATCCTGTTTTTATCAGCAGCCGCACGAAAAAATGCTGCTAAGTTTTGTCCAAACCAATCCCTTAGATTCTGAAGCTATGATGTTCTTCTTCTGCCTGAACCTTGTTTGCCTTCAATCTTTCCCTGGAGGATTAAATGGAGTATGCCGTATTTTTCTGGGTGTCGCATCACATGTCCAAAATATTCTAATTTTCATTTTTTAATTGTTTTGATGATTTCCCTTGGCTTTCCCAGGCGGCTTATCACCTCCTCATTTCTGATCTGTAGTGGAAATAGTCTCCTTGAAATATTCCTCTCTTCATATTAACCTCCCCCAATCTATCACACTGAACAGCAACTATGTCTTCTTTTGTGATCTTTGCACAAAGCTTTTGATGTTTATACTGACTCCTGTAATTTCTAAGCACTTGCTTATCCAATCATGTGGCAAGGAATCAAATGCCTTCTTGCATGCAGCTATATTGGTCTTCCTTCTCTTGCAGGTTTCCAAAATCACCTTGTCAGTTAGGAGCTCTATTTTTTTTTTTTTTTTGTTCCTCTGAGCTTTTATTTCTGCTCAAATGGAAAGAGTTTGTTTTCAACTAGATGCTGTTAGACTGCCTCAGCTACTGCAACAGTTAGCAATTAGACAGTTGTTGATAAGCAGGTACAGTAGTTGCCTGATGTGGCTCTTTTTGTTCAATCTTTCCATACAAGGTAGCTTTTGCCAGAAGTTGCCCAGCAACTCCTGCCTCCTATTGTTTTCCTCAACAACAGTCCTTTGAGATGGATTGAGATGAGAGTGATTAGCCCAAAATCACCCAGCTGGCTTTCATGGCTAAGGGAAGCCTGGAATTTATAGTCGCTGAGTTTCTAGGATAGCATCTTTAGCACTATACCAAACTGACTCTTAATATCAATATCTATAATGGATAAGTTTTTCCTTCGTCAAGCTAAAAAAGAACTCTCATTTCAACATCAAGTTATCTTTGTAACAAAATAGGTGGGATCTTCCTAGGAAGCCAAGTGGTGTGAAAAGCTATATAAATTGTAAAATCCACACAATACAGGCTTTTCCATAATGTAAATGGATGTGTAAAATGCCTGCAAACAGTTGAATAAAACCCTACCTGTCATTTGTCTTTTCTTATCTGAATGCTTACTGTATGTGCGGAAATGTGGATTATAAATGGAGAGAATGAATGAAAGAATCATTCATAGAAAGGGCTTTTTTAATCCAGCTAATGAGAGCATAGTAGCTATATAAAGATATGAAACTAGACAGACCAAGGTTCAAATCCACCTTCAGCCAGAGAATCTCAATTTGGGCCTCACTTTCTCTTACCTCAAGGGTTGTTACAGGAAAAAGTGGAGAGAGGGAATGTTATGCATGCTGCCTTGTGTTCCTGTATGAAAGCTGATATCTAAATCTAAGAAGCACCACTCTTGTCTATGGAGATTCTCAGACATCCAGGTCAGGATTGTTCCAAAGGTGCTTTTTCAAAAGGTAACCGGACTTTGTTTTTCTGTGAAGACATTTTGTCTCTCATCCAAGAAGGTTCTTCAGTTCTGACTGAATGGTCAATCATTCAGTCAGAACTGAAAAACTTCTTGGATGAGAGGAGAAACATCTTCAAGGAAAAATAAAGTCCAGTCACTTTTGAAAAAACACCTTTGGGAAGCACCACTCTTGCTTGTATTACTAATAAATATATATTTAGAACCAAACACAAGCTAATACAGAATGTTGCTTTTTCCAAACTAAGCAATAAATGAAAAATAATCTAATGCACAATTGATTGCTATTGATAGAAGAGAACGCTCAGTCCTACTGGCATTTGAGCTATTACCTTATGAATCAGAATTATCAACTGAAATTGGTGTATTACTGGTAAGGAAAAATAAAATTACTTAAAAGGGAAAAAATGAAACATATCCAATGTAATCTTGCTTAAATAAACCAAGCTTACCTCATCTCTCAATTAAAAATAAATCAGGCATACACCAAATGGGTTTCAGAAGAGTGAAATTCCATCGACTTCCTAATTGAAAATCACAAAATGTAAATCCTAGCATGTGCTCATTTTGTTTCAGACTTGTGCCAGTAGAATTCATTATCAGGTTTATGTAATCATTCAACTTGTTTTTCATATTTAAAGAACCGGACACAAGTTGTTTGCAGATCTCTTTGAAAATAGACTGGATATGTATCTGAAAATGGGAAACATTTTTTTTTAAATTCATCAGAGTATGTCTTCTTTTGCTTGAATCAGCATTTTTTAAAGATTTAGATGGGTTGTGTTAAGCAGGAAATAGCAATAGCACTTAGACTTATATATCACTCCACAGTGCTCTACAGCCGTCTCTAAGTGGTTTACAGAGTCAGTATATCCTCATTTTATGACCTCGTAACAATGGAAGGCTGAGTCAACCTTGAGCCAGTGAGAATCAAAATGCTGGCAGTTGGCGGAATTAGCCTGCAATATTGCTTCTAACCACTGCACTACTACGGATCACTAATGGGGAAATTTTGCTGTGACTTCTGAATCAGGTGACTAGCATTTTGCAAACCAAACACTCAACCTAGAACCCCACACGGAACATAGAGGAATTTAAAAAATAAATAAATAATAAATAAAAATGGTGGGAAGTAGCTCTGATAATGCTGGATTTTATAGGAATGAATCCATGATATTGCCTACAATATGATCTTAATGTAACAAATGATATGTTTCTCAAGGAAAGTAGGCACTAGTCCTCATAACTAGAATGGGGTATCCAGGTAATCCAAGAGATCAACAGAAAAGTGGAAGTAAAATCATGAAATAAGTGGGCAAATGCATTTACTGACTCACTTGAGTCTGTATGCCTGAGTCTTTATAGGAACCATTGTTTGAAGATATCTGTACATTTATTAGCAGGTCAATATGGCATCCACTAATTCTTATTCATTTTCCTTTCAGTGGTAAAACTAATGAAAAACTGATTTCTTTTTCCATTTTTCAGATTTCATATAGCAGCTCTTTGGAAAACAATAAGAACAAAGTCTGCAATTTAAAATCTTGTTCCGAATCACAGTGCACTGAAGCAGCTAACTCACTCTTGACAAGAAGATAGATGGAGACAGAAGACTTTCCCAAACAACTCAGCATTTTTCAGAGACAGGCAATCATCAGACAGAAAATTAAAGGAAATTTTGCATAAATATGTATTTCCAGCATTTGTGTTCATATTACTCATATGTGCTCATATTACTTCGAAAGAAGCTAAAAGGGTTTTAGGTCAACTGTATAGCAGCTGCATATAAGCAAAAGAAGGGAATTAAAATCAGATGTTTGCCAATATCTAGTGAATAATTTAATTTTTAAACCTCTCTCTTATGCATATCATTTCAGGAAAAACCAAAGAAAATTGTATTATTGTAAAACAGAAATGTAATTTACATAACTCCTTGACTAAAAAATGCATTTTCTTCTTTGATATTTGGAAAGTTTTTGTATAATATCATTTTCGGTAATTTATAAACTTTTTTTTCATTTATCTGTAAGAAGAAAGGCAATTAAAAGCTGTATTAAGTTGATTTTTTTCTGTTATTTTCTTTTACAATGTATGTTTAGGCAGTTCCCTCGGCCACATTATGCATTTTTAGCACACCTTTAAATTATGATCTGTTTGGTGATGAGCATGATAGCCAAGCATGTCTTATCTATAGCAGCCTGTTTTCTATACTTCAACTAAATCTCAAGGGAAGCCATCCTAACAAATGACAATCCTACTCACTTTGCAACCACAAAGTACGCTCAAAAACAGTATCGTCAGAAAAACTGAATTCTACTATGAATCAATATTAAAATGAGGTATCTCTTACAGTGGGAAAACCATTTGGGAAAACTGGAAGATCAACTGTAACATCACATTGGTTAATATGGTTATCTGCAGTATTCTTCAACCAATGTATGCATAAGGGCTTTAAGACAAAAAAGCATACAGAGAGAGAAGATAGAAGAAGCAAGATAGAAATACAGTCAAGGCAGTTTGGCTTTATTATTAGGATAGCAGCTACAAAAGGCAAAAGGAATAGAGACGGTTTAAGTACTGGGAAAAATGAAGGAAGGTGACACTTGAGAGGTGATGTATTTGGGGATGACTCAAAAGCACACAGAGCAAGAAGCTGCTGGCCATCAAGAACATACCATCATTTGTAAAACTGTCAGATTAAAGATATAGAAATATTTGCTTTTGGCTGAGACAAACCCTTAGAGCAGAGGTCCCCAACCCCTGGTCCATGGACCAGTACCAGGCCACGGCATGCCAGTAACCGGTCTGCACAAACAAGCAAAGGCCCATCTGTGGGATGCAGGCAGCACACAAAACCACACACTCTCTGGTCTGCGGAAAAATCTTTCTCCATGGAAGCAATCCCTGGTGCCCAAAAGGTTGGGGGCCTCTGCCTTAGAATACTCTGTTACTCCAGTGCAGGGGTTCTCAACCTTGGCAACTTTAAGACTTGTGGACTTCAACTCCCAGAATTCCTCAGCCAGCTTTGCTGGCTGAGGAATTCTGGAAGTTGAAGTCCACAAGTCTTAAAGTTGCCAAGGTTGAGAACCCCTGCTCCAGTGTATGGAGGCATTTGACTTTATTTTGAGTGAAACACTAGTTAGTCAAACTACAGGTTTCTTACCTGCAAATTTTAAATATTGTATCTTCTCAATTGATATAATTAGTTGTGCTTTTGTTAAAACTGTAAAAAAATCACTGTTATTGAATTTTTCAAAAACATTTAACATTCGCCATTTTATGTTACTAATAAAGATAATAATGGGATGGAAACATACAAGTTCAAGTTGGAAAAACTATGGGTTTTTCACTTCTATTTTGGTATAATTCCAATTCTTAGATAAAATTATGGATGAGACTTAAGAAGTGAAATTTGAGAGCCATTGTCTGTTGTAACAAAGAAAGACTGAAATAAATGCAGTTCACAGCACTAAACATTTTCATTTTTTAATGGGCTCACTTATTTTGTCAATAAATAAATAGGACTCAAATGTAGAACAAACAGCAAACCTTTATAGTAGGAAACACACAAGGATGCTGCTAAACATGGCAGGCTCATATCAAGTTTGTTTCCAGATTAGTAAATGCTGTTATGAAATGAAGCAAGGAAATCAAATGAACACCATACCGGAACATGATGTAACTCATTCTAGAATTTCCATACATGGGTAGAATTGATACTAAGATATGTCCTTTTCAGCAGAAGTGGGGTTTTTTTAAAAAAAAAAAGAAGAAGAAAAAAAGAGAATCATGATTTCTGGTTTTAATACAAGAAAATCAAATCTTGTGTTGGTAGCTCTCAACCCAAGAACTAAGTACTTCCATTTGCTTCATTTATTATTCCTTATAAAAAAATGAGTCCAATTTACTAATTTGACAGAACACTTATAACAATTTGCTTTTTTCGGTTGGGAGAACTACTACAAACCATCAGTGAAAATGGATGATTACAAGTCCCCTGGAACTAAACTGATTAGCAAAATAGTTGCCTGAGTAACAGAGTATATGAAGGAGTTGCAATGTTTTAAATTATATGGTTCCTTATTTTATCTCAAGAATTATAGTTTTTTAAAGATGATTTGTTGTAATACCACTATTCAGGGAAGAGAAGATACTGGTACTTTCCAAGTTCTTATCCCATCATTATTCCTTATGACACATTAAAATGTAAACTGATCTAAATCAGCATCATTGTGCAAGTAGCACCTAATTATTTTTTCCCTTTATGTTGTAAAAAATGCAGGAAAGTTATTTGTTTATTTAGTCCTTTGAAAGCAATATAAAATGCTAAAGGGATGGCAAATGTTTTTATTAGAGATTCTTTTTTTAATTACAGTTTTGAAAACTGGTACTGGAATCTGAGATGGAGATAGAGAAAGTTTTTGTGTTTCACTTAATTGATCTGACATCTTTGATCTTGATGAAATGAAGGCATTCCTAGATAGGCAGAGTTACCAAAGATATTTGATCCCCATCCTTGCCCAGTTACTTCTTCTGATAAAACATCAGGCAAATTGCTTCACTATATCCAGATGAAAAGAAAGAAAACATATAGGGATGCTACTTAGCAGAAAGAAATGGTAAGGGTCCTACATGAAAGTAAATGTGAGCAGAAGGAAAACTTGTCAATCCTGAAATGCAAAGGAAAAAGTAAGAAAAATGCTAATGCTGAAAGTTCTTTTTGTCTCTGCATGAAAAAATAAACATATTATAGATAATTGATGAAGCAATGGATATAGTTTACTGCCAATTAAAATTTAATTTCTCTGGTATGGTTAAAACTAAAGACTATGCTCTATACCAGTGGTTCTCCACCTATGGTCCATGGATCCATGGGGGGGGGCACAATGTCATCACATCAGCATAATCTCTTCCAATAATGTATTCAACAACTGTCTGACCACAGCAGAATGACTCCAACTGGACAAACTTTGAAGCAGAGTTGGGCAGTTCCACTAGTTGCAAAGAACATTACTAACAACTTCAAAGCAAATTCTTTTTTTAAATGCACAAAGTTCCTTGTAAGAGAAATGCCAAACTGCTAAAGATTACATCAGGTTTTTTTTATTTGCAGGAAGTCACACATAAATCTAAAGCTTAGTTTAGATGGTAATATCATGATGAGATCAAGCTATACTCTCAATACAGTCAGATAACCCTCCCTCCCTCCCTAAAAGCGGGCTTATTCTTACTTTCCCTTTATAATGATAAATCATTGTTAAGGCTGGTCAGACCACAATTTTCTCATGGATGAAGGCCCAGTAAAAATTAACCCAACAATCCTGAAATAAACAATGTAAATTAAAGGATACTAATAAATGGTATTGTTGGGTTTTAAATGCTTTTCTTCCTTCAAATATAAATGAGTTTCATGAAGTTCTTGCCCTAAACACAGAGAAAAGGTTGTCTAGGGTTAGGTATGGCTTAGGCCACTCCTCAGAGTAGTGAATAAATTAAACCAATTTTTTCAATCGATTTGGAACCAGCCTACAAGTCCGTAAGGAATCGGATCAACCAAGTGATCAACCTATGATAGTGCCGATCACCTCTTCACTAGGTGACCTTCTCAAAACACAACTAATCGAGCTCATGACCAACCAACCACATGACCATATAAGACAAAATAAAAGCAGAGGAGAACTGGAATGAGATGCTTCAACCGAAGTCCCGCTGCTGATGTTACCTATCCTAGTGACTAAACATTTGGAAGCTACAAATATTTTCTACCATTTTAAGTCAACTTGCTCATGAGAATGACTGTCATTAATCCATGCTACAAAAAGAAATAGAATAGAATAGAATAGAATAGAATAGAATAGAATAGAATAGAATAGAATAGAATAGAATAGAATAGAATAGAATAGAATAGAATAGAATAGAATAGAATAGAACTGGAAGGGACCTTGGAGGTCTTCTAGTCCAGCCCCCTGCTCAAACAGGAGAACCTATATCATCTCAGACCGGTGAATGTCTAGTGTCTTCTTAAAAATCTCCAGTGATGGAGTGCCCACAATTTCTGGGGGTAAGCTGTTCCACTGTTGATTGTCCTCACTGTCAGGTAGTTTCTCCTTAATTCCAGGTTGCTTCTCTCTTTGATCGGTTTCCAACCATTGTTTCTTGTCCTTCCCTCTGTCTGGTGTTTTGATGAACAACCTGGCCCCCTCTGCCTTGTGGCAGCCCCTCAGATACTGGAATACTGCTATCATGTCTCCCCTATTTCTTCTTATTGTTCCAGCGTTTGTAGCAGAGACAAGGTCTAGACTGAGAATTTATCTGTGTACAATATCTATTCATGGGACTCATTTATGGAATTTATACCTTGCCTTTAAACCAATGAAAGGTATTCATAACTGTTTGACTGAAAGCATTGTAAGCATGTTTGGTGCATAACTGAAAATGAGCAAAGCTTTGAATCTTTTCTATTAGCAATCTGAAGAAGCCACTAAAAGAAATATTATGCCTTCATTTCCCACTTGAAATGAAGGCTTAATGAATAAGCGGCTTCATTAACTTAAAAGGAATATAGGAATTAAGTAATGAATGCTTGAGAAACACTTGAGATATTTCAAATAGGAATACAACACAAATCCCTATATCCATTAATAATGATATTATGTAGGTCTGTAATAGCCGCAAACAAAATATAATATTGGAGAGAACCAAAAGAAATAAAAATGGTCATAAAATAAGGGGGAAAAATGATTTTAAAAATAACCAACTTCCCCCCCCCTTCCCTGAAGTTACTATTACCCAACAGGAAAGGTGACAAAATCTCACTATGATTTACATTTTACCTTCTTTCCATAAAGTTAATCACATTCACAGTAAAACATATACATATTTATATTTTGTATAACCTAAATATAGCCGGAATGAAAAAGTGAATTTGTGAATATTTGAAAAATATATCCATCTGTATAATTCCATTGCAAGGTATTTAGAAAGCTCAACTCAGAGCTCATATATGTTATCAGTGACGTTTATTTTGCTCAAATCGTATTTTTCCACTTTGAATGAAAATAATATTTATACCTGTATCAGATCTAACACACTATTTAAAAATATTAAGCTCTTCTAGTAAATGCTGATCACTTAGGATTTTTATTGTTGTATGTTTGTTCAATAACATTGACCACCAATATTTGTCAGTACAACTGACAAGTTGTCTTAAAAGTCACACAATTGGTTCCAAGATTTCTGCTGCTAAGCAAGACAAATTTTAAGTTAATTTTGCCCTACTTTACAACCTTTATGCCCACAGTTGTTAGGTGAATCACTGTAGTTGTTAAATTAGTAACACAGTTGTTAAGTAAATCTGGCAAGCCTAGTTGTGGGCACTCACGACCCCACTTGCACAAGCCTTGTTGCGGGCACTTGCGGCCCCACTTGCATGAGCATTGCAACAAACATCGCAGGCACTCACTCACAAGCATGCACACACACATGCACCTGCCCCTCCCACAAAATCATCCCCTCTTTCCCCCTCCTCCCTGCTCTCAGCTACCAACACAGAATGGTTGGGGAACTCTGGTCTAAAATACTTTCAACAACTCTCTCCATCCCTACAATTCAAAGATATAAGTTTTTGTTTAGCCCTTCTGATGATTTAGCTTTCACAATCATATTGTCAATGCTGTTAACATCAGATGTTCTTGCTTTGACAACATAGGGAGATGCAGCCTTTTTTCTCTCCTATGCTTCACTCTTAGAATTAGATGATACTGGGGGGAGAAGGAGGAATGTAATGGGAGTTAATTAGACATAACAATTCAGGGGCTTTTGAAATAAGAGATGATAAAGAAATGGCGGGTTGGAAAACGGGAGGGAAAGCTTGCATTTCAAACTAATTGGAGAATGTGATTTATGACTGTTAATCAGAGGAGGGAATTGTACTTTGATACAATGTGTTTAGGGGAAGGGACTTCAGATTTTGGCTTCGTTCATGTATGTGCTGAAGCTATACTACTCAAATAAATATTATTTAAGGTAAACAATGCCTTGAAGTATTTTGAAGAGTTTCATTTGTCGGAACCATGACAGATATGTTACAGTAAGATTGTGTCCCTCATAATAAATATATTTGGTGTCAATGTTATATCTGTGCACTTTAATATCTAGCTTAGATATACCATAGCCCTCTTCTTAAGAATCAAACTTTTTATTTTATTTTATGGTTACAGCCTAACACTACAAATGTCTGTTTTTAGTACCAAAGTCTGTTTCAGCTTCTTTTTTGCCTATTTACATTGTTATTGGGTAAAAAAATAAAAATTGCCTATAATTCAGCCCCAGCTGTTGTCTCCCCCCCTCCCTTCTTATAATGGGCTCCCTCTTTCCTGGAAAATTGATATTTCTTTGTAGACCATCACACCACCTTCCTCTTTGTAGACAATATCTATTGCAGATATTGAGATCTAATAGGGAGGGCCTTGGAATTTTTTACCACATAGGTTGTACTGCTTATTTCTCATTCAATAAGATTATTATAAGTATGAACAAAAGGTTTTGTTTTGGTTTTTAAATGCATTTTTTTCCAAATTCTTTGTAATGATTGAAACAGCCAAGAAATGGAATCCAGGTGGAATAGGCAGGGTTTTTGAAAAAAAAAAAAGTCATAGGAACATACCAGACCATGAGATGAGATGGTGGTTTCCAACAGAGCAGGGGTGTCAAATTCACAATGTCACGTGACGTGTCACAATGTATCGCAATTCTTTTCCATTGTCGGCAATGGGGTGGGCGCGGTTTTGCCATGATGCATCTGGCCCATGGGATGGTAGTTTGACACCCCTGCAATAAAGGAACAGGAGGTCAAAGTTTCTTAAATCAGGCTGCAGCCAAGTATCTCAAATTAAGATAGTCATTCCCTTGCTCAGCAAAGAGCTTTGTTCACATCTTTCCATTCATAGAGTCTGAGGAGATTGCATCTCATCAACTGACTGGTCCAGCTCCAAGTCTATAGGGTGCTTATGTTTGATCAGCCTCAGGATGATTTGGCTTGACATCTCCTGATGCTGACATTCCATTAATTCAGCTGTAGTTCTTCTTCAGAGTCAGAATTTTGGGACACTATTTGTCTCAGTAGAAGAAGTGCACTGATGATGTTACTTAGTTTGGTAATGAAATGTCTGCAACAAAACCACCAAGCTCAGAGAGCACCAAGAATCCCACGTTATTTGTTTGTTTATTTATTTAATGAGAAGTCTTAGATTCAAATATAATATCAATTTATTTCAGTTTTAAGTCATTTGGTTACTTTGCCTTTAATTATTCGGCTATAAAATATCATGATATCTTTCTATAAAGTCTCAAATTTAGTGGGGTTTTTTTAGCAATATTAAACAATGTGGAAAAACATCAGACTAACAAACTAGAACAATATTCTTTGGCAAAGATTTTGAATATTTGAAAGTTTCAGATAAATGATATTGTTATGCAAAAAAATTCATTTAGTCTCCTGAGATATTTGTGTCACTTCAGAGTTGCAAAAATCTATGCCATTTAAGTTTCCTAATGCAAAATTTGCCATCTCTTGATAATATCCACATTGATAACACGTTCTTACATGTTTTATTACTTTGATATTTTTTCTACATTCGATAGCAAGTGAATACCCCTATGCAATCAACTTAAACAGCTTTAAAGAAACTTTCATTTTAACTTGCAGAACATATTTTAATTTTTTTGGATAGGTTATTTTGTTTAGCACTCTATAATATTATAAACTCATGTTAGAAAGAATATGTGTTCAATAAGTTTATTTGGTTTTCATTGACTTTCCTATAAGTGGATAGTACTCAACAGTTTATTAAGTTTGTTATTTCTGTTTATGATTCTCTGCCATTAAATCAATTGTAATATTTCAAGCAACAAGATTTATAAAATCAACGTTTCAAGATATTAAATCATATTCTGCTATGCTTGCTCTTCTATTATTCCCTCTTCTATGTCTCATGTAATACTGAAAAATATTGTTTTAGAATTTGCTTTGGTGATGAAAGGCCCCCAAAACAAAGAATATGTGGATTTACTTCTGAGTACAGCTAGTTGTTGACTTACAACCACAACTGAGGCTAAAGTTCCTGTTACTACGTGACACAGTTGTTAAGTGAATTGTGTCCCATTTTACAACCTTTCTTGACACATTTCTTAAGTGAATCACTGCAGTTGTTAAGTTGGTAACATGGTTGTTAAGTGAATCTGGCTTCCCCATTGACATTGCTTCTCAGGTCACAAAAGGTGATCACAGGACCCCGGGATAATGCAGCCATGATAAATATGAGTCAGTTGCCAAGCAGCTGAATTTTGACCCCATGATCATGGGGATGCTACAATGGTCGTGATAGGAATAAGCAAATGGTCTTCAAAATTTAATATTGAAAAAGAAATTTAAAATTGAATTTGCTGCAATAGAAAATTCCTGCAGAAATAAGCTTACCAAAGAAACAATGGATGGGAACCAGGAAAGTATAGCATAAAGGAAGGATGTAAGATAAATACGTTGGCAAAAAATAGCTGGTCTTAAAGTGGGAAAGGATGAAGACAAGCTATAAAAACATCTGTAAGAGGAAATGGCTAGCCAGGAAAACTTAACTAAACTGAAAAACAGGAAATAACCTATTGTTCTAAGGCAGAGGTCTTCAAACGTGGCCCTTTTATGACTTGTGGACTTCAACTCCCAGAATTCCTCAGCCAGGCACACTGTCCACAAGTCATAAAAGGGCCAAGTTTGAAGACTCCTATTTTAAGGGGCCCAGAATTCAAAACCAACAATTGAATATGTCTAATATTTTATATTGTTAATGTACATGTGATGTATGATTTAGTATGTAGCAGGAAATAGGAGGCGGTTAGAAAGAGTGTAACCTCATAGTGCCTCAGCCAATGAGGAAAGAGGAGAGATGTGGTGGCCAGGACAGGATTATGTAAAGAAGTATTGAAACTTTGGAGAGAGTTTTCGGAATAGGGCAGCCTAGAAATCGAAACAAATAAAATAAATAAACCAAGCTTTGATAGCTTCTCTCTCCGCTTATTGCAATAAATGAAACAAAAGGCCTTCACTGTGTCTTGGCTGGTTATTGGTCAGGCAAGCTTGTCTCTGGTCATGAAGGAAAGTAATCAGGCACACATAACAGTCGTAAGTGTGAAAAGTACTCATAAGTCACTTTTTTTCACTACCCTTGTAACTTCAAACAGTCACTAAATGAACTGTTGTAAGTTGAGGACTACCTGTAGTTTCTTTATTATTGTTCACCAACAGGCAAAATCTTGTCAAATTAAAGCAACTGTGAACTGCTAGGTGCAAGAGTCTTAGCTTTCTTGCGGCCTCCCAGACTTTCCATCTCCTGTTGCTTCTTTGTTCTCTTGGAAGCAGGCCTTCCCTGGGACTCCAGACTGCATTCTTCCAAAGGTACATAATAGCACTTTGGAGACAAAAGGTTGCCTATTCAAATTTCGTTATTAAGATATATAGTGTATTTAAGTTTCAATTTGTTGTACAAAAACTATTATAATAATTTTCTCATAGCTTATAAGTATTGAATTTTATTTATTTTTCTGCTTGTTTTATTTTTTTCTTGCATCCTTGCTTTGGTTTTCTTTTTTGTTTGTGGTTTTATAAATAACCATAACCATTTTTATGTAGAGTTGTAGAAGTATATGAAGCACAGTGAACTCTCCGAAGCATATCTAATTTGGTACTGCTACAAACATTTAGGACATACAATGATAGGGTTGCAAGGGAAGTCTTCTAGTCCAACCCCTTGCTCAAGCAAGAAACTTATATCATTCTGGACAAATGATTGCCCAGTCTCTTCTTGAAAATCTACAGTGATGGAGCTCCCACAACCTCTAGAGGTAAGCCATTCCACAGATTCATTGTTCTCACTCTCAGGAAATTTCTCCATCGTTCTAGGTTGGGTATCTCTTTAATGATCTTCCACCTGTTATTTCTGGTTCTGCTTCCCCAGCTGCTTTGGAAGATAGGTCAACCCCTTCTCTGTGACAGCCTCTCAAGTACTGGAAGGCTGCTATCCCTAAAACAATTTCCAAT
Organism: Bothrops alternatus; assembly: GCA_034064705.1. Classification (NCBI taxonomy): domain Eukaryota; kingdom Metazoa; phylum Chordata; class Lepidosauria; order Squamata; family Viperidae; genus Bothrops; species Bothrops alternatus. Next base: position 21,343,216 of record JARGCV010000081.1, read on the forward strand.
GAGTTCTCACTGAGGAGGAAGTTCTAAAGACAGAGTCATTCAGCATGTTCTACGATTAATGAACTGTGACATTTGTCCCAGTATAATGAAAAGTATAAAAGATTTGTCCTCAATTACGATGACCAAGCAAAATATCCAGCCACCAATGTTACAATCCACTGGCAATTTCCCATATTTTGTGCTGATATCCCATTCATCTATGAATATAGCTATTTGTCATATAGTCAATACAGTCGGATTGTTCTAATATGATTCATTGGGGCTATCCAAACTTTGAAGGGGCATTTTGCTTTATTCAACACCTCTATCAAAGCAAACTTTGGGATGCTGCATGAAAAACTGTGATGCCTCACTTTCAACCAAACATGGCTGCTATGCACTTCAGTCCTCAGAACTAGCTTTTTCATTTGCGTGGGTCCCATCAAGGCAGCTTTCCTGCCTCAACATTTCTTATGCAAGCATCAAGGAGAACATATTGCCTCCTTGTGATGAAGTGTCTTGTCAAGGAAGGGAATATTATCCCCTTGACCAAACAGCTATGTCAAGATGAAGTACTCTCCTATACACATATACATCATGTACTGTACATTATTTCAAAATGATAAAACAGAGTCTTTCCAGAGAAAACTGTTGTCCTCACATCAAGCAGATCTATACTTATCTACTTCAGTAAGGATTATAATCATTATCATTACAAGGAAAAGGGGAAGGGGAGCAGAGGGGAGGGGAGGGGAGGAAAGTAAAGAGGAGAGGAGAGGAGAGGGGAGGGGAGGGGAGGAAAGGAAAAGGAAAAGGAAAAGGAAAAGGAAAAGGAAAAGGAAAAGGAAAAGGAAAAGGAAAAGGAAAAGGAAAAGGAAAGTATATATCTTTCCAACTGAGTTCTCATTATATATTAACACAATAGAATATGTTTAAAATGGTTTGTTGCTAAAACATGATGCTCAGAAATAGATATCCAACTAATTTAATAATATTTTAAGATTTCTCCAAATTATTATTCCCCAATTTTACAGCTCTAAAAAACAGATAATTGACTGGAAAAAAATACTGCTGTTCTGACAAGCTTTCAACATTGGTTATATGGGCATAAGCCATCTCATTTTAAAAGGAAACAATTGTATTAGGAAATTGACATTAAATTACAAGTAATGTAGAATTAAAGGAAATATCAAACATGTATTCAAAATATTAAGAGAGGATGAATTCTGAGTAGCATGGACTTTGATTGCAGACCATGAAACAAACATATGCTGCTTACAGGATATGATGAATAAATGGAGGATTTGGTAGAAAAATAATATATAAAATCTCCCCATATGCCAGGATATATACTGTATATCTATCCCAGCTATCAGTTGTTATTATTTTTTCATAGTGAATATGAATGTCTGGAAACAAGTTCATGATCAGCAATCTTTTCATTTGCAATTTTGGTTCTCTATTTCCTTGATGGTTTAACAGGAATAGAATAGAATAGAATAGAAAATAAATCCAAACTATATTATGGACTTGCAAACTCAAACTGGCATAATACCTAGCTGATCACAGCTGATTCTCCAAAGAAGAAAATCCTGATATTGACACAAAAAGCTTGAAGTCAGCCTATAGAAGTGGCTGAGAAAGCTACTCAAACCCCTATTTTTATGGGTCTATGGAGATTCTCAGTCATCCAGGATATAGTTGTCGCTTTTCTTTGAAGACATTTTGCTTCTCATCCATTCTTCAGAATCTGAAGATGAGAAGCAAAACGTCTTAGATGAGAAGCAAAACGTCTTCAAAGAAAAGCAAAGTCCAATTGGCTTTTGAAAAGCACCTTTGGGACAACCTATTTTTATGCCCACAGCACCTGTGTTACATAGGCTTTACACAATAGAATACTATTAATTTTATGCATTTATTTATATCCCACTTTTTATTTTTATAAATAACTCAAGGTGGCAAATATAACTAATAGTCCTTCCTTTCTTCTACTTTCACACAACAACAGCCCTCTGAAAAAGAAAGTCTGGCCCACAGTCACCCAGTTGGCTTTCATGTCTAAGGCAGGACTAGAACTCCTGTGTCACCCAGTATTGTTTTATTTGAATTGAATTTATTTGAATTTGAATTCAGGTAGATTGAATATTCAGTTTTAGCCCTTGAAGCAGCTCATTTGAGTATTCCAAGTAGAAGTTATGTTTCTGAAAGTTCAGCTCACATTACCGAAAATGGTGCTGCAATAGAAGTTCCAATCTCCTCTTAAATGAGTTAATAGAATATCCTGGACATGGATTGTTCTATTTTGTGCTTCCTGAAATACCTTTCAGATGCAAACTCTAAGCCCAGGGCATGATTGTTTTTGACTCTTTGAAGTGGGACAACCAGGCAGTTTTAATGGAGATCAATAGTCCTGGAATGTACCTCTCTTTAGCTGTGACAACCTAATTAAAGGAAATCAGTGGATATCCCACCTTTAACTTCCAACCCAAAAGCAGACCTGAAAGGCATGTGGGATAAAGTACATGCAAAACAGTCTTAACCAAAAGTCAATCAACAACAAGAACAAAAATCTACCACTAACATCTATTATACTACTTTGGTGGCAGAAACAGCTCTGGTATCATCATCACCATCCAGTCTTTCTGCCTCCATCTAACTGTTTTTTTTATATATCTTTGGGCACTGAACTCCATTTCAGATTTGGAACAAATATATATTTATCTGTTTACTGTATATATCTGTTCCAAATCTGAGATGTAAATGGAGTTCAGTGTCCAAAGGCATTTGAAAGCAATTATAAATTGTGACAACATAACTGAGATAGAATCAGCTTGGCATGCAGTGACTCAGGAACTTCCAAATTTGAAAATCAATTGCTTAATTTACCCTTCCCAATTTGGTAAATTCTCCTTTACCATGAGAAGGACAACAGTAGGATTTACATTAAAAGAAGTAGCAACACATTTGATTTTAATAACTTTATTTTTGCTGATGGTAAATTACTTCTTCTCTTCCAAGGTTGGCACGTTAAAGTCCTCAGTATCACCTACTACTCTTCTATACCCAAAAAGCTGCAACATGCATGTCTGTTGACTCATTTGCATAAAAATATAACCCACTACAGAAAAGGATGGATTCCTGGAAACAGTACTTTGTCCCCAATTTTTAATCATCTTGCTTGATGAAAACATTTTGAAAAGTCCAAAGGCTGCATCATTTTGTATTTATTTGACCTTAGACGGCTACTCCCTCTATATGGATTTTTATATTTTATTTTTTCCCCTCACAGCTAACATAATGTTTGCTTTTAGTAATAATGATGTTTTAGCTCCATAGCTGAATTACAGAACATTGCACAACATTATTGGTTTGACACCAAAGGCAGCCTTCATTTGCAGCTTCCATCTCATCCCACAGCACAGCATTTGCACATGTAAATTTTGTGAAAGTTCTTACTCAAATTAATGCCAACATTATGTGATCAACTGCAATGCCACTTGCTAGATGAATCAAATCTATCTTAGGGACTCCCCCCAGAATCATCCTCAGTATAATAAGAAAATAATGCATTCACCTCACTTATACTCAGAATATTTTTAGATTAATATGCCTGTCATAATTTTTGACTACAAGCTGGTGGAATACAATAATTAATGAATAAGTTAGTTGCTTTTAATGTTCCATGGTTTGGTGATATACAGCTTGCACCTTCTCAGATTTTTTTAGAGTTATGCTCAGATGAGCAAGCCCCTGATATATTGCTTCTTTGGTAAGAGTATAATAGCCAAAGAACAATTACTTACTATATGTGGATGGCATTTTATCAATGGAATTTCCATTAAGTTAGCCCTCTATCTTGTTAATATTGTAGTCTTTTTTCCTAGACCTTGACATCATTATATTGTGTCACTGAAGCAAGAAAATCAGTGAACTTTTAAGGTGACTGTTTGTTTCTAAGTTCTGTTTCTTTAGCATAGGAAACTGATTTTTATCACAATCTGTGGTTAAATGTTCTAAAAGGCTGCAGAGAAAATCACATGGCTTTATGAAGACCATGAAGATCAATGACTATAAATTTATAAATGGCTCATGAATATGTGCTTGTCCATTACTAACTTTGTCATACATCCAAAGACAGAGCTATCCAGTTTCTAGATCATGACCAGGTGGAAGATTTTTGGCTGCTCAAAACTTATTTGTTTTGGGAGTAGCTAAAGAGTAGTAGGGACACATTGAGTGGTGCTAGATTCCATGTGCATTTTTGGGAATGTCTGTTTTAATTTCAAAATTTTAGCACTTAGAATTTGCATTTTTCAGAACAGCAAGAACTGTGTCTTCAGTTCTCTGCAATCAGCTAAGGTTTGTATACGCTACATGCAGCTTGAAAAGCATTTTTTTCCATCTATGATTTAGGCAGAAGGATATCTGCTTTGAAGATAATGACATTTATACTTCTTATTATGTCACATAATGAAAAGTATTAAATATTGAGTTTCCTCATCTCCATTAGCTGCTCTCACATGCTCTGCCTGGCTTTGTGTTTCCTAATTCTTAATCATGAGAAGTTTTCAAGGATGTTTTAGCCCATCATTGCTTTATCTTATAACCGAATGACAGAGTTGGAAGGGATCTTGGAGGTCTTCTAGTCCAGGGGTCTCAAACTTATGGTCCGTGACCCGGTACTGGGCTGTGGCCTATTCCCATTGTGGGAATAGCTGGTGAGGCCCCCCACTTGCGGTAGCATTGCTGCAAAGGTGCTAGTGGCCCTGTTTGCTCATGCAGGGTGGCGTTAGCCCTGCCACCAGGGTCACACAGGCGCTAATGGCCCATTTGTGCGCATGTGCCAGTGGCCCATTTGCATGGGTGCCAGTGGCCCATTTGCACATATGTGTGGGTGCATGTGCCACTTGCACATGCACCCTGCTCTTCCCGCTCCTTCTGGGCTGCCAAGCTAGAAAGGTTGGGGAGCTCTGTTCCAGTCCAACCCTCTGTACAACCAGGAGACCCTATACCATTCTAGATAAATGGATGTTTTCTTAAAAATTTCCAGTGATGGAGCACCCACAATTTCTCATTAGTTCTAGATTGCTTCTCTCCTCGATTAATTTCCCTCCATTGTTTCTTGTCTTTCTTTCTGGTACTTGGGAAAATAGATCGACCCCTCTTCTTTGTGGCAGCCCCTTAAATATTGAAACACTGCTATCATGTCACCCCTCATTCTTCTGTTCACTAGACTAGACGTAACAAATTCCTGCAAGCATATTTCATATGTTTGAGCCTCCAACCCACTAATCATCTTTGTTGTTCTTCTCTCTACTCTTTCTAAAGTCTCAACATCTTTTTTGTATCATGGCAACCAAAACTGGATCCATTATTCTAAGTGTCATCTTACTGAGGCATTATAAAATGGTAAGACCAAATCTTTCCACATGATAGGCCATGTACAGCTATCCTCTTCAATATTTTCAGGCAAATTCCAACCACATCCCAAGCCCACATCCCAGATATTTCTAAGGAAAACCAAGTTACCTAGTAGTACTTTCTACCATTCAAAGTACCAAGTACTTAACTATATGAATAAGCACATGCTTGAATTTCTCCCACTGAATTAACCCTGAATTCATATTTCTTGCTTAGCCATGTTAGTTGAAAACTAAACAGCTGCATAAACACAACAAGATAAGCTGGATCTGTTACATTTTTGGGGCTTATTGTTGAAATATGCTGTTCAATATGTATGGTGTGAATCTATGAGTGCTAATAAAACAGGATAAAGAATAGTCATGATCCATTCATCCTTAAACATTTAATCTTATTGATTATTTAGGTTTCATTTTTCTCTTAAAGTCAAAGCACATAATAGCAATTCTATAGAATTTGTCATGCCTTGTGAGAATCTGTTATTGCTCTGCGAGGCAAATAAACACCCTTAGTGATTCTGTTTAATTCCTAGAAAATTACAAGGTTCAGGTTTACCAACAAATTGATGGCAAGCTTTTATATTTTTATGCAATTCCAAGGATAATCTTCCTTTAAGATATTTTCTTGCCCAACCTTGAACCAAAGTTTCAATCACAACAGCCTAATTATTTGAACATAATTCATGATTTTACTATATGGAAAATTTCATGGTAATAGTAGCCTTTGAGCAAAGAAGTCACACATTAGCAAAACAATTAGTCTTTTGTCAGTTTCCAAGGTCAGTGTTATATGGCCTATTTTAATGGCTGTCTTTTGTCCATCAATACCATATATTTATTTTCAAAATAGATGGGGTTTGTCAGATACACACACTCTCTCCCTCCCTCCCTCCCTCCCTCCCTCTTTCTGTCTTTTAGATGATCTAACAGACAAACACATTTTCCCCTAATTATTCAGATATAAAAATCGTTTGACAGGTTCCATCCCATTTATTTAGGCATTTGCTGTGTCTGTTTGTATATTTCAAGCTTATGTCAATCTATGCTATTTTGTTCAGGAAATGTTTAATACTCACCAAACTAAATGAACTTTTTTTTAATTCTACAGCATTGTATCAGATATGAGCCATTTTGATTATAGTAGACATTTTTAATTACCCCCCTCCCCTCCCCTCCACCCAAAAAAAGAAAAAAGAAAAGGGCTGTTCTACTACCTGTTCTGCACCATAGAATATAACCTATTATAGCCAATATAGCCAATATAACCAACAAAACAACACATATCAGACTGGATGAAATTACTGGTACAGAACTATTCCAAACCATATTCCAAAACTATTCCAAACCTTATAAAGAGTTGAAAAGATTTAAATGTGTTACTAACAAAATTACTTTCCCAGTTGCCCTCCCCAGTTTAGATGTTAAGTGATATTGTTCTACTTTGCAGGCTATTTTGTGAATAAGATGTCCAAGCTTCATGCTAAATGTTTGTACTACCCAGCACTAGAATTAAACAGAAGATCATAAGCCATAAATTAGACATGAACTGTGGAGTAACAAGTTACTGCTTTCAAAAAAGGCAGTTCAAGGCAAAGAGAGGGAAACAGAAAGAAATGCATTTTTTTTCTTGCTCTTCATCCAGCTATAAAAATTTACAACCTTAGACCCACCCAGTCATTGATACATTGTAACAATCTTTCTCAGTTCAAAAGAAGAGTATTTTTCAGATATATCTATTCAGCACTACAGGGTTTTGTGATTAAGAAGGTGGAACTGGGAAGGGAGTTTGCAAGCCATTAATTTAATTTCTCTTTTGTGTGGAATAGAGATAAGGATATTTTTGTTATGCCAGAATGTATGGCAGTTCAGGGTTAAAGCAATGATTTAATTACATGCTTTACTCTTTGTTTTTGGCTTTAGGCAGAACTTTAGATAATTATGGATTACCTTCAAAATGCTTTGGGAATAGGAATAGAAACAGTTGAACAAAAGTGCCCAATTGCTGTGAGTGAACTGATGAATAGAAACTATGACTTTGTACAGATTATATGCCAATTGTACAGATGGCACGCAACTGTAACTGGAAGTATTATATTTATGGATTCCAATCCTATTTATTCAGTACTAATTTACTAAAATGCTATCTGTTACCTCTTTTAACTCATCCTCCCCCAAACCTCTATGAAACTCAGCTGGAAAGGTCCTTAAAAAGATTTATTTTTAAATACAACTCTGAAATGTGCCAGCCTGGCAAAGTAGATTAATCAATAGCTCCTAAAGAAAGTTCCTGCTGACTGTTTAATACATCCCATGTGAGGAGGAACTGACACTGTCTGTGCTTCATGCTTGAATCCTTCCCTTCTCCAAGAAGATACCTCAATTTATTCTGCTCTTTCTTCACAGAAGAAGGAGTGAAACTTTAGGAGGGTTTTTGGGGAAAAGATTGTTGCTTGCCTCTTTGAAGGTAATTTAGGCTGCTGGTAATCAGATATTGGTGTGTTTTCATTTCATTGTCATTCGTGAAATGACATATAGCATGCTCATTTCTGCTCATACAGCATGCTCATTTATGCTCATGCATCTTCTAATCAACATTCTCTTTATGCTGGAAATATAGAAATAAAGGCAATCCTGTGGCCCAGCTACCCCTTAACTGAATATTCACCAAAACCTGACCTCCTTCTGATTTCAAATACATACTCATTTGCTATGGAAATCAGGAATTTATTCAAAATGAAGGACAAATGTCTATGGAGATTCTCAATCATCCAGGTCATGGTTGTCCCAAAGGTGCTTTCCAGATGGCTCTCCAATCTCTTCTTGAAAGCCTCTAGTGATGAAGCACCCACAATTTCTGAAGTAATTGTTCTCACTGTCAGGAAATTTTTCCTTAGTTCTAGCTTGCTTTCTCCTTGATTAGTTTCTATCCATTGTTTCTTGTGTTGCTTTGGAACCAGAAATGTAGAAGGTGCATTTCCAACGTAACAGAAATTATCCAGCTGACATGGATAAAAAGAATTGGAAATATGGAGGTTTAAGAGCAAGTATGATGTTGTGGCTTGAGTATATGCAAAATCATGACAGTAAGAATCAGGCAGCTAGACGCGTGAGTTTGAAAAAGAGACAGGTAACAAAAACTCAATCTTTGTCTTTTCTATTTTGCGAAATGAGGCAGTACAGTGTGGACACAATAAATCCCATTGTTTATGGCACATGGTATTAGCATCTAAAACTAGGAAGCCATTTCCACCAGTTTAGAGGAAAGTCCAGGCACTGCACTAAGATCATCTTGTAAGTATTATCTAAGACATTCCAGTTATAGAGGTCACAGTATGATTTACAATATTTTCTTTATCATTGTAAAGAAATGAAGGGGGAATAACCTGTAACCTTGTTTTGTTCAGGTCCTTCTGAGTTGCCTTGGCAATGAGCCCAATGATTACTATAATTGTGCACGCCGATAAAAATATACTTTGCTTCAACTTTCTCCAATCATTTGGATGCTTATTAAAGTGAGCATTTTTTCCACATGACAACTTGTTTACCTTTCTCTTTTTCTCAGTAAGTGGCCATACTTCTAAATAAAGTAGTGCACATCAGCTCTGATTATGTATTACTTTTAAAGAAAATTTAAAGGACTTATATGAGTCATATAATGGCTGAATGGATGCAAGAGACTTGGAAAGCAGCCAGGAGGACACATTCTTCTCATTCTACCACACTGCAATCCCAAGAAGTGGAATAACATACAAATACAAGCAGGTGTATACAATTTACACTGCCTCAAATATATCTAATATAGATGCCCAAATTGAAGTGTGACATCTTTTTTTTCTAAACCTTTGTGAATTATAGCATAGTGGCTCAGTGGTTAAGACTCTGGGCTTGTCAGCTGGAAAGCCAGCAGCCCAGGTTTGAGACCCGAGCTTTACATGATGGGGTGAGTCCCCATCTTTACCCCAGCTCCTGCCAACCTAGAATTCAAAAGCATGCAAATGAAAGTAGATAAATAGGTACCACTTCCATAGGAAAGTAACAACCCTCCATGATGTAATGCTGGTGACATGACCGTGGTAATGTCTTTGGACAGCACTGGCTCAATGGCCTTGAAACTGAGATGAGCATCACCATCCCTATAGTTGGCAATGACTAGAAGAGTAAATCCACAGGGTCTCCTTTACCTTTACTCTGCTGAATTATATTGAAATGTCTGATTGTTAGATGTATAACCTATGGATCTCATAGAATTCACATAAACCAAAATGACTTTGGGGATCACTGGCATATAACAAGCCAAATAAAATCCCTATTCTTGTATGTAATTGCTCTATATACAGGGGTAAAGTAAGTGAGACTCAGCTCTGCATTCTTCCATCTATTCAAATTAAAGTTTCTAAGGGAAATTGAATTGGCTAACATATTAAAGATCATTGTGACTGTCAACACTCATATTTGAATTAAATGACTTTATACAGTGCAAATTAGTTGCAGATTGAAAAGATAATGAACCACTATTTTTTTCCTCTTTTTTTTGAAATGCTGATTATTATTTTTTTAGTTCCTTTGAAGCTGATGAGTATTGGCTTTCCAAGGTATACAGATGGCATGTTTGGTAAATCAGAAAATAGTTTAGCATGAATAGTGGATCCTTTCAATTTGTGGTGTCAAAAATTTGCACACTTCAGTTGATGGGGATGGCTAAGCAGCTTCATGTGGTACAAAAGAAAATATGTAATTAAGAGTATGAAAGAAGAATATTTTTGGTCATTGGGCAAACTATTTCATTGTTTTAACACAAACATAACTAGAAATCACTACTCTGCATAGAGCATTGAAAATTAATTGTATAAAGAAGCATCACCAGCTTGATTCTAATCAGCCATTAATGTTCATCTCCCAACCACCACTTTGGTAGTTAATCTTGGATGAAAGAAAGGGATAGAAAAAAACCAGAGAACCATCAGACATACAGTAGTATCCAGCAGGAAAGAGGCACAAGGTCTCTGTTTAAAAAAATTCTAGCAATCAAATCTAATCCAGATAATAATCATCAAGCTTTAAGGAACAAAGATAATTTTGAGTTGTAAACCAAAGAGCTGAGAAGCAGAGAAATGGTGGTTTACAAGAGGTTGGTGCCTGATTCTGAATCAATAGATGGTTTAACAGGACTTTTATAAGAGGGAAATTAGTCTGAATGCCAAATATTTGATAAAATCAACTACCATATAACTACAGATATATGGCTTCTCTGTAGCAATCATTATCTGCAATGACTATTGCAATGGCTGAACTCACCTTTGCCTCTTGTGTCTCATGGTTCATTTTTTTGGGTCCTGAGAAGGGGCCACTGCTCCAGGGACATGATGGAGGCATAATGATTAAGCATGATGTTATCAGTACAGAAACATGAAAGTAGAGAATGCTTTCTTTAGAATGAGATTCTTGTCTAGTAGGAATATTATGATTATGCTACAGTAGTTTGTTGGTAGAAATTGTTGGACTAACATGATTTGGCTGCATGAATGATGCCTAGCGACCCCATGGCAGACCTAAGAAAAAGTGGAGGGATTGCATCAAGGAGGACATGAAATACATACCACCAAAACACACTGGATTGGCCCAAATGAGACACTTTGCCAACAAGTGGACCCTGCCGTAACATAGGAGTAACACTAGGAATAAGAAGTTTATTGGTAGAAATCTCTTGGTATTAGGTTAAAATAAGACATATAGTTAGGTAGCCTTAGGGATTCTATGTAAAATTTAGTAAAAAGGTTAGATTTAGCATGAATTTTTAAGAATTAATTATAGACTTACATTTATGTTATTGTAAACATAGCTTGTCAGTGTAACATTTATAGTAAATATTTCTGTTTCTGTTACAGTTAAGGTTGGATTCCCTTGATGACTCTGTTGAATTTAACATAATATGCCTTTCTTTAGCTAGATTTATGTTGCAATGAGGACTATGTTCTTGGGTATCTTGAGGTTAAAGTTGAAATGTATTATTCCTGTTATCTTTAGAGTGAGTTAACATGCATAGAAATACTCTGATGTTGAGGAAAGAATGTGACTTTAGGTAATGTTTAGGATATTTATTTCTTTTATATATATATATATATATATAATTTTTCTTTTCAAACACACAAAATACACAATATATTTTCCTTTTTCCTTAACAATACTATGTCCTATATCTCTTACATTTATTAACAATTATTTATGTTACTTCTCTTACTTTTTTATTCCTCAATTCTAACCAGCTATAATACATGTCCCATACCTCATAGAATTCCGTATCTTCTTTGTCTTTCATTTCTAAAATTAATTTATTCATCTCTGCACAGTCTAAAATCTTTCCTATAATCTTTGCATTTGTTGGTATGTTTTCACTTTTCCACTTTGCGCATATGCAATACATGCCGCCGTTATAATATGTATAATGATGTATTGGAGTCGTTTTTCAATTTTTGGATTAATTAGTAAAAATATTTCGGACTTGAGTTCAATTTGTTGTTTTGTTATTTCCAGTAGACATCTTCTTATCTGCTCCCAGTAAATGTTTGTTTTGGGGCATTGCCACCACATATGATAGAATGTTCTCTTATTGTTTTTACATTTCCAACAATCTGGATTCATATTTTTATAAATTTTAGCCAGTCTTGCCAGTGCTAGATGCCATCTGTAAAACATTTTAATTTGGTTTTCTTTATATGCAGTTTATAATGTTAATTTGCAATTTACGTTCCAAGTTCTTTCCCATTCATCTAGTCCTATACTTCTGCCTGTATTTCGGGCCCATACTATCATTGGGCCCTTTACTATTTCTTCTTTAAATTCAATTTCTAATAGGAGTGTATAGGTTTTTGTTAAAAACATTTCTCCCTTGTTTATCAATATTTTATATAATTGCTGTAATGTTTGATATATCCCATACTCCTCCATATCTTTATTATATTTTGATTTTATCTGTGCATATGGCCACCAATCTGTAATTATTTCCTGTTCTTTTAATTCATCTCTTAATCTTAACTTCCCTTGGTTATTTAATAATTCTTTATACCTAATCATTTTTGTTTTAGCTAATGTATTTGGATGAATCATCGCCTCCATTGGTGAAATCCAAATTGGAATTTTCATATAGTATTTTTTAAAAAAATTTTCCCCATATCCAAATTAATGCATCCCTTATCTGATGTTGGAAGAAATACGTATGAATTTTTTTATCTTTCCCCCATAGAAAAGCATGCCATCCAACTTGTAGATCGTGACCTTCAATTGTAAAGACCCTTTTATTTTCTAAATTTATCCAGTCACTGATCCAAAGCAATCCAGCTGCTTGATAGTAAGTTTCTACTATCTTGTAATGCTTTAGCATTTATTCGTGCTTTTTTACCTAGCCATATAAATTTATTAATCATTTTATTTAATTCATCAAAAAAAATTCCCCAGTTTTATTGGAACTATTTGAAAGAGGTATAACATTCTTGGTAAAACATTCCTAACATTGATAATTGTAATTTCCCCCAAATCTCTAAATCTTTTTGTATGCATAGTGCCGATTTTTTATAATTATCTTCTTTTATTGAGGAACATCTTGCAGTGAGCCAAATTCCCTAATATTTAATCTTTTTTACTATTTGTAACCCCAAATTTTCTTCTAATCCCTTTTTTGTTTTTCAGTTAAATTTTTAACTAATATTTTAGTTTTTTCTTTGTTTATTTTTAGTCCCGCCACCATTCCATAATTCTCTATTTCATCTATTAAAATTCTACCTCTTTCAAACGGTTCCTCTATAAAAAACACCAAATCATCTGCAAATGCCTGTATCTTATATTCTTCTGTTTTAATCCTTAATCCCCTTATCTCTTTGTTATTTCTAATTTGAGTTAGTAGCACTTCTAACATTAGAATAAAAAGTAGAGGTGACATTGGACATCCCTGTCTTACACCCTTGTTAATTTCAATCTTCTCTGTATTTTTCCCATTTATTATTACTCTGGCCTTTTGTATTCTATATATTGACTTTATCATTTGTTCAAATTTCTCGCCAAATTTCATATTTTCTAGCTGTTGAAACATAAATTGCCAATTAAGATTATCAAAAGCCTTCTGGGCATCTAAAAATATTAATGCAGCCTGTTTTTCGGGATGTGCTTCATAATATTCCAAAACATTCAGTACAATTCTTGTATTATTCCTAATTTATCTATTTGGTAGAAAACCGTTTTGATCTGAATATATTATTTGATTTAATATTATTTTTAGTCGTTCCGCCATTATTGTAGTAAAAATTTTATAGTCTGAATTCAACGAGATTGGCCTATAATTTTTTATTTGTTTTGGATCTGTATCTTCTTTTGGAATGAGTGTTATGTTAGCTTCTGTCCATGAGTCTGGTAATTTGGCTTTCTCCAATACATCATTATATACCTCTAATAGTGTCCTTTCCAAATCTTCATATAAGGTCTTATATACTTCCCCATCTGGCCCCGGAGCTTTATTATTTTTTTGCTTTTGTACTGCCACTCTTAATTCCATTGCTGTTATTTTTTTATTCAATAGTTATCTTTGTTCTTCTTTCAATTCTGAAAGACCATTGGCCTTTAAATATTGTTTTATATTCTTCTCCTCTGTTTCCTCTTTTTTATATAGGGACTCCAAATACTTCTGAATTATTTTTTTCTTTTCTTCTATTTTATATTGCACCTCTCCATTTTTGTCCTGCAGTTCCTGAATAAATCTTTTTTCCTTTCCTTTTTTTAATTTGTAGGCAAGCCACCTCCCTAGTTTATTTGCGTGTTCGAAAAAAATTTGTTTGGTTATTTTCAGTTCTTTTGCCAATTCCTCTTGTTCTACTATATTTAATTTATGTTTGCCCAGAATTATTTCCTCTTTAATCATTTCATCTTGTGGCTCCCGCTGTAGTTTAGATTCTAATTTTTTAATCTTTTCCAAAAATATATTTTGTGTCTGCCTTTTCATCTTATTTTTCCTAGCTGTATATGCTATTGCTATATCCCTGAGATAAGCTTTTGCAGTGTCCCATATAATTTGTAATGATGTTTGTTGTTTAGTGTTCTCTTTGAAAAATAGCTCCATCTCTTTTTTTATCCTTATGATAAATTCTCTTTCATTTAAAATTTGAGTATTGAGTGTCCACCTTCTGTTTGTTTTTTTCTGACCTGTCCACACTATTTTCAAAGGGTTATGATCTGCCCATACATTTGGCATTATTTCTGTTGTCTCCACTTCTTGCCCTTTTTTCCCATTCATCCATACCATATCCAATCTAGACCACGATTTGTGTGGATTTGAGAAAAAAGTATATTTCTTTTTCCTGGGATTCTGTTTTCTCCATTCATCAAATAGGTTAAATTCCTGCAACATCTCAAAAAATGTTTTTGGTAGCATTTTTCGCTTCTTTTTATTTTTCATATTGCTAATATAATCTATTTTTACATCCACTATTGCACTGTAATTATACAAATATTTCTTTGTCCAATTTCAATAAGTTTTTCATGCAGATCTTTATAAAATTATTTTTGGTTTTCATTTGGAGCATAAATTGTCACCAACAGTCATGTTTTCTGTTCCATTTGTAACTCTAATATTCCCTTCCCTCTGTGTCTTGATATTTTATATTGGCTCTAATTCCTTTTCTGATATAGACTGCTATTCCCCTCTGTTTTTTGTTCCATTAATGATGTATATAATTATCCTAGTTTTGGAAATTCCAAATATTTTCTGTGTAGTTTTTTTATATGTACTTCTTGTAAACATACTATGTCTATGCCTTGTTTAACTAATTTAGTAAATATTTGTTTTTGTTTTTTAACTGGTGCATTTAAGCCATTAATGTTAATTGATACTAATCTAATCTTCCCATCCATTATTTTACTTCTGGGTTTGTCTTGCTCTCAAACCTGTTCCTCTTTCTTTCCTTTGCCTTCTTACCTCCTTACTTTCTGTCTCCTTCTCTCTCTCTTTTAACCCTAGTTGCTGATCTTCCTGACTTTTGAGTTCTAGCTCTAATTCTTCCCTGCTGCTATTCTCTTGTTCTTCCCCTTCAAATTGTTCATAAAATTCTCTTGCTTTATCCAGACTGTCAAGTTTAATCCTTCTCTCCTGCCATGTTATCAGCATCCCGTCAGGAATTAACCATCTAAATCAGTGGTTCTCAACCTTCCTAATGTCGTGACCCTTTAATACAGTTCCTCATGTTGTGGTGACCCCCAACCCCCCATCCAGCTGGCCAGGGTTTATCAAAAACTTGACCCCCCCCCCAAAAAGAGGAAAAAATGGGAAAGTATAGGTAGTCCTCAACTTACAACAATTCGCTTAGTGACTGTTTGAAGTTACAACAGCACTGAAAAAGTGAATTATGATCATTTTTCACACTTATGATTGTTGCAGCATCCCCAGGGTCATGTGATTTACATTCGTATGCTTGACAACTGATTCATACTTATGACGTTCACAGTGTCCCAGGGTCATGTGATCAATGGCCAGGGGGCATGGCCAGCTGATCACTCAGGTTGCAGAGTGCCTGTGGGGGGGAATCTGTGGGTCTCTGGGATGAGACTGGGGTGGGTGCCTGCCTTCCTTCCCTCCCCTCTCTCCCCTTGTCCCTTCCTTCCTTCTTTTCTTCCTTTTCTTCACCTCCCTCTTAGTCTCTTCCGCCTTCCCTCCCTCTTTCCCATTGTCCCTTCCTTCTTTCTTTCCTTTCCTTCACCTCCTTCTTAGTCTCTTCCTCTTTCCCTCCCTCTCTCCCATTGTCCCTTCCTTCCTTTCTTCTTTCCTTCCGTTCCTTCACCTCCCTTAGTCTCTTCCTCCTTCCCTCCCTCTTTCCCATTGTCCCTTCCTTCTTTCCTTCCTTTCCTTCACCTCCCTTAGTCTCTTCCGCCTTCCCTCCCTCTTTCCCATTGTCCCTTCCTTCTTTCCTTCACCTCCTTCTTAGTCTCTTCCTCTTTCCCTCCCTCTCTCCCATTGTCCGTTCCTTCTTTCCTTCCTTTCCTTCACCTCCCTTAGTCTCTTCCTCCTTCCCTTCTTCTTTCCCATTGTCCCTTCCTTCTTTCCTTCCCTCCCTTCCATTGTTCCTTCCTTCCATCCATCTCTCATTGTCCCTTATTTCCCTCCCTCTTTGTCCCTTCCTTCCTCCCCCCCTCCATGCCCAGGAAGGGACAAGGGGAGGGGGACAGGCTGCCAGAGGCAGAGGATAGCTCTGCCCAGCTCACTTGCTCAGCTTCGCCAGAAAACATGTCGTTTGCTAAGTTAGCAGAAGTCCCAGCTAAGTTAGCAGAAGCCCCTAATTCTGCTAAATTAGCAAGCGGCATGTTTTCTAGCAAAGCTCGAGCAAGTTTGCTGGACAAGAGCCAAGGAGAGCTGCTACAGCTGACCTGCTTCTTGGCTGCTCTGCAAAAGCACAGATCAGCTGTAGAGGTTCGCCCTGATCCTGGACAAGAGGGAAGGAAGGAAGGACGGAAGGGACAAGGGGAAAGAGGGAGGGAAGGAGGGACAAAGAGGGAGGTGAAGGAAAGGAAGGAAGGAAAGGAAGGAAGGAAAGGAAGGAAGGAAGGGACAATGGGAGAGGGAGGGAAGGAGGAAGAGACCAAGATGGAGGGAAGGAAAGGAAGTTCCAGCCAGTAGAGGCTTGGCAGCCCAGCTGCAGAGGAACAGAAGAGAGCAAAGCCAAGGAGAAGAAGGTGGCAGTTTCCTCCCAAAGGGGCTCCTTTTCTCCACCCCTTCCCTGGGTTTGTGGGGAATTTCTCGTCACCAACACTGACAGGTGCTCCTTCGAGCCCGCCATGAGCTTTCTCGCCCCCGCTTTCGTGAGGATTGTGGCGCCCTTGGGAAGCCAATTGTGCTTTGAAGCTAAGGAGAGGAGGAGGAGTCCCTTCCTCCTTCCCTCCCTCTCTCCCTGTCAAG
Organism: Bothrops alternatus; assembly: GCA_034064705.1. NCBI lineage: Eukaryota > Metazoa > Chordata > Lepidosauria > Squamata > Viperidae > Bothrops > Bothrops alternatus. Next base: position 21,360,544 of record JARGCV010000081.1, read on the forward strand.
CCCTGGCAGGCTTGACATGAATGGGTGGAGGAGGAGACAAGGATGGGTGGGGTGGCAAAGGAGACTGGCAGCCGTTGCCAGATCTCCCAGCTGACAAGCACAGGTTTGGGGATCGCCAGCTGACGGGCACAGGATTTGAGTACTGCAGCGGCCTCCCCTTCGCTGACCTGCGTGCACGAGAAGTCAATACGGTTGCTGCACAATGAGTCTCTGGGGAGGGCGGAACCTTGCTCTGTACCTGCATTCTTCATGCGCCTCCTGCAGGGCACATTTGGTAGAGTTCGTGCAGACTGCTGCCAAGTGGCATATTTTCCACAAACAAGTGAGGTGGAGCAGAGGGGGGGAGGGAGAGAAGGCGGTTGACAAGCCCTGCCTAAGACCATTGGAAATATATGTTTTCCGATGGTCTTAGGTGATCCCTGTGAAAGGCTCGTGCGACCTCCAAAAGGGTCGCGACCCACAGGTTGAGAACTGCTGATCTAAATGGAATGTTATTTTTGATAAGATATGCACTGAGAAATGTGTAGTCCCTTCTCTGTTCCCTCACTTTCCTTGGAATTTGTTCAAGTGTTTGGATTTCTCTACCTTTGTAGATTATTGGATTGGGTTTTTTTCTGGCGAATCTTACATGTATTTCACATGGTAATTTATTTCTTCAGGCATAGTTTGTATGGATTCTGTACACCTCATCTATTTCTGGCAATATTTTTGCTTATCTCTTTGTAACGCATCCATAATGGTGCCCAAATCTTCTTCTTTATCCTCCACCACATTTTGAAACCTTAAGTAAAACGCCGCCCTGTCCATTTCCAAATGTGTAATCAATTCTTCCAATTTTTTATTAGTTTCCCTCAAGTTTTTATCTACTGTGTCAACTTTTCCCCCTATCTTATCCAATCCTACCTCTACTGTCAATATTCTTTCCTCATTTTTCACAATTGTTTGTTGTATTGTTTCAATCTTATTATCTAATTTATTCATATCTCCCCTCATTTCAATATGATTTTTTGACATTGTCTCCTGCATCTTTAACATTGTTTATTGAATAGTTAATAATGTTGTCTGCATGCTTTGCATATTTGCTTCTCTGTCCCCAACATTCCCTCTATTGTTCTCTGTCCAGGGGGAGATGAAGGTGTCAGTACTAACCTTGACATTGTTTTCTTCCCATTCTCAGTGTTGCCATCTTAATATCTTATTTATCATATATATATATATTCCTTATATCCCTTTATTTAATCAGCAAACCTTCTAACTTTAGTCCTCTTTTCTCCTTCCCTAATCCTCTTCATTTTCTTATTATTATTTAACACCCACTCTCTCTAAAACTCCAAATTGTTTCACCCAACTTATATCATCAACTTTCAGTCCATTAGTCCATGTATCCATTCCTATCTCTCACCACCCAATTGAATCCTCTCACCATCTCCTTCACTTTCTAAACTCTCCACACTTCCTGGTTCAGCTCCTCCGTTCTCTTCCAATCTCACTTTCTTTTTCACTTCTGGACCTTCTCCATGTTCCTGTCATCTTCAACATCGTTCCTTGTCCTCTCACTGTCTCCTTCACTTCCTCTCACACTTGTCACCGTCCTCTTCACTTTCTCTCTTCCCTCTTAACCAAAGACACAGCCTCTCTAGGACTCCGTATTTCCCCTCCAATCCTGCATCTCCCACCGTCAAACCATTCCTTTCACTTTCACACGTCTTCTCACCGTCTCCTTTGCCTTCCGGATCTTCACTGCGCTCCACTCACTTTCATTACTTAATTGCATCCTCTTGGCTTTCTGGATCTTCTCCATGACCAGATCTGTCTCCAATTTTCTCCTCCAACCACTTTCTCCAATCTTCCACAGCGTGTTCACTCTTTCTCCATTTCTCCTAAATCATCATTTTCTTTTCCCAATCTCGCTTTCTCCAATCTTCTATCAACTTGCCAATCATCTTCTCTTGTCCCAGTCACTCCATCCACTCCGTCTCTGTCTTTTGTCTCCCAACCTCTCCTTCCATACTCTTCACCTTCTTCGTTCTGTGCTAGAACACCACAAAACTTTTCTTTCTTTTATCTCACTCCTGTTAATCCTCTGACTATTTTAATGCAAATCACAGCTCTTCCCTGCTGGTTTGCCGCTTGTGTTGAGGATTCCCTCTTCTATTGAGCTTCCTTACAACACCAGAATTAACAGATGAGTAAATCATTTAGACCTTTCTAGTACTTTGGAATATTTTATAGACTTTTAACTCACTCTTTGACATAGTCCATTAAGTATATCTTGCTTCAGTATCCTTTGTGGTTAGTCAAGGCCTTGTATCTGCCATCTGTTGAAGGCAGAAGTTTTCAAGTTGGATTTAAGGGTTTTCCTCCATCGTAGTGGGTGTCTGCCTCACACCTCACTATTCCCCAAGGTTTCACCCTTTTCGCATGTAGCCCTCCAGACTTTCTGTGCCCCCGAAGGGTCTCCAAACTTGAAAAAATCAGAGTTAGAGGACGGAGGCTGTCCTCTTCACCCTGCACTGCCTCCACATCACCACTGGAAGTTCCTAGGATATTTATTTCTATTGGCATTCTAGGGAAATTATGACTAAAGGTAGACCATAATTCTGAAAATCGGTATAATTAACTATAACACCAGTTTTGATGGAGTAATCTTAGGATTGGGATTGTGTCCCTAGGTAATGCTTAATGTAGATTAAATATATATCCTAACATTTCAGTGAAACAATAGTGAACACTGGGTCTTTCTATGCTATATTGTGAAATTTATTGTGAGTGTTCATTTCAGGGTGAATTGTTTAACAGTAATCTTAAATTTATGCTACTGTGGGGATTTGCTTTCTGGGGTAACCTTGAGCATATATATTTCTATTGTTGTAAGGATAAGTTAGAAATGGGGTTAGGGTTCATTGAGTTCTATCGTGAAATTTATTGTGTGTGTCAGCTTTAGATCAAGCCAAAGACACTTGGGAAAACCTCTCAGATTTATGTGTGAAAAGATCCACAGTCCCCAAAGTGCATCTTTTCAGAAAGCTATGCAACAGACATCTATAAGAATAGGAAAAGCTAAATCTAAACCACACTAAAGCTCTTTTTCACAAGCAATTAGACCATAAATTTCATGGAAACCTAATATTAATATTTAACTTTACTGCAACTAATGTAGAAATACAGTAGATACTATTAAATACTAATAAACCAATAAAGAATACCTTAAAACGAATCCTATTTAATTTTCAGAACAGAACTAAAGAAATCAGAATAGATAGTTAGATGATAGATAGATAGATGATAGATAATAATAATAATAATAATAATAGTAATAATAATAATAAAGTCGGAAGGGACCTTGGAGGTTATCTAGTCCAACCCCCTGCTCAGGCAACAAACCCTATACCATTTCTGACAAATGGCTGTCCAGTTTCTTCTTAAAAACTTCCAGTGTTCGCGCATTCACTGCTTCTGGAGGCAACTGATTAATTGTTCTAACTGTCAGGATGTTTTTCCTTAGTTCTCGGTTGCTTCTCTCTTTGGTTAGTTTCCACCCATTGCTTCTTGTCCTGCCTTCAGGCATTTTGGAAAAATAGCTTGATTCCTCTTTTTTGGGGCAGCCCGTGAGATATTAGAACACTGATATCATGTCCCCCCTTGTCCTTCTCTTCCTTAAACTAGACATACCCAATTCCAGCAACCTTTCCTTATATATTTTAGCCTCCAGTCCCCTAAACATCCTTGTTGCTCTTCTCTGTACTCTGTACTCTTTCTAGAGTATCAAGTATGGCCTTAAGTATGGCCTTGTAGAGTGATGAAAGAAGACAGTCAGCCATTTTACCCAAGTTGGAAAATTTATCAAATAAACTTGTTCAACTTAGTACCTAAGATAAACATCTTCTATTTAAAGACTCTCTTGCAAATAACATCAGATTTCAAATATTTCAGATGACTTAAAACTTCCAGATGCTTCTTTGTTTCTTTTATCCTTTTCAGATTAGGGGTAAGCTTCTTTAAATATATTATATTGGCCGAGAAAAGTATGCAGCTTTTTTGAGCTACTCAGCCACAAGACGTTTAGATTAGGCAGAGGGAAAGTTTATAGGGATAATTGTGGAAGCAGCGTTAGACTGTACAGCACCCCAAACTAATAATCAAAAAAGGAGATGCTGTGAACTTCCTTTTCTTATACTATCACATGCTGAAAGGAGTAGTTACCACAAAAAAGAGTCAGACTATTGTCATCTTTACTTGATTCTCTGAGATATCTCACATGCAGAGTCTCTTCTTAGAAAGCTGTCTTAAAGCTTTATGAGAAAAAATATATTTTTAAAAAATATTCACTACTGTGAAATAACTGTATTTGGTATTTAATTGACCCATGAAACTGAGACTTGGTTAAACAGCTGATTCTGTAAGAAAAATTTATTCTGAGTGTGCTGTAGCAAGCAGAGGCATTCTGGGAATAAATTAAGAGCCTATAGCTAGGGGATGATAGGTAGCTTCATTAATGAAGTGTGAACAGCAGATAATGAACAGATATCTTAGTAGTTCTGTGTAAGATTGATCAAAGCACAAAAAAGTTGGTTTTAATTTATTGGCAACTCATGGATTTCTAAAAAAGAAAAAAAATCTTAGTAATATGGAGGATAGCTGAAATAAACACAACATTAGATCGCTTCTGGTAAAAGAAATCTTAAATTGCCTTGCCCAGCAAAAAGATTGACTAGTGCATTTCAAATGTTAAGGGTATCATGTTCTCAGATAGGCTCATGTGTTTCAAAGGCTATCTGTGAGTGTATGTGTGTGTATATACTATTGTTGAGAGAATAGCCCCCTTCTGGGGCTCTTGAGGTTGTTTCCTGTTCCTGTTTGAGGCTTTATATTTCCTGTGTCATGTACTTTGACCTGAGTCTGAGTGTGCCCTTTTGGTATTGGTGGGTTAATCCTATTATGTCTCTTATCCTTAGAATTTGGGTAGGGTTATGTAGATTTTAGGTGTCTTTGTCTTCCTAATTTCTGGCTTCATGGCTCCAACCTTCCTGAATGGATTATTGAATTTGCATTTTTAAAAGCTGGCCTCTACCTAGGGGCTGGGGCTGATTTCTGGGGATTGGTTTCTGTCTTTTTAAAGATCTTCTCCATTATTCCTTTGGGGAAATATATAGTGCCTTTTTAATATCCCACAAAATATTTCTTTCTCTGGATTCTTCTCACACTATCTTGCCAGCAGTCCCCATGCAGGTATCATCACTGCATGGCTAAGCAATTGCAAAGCTGTTGTGTTAAATATTTTCCTCACTATGTTTTGGAGGGAGTTAATATAAAGGTATGCTCAGGCAGGACTATACTGCATTTCTTACACAAGTGTTACTAATGCTTATGAGATGTGATTGACAAGATAACCAGTACAATATTGGGGTTTTTAAAACTTTGATATGTGTACACAATCTGCACTTATTTTTGTGCCTTACTTGTAATGTTGTTCATATACCACCAGCCTTTTTTAAAACATTTACAGATCCATTTTATCTTTCAATTGGCAGCTCTGCTTATAACCAGAGTTGATTATAAGTTGGGTGTCTATATAAATGTTTTAAGTAAATATGAGAGCAAAAATATTAGCCATTTACAATATAGGGCACATTGCTAAATCTCTAGCTTGATCTGTCAAGTAAGTGAAAGTCTGGGCCTAAGGGGAAAAAATCAATGCACCACTAGAATGAGTTTTTAAAAAAAACAAAAAAACCCCAAAACACAGAAAGGATGTGTTAAAGATACATTTAAAAGATCACTTGTTCTCTCAGCCATATTATCTACGGTCTGAGTAACTTAGAGGATTTGTTTAAACAACAGATTCTAAATAAGTCAATTTTTTTCTGTAGGTGAGAGCAGAACTGTGTTTCTAATGCTACCTGTGAGGATTTATTTTATTGTATTAAAAACACTTTAAAGATTATCATCTTAGTATATTTGCATTCCAATGAGATTTTTTTCACTGTGGATTCATAACTAAAATATATTTAACTCTGTAGGACATTTCTGTGGAAAGCAATACTGTTCTGAGGCCTCAGCCATAACAAAGGATCAGTCAGCAAAACAAATTTTAATTGATGATTTAAAAAAAAAAACACGATAGAAATAAAGTGCATACTTGCATAAATAAATAGAACTTTTGTTTAACTGCATATATCTATGAATAGTGTTACTTATTATGTCCTTCAGTTTTTAAACCATTCCTGATACTGAGGTATTGAATATGTTAGAAAGTTCAGTTAATTTAATCAAGGATTTTTGCTTAATCAAGTAAATAATTGGTTAAAAGCAAGTTTATTCAACAAAAAGAGCTCTGCTTGGCTCTTGGAAAAACAAAGAACATATTCAAATATTTTTCATTACTTCTATGCTAAAAAGATTGGTTTTAATAATCCATTTACCAAAAACATTTCAGTTCAATATATATTATAAACACCCCGTAATGGTAGATTAAAATTATTACAACTATTAAGTCTTTTGGAAACATTATGTAAATTTTCTTTTAACAGTAATAATTTCATACACCAGGAGTGATTAAATATGAAATTATTTTAATAAGGAAGGAAAGAACAACTTTCCTTAATAAAACAATAGGTTAAATCAGTACGTTCCACAGCTTAATCAGTCCATAATTACAAACTTTCATTTAAGCCAAGAGAATTGGGCTCAACTGATGCTTCTTAAGGAATCAGAAAGAATGACTAGGAAACATCCCAATCTGGAATACTTTTAGTTGTCTAAATGATAAATGAAACATCTTGTTGTACACAATGTGAATCACTTGATTCTTTATTATGCCTTAATAGACTCATAAATTTAAAGTCTTTCAGGATGTTCATCTCTTGCATATATTCCAAAGTAGAAATGTGATCTTTAAATTCTGTGAATGTCATTCCTCCATCATTGTAGAACTATGAGTTCCTAACTAGGGACACTTGTGGCAATTAATCTCTCTGAATTGCATAGAAACTGACTTAGTCTGCACTTTCTGAATTAATGTGTCAAGCTGCCTGTTTTTATCTTTTGGATGTTCCAATTCTCCAGACTTTTGCACTGCAGTACCCAGCTCTAAAATCATATCAAAATATTTCTGATATGCATCCACCGAGATAAAATTCATAGAGAAAATACTCTTTTGCACACACACATCTTTATGGACTTTTCCAATGACATTTTGGGGAAATATATCTGAAATGTGGAATAGAATGGAACCAGATTTTTTTTAAGTGGACTAATGGAGACTATTGCTCCTGAGCCCACATAGACAGGAGGAGAGTCAAAAATATTAGCACAGTATTTGAAAGTATCAGATAAATTATTACTTTTCATATCTCTCTCTCTCTCTCTCTCTCTCTCTCTCTCTCTCTCTCTCTCTCTCTCTCTCCCTCTCCCCCTCCCCCTCCCTCCCTCCCTCTCTCCCTCTCTCCTTTCTTCAATTAAATCTAGGATAGGAGATGAAATTATAATTGTGTCTTTAGACCTCTCAGAATCTTAAAACCTTTAGAAGGAGTTTTAAATTCATATGACTCTCACTGATCTTTATTATTATCAGTTGTTATTCACACTAGTTAATTAAAAAAAATAGTGGACTTAACAAGGTAAAAAAGCAAAAGACTGGACTTTGACAAACAAGAATGGAGATGAAGAGTCTTTCCATAAATTTGACATCCACTGTTGAAGGTATTTTAAGATTGTTTCTCTGCAAATGGTGAGGATTATGTAAAGATTGAGAAATGAAAGCAATTTGTGATCTGTGTAACAAACAAATGTTTTGACTTTGGATGCTCACAGAGTGAACAGGTAAATACTCTAGCATACTATTGCTATCTAGGGTTTATTTTAGGCCTGTTAAAATATGCTTCTGAATTTATATACTCCTTCCCAAAAGTACAGAGATTTTTATATTATGTAGTGATAACTCAAATGTTATATTGGGATTAATAGCACTAACAACAGCGCTTAGACTTATATACCGCTTCACAGTGCTTTACAGCCCTCTCTAAGCGGTTTACAGAGTCAGCATGTTGCCCCCAATAATCTGGCTCCTCATTTTACCAACCTTGGAAGGATGGAAGACTGAGTCAACCTTGAACTGGTCAAGATCGAACTGCCAAACTGCTGGCAGCTGGCAGTCACAGAAATATCCTGCAGTACTACATTCTAACCACTGCACCATCATGGCTTTAAAGATGATCCTGTCCAATAAAACACACTCAGCAATATTTCTTCACAAAGTAGAGAGATAAATCTAGTTAGTTTTCAACTTATGATTGTAACTGACCCCTAGAAATTACAGTCATGGGTCATGAGAGTTGTAAGGTCACATGATTGGATCAGTTTTATGCAATGGTCATTAAGTGAATGCCACAGGCCAGTTTTTTCTGGAAACAGGAAGTAAACATTGCTTTCCAGCAAAAGTGTAAACCATGGTCATGTGACTACAGGGCATACATACAGCTGAAAAATGTGGATTGGTTGCCCAGTACCCCAAATGAAATCATGTGATTGTTGGGGAGGGGGAAATGAAATCTGAACTTTGAAACTAGGTTGTAAGTTCCTTTTGGGGAGTCTGCATAACTTTGAATGGTCACTAGGTCACAGCCATAAGTTGAGGACTACTAGCATTTTCCTCAGAAAACTTGTGGCTTCTCCTAGACTCATGACATCTGTTCAAAGAGCAAGTGGTAGTCATGGCTGGGAGCGCCTTCGTGCAACTTCAGGTTGTGCACCAGTTGTTCCCTTATCTAAATCATGGGACCCTGCACACAGTCATTTGTGCCCTAGACATCTTTTGGATTACCTCAATGTGCTCTATATGGGGCTACCTGGAAGTATATTGGATGCTCCTATCTGGGTGCACAATGTAGTGGTGCACACGGTTCTGAGGCTCCTGGGGTGGCTCAGATAGCATCACTGTTGCTTGAACAGCATTGGTTACCAGTTTTACCAAACATTCTATGATCACATTACCAAAATCCCAGTTTTAGTGATTTAGAAACCATTTTCCATTTAATGAAAACTGATATATTACATCTGATTATTCATAAATGACAGACAATCATAATCTGGAAGTTGGATGCAAAAGCTATTTGTGTTCTGTCCCAGCCTATGTGAGTCCTTGTTATGCTCACAAGGAGAAACCCCTCTTCCAAGAAACAGGCAGAAACCGCAAGAAAAACAACAACCCATTTTATTCTCACAGACTTGAGTCAATGTCCAAGGCAACAAACACAGTCCACAGAAACTCAATCCTCAACACGCACAGTTGCCTTCAGCAACCAGCACCTCCCACACCTTCCCTTTTATAATTCAGTCAAGGCGTGGCTTCCTAAGCCTTCTTCTTTGCCTTTGGAGCTGCCCCATTGCATTCCTGTCCTACTCGCTTCTCTTGCCTGCGCATTCATGCATCCGGAATTTGTCCCAGCTGTTCTTCATCACTGTCCAACTCAGGCTCCCAGCACAGCTGTGTCTCAGCCTGAGCGTGAGTAGAGGGGCCAGGCTCCTCATCCGACTGTAAGTCTTGGAGCTCCTCAGAGCCTTCCTCTGACTCTAATGTCACTCCAGGCCCCTCCTTCTCTTCTGATTCCTCAGACTCAGCTGCCAGACCCACTGGCTGGCGAGGAATCACAACAATTTGGCGCTTTTTAAATAGGTCTCTATAGCTGCAGCATTTGTTTGTTTCCCCCATTTCTCTAATAATGTTCTTATTTTATTAAGAAATATAGTTCTAATATTCTTCTGGATGCCCTGTTTTTATGAATTTCTATTACTTCTCTAATAAAATGCCAGGCAAATGAATTTATGAGAAAACATAAAGAAAATGAATCTATAGGCAACACAGAAAAAGAAGCACCACAGTATGTGTTCAATTATTACCCACTTGGAAAAAAATGTTTTATAGTTGCATTTTGTTTATTCAACAGCATATGTCTGCAGAAATTAACTTTTTATAAAGCCAAATATTCTTCCCCAGGCTACCCAGTTCTATAACGACTCTGTTATCCTTTGGATAGATCTTGACACTCTGCCTGAAAGAGAAAAAATTCTTCAATCTGTTACTAAAGTTCCAAACTACCTTTTAAACTGTAAAAATAAAAACTTTTTAAAGTGTTTTTTTAAGATAATAGTCACATGCCGTATTTTTTAAAGTAGCATAGTGAATATGACTTTTTAAAGTGCCCTATTCGTAATAAATTTTATTCTTGTCTTATTTTTGGAGAAATAGCAAGTACCATTGTCAGCAGCATGATACAACTTTGCTAAAGCAGGTATTAGGCCCAAATCAGTTATATAAGCTAAGTAAGGAATATAAGCTGCTTGCCTCTCTCTACTTCCTGCACAAGTAGATCCTATCTTTTCAGATATAATTACCCTTGACATGTTTTCCCAGCTACTAAAGCCAAGGTTATTTGTTTTTTCTAAGAGATAGGAGATGATTGGCATGATGGTTCAAATTACATAGAACATACATACTGTAATAGATAATAAGCTACACAACAAGATATTTGCTTTAGCTTTGGACTTATAGTTTTGCAAGCAGATAGGCTAAAGTGTGATTGGGATCAAGAAACCCAAGATCCTTCTAAAATCTAGAAGTAGACAATTTATGGTGGGGGAGGATAAAATCAATGTGGTACATTTGGGATGATTGGACCGTATTAAGGAAGTGGATGAGATCAAGCCAAAGTAGATGTGATATCAGGAAAGAAGCTAAATTGACTTAATTTAAATTACAATTAGCTAAGTACAGTTAATATGAATGCATATCGATTTCATTCCAAAGTTTTATTCAAAACCAATTCAACTGAATCTCTGAGTTAAACTAACTTTCTAAATTGGATGAATGATTTATATTAAATTGTCGAATCAGATGCCTTTAAATTGTTCAAGTAATTTTTTTTCAATATACAAAAAAGGTCTATTTTCTGAATAGTTTCTCTGTTCTTTAAAAAAACAAAATAAAACAAAAGCCATAACAAACATGTAACATTTTTGTAATTCATGAGAACATGAAACTGGAAACTTAATTTCACTGATGAATAATTTCCATGTGTTTTCTATACTGATGCCATCATTTATTTATTCAATTTGTATGCTACCCATTTCAGCAAGAGATTCTGGGCAACAAACAATATTAAAATAAATTAAAAGCAAATTACCTTCATAAATACAAAAATTAAAATACACAGCAGCTGAGGAAAATGTCATAATCGTTAGCACAACCAGGGTCCCCTTTACAATGCAGGGCCCAAGCCTGGGCAAATAACTTGATGTTTAGGGGTTATAAAAGGCCTGCAGGTTTGAGGTCAATCTAATCTCTGGGAGGAAGGATGATTATTGTGTAGGGTATCATGGCATGAAAGAGACACGTTATGCCTTCTGAGCACAGCTAGACCACATTCCCCACTGATGGAATCCAGAGCATGCCCATCTTGCCAGACTGGGTTGGACAAAAAGAAACAATGAGGAGCAGACCATCTGTCAGATATCGCAGTCCGAAGCCATGCAGGGCTTTGAAGGTGACAAATAACACCCTGAACTGCACCCACTATGGCAATGGTGTCATACATGCCAAGTAACCAACACCATATACTACCCGTGCAGCTGTATTCTGCACCAGTTGAAACTTCCAAGTGCTCTTCAAGGACAGCCCCAAGGAGACCAAAGTGCAGAAATCAGGTGACAGCATGTGTGACAGTGAGCAGGGCCTTGAATGTAACTTTCAAAGATTTTATAGTAACCATGGTACTATTTAAACATCCAAGAGTTAAAAGTTGAAAAAGAATCTAATAATATCTGGCAGCTGATTGCAGCAGTTGTCAATATCAGACTTAAGCCTTAATTGTTACGAAGTGCAAAACATTTGGTGAAATCTAGGAGCTCAGGAACAACTTCTGTCAATATCTGAATATTAATCAGCTTTACATTAATTGCACAGATAAATATAAGCTTGGTACACTTAGATGTCCACCTGCCACTTAAATTTTATTCAGATATCTTGATGATAAACTCTAACATTAAAATCTGTATTCTAAAATTTGGATATTCAGAGGATGAACAACTATATGTCAGTTCTTTTAACCTCATTAAATTTCACAAGTTCACGAAAGATGTGAGTGTCAATATGGCACCTATGGGTACAAATTTGGCATCAATTAGTCTCTGTGCTTCTCTTGGTATTAATTTTTAAAATATGAGTTACTTTACTTTTAAAAAGCAGAGAATATGCTTAAAGTATTTATTTGTAGGCCTGTATTGGAGAAACCATAGAAAATCTTAGAAATTAAAAATAGCATGAGGCTATCACCCAGTGTTTTATTAGCAGTGTGTTAAAAAACAACAACCACAAACTGCATGTTGGATCAAGAATCTGATACAAAGCTAGAAGACAAAGCAAAATGCAGTCCAGAAGGGCTGCTTTCTGACACTTTGGGTGTTTTTTTTCAAGCTACATTTATCATGACAACCATTTTGGCAAAAGTCAAGACCCTCCATATTAGACATTTTATGTGAGACGACACAACTTATTTTCAAAATTTCAAGTGGCCTTCCCAAAAGATCTGCAATATTCTAGAACAAAATTGGAGAAGGCCAAGCAACTAGAGATAGAAGCAAGGATAAGGAATTGTATATTATGGGAATGAGGTCTCTAATGTATTATTAAAAATCACTCATAAATTCCATAGAGATTTTTGAGAACTCTAAATCAGGGGTCTCCAACCACTGAGCTGCGGCCCACTAATGGACAATGAGCTATTTACAACTGAGCTGCAGAAATGGTGGGCCAGTGCGCATGCACATCCCCACTTGTGCGAGCAATGAGTGAGCATGTGCATGCATTCTCCATTTGCATGAGCAGCACGTGCACTCCATTCACAGAAATGGAGCTGCGCACGTACTTGCCAGCCACTCACAAAGAACCATACCCTGTCTCTCTCCCTCCCCCCCCCAATCTGCAAAGCTGGAAAGGTTGAGGAATTCTGCTAAATCAATCACAGGACAGTGAATATTAAGAATCTATTGGATCTATGTAGCACTCTTTCTGATATCACATGCAGGTTTCTAAGAAACCTATAACACCCCTATTAGCATAACTGTACCCTCCTTTTCTTTTGATCTCCAATGTAATGTTTCTGGATACGTGTTGCTTAAAATATGGTATTTTTATATAGTTCCTAAGGCTAATGGGTTTCATTTGTCTATAGTCAGCATAACATTAGCCAATGAAACCAAAAATCTATTGCTCAGCAAAGGACATTCTTATCTTCCCAATATTTTATGACACTTCTCAAGTGTGGAGGGCAAGGGGTCTTGAAAGGAAAGGAATAACTGTTTTCCTTTTATACATCTTTGTGATATGAATACTTAGTACCAACTACACCAGTTTTATTTGCATCGTGGTATCATGAGACTGTATTAAGAAGCAGAGAAACCTATTATCTGGACACCAATACAACCTTAGAAATGCAATTCTTTTATCTTTCTTCATCATTTATGCCAAATGAAAATAAAGCAAATATTTGGAATGTCACGCGCACAGCCCCATTAGAATCAATGACAGTCACACCATGCTCAGTCCATTTATTAGGTATGATTTGCAACCTTCAGACTGCTGAAGAATGGCAATTATTACTCAAAGCAACTGCTGAAGGATGGCAATATTTATCTAAAGCTAATGAGGGTGGAATTGGAACTACAGCATTTCTTGCTGCATTGTTTACACAAAAATGCTGTGCTTCACCAAAGCAAAACTGGTTTCCTAGTTCAGACCTTTGAATTCTAATCTCCCTGCATTGTTTAGGAATTTTAGCCAGTTACTTGTATTTCTTAAATTTCTTTTTCTGTGTCATGGATTTATTTTACGATTTTTATAGCGCCCCCCTCCCGAAGGACTCGGGGCGGTGTACAGCCCAATTAAAAAACATCAACATACAAAAAGTAAAATTATTAAAAATAAATTAAATAATTTGGCCCAATCATTTAAGAACCCAATACATAATCTTAAAATATATATATGTATGTATGTATGTATGTATATATATATGTATGTATGTATGTATGTATGTATATGTATGTATATGTATATGTATATGTATATGTATATGTATATGTATATGTATATGTATATGTATATGTATATGTATATGTATATGTATATGTGTATATGTGTATATGTGTATATGTGTATATGTGTATATGTGTATATGTGTATATGTGTGTGTGTGTATATATATATATATATATATATATATATATATATATATATATATATATATATATATATATATATATATATACACACACACATTTAAACAATCTCTATATAGATACTCTATATTTTACAGCTCTTGCATCTAAAGTGTTGTTTTCCCTCACGATTTGTAACAAAATCCACACTCAAAAGTCAGTTTGGTTGTTGAGGTCTGCATTTCTGTGGTATCTATATTTATAGCCCTCTTGAGAAACCGCTTTCTGAAACTTTCTATATGTGTAATAACAGTCATCCAGGTGCTATTCCATTAGATCAGGGATGTCAAACTGCCGCCCCAAAGGCCGGACATGTCACATGGAAGCCGCACCCACCCCATTGCCGGCAATGGCAAAACTGGCCCGATATGTTGCGCGACATCATGTGACGTCGTGAGTTTGACATGCCTACATTAGATTGTAGTGGGGAAAGAGTAATAAAACAGGACTTCCTTCAACAGATCAGGAGAGCAGCAATTGTGGTTCTCTGAATTATATTTTTATGTCTTTTTCTATTCTTCTATGCCTTGAACATGAAGAACTAATTCTTCAAGAAATTGAACCTTTTGTGAGGATTAACTTGAATTTCTGTACTGGCAACAAGCTGGGTTTAAGGATCTACATCAGCGGTTCTCAACCTGTGGGTCGCGACCCCTTTGGGGGTCAAATGACCCTTTCACAGGGGTCGCCTAAGACCATCGGAAAACCATCCGATGGTCTTAGGAACCAAGACACCGCTCCTCTATCCGTCTCCAGGCGGATAAAAACAACACAGAGAATGGTAAGACTTAAAGCATCAAAGGAGTAACTCCCCACCTCTCAGGTAGAGCTAGCAAAAGCCAACGACTCAGCCCGCCTTCTCCCAGCCTTTTCACCAATCAGAAGCCGCGGTCCGGCCATTGGCGTCCGTGGCGTATCTTCCTGGGGAATCTGTGAAGCCGGCGGAGCTGCTCCAGATTGCGCTTGCATACAGTCGTTTGCTCCTCTGTGGAAGAGGGGAGATGGGCTGGCGGGGAGTTGAGGGGGGGTGAGGCAGCAGCAGGAGGAGGAGGGAGGGAGGGAGGGAGGGAGGGAAGGAAGGGTTGTTAGCTGTGGAATCAGCACACCAGAGGGCTTTGCCACGGGGTGGGTTCCTTTTGTATTTTGATTCCCTCCCTTTTGGAGGGAGGAATAGACATTTTATGATCTGGGGAAAAAAAATCTGGTGTCTGTGAATAAAAGCGCCGGTGATCATCTTTTCTTTCCGCCAGCTCGCCTTGATGCATTCAGTGCAACTGCTTTTTTAAATAGCGCTTTTGGATTGTATTTTTTTTAATCTTAGCTTTTTTAAAAAAAAACCTGGGGTTGGTCTCTGCCCTTGCGTGGGGGGGTTGCAAGCACTTTAATTGAGTCTCCCCACCCCCATCCGTGGGATTTTCCTCAGGATTGCTAGGAGCTGCGCTTAAACTTGGAATCGCCCAGCTGCAAGTGAAGAGAAGAAAGTTGGCGCAGGCAAGAAAGCCAGCAAGCCAGCCTGCCTGCCTGCCAGCCCGAATTGTGAGCTTCCCTTCACCTTTTTCATCGTGAATCGGGAGCAAGCCAACCTTGGAATTTTTCCTCTTCCCTTCTTTACATGGCTTCCTTTTATTCTGCCTCCCGCCTGGTCGGGATCCAAAGGCGTGGCTCTGATTGGGAAAGTGTATACTCCATTGCCAGAAATTGTTAGGAAAAAGGAAATGCATTGAGAGAGGGACTTGTCAGAAAACATTTAGATGAGACTCAAGTACGCTCAGGTGGAAGGTGAAAATGTTGGAAGGAGGGAATAAAATAGCTGGAATCTGGGACAGCTGTAAAGTCGTATCCTTCTGTTTTGGGAAACTTCCATGAAAAAGTAGTCACGTAACCCCTCGCTTCATCCACAAAATGTTACAGGGGTTCTGATTTTTTATTTATAACCCTTTTCCTTTCTTCCATAATCTTGCTGCTTTTCCTTCAATTGGTCATGTGATCAAAATGTGGATGCTTGGCAACTGGCCTCTATTTATGACCAGTTGCAGTGTCCCAGGGTCATGTGATTATTTTTAGCAATCTTTTGACAAGCAAAGTCAATGGGGAAGCCAGATTCATTTAACAACTGTGTTCCTAACTTAATAACTGCAGTGATTCACTTAACAACTGCAGCAAGAAAGGCCGTAAAATGGGTGCAACTCACTTGACAACTGCCTTGCTTAGCAACAGAAATTTTGGGCTCAGTCGTGGTCGTAAGTTGAGGACTACCTGTAGTTGTGGAATTCCTTTTGTTGGATGGTTCTATCTTCTGGAGTCTAGAAT
This sequence comes from Bothrops alternatus, assembly GCA_034064705.1. Lineage (NCBI taxonomy): Eukaryota > Metazoa > Chordata > Lepidosauria > Squamata > Viperidae > Bothrops > Bothrops alternatus. Next base: position 21,377,122 of record JARGCV010000081.1, read on the forward strand.
CTGATCCTGCATATCAGATATTTACATTACGATTCATAACAGTAGCAAAATTACAGTTATGAAGTAGCAACGAAAATAGTTTTATGGTTGGCAGTCACCACAACATGAGGAACTGTATTAAAGGGTCGCGGCATTAGGAAGGTTGAGAACCACTGAACTACAGGGTCCCTTTCAAAGTTATGCTTTTGTAAATAACTGTAGAGGGAATTGTCTCTGCAGGCAAGGATAGGAGGAAATGCCATTACCAAGACAATAGTCAAATAAGAAGGTTTGAACTTGGGCAAAAAAAAAATCTTTAAAAATGCCTAAATCCAACAAATCTTATCAAGGTTTCAAACAGGGAGGAAACAAAAGGTTGAGCTTCTAAGGCACAATCATGCGATCAAAGCAATGCCCTTTTTAATATATATTATCTGCACGTAATAAAGAATCAAGACGTTGATCACTTAGTTGAATCCACCATCTTCACTTTACTTCCTGAACTATGGCAGTATGTTGGCATTGAATGCAACGCCTTCTCTTCTCACCAAGGACAGACTGCTCAGTTTGCCCTTGGCCAAGAACCAGAGGAGAGATTTGTTTTTCATCCTTTATAATATAATATACAGTACAGAGTTCTCCTGCATTTCTGTGCTCCCAGTTCTCATACAATATGATGAAAGAGAATTTGCTTTAGAGACTCTTTCAAAAGGGTGAAGGATTCCAAAGAAATTCTTAAGGGTTGAATGAAATGCTCTTCTATTTATTTAGTTATGAGTGGCAAAAAAGCAGGGATGAATATCCTATCATTTACTGTGCAATCCTCACGCCACTTTGACTGAATTCCAGGGAGACACATGAGAAAGGAATGCTTTCCACTGGGTGTTTTTCAGCAATGATGCTTCTTGTTGTTAAAGGAAGCAAAAGAAATTGAGAACTTCTTCTTCCACTGGCAGCATTTGGTGCAATTGTCCATTATTTTTTTCTCTCCATGCATTTGGTAGAGACATTCAAAAGGACCTTATGCCCTATTTAATAATGTAAAATATAAATACAGGTAGTACTCAACTTACCTTAATTTTAGTGACCGTTCAAAGTTACAACAGCACTGGAAAAAGTTATGAGAGTTTTTCATACTTACCGCTGTTGCAGCATCCCCACGGTCATGTCATGGCAACTAACTCATATTTATGACGGTTGCACTCTTCCAAGGTCCTGTGGTCATCTTTTGCAACCTTCTGACAAGCAAAGTCAGTGGGGAAGCCAGACCCATTTAACAAATGTGTTACTCACTTAACAACTGCAGGGATTCATTTAACAACTGTGGCAAGAAAGGTGGTAAAATGGGGCAAAACTCATTTAACAACTGGCTCACTTAGCAACAGAAATTTTGGGCTCAGTTGTGATCATAGGTCAAGGACTACCTGTAGCTACATCACTCTAAAGAAAGTATATGCAGCAAGAGAAATAATGCAACATGAATGTATCATTATTTTATTGTTGTTGTTGTTATGACAACTGCATTACATGTTATAAAATCTAATCGGCAATTCCAGTCATTAGATGTGAAATAGAGATGCATGTATGACTGCTGTTTTTAGAGTGAATATGCGAACAGGGACATGTTAAGGCTGAATATGCTGGTAAAGTATCTTGTGTCTGATAACATTCTGCATCATTATAGTTTAAAACTCATTCATGCTGTCCTTATGTTTATCTTTTCACACTTTGAACAGGAGGCAGAAAACTGCTGGCTGTTCTGTAAATCATAGTTACACATGCTGAATTTTCATCCAGATTATCCAATTCTTGAATGTGTGCCACACTTGATTGAAGGTTCTGCGATATACAAACTACTCTGATATTTGATATCACTTGATATGGTCTCTATAGACCATAGCAGTTTAAGCTGGTGGCTGCTGTGGAGGAAAACCATCCTGCCTTATAATTTTAAAAGCCTGCAGTTTGTATTTATGGTGAAAGCAGAAAGTGGCACTATCTGTGTCAAGCTGTTGGCTTCTGTATCCAATTTCCTGAATTGCTGGCAAAATAGCTGAAGGCTAGGCATGTATATTGCTCTTTTAAAACCAGATGGCAATGTACGCAGGGGAACTAAGAACATCCAGGTCCAGCAAATTATTTCTTAAAAATGTGCCATTGCAGATGATACAAAATCTCTGCTTTAAGTTTCCATTATTGTACATGAAGTATGCACTCTGTGGGCAACATTTCTCAGCAAAATGATCCTTGTTTTCAAGAGTTGGTATTAAACATACAAACACAAACTTAGTTTTAAGGCAGCCAAACAAGAAAAAAAAAACTCACATGGATGAGTTTTATCATTAGTTCTGATAATGCAGCAACCAGTCTATACATTAAATCTCTGGAAAGCAACTTAATTTTGCTTTGATGAAATGCTTTGCCATAGAGGATCTAGTTTAGGAGCTAGAAGAGGCTTTGTACATGCATAGTCCATATAATATTGAAGCCTCTTTCAGCTATTGCAACTACTTTGAGAAGCTTTGATGAGACCCCAAGTTCCTCACTGAACAAAATCACATTGCTTCCTTGCTTTGACGGTGTGTCCTCTATGATATAAAGCACCTCACCAAATTTCATTCGACAGAGCTAACATGGAGAATGATTTGAAGGAAACAGAGAAAGATGACTTAAGTGAGTTCTATTATTTGGCAGATCTGCTTAGACTGGGCTGATTCCACTGAAACATCACTGATTTGATTCATCAAATCACCCCACCAGAGTTTTGCACAGATCTAAATTTTGTTCAGATCTGTCCTAGTTTTGTAGCTTATATCATTATTGAAACATCTCATTGATTCAGCATATTGAAATTCCCCAATGATATTAGCAAAAAAAGGTGATAGTGATTTGTCAATGCTTAGCAAATTTAAAAATAAATTAGTGAATAAATTATATTCATATTGATGGCACAGCAATTTTAAAGCCAACTTAGGCAAAATTGACAGGCAAACTCCACAGTGATCACTTTGCATTATTAATTACAGTTCCATAATACCGAACAAAGCCCCAAAGTATAAGACAGATTGTTTTTTTAACATGCAAATGAGGAAATGCCATTGCATAAAGTCTGAACAGAACAGAATAACAGAATGGGAAGGGACCTTGGAGATTTTTCTAGTCCAACCCTCTGCTCAAACAGGAAACCCTATACCAGTGGTTCTCAACATTTTTAATGCCGCGACCCCCAACTGGACGTAAGTTGAGGACCACCCAACCGATCATAAGTTGAGGACTACCCAACCGGTCGTAAGTCGAGGACTTTCCAACCGGTTGTAAGTCGAGGACTATTTCCCTGCCCGGGAACGCTGCGCATGCGTGGTGCCGCCCCCTGCGCCGGCCGAGGCGTAGCTGGCAAGGGGCTGCGACGGCACAGGGCGACCACCGGTGGGCCACCAGCTGGCCCAGTCCAAGGGAGGTAAGGCACCCGCCGGGCCCCACGCATGCCAGCAACCCTCCCTGCGCCCGCTGGCCTCCCACCTCCCACCCCTGGCTCTCTTTTACTTACATTTTTAGTAGTTGCTCAGCAGGGAGGGGTGGAAACTTCCAGGCAGCTCGCCTTCACTGCAGACAACTTGCCGCATCGTTTGCAGGCTGGGACTTTTGGCGGGCTCAGCAGGGCAGAGACAGCCTGGACAATTCCTATTGGCTTTTGAAAGCCAATAGAATTAGACTCTACTCAAGAGAGTCTATTCTATTGGCTTTCAAAAGCCAATAGAAAAAGAGGGAGTAGCACAGCTAAGGAAAAGGGGGGAATGGCGGACTGTGTTGTTTGGTGACCCCCGTGAAATGGTCGTTCGATCCACAGGTTGAGAACCGCTGCCCTATACCATTTCAGACAAATGGCTGTCTGATCTTTTCTTAAAAACCTCCAGCACCCACAACTTCTGGATGCAAGTTATTCCACTGATTAATTGATTTAACTGTCAGAAAAATTCTCTTTATTTCTAGATCAGTTTGATTAGTTTCCATCCATTGATTCTTGTTCTGCCTTCAGGTGCTTTGAAGAATAGCTTGATCGTCTCTTCTTTGTGGCAGCTCTTTAGACATCGCTAGCCTGTCGCTCCTAGTCCTTCTTTTCATTAAACTAGATGTACCCTGTTCTGTTCTTCATACGGGATTTAAGTAGTAGTCTTTGCAAATTAAATCGTATTTATAGTAATCACCAGCAAGCATTATGTGAAAGGAATTACATTATGCAAAGACTCAGCTCTCTGGAAAAGGCTCTAATGCTGGAAATGATAGAAAGAAAGAGAAGGTAATGAATCAGCAACAAGATGGATGGACTCAGTCACAGTGACAATGAGTGCACCATTAGAAGATCTGAAACATCGTGTTAGGGAAGATCTTCAAGAAGAAAATATATCTATGTGGTCAGCATGAGTCAAAAATTACTTGACGACACATAATCATTAAAAGTCTACCTTTTTATTTTATACAGGTTTTCTTCTGTCTTCTGACTTTCTGCTCAGAAAGTCTTCTTTTGGTACTTCTTTAGAGCTTACATGATTGTTGTAAGGCAATGAAGACTGCAGCTATTATTTTCTTCTCTTACACATCTCACTTGGTATGTCAACTTTTCCTGACCTGAAAAAGTTCCATCAGTAATTATTTCAGGATATTTTCCCCTGGGATTTAACTGCTGAAGCTCAGCAATTCAAAAACTGTCCAGGTGGGTTTATTGTATAATGAACCAGACCCTCAACATAAACCTCAGTCCTTCATTGCTAAGGTAGATGCAAGAACTTGGCAACATGAGAATTTCCTCTACCTGCAGTTGCTGCAGAATGGTTCCATTCTCCACAGAATGACTTTAAACTGTATTTTTTACAGTGACAGCAAAATGAATTCCTGCAAAAATACAGAACAATGAAATAGTAAAAGTAACAACTTTTGCAATAGTCTGGCTCCCAATTTAAATGGCACTCTAATTGCTGGGCATGCTGTTATACTCTGTTATTTCCCTTTAGCTGTAAGATAATTGGTTCCCGGACCCTCTTATCATGATGAAGAAAATGCATGCTTATTATTCGGTTAAAATACACAAAATGTATTGCACGGTTTGTGCATGTGTGGTACGTCAGTATTTCAGAAATATCAATATGAATTCTTTATTCAAGTCAGTATTCCACCAAACTGAAGTGAATGCATGCTTAAATGGATGGGGGCAAAGAACTAGAGGGAGATGTTTGGAAAAAAACACTAAATATTGTTTCAAAAACTAGAAAATATCACTTTGGTTGTAATAAGGAAAATATTGATAGGTCTAAATTATCTTTGAAGCTAAACAATGTGGTTCTAGTTCGTATTTCAAAGTGAAACTGTCTGGGTTTTCCAGAGCTTTTGCCTAGACTAGGAAATTGAAAAAACAAATATTCTGCAAGAAGTTATAATTTATAAAATCTATACCTTGCAGCAAACTAAAGACTGATTTATAATATATTCACATTTGTGCTTAAGTTTAATATCCTGATTACTAGTATAAGCACTAAGCCATAGCACTGAATTTTTAATGTTCTTTTCTGTAATTGCACATTCATTATTTGGGCACTTCTTGGTGATTGTTGGTTTTAATTCTTATACGCCACCAAGAGTTATTGCCTTAGATGGGCAGCTATATAGATTGTTTAAGTAAATAAATATTTTATTTTAATCTTCTTAGCTAAATTCAGGAAATTTTTCTACCATATCAGTTGGCTGATTTGAATTCCAGCCAAGCATATTTTACTAGCATTTCATTGGTATTTGCACTTGTTTCCATCCGTACATTTGCATTGTATCATGAACAATGAAGCCTTCAAGCAATATTATCCTGCAATCATTCTGTCATGAGCGTTCATGGTTTTGGAAGAATGATGATTATTTGAATTGATTAAAATATTTATAAAAGAAGTTTTGCAATCTTCAGAGACTAGAATAAAACCGGATTACAATTTTCCTTCAAGGGAAAAGAGTCACCATAATTAAAATAGCACAAATCCTATCCAACCATCCAATAGAATCAAGCAGCATGTGGATCAAGCTCACCAGTGGCAGAAATCCTGCTAAAAAATTTTTTTTTCCCCACTTTATGGAGTTCTACAAGCACAAAAGAATTCCAGGTTATCCCACATGCTCCACAAGACCATCTTTGCAAGGCTCTTCCTAAGTAGTATTTAAGCCAGGATGAACGTGGATGATTTCATCTCAAACAAATCTTGAAAATTTGTCTCAGCACCCATTATAGCACCCATTATAGCACAGAGCTATAACTGCACTTAATAATGAACTAAAGGGCCACCATCAGTGAACCGTTGGATAGTACTACTTGGTCTGTTGGGTGGATGCTGGGTGGTTTTGGGGTGGGGAATTGTGGTGGGTGGGAGTGTGTTTGGGGATTATGTGTATGGGACCTGGTTTTTGGGTGTCATGTAAATTTCGTTGTATGTGTATACAGTGTATACACACACAATGACAATAAAAAAAGTTATTATTATTAAGGAGATGTTCTTTATCATTATTCAAAAGTGTGGGTTCCTTTGAAGAAGGCTGTTGATTTGGCACTGGTAGGAATAGCAAGAGGGGAAATGTGAACATGCTTTGGCTCAGCTCAGTACACTCCAAATAAGGATAACATGATGCTGGGGTGGGTCACAAAAATATACAACATCAATGCATTAGAAGAAATTGGAACCATCAGATGATGTTTCTTGGTTGCAGTGCTTCTTGGTAAAAGCAACCATTTTACTAACCCTAATCGTACCCTTCAGATCTGTTCATAGTAGACTGCTATATGCTTTCTAGGAATTCTGTATATTGTAATAGTAAAATGTCTGGACTTTGGAGAAGGCTGCAATTGAACTCTTACAGTTGCTAGGAATATTTTCTTCCATTCTTGAAATATTTATCATCATTTTGATTTATAATAAAAATATCAGTAAATGGTAACATAATCCTTTACACTATAATCTTTAAAATTTATTAGGATAGTAATATCTACTTGTTAGCTAGTTTGGTGTGCAAACTACATCCTAAATAGGATTAAAATATTAAACATGTTAGACCAGGGGGTCCCCAATCCTTGGGCCATGGCCCACTACTGGACAGCAGCCTGTTTAAAACTGGGCCACGGGAGAGATGGGCAAGTGTACACAAACTCCACTCACATGAGTGGAGGACCCTTGCACTTGAGAGCAAAGCTCCATTTGCATGAGAGAAGGGCATGTGTTCACGTACAAAGCTCTATTTGTGCAAATGGAGCTTTGCTCATGAGTGCCTTTCACTCAAGCACCCTCTTCTCTTGCAAGTGGAGCTTCACACATGAGTGCAAGCACCCTCCACTTGCACGCAAAGCTCCATTCACATGAGCAGAGGCTGTGTATGCTATTCGCACGAATGGAGCTGTGCATGCACACATGCACCTGCCATTCACATTCCCCCCCCTGCAGGGCTGGTCTGCCAAGTGGGAATCATCAAGACAAAGTTGTCCATCCCTGGTAACATGGTTAAAAACATGTTGGACTATAATAACGCAAAACTCCAGATGTTTCAATTTTCCTTTATAAAGACACAACATAAGAATCAAACCCTAAGGATTGGAAGACTGCAAATGCTAGTTAATTAGGAATCAAACTTTTCACCCAACTCACTTTAACACATTTAAAGAACAGGCTTGAACCCTAAGAAATGCCTCTGTTGTCCTTTAATGTGATACATAAAGTGATTGCTATAAGGTATGTATTTTTCAGTGGTAGGATGAAATATTTTATTTGAATTAAAGTACCTATTTCCATCTTGTTCTGCTATTTTGTAACTCAACACATTTAATTTTCTATAAGCATTTTCATTATTTCCCCTTATCTTGTACTCTTCATAGTTTCTTTCATAAAAACAAGCTGCTATTTATCTGAGGCATTATTTTGTCTTGTTGAAGGTTATGCAAGCATTTTATGTTATCCTTTTCCCTCATTCATGATGGGAAGATTTTTTTTTTAAGACTTGTACTTTTGTGCAGAGCCCAGCTTCTCACTACAGTGCTGAAATTATCAGCATAATTCAAATTTGGGAATGTTTTGGAGACACTCTACAACTTTCCTAATATTGGAAAACTATTCCTGACTTCTATATTTCTTGAACTTCAGAAGATTTATGAAGATTTCACTCTGTTAATGTAGAGCTTAAGGTATTTTTTTCTTCTTGAGACTGAACGTATAAACAATGATCCTGGAATGGTATATTTTTAGTCCTGAATTTCTCCCAATTTATTTAAGTATTCTATAATACAATCTCTCTGTTAAGCTCCTATTTAGTTCTAGAGGGTTTTTTCCCATCTGTGGATAAGAAAGTATCAGGTCTTCTGCCAGAGCAGGAGGTTGGACTAGAAGACCTCCACGGTCCCTTCCAGTTTATTCTGATTGATTGAACCTGAATAAGTTCTTGTACTTAATATATGCTTCATCCCAAATTATTGTTTATCTCTACTTCCTTATGTATGTACTGTATAGAAATGAATTGTCCATTATGTCATACATTCTGATACTATCATCCAGACATGATTTGGTCTCCCCGGATGATTACATCACCCCTTTCTCCTTTTCACAATACCCTCTATGATGCTCAGAATTGCACCAGTTTGTCAGCTTCCCCAATGCATGCAATAACCTATACATACAAATGGATGCAATATAATAAAATAATTTAGTAACCGATAGCATAAAAAGTCATCTTTTTTTAAGTCAAGGTCGGTTCCATGGTTTTAAAGAAATGTTCATGTAGTTTTCCCTGGCAACAACATGAATATTTTTTTCTACTTCCCAATCTAATATGCAACCTAGAATTTGCAGTCTGTCTCCATCCAAGTAGTAGCAATTGCTTGAAACTAGGGTCACTTTAGCCAAGGGCTTTATTATTATTATTATTATTATTATTATTATTATTATTATTATTATTATTATTATTATTATTATTATTATTATTATTATTATTATTATTATTACCATTAGTGTTCTGACCCAGACAGAACAACTTGCTTTTATGTCCAATCCAGGGCAGACAGACAACTCAATAGAAATGATTGCAAAACAGATAAATATGTTTATTCAGAGGAAATACTTGCTTTTACGTTGTTGCTTCTGGATAATACTGAGTCTGAGGAGAAGGGCGGCATATAAGTCAAAATAATAAATAAATAAATAAATAAATACATCTCTGTTCATTTCCATAGGTAAATTGATAATGAATTTTCCCCTTTTCTTCTGCATAAGCATCACATGTTAGCATAGGACCTCCAAGCTGTGTGGCTAGGAGACATGAGGCTGGATGAACAAAGGCATTCCAAACTGGGCACGTAGCCAGTATGTCCTGAGAGGAACTCAGAAACTCCTCCCACTGACCCATTAACATGAGATGACTGACTAACTAAACTGCATTTCCCATAATCCCTCTTTTAAGGAAACAACACTTAACTCAATATATGCCAGATATTCTAACATACTGATACATGCTCTCTAGCTAAGGTTACATAGAGCTATACGATCCAGAACAATTAGCATTAGCATTATTATTAGCATTAGCATTAGTATTTGGGGCTGCAAAACTAGCAAGGCAATAACATTGTGACACCAGACAATAGGGAAGTGCCAATTTTTCTATTGAGGGATTTTAGTAGAACGAATTTCTTTGTTTTGCTCTTTGTGTTGCCCTAACTCTATTTGACTTTTTTTTCCTAATATGTTCCTGAGAACTGCAAAGATTGCCCCTCTTGGGGGTGGGGGTGGAATTTCCAGGCCATTTGTAGTTTGTGGACCATGGGCTCCTTATTTCCTTTGAGTGGTAATATTATTGCAAAAATAAAAATGGTCCATCCTGATTCTTAGCAGAAGAAATATGAGTAATTCTGCCTGTTTAAATCTGATGGGTTGACAGATCAAATCAGCAGATCCTAAATAATGATATGGTCTTTATTAAATAAAGTCATTACTAAATATAATATTTCTTTCTGCCTCCTCAGTCTTTCTTTTTCTTTCCTTTTCATTTCTTGCTCTTTTTTGCCAGCATCTATTATCCTGATATATTATAATTCCTTGATATAATGCCATTGGGATTATGAAGAGCAGTTGAATGACTGTTGCCAATCTTGGTACATCTTGCATAGTGCTAAATAAATATTTCAAGGACTGTGCTTCAAAGAACATTTCAGTGATTTAAATTGGTGGGTATCATCAGAAAGCTTTCGTTCCATTTCAACATAATGTTTTATGCTTTAATGGTCCAGCAGAAATATGGTATAACAGAAAAATACAAAATGAAGAAAGTACTGCTGCATCAGGAAAAACAAACAAATCGGGGTCCATAACAGTATATAATAAGTGAGAATAAAATGCTTCAGGAAACTCATGAAGGCAAAGCTTTTCTTCATTATTTTGCTTCACTGCAGATGTTATTTATTAGAACTCAGCCAATATTTATTCTGCATCTATTTTCAACTCATTTTGATGGAGCATTTTTTTCTCAGTCTTTTTTTAAAGGAGAAAAAAATATTCAGGGACATCTCTGTAGATTCAGTGAAAGATTGTTGTCTCATTTCTAGTCACAGAAGGTACTTTGCACGTAACAAAGAAGCATTTTCACCTTCCATAATTGGATAGCTTCCTTGATTCTCATATCTGAATTACATCCAGGAGGAAAAAATATCATGAGGGAAATATTTACCTCAAAAAGTATAGGTAGCCAGATAGGCTAAAAAATTACTCAGAAATGTGTAACTGGAAAAAAAAGAAACAAATTAAACTCTCACTAATTTCTCATCCAGAAGAAAATGCTTAGAACATTATTCAAAACCAACCCACTGACCAAACAGATATAGAAATCCTTTTAACAGAAAAAAAAAATTAGAAACTGGCAAGAAATTAGGGAACAGATTTAAGCATAATATAGTATTTCTACAGAAAAGCTCCTTTTATAGTGTACCTGAACCAAAAAGTTCAGTCAGAATATATGGCAACAATAGTGGAATAAGTCTTGTCAGTTTTGCTCTCAACGTCTGTTGCTGGATGAGTGTGATGTCTCATGGGAACAAGGCAGAATCCCAAATCCTGTGCCAAACTGGATTTATTCAAGACATGTACAAAGTCAAGCAGAAAGCTTCCCTAGTTGATCCACACCTAATGTAAATCTTGTGAGCTTCATTAATAATCAAGAGGTTACCAAATACTGCCTATATAGAAAGTGCAAAGATACAATCATAGTGAGAAAAGGGAGAAAGAGGAATGTTTTTGTTAATTAACAACTCCAGGATCTATTCATGATTAATTACTTATTAATATACATGGTTAATATATACTGTGTGTTTGTGTGTGTGTTTGTGTGTGTGTATTTGTGTGTATGTGTATATGTCTGTATATACATACATACACACATAGGACTGTTTTAATATTCATTGATCTTTGTTAGTTTCTCCCAAGGGCCTCACGTTAAATTAATTCTAATTCCTCCTTCAGGCCTGGTCCTTCTTCAGTTTCTCATACTCCTTCCATTTTTTATTGGGAAAGACTTCACTAGCCAGAAACCACTACTGGCTTCCATTCACTGCTATAGCACCATCTCCATTCTTTCAAAGTTAACTGGTCCATCATAGAACCTTAGCCAGAAGCTTTGGGCACACAATTGGATCAGCACCAGACAAATGCATTATAACTTCTGAAGAATACAATAGAATTATTCTGTCTTCTGATATGGACACAATGCTTCTGCTAATGCAACCTAAAATTGCTTTGATCTTCTTAGCTGTTACATAACACTACCTGTTCATTTTCAGCTGATGTGCCATTAGAATTCTTAGTTGCTTCCCACTTTTTCATTTAATACATTAATTCATGATGTGCCATCAAATCAGTGTTGACTCTTAGCAACCACATAGATTTTCTCCAGGATATATATTACACAACTTCATAAATGAACTGGCAACCTTCCCAGGTTGTACCCTGTTGTCTCTTGTGGAATGTTACCCTTTGGTGCTGTGAATTCAACTCAAGACTCAGCACTCCAAATAGAAGTTCAATGGTACCACGTTGGTGTGAATTTAGGGGTGAAATTTTACTTTTAAACTCTACATGATTGGGCAGTGTTAAATCAGTAAGCAGGTACCAGACTAACACTTTCAGATGCAGTAACAACATAAGGCTATACTAGCTTTTTAGTGCATTTTTCTTTTTTTTCCTGGCATTACCTATTATCTGCTTCTCTTCACTGTCCCTGCCTAAAACAGTTATGTCATGTCAATATTCCCAGCACCCCAGAAGGGCAATTCAATGGTTATATGAGTCCTGACTGGAAGAGACTAAGCTTTGCCATTTTGTCCTATCAACCTGGCGTCTTACCAAGCCAGTGAGGAGGGGATCCTTACTGGTTATATAAGCTTCCCAACAAACTATGATAAGCCTCCTGATATCACAGACAATCCTGAGATTGAAGCATCAAAGCACACCATCCTATAGAGGACATAGGTAATGGCCTAGAAGGACAGAAAAAAGAGCAACAATCAGATAACTGGGGCTTCAGCCCATCCCAAGAAACTATGAGTAAACCCCTCAAATAGGCCCCTTCCTGGTTTACATAAAGATAAAGTAAGGGGGAAGTACATTCAGACTTCTTAGATTCTGTTACTATAGCTGTTGCAAGAAAAGTAGTCCTGACCTATATATCATTGATTTCTTATTCTATTTTATAGAACTGACACATCCCACAATAGTAAGCTAATTATCAATTTTCAGTGTTATATCAATCCTGTTCCAAAGCCAGTAGAAAATTCTACTTTATAAAGGTGATTTTTAAATATCTATATCACATCATATCTCTCTCTCTCTCTCTCTCTCTCTCTCTCTCTCTCTCTCTCTCTCTCTCTCTCTCTCTCTCTCTCTCTCTCTCTCTCTCTCTCTCTCTCTCTCTCTCTCTCTCTCTCTCTCTCTCTCTCTCTCTTTCCTTCCCTCTTTCTCAAAATAGAACACTTTCTGCACTGATTTCACAATTTTTCTATAGACTCTTGGCTAGAACCTTGGCTGTTGTTATTTCCATTCCTCATTCTATTATCATTGCCCTAAAATATTTTTTTTCCTCATTTTTAGGTTAGTGTAGGACATTTACTGAATTGATTCAGTTCTTCCTTATAGGATGGAGAATTTGGATGCTGCTGTCTTCACCTCATTCTTGCTATCTCTGACTTGCAGGAAGAATATATCAAAAATTTATTGCAGTGAAAGTCTTGAAGATATCCTTGGCAGGAGCAATATTGTCGAATAGTTTCATAAAGGGTATATCATTCTTGTTGCTTTTGTTCCATTCTGACATAAAATTGTAGAGATTTCCATGCTTCTCCATTATGACCTATGACAAATTGTTTTTGGCAGGGACCTTGAAAAGTTCTGAATTTGTCCTCAAATAAGGACCATCAAACAATTCATACAAATCTTGAATTTCTAATTTAAATCAAATGAGACCTGCTTTATACATGCCTACTTGACAAATACGGATGCCTTGACATTCACAACAACTGGCATATTCATTGTGGATGAATACAAAATGTCCATTGATTGTTAAAACTAAAAAGCTCGCTAGTTGATGAATTCAAAAGGAGTGTTTCTTTTTTAATTTTTTTACATATGCTTTATTTTGGAGCTAGATTCAACACAGTGTGTATAACAGAGAGACATGTTCAGAAATTTGAAAACCATGAACCTTCTGAATGTCTATTAAATAGATCTTTGTATCCATCTCAATGAGAATCAAACCTATATCATGTTGAGCACTGTGAACAAACTGAAAATATCAATTTGCTTTGTTCATTTACAAATCCATTTCTCATTCTACATACTTTTCTTTCTATAGAAAGAAAAAATGTAATTTGCTAGTAATTTAAAGTTTCTCTTTTCTTTCTATAACATATACTGATAGATATCACAGAGTCATCTCAGTGACAAACAAATTTAATAAATAAATAAATAAAATAATAGATTCCAGTTCAGCATAGAAGTGTCAGACATATCTTTGAAGCATTGTAGCAACTTGGAAGCATCGTATCAATTCTAATTTTAGGAGGGCTTGTGTACTAAACATCTACATAGCTAATCAACCACCTATTTTGTCTGAAAAGAAAGTTGCTTTTTTTCCCCTTAATGGGCTTTATTTAATCTCCACTGCAAGCAAACAAACAAACCCATTTGGATACTCAGTTGGTTAAAAGCCTAACATGTCAAAACAATTGTTTATTAAGGAAGTCTTCATGGCTGCAATTTGTTGTAATTTGTTATATTTTTGTTGTTGTTTTTTAAAAAATAGCAGTAAATGTTATTGGGCACACTAATACTTAATGATACATTTCAGTTCCATTTTGCTTAAATTGTAAAAATAGCGAGAACTGCTGCTTCATGGGCAAGTTGTTTTGGAAGCACTCAATCAGCGTTTTGTACAGCGTTTTCCTCAATTAACTAAATTGCTGTCTGACATGGCTTTAAAAAACCTCCTGGGGAAATATACGGTTTAGGAAAGCCTTAACAAGAAGTGAGCAGTCCAGTCAAATTAATAGACATATTCTACAAAAACGTTCCAAAATAAAATTGTTCTACCAGGTAGATCTACTCACAAACACAGTTATCAACAAAAGAAAAGTATTTGGTATTTGTATGACTTCTGTGTCTCCAAATTAGTTTGCCTTGTATGGTGTCAGTAGGAAAAGGCTTCAGTAAATCAAATTTGTCATGAGCTCAAATAACATTAAAAATATCAGCTGGGATCCTGAACTAAGCACACATTGGTTATGTGCTTGTGAGTCATAATTGCATTTTGTGAGGAAAATGCAGTTTTGCAGCAAACCCATGTTTGGGTGAGAAAAATGTCTCCATTTGTCTCTTATTTATGTTTAAGTCTTTTGACTTTAACATGAATCCAATAAAAGTTCAAAGTTTTCTTGGCTTCCTTAATGCCTGGCCTCATAAACATTCTCTGTACAGTTTTTATTCCTTTTGTATAGTGCTTGGGTTTAAAAGAAATTGGGGACTTGCAGTACATTTAAAAGAGTACCAGGGTACGAAAAAATGACGAGAGAGATGATAAGGTAGAATAGAAATGTTACACATGTGATTTGGACCCTATTTCTAGCTTTGTTCTCAAATTTTGGAAGACTGAATCTGTGTTGTTGATGTTATTGTTTTTACATAATGTTAAGCCTATTTTAGAGCATGCCCTGTTGTTACTTTGTTTCTGTCAAGCGCAGAAACTTCATTCAAGAGTCAGTGTGGTTCAAATGAATACATGTTTTTTGCATGTGAAACTACAAGAATCTGACTTATTAAAAGTCAAAGCAAATTGGTGGTAGATAAGAGTCAGTGGAATTCAAGGTGGGCTGCACTTAGACCTCTGGTGGATGTGAAGGGACTAGAAACTGATGATATATTTGACCTCTCCCTTGAGCTCAGCCTGGTCATCTCAGCACAAACTGGATAGAAATCAAATCCACAATTTTTGATAATTATAGCTAAAAGGGAAAGGGGCTGAAATAAAGTATACTGTGGTGGAATCTTCAGCAAGACTGGAGAGAGGTGTTAAAAAGGGGCCCAGCTTAGAGCCTTGCATTGCAGAAAGCAGCATAGACTTGACTTCTTCCAGAATCCCTGAAGCCTTATCTGACTGTTTTCCCTCAAGTCTGGTGAGATTCTTGTAATATGGGTGACTAACAATAAAGCTTCTGTTTGTGACTTTTAAAGAGTGGCTCCAGTTGTTTCACCTGTCATACACAGATGGTACACAGTGATGGGGTCTCAGTTCCTCACCCTTCATATAGATTATGTAATTTCTTGCCTTGGCAATGTTCTCATTTTCTTAATCAAGGGCTTCACAGTCTGATGTTCCAGGACTCCATTTGCTTCTATCACCCAAACCAGGGGTAGGCAACCTCGGCTGTTTTATGACTCATGGACTTCAACTCCCAGAATTCCTGGGTCAGTATAGCTGACTCAGGAATTCTGGGAGTTGAAATCCATGAGTCATAAAAGAGCTGGGGTTGCCTACCTGTGACCCAAACTGTTCCATACATTTTAAGGTTTCAATATTGTCCATTTTTTTCAGTATAGCATAAGTAAAATGTGATTTAAAATGCCACAAGTAACATGCTACATATTGCATTTAAATGTAAATTCAATTCAATTTAGTTTTTGTTATGTCCTGGGCTGGCAGGCACAGACTGCAGCAATTGGCCCAGGCAGACCATGTGGATGCCTGGGACAAGAAAGGCTGCTCCCAGCCTTGTGTGCACACGCACAGCGGGAAAAGATCCTTTGCAATGATTGACCAGCAAGGTATTGTGCAGGGGGGCTATAAAAGGGGGCCGCACCATTTTAAAACCTGTTCTGTTGGTGTTTGCAATAAAGGAGAACTGTTGGAACTTGTTGCTTCATCTCAATGCCTCTTTTCCTGCAACAGAACATTGGCGACGAAAGTGGGATGCTTGCAAGGCAAACAGATTAAGAAGCCAAGCTGACTCACCACAGGGGGGCTTGCAGCTCGGAGAAGTGTGGCTCCTGGAGATTGACTTAGCCTGCCAGCACTGAGATGCTGGACGTAAGCTCAGAAAAGGGAGCCCCTTCTCAATCCTTGCAGCAAGAGGTGTGGATGAAGTTCCTGGCCTGAAACGATGGCAAAGATAGGCCGGCTTTCAGAGTTTGACACAGCTCACCCAGAACGCTGGAGCTTGTACGTGGCTCAGGTGGAGAACTACCTCCGGGTGAATCAAATTCGTGAAGATGACCTTAAAGCTGACATACTGCTGTGTGTGTGTGGGCAAGAGACCTTCGAGATTGCGGAGAATCTGGTTGCCCCAGCACCACTGGAATCAATCACCTACACAGAATTGAAGAGGATGCTTCGAGAGCATTTTGAACCCAAGCTCTCAGTGATTGCCTGGCGACACACGTTCAAGCAGAGGGACCAGAGGCCTGGTGAGTCTGCAGCAGAATTTGTTGCAGCCTTGCAACAAGCAGCTAGGCCCTGCGAATTCAAAGACTTGGAGGAGAGACTGAGAGATCGGCTGGTCTGTGGCCTGCGAAGCTGGGAGTTGCAGCAGAAGCTCTTCACGAAGGGAGGACTCACGTTCCAAGATGCCCTGAGGGAAGTTTCAGCTTTAGAAGCAGCAGGCAGAACTGTGAAGGCCTTGCAGCTCGCTAAGCCCCCTCAAGTTCCAGCCACCATCCATCAAGAGGTTGCTGACGAAGAATCCGAGCAGGATCCAGAATTGGAAGTGGACCGGCTGCATCAGACTCCAGGGAGAAGGCCTCATTGAGGGAAGGCCCAGCCAGCATCATCCCCTCGGTGCATCAGGTGTGGAGGCTGCCATCACCGTGCAGACTGCCGTTTCCGCTCCGCCATCTGCAGGGCCTATGGGAGGCAAGGCCACATTACCTCTATCTGTTTGGGTCGCCAGAAGGAAAGTTACCCAGAAGAATTGCCTCAGAAAGGTACCAGGGTCCCCAGCCAGAACAGGGTGGGCTTCTGCGCATCACATAGGAGTGTTTCTAGAATGGGGGTCCACAGGCCACTTAGGAAGAAGCTTCACATCGACGTGAAGTTGCAAGGGGTCCCCTTGTCGATGGAGCTGGACACTGGGTCTGCTCTATCGATCATCTCCCTAGACACCTTTAACAAGGTCTGCAGCAGAAGTGGCCTACGGGTGAAACTCAGGCCATCAAACCTCATCCTCACAGATTTCCAAAATTCCAGAGTCAACGTGAGGGGGGAGGCCACACTCAAGGTGCAGCATAGGAATTTTGAGGGGCTACTGGATGTAGTTGTGGTTGGGGGAGACCGTACAAGTCTCATTAGACTCGACTGGTTTGAGGCCCTGGGAATTCAGGTGACTGAAATACACAGAGTGCAAACAACAGACCTGGGTGGGGACTGCAAGGAGTTTGCAGATGTGTTTAGTCCAGAACTTGGCTCCTACAAAGGCCTTCCTATTTCTCTGAGGCTAGACACAGCCATAGCCCCCATTAGAATCAAGCCACGCAGGATGCCCTTTGCCTTAAAGGGAAAAATAGATGCAGAGCTGAATAAACTGATTCAGCAGGGTATCTTAGAGCCTGTGGACAGTAGTCCATGGGAAACGCCCATAGTTGCACCACTGAAGGCCAATGGTGAAGTTGAATCTGTGCGGACTACAAGTGCACGCTTAACAAAGCGCTGCAGCAGCATTCGTACCCAGTACCAGTGGTCAGTCACATTCTAGCTTCCCTCAAGGGGGGCAGATCTTTGCTAAGCTTGACCTGGCTCAGGTCTATCAACAATTGCCAATTGATGAGGAAACAGCCAAGGCCCAAACTATAGTGACTCACAGGGGGGCATTCAAGGTAAAAAGATTGCAATTTGGAGTAAATGTGGCCCCCAGCATCTTCCAGAGTGTAATGGAGTGAACACTTCGAAATATTGCCCGTACTTTGATGATGTCCTCATCGCTGGGGACTCAGCTGACAATTTAGCCGAAAGGCTGAGAGCCATTTTGCTACGTTTCCACCAAGCAGGGCTGAAGCTTAAGCAAGACAAGTGCAAGATCGGGGTTACCTCCACGGAGTTTCTAGGATTCTGCATTGATGCTCAGGGCATCCACCCTGCTGAATCCAAGCTGCAAGCAATTCAGCAGGTCCCAAGCCCCAAATCCAAGGGTGAACTTCAGGCCTTTCAAGGACTGCTAAATTTTTACCACTCATTCCTTCCTCACAAGGCTGCAGTGGCTGAGCTGTTACACCGGATCTTGGACAAACAGGCCCCTTGGCAGTGGACACAAGCACATGAAAAGAGCTTCAAAAAGGTCAAGGCCTTGCTCTCTTCAAATGCGGACCTCGCGCACTTCAATGAGAACTTGCCAGTGTGCACCACCTGTGATGCGTCCCCTTATGGGATTGGGGCTGTGTTAAGTCACTTGAAGGCTGATGGAATGCAAGTCCCAATAGCATACTACTCTAGAACCCTATCATCAGCTGAATGCAATTATGCACAGATAGATAGGGAAGCTTTAGCCATAGTGGCTGGCATAAAGAAGTTGCATGACTTTGTATATGGCCGCCACTTCATGGTCTTTACAGACCATAAGCCACTGCTGGGGTTGTTCACAACAAAGAAACAAACCCCACACATAATATCCCCATGAATGCTGAGGTGGTCTATCTTCCTGTCTGCATATGACCAGACACTGGTTCACAAGCCAGGCAAAGAAATGGGTCATGCAGATGGTCTCAGCAGGTTGCTATTACAGCAGATAGAGGCAGATCCAGCACCTGCCAACCGCATCCTGTCTATTCAGGACTTGCCTGAATCTCCCCTCAGTGCTAGGGATGTGGCTGCAGAAACAGCCACCGATCAACGCTAACACGCATGCTGACCTGGGCATTATCTGGATGGCCTGACACATGTCCAGGCTCAGAATTCCAGAGCTTCTGGCAGAGGAAACAAGAGATTTCCACCTTCAAGGGGTGTGTCCTAAGGGGTAGGCGGGTAGTAATCCCAACCTCATTGAGGACTAGAGTCCTGCAGTATCTGCATGAGGGACATCCGGGAATAGTCCGGATGAAGGCGTTAGTGCGCAGCCATCTTTGGTGGCCTGGGCTCAACAAAGACGTTGAGGCCCAGGTCCACGGGTGCACTGTTTGTCAACAGTCAAGGCCGGAGATGCCCCAGGCCCCAGTTCATAGGTGGGAGGAGACTCATACCCCATGGTCGAGGGTCCATATCAGGGGCAATTCTTCTTAATTCTCATGGACAGCCATTCCAAGTGGCTAGAGGTCATGCCTGTCTCCTCCACTACCACTGCTAGGACCATCCAGGTGCTGAGAAGGATCTTCGCTGCACATGGACTTCCAGATGTCCTTGTCTCTGACAACGGGCCCCAATTCACGTCATTTGAGTTCAAGGCATTCCTCCAGGCCAACATAATCCGGCATGCCACATCTGCACCGTTCCATCCAGCTTCCAACGGACAGGCTGAACGAATGGTGCGCATAACCAAGGTTGCCTTAAAGAGTATCACTCATGGGACCTGGCATCACAGGCTAATGGCCTTTCTTCTGTGCCACCGCACCACACCTTGCACAGCTACTGGAAAGAGCCCAGCTGAACTTCGCTGGGGTCGCTGCCTCATCACGAAACTGGACAGATTACACCCAGACCAGGTGGCTTCCCAGGTGTCACAGCCGCAGGCACCTAGGAGACTACAAGTGGATGATCTGGTCTGGGCAAAGAACTATGGACCAGGACATCTCTGGGTCACATCAGTGGTATGCAAGGTCTCTGGGCCGCTGTCATACAAAGTGGCCCTGGACGATGGTCGTGTGATCCAACGTCACATTGACCAACTGCGCTGGAGGCTTCCCAGTAACTCTTCCGCTCCTGGCTTGGCTCTCGGGGGGAGGAGGACCACAATTACGATTGGGGACCACAGTCTCTCCAACATCACCAGGCTTCAGCTATTGCACCAAACAGGGAGTCCACAGAAAAAGGGGTTTGCCATGGAGGCAGCTCTGGCCTCTGGCACTCAGGCCGCTCCAGCTGCTGGCCTAGGGCTCAAGGGAAGTGCTCCCAAGAGGAGTCCATTGTGGACTTGAGGAATTCCACCCCACCATTGGACTTGGGGAATTCCAGCCCCCCCCCAGGAACCCTGGCTTGGATTTAGCAGATCCAGCCAGTCAGCAGCTGGGTGGGTCCCTGGGTCTTTGGGGCAACAAAGTCCTGATCTGCCTCGCCTGGCAGGCAAGCTGGCAGGCCAGGCACACACACCGGCCATGAGAAGATCAGGGTGGGCCAGAGGTCCTCCCAAATACTTACAAGACTATGTACGGTCCTTGTCAGTTCATGGGCAGGCCTAGTAGTCTGGGTTAAGTAATGCAGCTCAAGGGGAGTGGGAGCATGGCAGTAGCAAGACTGTAGTGTTGTGTATATATAGATGCAATGTAAGCAATGCAATGGAGTGTTGGAGTATTTAAAATAATAAGTGTGCCTTATTATTTTAGCCAAGGGGGGAGGAGTGTTATGTCCTGGGCCGGCAGGCACAGGCTGCAGCGATTGGCCCTGGCAGACCATGTGGATTCCCAGGACAAGAAAGGCTGCTCCCAGCCTTGCGTGCACATGCACAGCGGGAAAAGATCCTTTGCAATGATGTTGGTGTTTGCAATAAAGGAGAACTGTTGGAACTCGTTGCTTCGTCTCAATGCCTCTTTTCCTGAAACAGAACAGTTTTTACTATTTTTGTTCTATGTATTTCTTTATTTTGGTCCTCTTTTTAGAGTCTGGTCAATGAATTTGTCACTCAAGGACCAAATGCAGCATTGACCTTAAGGGAAAAATGTCCACACCAGCATTAAATACAAAAGATATTCTGTCTGAGTCAGAAAACTTTCTCTGGCCTATATCTATAGAATCTGATTATTCAAAAGTAAAGAAATGATACTTCATGCCGAGTTATTCACAAGCCTTTATTTATTTATTTATTTATTTATTTATTTATTTATTTATTTATTTATTTATTTATTTATTTATTTATTTATTTATTTACTTATTTATTTATTTATTTATTTATTTATTTACTTACTTACTTATTTATTTATTTATTTATTTATTTATTTATTTATTGTCCAGATCAAACTGTCAAAATAGGACAATCTACTGGTAGTAATCGATAGACCAACAAATGGGCGATGGACTCGGCATCTCTCCTCATTTGCACAGCATGTTGTTATCCTCTAGTAACCCCCACTTGAGCATTTAGGCACTCCCTAATATAGAGGAGGTCAGATCTCTCAGCCATATTCTCTTTTGGAATTATTCCTTGTCCCTAAATTCTCTCCCCCCATCTTCTCATTTGGTTTTGCTCCTACTTGCCTTCAAGAATATTTGCTCTTATATTAGCCCTATATTAGCTACCCTGTTAACTCAAACTGTCATTTGAATGGAACCTTACCTTGTTTGAAAACAATCACAATTTCTGTATATTTTCAGTTGATATCACCAAAAAAGGCTTAGTCATATACTATATTACAACCATCATCTGCCTGCAAGGAATAGGAAGTATCATTTATTTTTCAAGTTTCTTTTTTAATGCAATAAATTATTCTATTCCCAATGAGAATATATATTTTTGCATTATAGCTTTCTCTACAGAGTTGCCCATTCTTTGCTCTTGGGCCTTTTTACCATGATTAATAACTCACAAAATCTAAAACCATTCATCATTACTAATGCAATTCAATAGGCAGCCCCATTGCTTACACCAATAATTATCTGCCAATACTAAGAGAGGAAAACTTTCAATATCCATAGCAGAAACAATCTGTATTATCTGTATTAAAGGATGAGAGTGATGGATCAGGTAGATTGTAAAATGATACCAGATATCAGAATGGATTACTTAGTTCATTGTCCTGGAGAAGATAGGAGTATATTTGTAGAAAGAGAGAAATATATCATTTTACCTAATCCATGCATATTTTCTGACAAATAAATTCTACTGAATTCATTGTGATACAGATTTATCTACCAGCAACTCTATTTGTATCAAGTGAGTTTCACCTAGACTTGAAGCTCATTGAACTAAAAGCTGCAATCTTTGTCATGCAGTCTTCTCGGGGTGTCATCTCTTTGAAGCCATTGAGATACACCAATCCAACACATATTTTTTTATGATATGGGTGTTAATATGAACCACAGACTTCATCAGTCCTCAGATGAAACTAATGGAGATGAATGTGCCTCCCTCCATGTTTCTTACTTCTAAAAAACAAATATGATTAAGGCCAAAGGATGCCTCTATACACATGTAAGATGTAACTTTCTTGAACTTTATTCTCTTTACTAGTGTATAATGAAGTAACAAAATGCAAATGCATTTCATGCAGTAAGTACTGCCAGGAAACTCTCCAAATACACAAATAATTCTGGGGAATATATTTTAACAATCATGAGTGAAATGGATCTGTTCAATCATTTTAAGCACTGAATTTCTGCTCAGGGCAAATGCTTCCATTCCAGGTCTCTATGAGGTGATCTGGACTTGTCTTGACAAAAGCTTCATGCTATTTCCAATGAGGCAGAGTTGCAACACAATTTCCTCAATTAAGTAGTCTGCATTGCTTTAAAACTGTTGGAAAATTATTCCCAATTCAATTTGCCCCCATTAGATGCCTGATCAATTCCTCTAGCCCCCTCATTCAAATATATCTTTATCTAATGTATATTGATATCAAGATAAAAAATAGACCAAAAGGGAAAAGAAGGAAGGGAGGGAGGGAGGGAGGGAGGGAGAGAGAGAGAGAGAGAGAGAGAGAGAGAGAGAGAGAGAGAGAGAGAGAGAGAGAGAGAGAGAGAGAGAGAGAGAGAGAGAGAGAGAGAGAGAGAGAGAGAGAGAGAGAGAGAGAGAAGAATTTAGATTAGATTTTCCAGAGACACCTATAAACAATACTGTAGGTAATTAGCATTTACACTCCCAAAGGGAGTGGCCTGGGTTATTCCAGCTTTAATCATTTTATGTACATCATGGAAACAGAAATAGGACACCAGGTGATCCTTCCTTTATTCTATACCATAAAAGAAATAGTTTAGTGGGTAGAATAATTTATCCTACAAAAACTCTTTGATGTTTCTTACATCTGTGGCTTGCAAAAACCGGAAGAGATTGTCCAATTTTTGAGAGCACTAGAGAATATTAAAAGAGAAATATTGCTATGCTGTGTTTCTTCTTCTAAGCTGCACAAGCCAGAAAGGGCTTTTTTGTAGGAAAGCCACAAAGATTGCCTTTCTTTGCTCTGAGAAGCAAAATGACAACCTGGCTTTTCCAAGAATAATTGACAAAGGATTTGGTTGAATCCTCATCAAATACTCATTTAAAGCCTCACTCCATTGTCCCAATGCAAATGTCTGAGGCACACTTCTCATGTCTGTGTAATGCTTAGCTATGATTATACATCTGTGCAGGTCTCAAACCTGTGGACTTTTCCACTGTGTGTGTGTTCTTTCAAATCCAGTGATATAACTTAGCTTTGGACTTCCGGTAGCACAATTGATCCCAAAAATTCTGTTGCTAAGCAAGGTAGTTGTGATGTGAGTGCTGCCCTTTTTATAAGCCTTTCTTGCCACAGTTGTTTATTGAATTCCTGCAGTTGTTAGTAACACGGTTGTTAAGTGAATCTGGTTTCCCCACTGACTTTGTCAGAAGATTGCAAATGGTGATCACATGACATGATCGCAACCATCATAAGTATGAATCAGTTGCCAAGCATTTGAATTTTTATCCCATGGCCAAGGGGATACTGCAATGGGTGTAAATGTGGAAATGGTCATAAGTCATTTTTTTCAGTGCCATAATTTTGAATAGTCACTAAATGATCTGTTGTAAGTTAAGGACTACCTGTACTTGGTATCTTTATCATTTCCATCATCAGGAAATCAGCACAAATATTGGTCATTCTGGCTGCGGATTTGGGGAGTTGTGGCCCAACACACCTGGGCAACGCTACTTGAGTGCTGCTTTTTTTCATTTGTATGACGCGGCCTTTTAAGAAGAAGAAAAAAATTCCCCAGCAGTTTTCTAAGATACTAGGCTACTTTTCATTAAATGCATTTTCATTAGAAGTTATCTTCTAATCTTTGTGAGTGCAATTTTTATTTTGCTCATGTTTTAAAGAAACATTTCTCATGCAATCAATTCAATTGGAGATGAAATGTTTTCTGTTCGAATACTAATCAGGTTTTTTTTTAATGGCTGTCTTTGGAGTTTACTTAGACAGACGCGTGCCTTTTTCTTTTTTAAAAGCCAGCATTTTCGCATTCTTCTAGCAAACCATGATAATTGTTATGAGATCCGCATAGGCGGTGTTACATAGCAACCATAAAAAATGCATAATTCAGGCTTCTCAAACATAATCTGGACAGCTATGTTTTTAAAACTAGAGAAAATAACAAATATTAGGTAGATGCAAGAAGTGTTCAACAAGTGGCATTCCATTAGAGTCTAAAATTAAACTCTAGCTTTTTATGTGAAATACATGTTTTTTTTTAAAAAAAGTTGAATTTCTAAAACCATCTAACTAGATTTTATGGCAGCCCCATATACTGTATCTCCAATGATAGAGACAGCTGTCCCATTCATTTCCACTCCCAAATTATGACATTCATCTTTGTATGATAGAAAGCATGTGCATGTTTGGACCAATATGCTCAGCAATTTACCAGAAAATCCTTATTAAAATATTTTGTGTCATTGCACAATTTCATGTTTATGAGGAAGAATGAAAAGAAAAGGTAGCAGGACTATGCTGGAACCATGAAATCATTTTGAAATGAGTATTACCAAGAGTATTTTACATACTATTCATCCTGAACAGTCACATTTCTCTTTAACGAGGATCATATAAAGAAAATAATCCTAGTTGACATGCCAGAGTAACAATATTGGTTGAAGAGTGGGGAGAAGCTGGGCAGAAGGACAACCAGCTTGACATCCTCAGACCTCTGTGGGTGCTTATAAGCTTCCAGCCAGAGGCAATCCTGCCATAGTTAATTATGCCTGAAGAAATAAAACTCACCTGTTCTTAATTAGACTTTTTATTGTTCCAACAACTTGGATTCTACTGCTTTATTTCTTCTGCACTGAAGCTTTGTATCTCTAGAACTGCTGCTTCTTTAGTCCAATTCTGTTTTGTCATCACTGTATTTACTATCAGGCCCAGCCATGATATCATTTTGAATTTCCTAATTTTGGAAACCACTATGGAACCCAATGTCTCTTTGGGTGTTGGGTGACAGCTTTTCTCCATGAGAGTCCATTATATGCAAGAGAAACATTTATTAATATACTAGACAACCCATGCCACACTAGGCCGTCGTTTCAGAGATATTTCCTTACCTAAACAGAAAAAAAAAGAATCACTATGAGTGGATTGCTATTGTGTAACTCAGCCTCTTGCCCTCAGTCTTAGCAGCCATGCCCACCATGCACTGTTGGAATAGACACCCATCTTCATGGTTTATTATTTGACATGGATACTAACACATTGCTGTTAATTTTTGTTGTTTGTCATTTAGAGCTATGGATGCCAGCTGTCATGGCCCCGTCAGAGCTTGGGTCCAAGGAGGAGAAGATGGATCCGTGGCGAATGGGGGGGAAGTCCCTATAGCCATGAGGAATGAACTGGGGACAAGGACGAAGCAGTCCAGGTCCCTCGGGCCTCAGAAGAGTAGGCAAGGAGAAAGAGAGGGTGTAGGCTGACCGAGAAAGGGGGGAGGAGATGGAAAGGGCAGGCAGCAAATCAGAGGAGCTGCAGAGCTCTGGAAATGAGCAAATGCCTCTCCTAACTGATCCCCAATCACAGAGAATGGAGAGGAGGCAGAGTCAGTACAGG
Source organism: Bothrops alternatus (assembly GCA_034064705.1). Lineage (NCBI taxonomy): Eukaryota > Metazoa > Chordata > Lepidosauria > Squamata > Viperidae > Bothrops > Bothrops alternatus. The sequence goes on from JARGCV010000081.1 coordinate 21,403,542, forward strand.
GTATTAGGAGGGCACCCCATCTTTTCTCACAAGGATCACCTGGAGAGTAGCATTTAAGGAGATGCTGTGAGGAGGTGCTTTTGTCAGGTACAAGTATTGTATTTTGCGGCAACATATTCCATGGCTTCAAAAAGAACTTTGCTCCAGAATCCTTGCTGTTGTGGACTCGTGTTTGATTCTTTTCCTTGACGCCTGTTGGCTAACAGTAACACAGTTCTATCCCAGGTTTTTGCTGTGTTCTCTTGGACTTCCATTGCCAGGAAGTTGCACAGAGTGTGTGCATGTGTGTATGTTCAAGCCTTGCTCTTGGGACTGTAGGTGTAACTCATGTGCAGAGACTTTGGGAACACACTGGAAATTGCTGCATTGTTGGGATTTGGGGAGATGGTGGTGGAATAAACATTGACATGCTTCCTCATAGCACGGGTTGCTTGTGCACCAACCCTGGGTCATAACACCAGCCATCATGTCCAACAGGAAAGAAAAATATGTACTGAAAACTGTCATAGGAGTGATAGGACTGTGAAATTGTTTGCAAACCACCTCATTCTTTCATCATAATGTGCTATGATATTGGTGTTGTTTGGTATAATGTTGGCAACTTCATTGGCAATTCATGCATTAAATTTTCTCTCATGTTCAAATGCTAGTCTCTGGTCAGGATCAATATCAGTGGAAGCTTCTGGCATGTCTTGAGCTGTTCTTTTGCAAGTTGAAGGGACGTAAAGTAAGGTTTCATTGTCATAGAGGTTTTTCCAATAACTCAACAATCTCAATGTTGAATTCCATCATTGTGCAGTATATCCATTATCAATTTTACACCGTCGGGAGGATCCATGAAGAACATTTGAATCATTGTCTTTGCTGGTTGTGATTTGGCATTAAATGACTGATTTATCCCTGAATAAGATTCCATCTATTGCTTGTTAGAAGGACTTCTTTGCACCAAAGAAATTTGAAAGAGGCAGTTGTAATGTCTGAAGTTCTTCCTGAACTCATTTGCAATAGATTCATCATTGCTATATAAATTGAGGGATTTATGAGGTAAAGGTTCTAAAATTGCCTATTGTGAACTTTCCTTTCATACAGCAGAAATTGGTGGTTTCTCCAAGGAACAGGAAAATACAACAATAAGGATAGACTTTCACTGTGGCATCAACATCAGCAGAAATGTCTGTGTGCCAGAGAAGAGGCACATAAAGCAATAAAAATATCCAAGCCTTTTTTTAATGAACCTCAAAGCTGTTAAGAGCCACACAATGAGTCAATTCTGTACTGTTGGGTGGGTAGGGAGTAAGGGATTGCCAGACTGGATCAGAAACTGCAATGGAAAATTGAAAATTAAGATCAGGTGACCATAGCAGTAGCCAAATCACAGCAGAGCCTGAAACAGCACAACTTTATTCCTTTGAGAGTCATCTGTCCTAACTTTTGGACTCATTTTGTAGGTTAGTTCAATGAAGTACCTTGGTACCTTATGATGCATTGTTTGGCCCAGTTAAAATCTCAAATATTGTTACAGCTTTTCTTCTGTATAGAAACAAAGTTGGGATTAATAGTAAAGGTGTATTGGTTATTTGAGTTGAATAGTCAGCCAATGAGTTTCATTGCATTCCTAAACTTTGTCTATTAGAACATTTTATAAGAGTAAGGTGCTATTATTTATGTCTCACTAGGCTTAAGGAATTCAAAAATAAGATTAAGCTTTATTCTGTTGTTTAGTTGCTTCTCTATTGTTTGATGCCTATTAAATGATCCCTTACCTTTGACCAAACCTTCACCATTTTATTTTTATCCTCTCAATATATTTTTAACCCAGTGTTTTATTCCTACTCTTTATCTGTCATGTAGTCAGCCACCTTTTATTGTGTGAGTGGGTTTGAGATAGTACACTTGAGGGAGTCAGATTGGAAATTTAACAGGGCATGATTCAATCCGAGCTCCTGATTCAAGATTTGAAGCCATTTCAATTAGACTGCAGCTGGTTATAGAAATTCAATAGACATTCAATAGACTTATTTATTTAGCATATGTTATAGAGCACATGGACAACAGCAATAACATTATATAGAAGGAGCACATAATATTTTTAGTAGAAACTGTAGGAGACAAATGGTCCCTCAAGTATCCATGCCATATACCACACAGGTTTTATTGGAATGATGTGAGAGATGGTTCCTATGGAGGGGAAATTTGTCCAATGGACTACAATGAAGTGGCAGTTTCCCAATAAGGATGAGCACATTTCAGAAAGAAGGGTAAGACAAGAGGCAGCATAGCCCAGAGTGGCTAGGAGAGCAAGGATAGCTACTCCCTAGAATCTTCCAGGATTTGTCCATGGGGGTGAGGGTTTAATCTGTCAAGATTCTGTCTATTGTGTGTAAGCAAATAAACAACTGAACTCTGGCTAAATTGTTTGATGTTGTTCTTGAACTTAGCATGACAACTACTCATGAGATACCAAAAAGTGCCCATTACTGCTCAACCGCTGTATTTTGATCCAGATGTAAGCTCTGGGTGGTGTTCAAGGGAGGCTCATGTAATGCACAGTACAATAATCCAATCAGAAGGTGACCAGGGCATGACTAATTGCATAAAGGTAGTTTTGTCTCTTAATTAATAACTTCTGACCACCTGAAAAGTTTGAAAGCCACTGTTTTCAAACCCCATAGCTGACTAAACTAAACTAAATGTATCATGATGCATTTTAAATTGTTTTTCTCATACTTCTTTTACAGTAGAGATAGCAGAAACCAGGAAAAGAAAAAATAACATTTCCCAATAGTCTTGCCAAGAATCATTAAAGAAATTCGTCAAACCAATAGAAGTTACAACAAAAACTATTGTTGTTTTTTTAAAAAAAAACTTCACAACTTTTCTTGGCTATAAAGCTTAACCTGACCCTAATATTTGACCACTGATTTTCCCTTAGCAGAAAGAGATGTTTTGTTGCCTTCTGTGATGCCAGGTGGCTTGGCAAAGATGACTGGTAAGTTTGGAACCCCCTCCCAATTGGCTTTGTTATAGTGTCAGTGGGACACATTGATAAATTTTGTGTCTTCTGGGCAGGATTCAAGAAGAAGAATTATTGACTTCATTTGTGGATGGTATCCTTGATCAGTAAGATTTGTGGAAAGCTGGAAGGCTGAGAGTGCTGACAGCTGAGAATTCCCAGTTCTGTTGCAAAATGTATATAGAAATTTAACATTCCATTAGCACCAGAGAAAACAAAGTTAAGGCTTTTGGCTGCATTAAAGAAGCTGAGAGCTGAGAAAGTGAATGAAGCCTAAAGTACTGTTAGCCTCACCATCCTGAAAGAGCTCTGATAGGCAGAGAATTTAATGAGGCATCAAAACTATATGACTGGCTACTCATGTCAGTGTCTAAGAGCCCATCACAGCACTCAGCCTCCATCTGTTGTTCAGCATTTTCCATCTATGGAACTGAAGCTGCAATATTGCATGCTATCTGTAACACCCTCAAAACAGCAAAAAAAAAAAAAAAAACGCCATCCAATCTGCAAAGCACTTTGAAAGGCAAAGCGCTTCAATGGAGTGATTTGATTGATGCTTTGTCAAACTGAATATGCCTTTAAAGCTTTGCACAGCCATTCAAGATAATATGCTTGCAGTTAGACTACTGTGTACAATGGACTATTTATTTATAACACAGACTATTAGATGCACAATAGTGACAACTGATAACTCTTCACAGATTTTTTTTCTTTTGTTGCACAAGCATTACATAATAACTCTGACCACCCAGAAAATAAAATATAGAGCATTATATACACACTATATAATACCTTTTATTTTATATATGTGCTAAATATTCAATATTTAGTAAAATACTTTTTGCATTGGTGGAACACAAACAATGCTGTTGAATTGTCTTTTCATCATCTGTGCTATCTTTGTCTAAAAAGAGATCATGAAGGCATATTTCAAACAGGTGAAACCCTTGTATCTATCTGTCTGAAACTCTGCAGGATTTATTTCCTCAATTGGTCTTCCATTCCTGTTTATTATATTATCTTTCTGTCTAGCTACAGTATCTATCATCTGTCCGTCCGTCCGTCCGTCCGTCTGTCTATCCGTCTATCCGTCTATCCGTCTATCCGTCTATCCATCTATCCATCTATCCATCTATCCATCTATCCATCTATCCATCTATCCATCTATCCATCTATCCATCTATCCATCTATCCATCTATCCATCTATCCATCTATCTATCATCCATCACCCATCATCCATATCTGTCTGTCTGTCTGTCTGTCTGTCTGTCTATCCATCCATCTATCCATCTATCCATCTATCCATCTATCTATCATCCATCACCCATCACCCATCATCTGTCTGTTGTCTGTCTGTCTGTCTGTCTATATATCTATATATCTATCTAATCTATATATCTCTATTTGTTTTTGATAATACCCCATTGAGACTTTTTATTGAGTATCAACTTTCTTTGAATCAAATCAGATTGCCTCTAAAATTTAAATCTGAAATTTCAGTGAGAAGTTGACTGATTTCTACAAACTTAATAAATATAGGATAGAACTATAATACAGGAAGATTTCATGAAAGTTCTGATCTATCTATAAAGCTATACCAGTTGTGTGTTTACCTGATAGAGCCATCATAAAGGTAAAAGTAACAACTGGAAAAATAGCTAATTTCATGCAATAGTTAAGGCACCAGACTAGAAACTGGGAGACCATGTCACATCTTAGCACAAAGCCACTGGGTGACCTTGGAGTAGTCACTCATTCTCAGCGTTAGGAAGAAGACCAGGGCAAATCACTTATGAAAAACTTTGCCAAGAAAACCATGGGTACTATTCCAGACAGTTGTTGGGAGTCAACCCTGATTTGAGGGCACATATACACAATCAATTGGAAAAGCAACATGTCTGATGGGGATCATGTCCTTTGATAGTCTGTGCATCAAATTCATGAACCTACCAACATTTATTATCACTCCTTCCTACCAATGCAATCCTCCCTATCAATTTTGATAGGATAAGGTTCATTTATTTACCAGCTTTCACAATAGCACATAACTAAAGCTTATGGCAAATCCCAAATGGAAAAAAAGAGAACAGTTCAGTCTTGTTGATATTCTTGATCTTGAAATACAGCCTTGGAAAAGGCTGATAAAAATATATATAGTTTTTTTCCTTATTCTGGAGGCTTCATATATATGTCATTACCTAGTTCCTCTTGCTGTACTCCAAAATCATGTTTTTGTTTTAAGTATCCATTGGCCAAGGCTGATCCTGGAATAGCAGTAGCAATAGCACTTAGACATGTACTGCTGCACAGTGCTTTACAGCACTCTCTGGGAGATTTACAATATCAGCATATTACTCCCAACAATCTAGGTCCTCATTTTACTGACCTCAAAAGGATGGAAGGCTGAGTCAACCTTGCACCAGTTAGGATTGAACTCCAGACTGTGGGGCAGAGTTAGCCTGCAATATTGCATTCTAACCACTGCACCACCAGGACTCCACCAGGGAATCAAGAAGATGGTGGTAGACAATGGACAGAAACAATGGAAGGACCTCTGGTGTAAAAAGAGGCAAGAACTATTCTATGTCTCTCAACCATTAAAAAAATATTATTTACTTCTAGAGATATTTATCATTCTTAAGATAATTCAATAACTGGTTTGTGGCTGTAAGGAATTTTGAGACAAAACTAAGGAAATAAGCTGTAATATAGTTTATAAGCCTTAATTAACAGTTTAATATGTCATGTGAATTAGCTGAGGTTTATTCCACAAATTATGGCTGTGTGTGCAATATGGATTTCTATGCTCTGTGAAATTTTGCTGAAGTTATTGAGACCCCTTTCTGATTCTCTCAGACGTCATCAAATATTTCCCTAAATTAATGTTGATACTGTACTTTAAGCAAATGTAATATATAGGAATGTTGAACAAAGCCTTCCAAAATATTTGTTGTAGACAAGATTTGCAAGATGTCTTTGGAGGAAACAAATAGTGTATGAATGTATTGTCTCCCTATCTACTCAAGCAAAGATATAATAATTTGGAAATAGCACATTTTTAATATTAGCATCTTGTTTTCACTGGTTTCTGTATAATTCAACAGAAAATGTCACAAACAATGGACAATGAAACCAGTTAAGCCAATCCAAACAAACAAAAATCATACACAGGGTATGTCCAATGCTCCAATATATTCAAATAATATTTAGAGAGGGCACAGTTATTTTTTCCTCTGGATGCCAGTTCACCTATTAACTATGTGCTCTAATAATTGATTTGGTACCCATTAATGCAGCAGTCCCCAGCCTTTCCAGCTTTGTGGACCAGCAAGGGGTGTGTGAGAGGGATGGTTCCATGCGAGCAGCAGGCAAGCGTGCATGTGTGTGCAGCTCCATGTGCATGCCTCTCGCACAAATGGAGCATAATATGCGTACACTCATCTGCTGCTCACGTAAGTGGAGATGCACGCACTTGCTTGCCACTTCCGCTGCCTGGTTCTGAAGAGGTTGCAGATTGGTACTAAGCCACAGCTAGAAGTTGGGGACTCCCAACTTCCCCGACTCTCCCGGCCTTCCGAAAGAATTTAAAAACCTACCTCTGCCGGCAGGCCTGGGGATGATTGTTGATTGTGGTGTGACTGATGAGTATGTATGGGGTTTTATTTTTAATGTTTTTTTGTTCGGATTTAGTTGAAATTGTTTTATATATAGGTTGTGAGCCGCTCCGAGTCCTCGGAGAGGAGCGGCATACAAATCCGAATAAAATAAATAAATAAATATCAGTAGATCTTTTCTCCTATTACATCGTTCGATAAGTTCAATATGCATACATCTATGTAGAGATGCAAGTCATTTTTAATATACATGCTGAATATACAACTCTCATGGAGAAAGTGATCTAGCCTTGGCAAAAAGTAGATTTAGCATGGATAGTTTTGCAATGTCCTCTCCTATTTTAATGAATGAAGAATATGTGAATCCAATAAGCACAGTCTCTTGAACACATGCTGTGAATTATCTAAGCACAATTATGTTCCCCTTTAAAACTGTTTCTTCTAACCAGAGGTAGGCAACAATGTTCTTCATCATTTTTGTGGGGCCCTTCCAGATCTGTTCCAGAGGCTCTGGAAAATCCCTGGAGTGAATGAGACAATGTTTTTTCAACCCATTTCTTTTTTAAGACTGACAGATTTGTTTATGTATTTATTCAAAACATTGCCATACCAATTCTTTTATAAAATACCTCAAGGGATCAAACAGATACTTTAACTTTATTTTTGTTTATTATTGAATTTATACCCTACCTTTCTGCTTACATCAGCAACTTAAATTGGCTTACAACAAAACACAGAACATAGGCATTAATTTAATGCCTAAAAAATCCTTATCATCCCAAATCAGATAACTTTCCCTATATTTTAAGTTTGTGCAAGACTCATTTGTTCCATTACAGGCTGAACATTTTCACCACATCTGTTTCTTGATATCATAGTGTCACCAAACAAACCTGTTGAAGTCTACCTATAACTCCTGATATATTTTTAAGAAGTCCTATATTCTGTTATATTATGTGCTGTATTATTTATTTGTATCCTGTCTTTCTTATTTTTAGAAATCACTCAAGGCAGTGAAACATATCCAACACATCTTATTCTCCCTATTTCCTCACAACAACAACCTAGTGAGATGGGTGGAGATGAGAGAGAGTGTGGCTGGCCCAAAATCACCCAGCTGACTTTCATAGCTAAGATGGGGACTTGAACTCATGGTCTTCTGCTTTCTAGCCTAATACCTTAACCACTAGACCAAATTGGCTCTATATCTCAACCCACCCAGAATACAGAATTACCTTTGACCCCTTGTTTTCTTGCATAGTATATCTGCATTTAGGACACTTAGTTCACTGTCTATGGTAATAAATATATATACATATAACTATTTTGTAATTATAGCATTGTTTAAATGAATCTAAATATTCACTTTATGGGCATTATTATGTCTTGTCAACATTCATTTTGATAGGTTTCTCTTAAACTCACTTTTCTATAATTTGATCTCTTTAAGGTTTCACTCACCACCACATTTCCTATTGTCTTTATTATGACAGACACCAGACAAAAAAAATAAAGCTTGACAAGTTGATTATATTATTAATAACATTTCTCAAAAGGCCTTACCCATTACTGTACTAAAAATTTAAAGATGAATTAAGATGTGGTACTCTTTCTTATTTTTCCCACTTGTTAGCCCTCTGAAACAGGAAGCAGACACCGCAAGGGCTGGAATTCTACATTATGGCTGGAGAGTAGAATAGAATCATGAAAGCAGAGAGAGTTTTCCTCTGCCCATCTTATACTAAAGAGCATTATGGTGAGGTAGGAGCATGGTGGCTCTGGTGGGTTGGATTGGAGGTTAGCAAACCCATGTTCAAGACCCAAGAGCTACTATGGGGAAGGTAAACTCTGGTCGTTTGCTCCAGCTCCTGCCAAGGACATGAAAGGAGTCCCCAGCTGGATGTCCCCCAGACAACGGTGATGTCACCAGCTAATCCTTTCAACCTGATTCTGACATGAGTGCAAAAATCAAGGTGGGATTATCCTAAATTTCACCCTATCTTCCTTCAAAGGCCTTCCCTAACAGTTCTTGCCTTTCTTTTTCAAACTTGGTTTTCTACTAATCTCTACCACCAGGAAATTCTCATGTAATCCAGATATCCAGAAATACCCACTAAATGTGTGAGCGCTACAAGTCCCAGAATTATCCAACTAGCAACCTCAGGTACGTGATGGAAAACAGAATATACGTGAAAGGTCAATTTGATTGCAGTAACAGCATATATTTTGTTTAATCATCAGAAATGGTCAGTGTCTGCTTTTACCAACATCACTTTCTAGTAATTATTGACCAAAGAATAAGGGGTTATAGCAAAATATTTCTTCCCTGGTCAAGAAGAGAAGAAAGAAGTGGTCAAGGTGGAATTGCTAAGATGCTTACTAATGTCTGTAACTGCTCAACTTGCCATAGAAAGAGGGGGGAGGGGGAGTCTGGGAAAGAAACAGGAGTCTCAGGAAGCCATCCATGGATTTGCAGGTGTCTGGCAAAGAAGTGGATCATTCCCATAACAAACAGAAAGAATGTGATTGGCCAATGTGAACACATGGTAGATGGGGGTTATGAAAAGCTACTGTTGACTAACCAGAATTTTGCATGGGAAAACTAGAGTTGATTTTACTTCTTCAGTGCCAGGATGTGTATTTAATAAAAAAATTATCTCTGATGGCACCTCAAGGCCACAGAGTTTTTTAATGTTGAATTTGCCAGCTGGAAGGTTGACATCTGCATATTTCAAAAGCTAAAAATAGTTAGCGTGCTTGAAAGACCCAAGTTAACTTTGTATGTCAACTTTCTGGCTATGTTACAATTCCAGTTTGCACCAGCTGATATAATCAATGTTCTGGAATAATACAAGTTTCATTCCAACAGTGTTTGAGACCCAAGTTGAGATTGGATGTTGTAGAAGGATGCAAATTCTCCATTCTGACAAAGAAAAAGAGAACAGAAAGAATTGCCAAGGAATTCAAAACATATTTATTTGATAAAATGATCACTCTTAGCTGACTTCTCCACATTATGCATCAACAAAATTTGGAAGACACAGTATTGGTTCAACAAACTGTAATGAGTTGGACTTTGTCTGTAGCAAGTACCCTGCCATATCCTTGTAAAGTTGCCATTCAATTTAGAGACCTGGAAGATCAGTATATAAATCACTTGAGTTGGCAGCTTAGTGGCTGCAAATAGTCCAAGTTCAGAAGACAGCAGAATAGTGATACATGTCACTTATCTCTTTTCTTCTTCACATTCTTATAATTGCTTGAAAAGCTCTCTCTCTCTCTCTCTCTCTCTCTCTCTCTCTCTCTCTCTCTCTCTCTCTGTGTGTGTGTGTGTGTGTGTGTGTGTGTGAGTTGAATAGGGCACTTACATAGAACTGCTTTTCACTTGCTTTAATTGTACACCAAAGCTGATTATTCATGTGTATCACTTAGACTTGTATTCAGGGATTGTGTTAAGAATGGGACCTATTGAGTTTAAGTAGCCATGGTTGATAACCTCATTGCTTTAAGAAGAAATCAATTCAAATAAATTTAATTCCATGATGAACCCTTTATTGATTAGATGCAATCAAGTAATTTTTGACTCTTAGTGACCACAAAAATAGACAGAACATAACATTCTGTTCCTAATCTGTTCCTAATCAGTGTGCTCATTGTCACTGTAACTAAGTCCATCCACCTCCTTTTACCAGTCCCTGCTTTAGGCCTTTTCAAAAAAGTTGGATTCTCACATAATGTGTCTGAAATGACATGCTTATGTAACTGGAGAAATCCAATTGTACGGAGGACCTAAACACAGAGAATCTTTGACAAACAATATCAATTTATTCATAATACAAAACAAGATAGCCCCAATTTCTAAATAATGATAGTAATGGGGAAACTAATCTCTCAATGAAAATAGAAAGTAAAGAAAAGAAAACCAAGAAAGGAAATGGAAATTCTGTTTCTTGCTCAACTGCTATTATGCTAATTATTAGCATTTTTTTTCTTTTTATAATAAAGTAATTGAAATGAGTAAAGAGAATTTATGTATCTATTGTGAATCCAAATATAGCATAGCTGCTGGCTATAGGTGTCTACAAAGAAAACAAGTGGTGGAACATGCATTGTTACATTTCAGCACATGCTTTGTTAGGTTTCGTTAAAGTGATAAGTAGCAGACTTTCTATCACAACTACTATTCTGATAATAGATAGTTATGCTGGATAAGGAAAGTAAAAGGCTTTAAATTAAAGACTTTAAAAGTCTTCAGGAATGATTGAACTGAATTCTGATAAAACACTTGAGCAGTGATACCAATCCACAGCATGCTAGATCTACCTTTTTGCATTATTATAGTGGTAACATCTTATCTTTAAATATTTGCCCTCAACAAGTGTAAAGTCAAAAGTCACCAAGCAAATTGATAGTTACTTGGAAATTTTGTGAAGCTGGTGAAGCTTCTGGCAAATTGCATTTGAGTTAACAGCTCCCCAAAAGATTTGGGTGGTCAGAAAGAATTGATCAGCAGTGCACTTGGATAATTTTATATCCCGCCTTGTTATCAGGGAAGGGAGGAAGAGGACTTTGTTTCTTCAAAATAACCTGCTGCTCATTTTGTTGATAAGGAATTTGAATTTCTTCTCCCTGCTCCAATCCTCTTAATTGAATTCTTCTATTCTAAAGAAAGTTGAATGGAAAACAGTCTTAGTCAGAGAAAGATAGGATAAGAGATACAAGAGCTAAAAAAAAAATACATTGAAAGAAGGAACAGAAGAAATAAAGGGAAAGCTCAAAAGAATAAGGAATACCATCCAGGGTATCTTTGCCTTGACCTCCTGAGAGTTGATGATGACAATGATGTTATTCATTCAGTCATGTCCAATTGTTGGTGATTCCATAGGCCAAGTGTCTCCACATCTTCCAATGTTGCATTAGTTCTTTGAGTTGTTCTATGTTCTGGCTACTGTCAGCTTAGCTGGTGTCCAGCCATTGTGTTCTTTGGCCTCTTATTTCCTTTTACTTCTAACTCTTCCAAACATAATTGCTTTCACCAGTGAATTTCCCTGCATGACATAGCCAAAATAAATGAGATGCAGTTTTGTGATTTTTGCCTTCTAGTGACATGCCTGGTATTATGTGTCCCAGGCCAAGAAATACACAGGAGCCTTCTCCAGCACCATAGCTCAAATGAGTCAATTTTCTTCCTGTCTTGCTTTTTAAGGTCAGCTTTCACAAACATGGGTAGCTATGGGGACATGAAAAATGACAGCTATTGAATAACTTTGTTCTGAAAACATATTTTCAAAAGGAGCTGTGGAAGTGTAGTGGTTAGAATACTATTGCAGGCTAACTTTGGCCACACTCTGCAGTGTCTCAAGCTTCCATCCTTCCAATGTCAGTAAAATGAGGACCCAGATTGTTGGGGGCAATATGCTAACTCTAAAGCTGCACTATGAAGAGGTATACTGTACAAGTCTAAGTGCTATTGCTATATTTAAAAATGGAAAAATAAATGAGAAAAATGATTTACAAGTCTAGTCCCATTTAAGTAAAAATATATTTGAGGTTGTCTGTGCTACTGATAGTGAAACAGAGACATTGCACTGCTCATACTAGACCTGTTAAAGTACTATGAAACTGTTCAAAATATATTATTTAGGTGTTTGTTGTTGGTGGTGGTGGAAGTATCTCTTTAATTGGGAAAGAGGCAAATTATTGACATATTCCTAGTTTACAAAACGTTTCTACCTTTTAGGAGATTGAAAAACAATGTGACTGGGTCTATATTTTTATTTACAATCTCAGACCACACTTCTAAAAACAACATAAAACAACATAAGAATGACATTATGTAGCAGGAAATAGGTTCATTATTTTGCTTGATGGGCAATTAAAATTTACTGCAGAAAAGACAGCTTACAAAAACAATCTTTCTTTTTTTACTTTGGGTCAAGGTACAAACAAGGAACAAACTCTTGATAGTAGCACTCCAATTCTTGATAGTAATAGCACTTAGCAAAAACTCTTGGACTTATATATTGCTTCATAGTGCTTTATAGCTCTCTCTAAGTGGTTAAATCAATCAGCCTATTTTCCCCAACAATCTGGGTCTTCATTTTACTGACCTTGGAAGGGTGGAAGGCTGAGTCAACCTTAAGCCAGTTAGGATTGAACTCTTGGCAGTGGGCAGAATTAGCTTGCAATACTGCATTCTAACTGCTGTGCCACCACGGCTCTGATAAACTCATACAAATGCAATTCCAGGAAATGTACATATTCCTACTCTTCTGCTGCTTTTTCTCCTTTATCAAATACTTCCATTGCAAATACCATCCACCTCCCTTTTAAGCCTGCATTGCATGTCCTTCCTTCCTTCCACCTGTTAGCCCAAATATCTGGAAAATTCCCTGTTTCTTTGAAAGTTCACGTAGGAAAAATTGCTAACCAATTTATCTGAAGTGGTGAGAGGACTGGCAAATCTACTGATATGAATGGAAGAATTAGAGAAAATATATTGGCAGATTGGGTCTGTATATTTCCAAGTTGGAATCCAACTCAAGAAAAATGTTTGCATGTAATAATAGAATGAACAGTATATTCTCCAAATTCTATCTCAATCTCTCCCAAAGTATTTCTGGCTGAAACTGATACAAGGATGGAAGATGCCAAGAGTAAGACATGCTTCCTTTTAAGTGGCCCATTCTACAAACAGAAGCGGATGCTGCCAAAAGACATGTATATAGTTCACATAATGTTTACATCTCTACGATAGTTGGTTTCATGGGGCGTCTACACTAGCAGACATTTGTAAAGATGACAAATGAGTATTTTTGAGATTGATCACATAGTCAATCACTATCTGGCTTAGAAGGGAGATCAACATCAGGCAGAAAAGGCCAATAGATTATTTCTGGCCCCATTGTTTGTATAATTTGCATTAAAACCAAAACTTTTCACATCTGAACTAAATGATATTTGTTAGAATATGTTTTCCATTTCCATAAAGGGAAAAAAATCTATTTTGCATAGATTAGCAGCAAGAATTGCCTGTTTATTTGAAGATACCAAGGAATCCAAGGCTAAACTGCAACTGGGACCCAGGTGTTTCAAATCCTGCTTCCTTATAACATTTCATTGCACAGATGGGATTTTCCCCACATGTGTGGAACATTTTCTACACTGTAAATTAGACATGCTGCAGAGATAAATGGGATATCACATTGTCTTCATTTCTCTATTCTTTACTAAATTCTATTGCACTTTTGTTAAGAACAGCAATATTACTGAGAATTACATCAGGTTTGGATGCTAAAGAAGGAGTTTATTCGATTTTCCCAATTAAAAGGCAATCATTTCCCTCTAAAGGAATACACAAAATATTAAGATACAAAATTACAATTTCAATTCTGTTAAAATACATTTTGCATGCAAATTAATTGCAATTTCATTGAAAATGTAACTACATGAAAGCTAGGCATAAAGGGAGAGATATCCAGATAGACCCACAGATTCATACAGATTGACGTAAAATCATTGCTCAGTATTTCTCAAAGAACCATTAGAAGAATCAAGTGCATATGAAAGTTAGGGTACCATGAAATAAGTAACATCAAGTGGAGAAAAACAGAAAGAAAATTTCACTTCCAAAATGATAGTGTAATTCTCAGATATGAACAACTTCTGAAACAAATTATATTTTGTTTTTTAAAATAAACACAAGGAAAGATCCCAAAGATTACCCTGAGTAGAAAATTGGGCTTAATAAATAGTTTTAAAACTCCCATATTAAATGTATAAGGCTGCCCCAATGTAGAAGAAGAACTGGCAGAGCCAAGAGGAGGAGGTAAAAGGGGCATCAGTATTAGAATTATTATGAACAAAGCCTAAAATCTCTTGAATGCCATTGACCCCTATCTAGCTCTAATCAGGTGCTACTAACAATAAATCATGTGGACATGGTTTTTCATGCCTGATACCCACCTTATCTTGACTGTGGGTGGCATACAATATTGGAATAATCTAAACCAATAAATACAAATATCCGCAATGCAAATAATGTACTATGTTCTAGTCTGAAATCCAACTAGAAGCAGCTTAGATAATTTATTTTCTCCAGTGCTCTCTGAAGTCACAGCCTGACCACTTTCTCAACATCCTTATGCCAAAAGGGAAGGTTGGAGACCATACAAAATTTCTAGGACCATTGGGTCCAGCAGTCGATTCTTGAGAGTGGTTACATCACACTCTCTTGCCCCTATTACCAAAACCTGAAACTCTGATGGGCCATTCCAAAAGGAGAAATGTCCTTACCAGGTCTACTCAAGCCTAAGTTATATAGTTTCCTCATTCAGAATCATTTCATGGGTGGGAGGGGTAAGAGGATAGACTGCCTGAAAATTGGCTGGCATCTGAGTTGATGCAGCCCTAACTTTTAAAGACCTCTCCCTAGCCAATTCATCTGCCCAGCAATGAGCAACTATAAAAGTCAAGCAGAAAAGCAACTTGGTCTTGTGGATGTTCTGAAGTTGCTCTGGGAGTGAGAAACAAGGTGATTTCTGTTACCATGTGGAGATAAAGTAACTGGAATCAGGGTCAGGCTAATAGACAGAAATGCTATTCTTTAGCAGTAGGGCTCACAATACTGGTAGTCTAGTATTAGAGATAGGAGGAGGAGTAGATGTGAAAAGTATATGAAACGGAACTGTGAATACTACCCATTGTGTGTTTGTGTCTCTGTGTTGCCTAAAGGCCAAGGGTGGTTGTGTTGGCTCTCTGGGGTTTTGGGAGCCCACTGATTTTGGGAATAGATGAAAGAAACTGTGATGGGGGGAATTTATTGCAAACCTACCTGGTATTTAGTAATAGCAATAGCAACAGCACTTAGACTTATATACTGCCTGTGCTGTCCCACTCACAGACACACATGCACGCACACCATGGGTGTTCAGAGTCTTTATTAAGGCTTCCAAGCTCTAGTTAGTATTCCCCAGAAATTCCCTTTGCCAGCACCAACCCACTCCCAATGAACAAGCTACTCAAAAGAAGCCAGTACTAGTCCACAGCACAAAGACAAGGCAAGACCCCAAGACAAAGGCAAGACCCCAAGGCAAAAGCAAATCCACACATAGATATGGACAGTAAAGGTACTCCTTGACTGATGACCACAATTGATTCCAAAAATCAATCCAATTTCTGTTGCTAAGTGAGACATTTGTTTAAGTGAATTTTGCTCCAATTTACAACTGTTTTTGTCAGAGATGATAAGTGAATCAAAGCAGTTGGTAAGTTAGTAACATGATTGTTAAGTGAATTTGGCTTTCCAATTGACTTTGCTTGTCAGAAGATCACAAAAAATTATCACATGACCCTGGGACACTGCAACCATCATAAATATGAAACAGTTGTAAAGCATCTGAATTTTGATATGACCATGGAGATTCCGCAATTAGTCACTTTTTTCAATGCTGTTGTAACTTTGAACAGTCACTTAATGAACCATTGTAAGTCAAGATCTACCTGTATATAGACTGGGATTGTCATGTTTCCAACCAAGGGGGGTTGTTCTCTTTGACCAAACCATCTTTTCAGTACTGTTTCATGAAAAGTTGTCCTGCAGTTGCCAAAGATGCTACTTTGCAAACATTAGATATTTGCCTATGTTATTTTTGCTGCTTCCTGTAAGATATTTGGCCTGGGGGAAGGCAAAACCTAGCTAAGATTTTTTTTTGACAGCCCATTAATTTGCTATTACTGTTTGAATTGTTGGTCTGCCTTTCCATATATTTTTTTTCCTGAGCCATGCGAAGATGGTATTTCAGATTCATACTGAAGGTTTTCAGCAGCATCATATGAAAAGGAAAGCTATCAAATCAACTGAGGGAGGGCCATCTCCCTGACATGTTAGGATTTAGAAGAATGAGTTCACTTCCAATTCCCAGCCTATCATCTTTCATTATACATTTCAGTGTACCTCGTGGGCTACTTGTCATAGGGACCAAGAAAGATATAAGAAATGATATGAAACTATTTCCCTAGACACTGAGACACAGATGGAGACTTCATTCTTACCATATTGTCTACCTTAGTGCTGTCCCTGAACCCATTAACTACCATAATGATGGGCCTCCAATTATTTTTTTTCTTTCCAGTTTCCTGATGGCTTTTCGCTCTGTGACACTAAAGCACCGATATTTAGCAGCAGTTGCTCATTCAGGAATCATTTGCCCTTGAACATGGAAAATGCTCCAGCCAAGGTCCAAAGATAACAGGAAAAATACAAATTAATACAACTGTGGTCCTAGTTAGATAAATGAACTTGCACACACAATGTGAAATGTTGCATATATTCCCTAGACTACATTATGCTAATTTAAATGAACTTGCTGTGCAGTTGTTTAACTTATACACACACAAACACACACAATGATTGTTTATTGCAGTAAATGTGTCTGTTTCTGTACCTAATCTTGGGTTTGGGAACTAAACTGAAAGCTATGGGAGAACTGTAGGCTACACTGGGACAATTATGAAACATCTTGGAAAAAAACATTGGCAGACCTTCCATATTCTTCCAAGAAAACAACATGGCTATGTTTTGGATATTACCAGAAGTCAAGCTTGGTTTTCAGCTCTGTCAAGGAATCCATAATTCATATACAGGAAAGATAAGGACATGACCTCCATTCTAACAACCTGCAATATTGACAAGGAAGGTCTATGCAGACATTGCACTTGTGATGAACTAAAGGTAGTTGCTATTTCCCAGGGGGTTAGACATAATGTACAATCTATTGCACAGAGGACTACAACTACATTTTGACCTTCTAGTTTAACATGTGGGAATTGAAGGAGTAGAGATATTTCGTTTCCACAATTAGGATTACAAATACTTGAAGAAAACAGGTGTGAAAGGCAATAGTAAAATATGGGCAACATTGACACTGTATATGGATATTCTCAATCTCTAGCATATTATGTGAATCTCCATAATATATTGAAATGCCAATATCCCTCAAATGCCAACAAAATAGAAAATTGAGGAGACTGCATACATTGATTAGTGTACCTTTGAGTTTATTTCTAAGCAGACTGTCCTAGAAAGAATATCAAAACCATCTTGTCCCATAATTTTTTTTGCAAAATGAAGCTACAGGCTAATTCTTAATTAATATTTTTGCTTTGGCTGAATCCAACTGTAGTACTTATTCCAGGGCCCTACAATTAATTAATTTCTGAAATCTTTCCATATTAAAGCCCAAGTTCTATAATTCACATTTAAGTTTTTAAAAAATCTACTTCTGCTCATCTGGGATACTTCTGGTATGCCAGGTCTTTCCAGTTCAATTCAGTTATAAAAATATGCTGGATTCCAAACACAAAACTAATGTTGCCAAATTAGAATTTAAAGAAGCTTTGCCCACATTACCCATCTATAGAGATAAGCAATTCTGAAACACATAGAATGTTCTGTTACAGCAGTTAAACAAGGAACTTTAATCCCAGGAAAATATGTTAACCAGTATCGTCTGTCTTAAGAATTCTCTACTCTTCTTTCATCAAGATAAGAAACAATTGATAGTACACAACCTTCACACAAACATGTTTCCATTAATTATACCACACTTTGTAAGAGCAGGGGAGGATTGTTCAAACACTTCCAGATTTGTGGTAATATAGTAGAGTAATTAAGATATTGTATCAAGATGAAAGAAACCCAGATTCAAGGTTACACTTCATTGTGAGGTTATTATTTGATAGCATTCTCTCTCTCTCTCTCTCTCTCTCACACACACACACACACACACACACAACACACACACACAACTTATCTTTCAATACAAATACTATTGGAGTAAAATGGGAAGAGACAAAAGTATGTACAATCTTTTGATCTCTTGAAAGAAAGACAAAATGTAAATCTAACAAAGAATCATAGAATTCTTAAAAATGGAACTAGAAGTTCAGCCTCTTTCAAATTTAGCTTAAAGATTGGATGAAGATTATCCTTATTTTCAAAAAAATAATAATTTTTAAAGTGAACTTCATTTTTCTGTATCTGGCTGCTAGGTATTCAATCAACCAACCAACCAACCAATCAATCATCTCACTTTGAGAGGTCATTTTTTCTGCTCAAGTATTCTCAAAATGCAAGTTCTGAGAACTGTTTTGTGTCATTCCAAGAACTGTTCCCAAAAAGCAAACTTTTTCATCTTTCACAAATCAGTTTTAGCAGATGCACAATGACCCACAAACCAAGACAGAAATGTATGGTGTGGGTTGATTTAAGCATGTCTCACTGAGTGTAAGGAAAAGTTGCTTAAAACTCTGAATTCATGTCTTCTAACTGCAACTGATTCCAATGAGACTCATGCATATGTACAACAGAAGACAAAATATAGCCTTTGGAGGTTAGAGATATTTTCACAGGTGCTTATCTCTATATAAAAAAAGAGCCCATAAAAATTTCAAAGAGGAGATTGATCCATCCTTAGTTCATTTGCTTACATTTTGGAGACAGATTTCCTGAAGTTTGGATTATACCAATTAACCAATTGCTATGATCTTTAAGGGCCTCCTTCTAAGTTACATAAGCCCTATAAAGATAGTTTTCACACCTATGGCATTCATAAATTTGCTTTGTCAATATAGGATAGCAAATCATCCATGGCAGCTTTGATCTCCTCAGTGGTTCAATATGGTTTCAGCAGATTACGACATAAAAAGTATTTAAAATGTATCCCAATATAAATGTACCCCTTGTTAGAAAAGAAGGAATAATATTCAAGAGCAATGTGTTGACTCTTTAAGAAGTTAACTTGTGATTCAAAATCTGACAATCAAAAGACAAACAGAAACTTTATATATTTATTTTTCAAAGCAACATAAATCTTTGCCAACTTGCCTTGGTATTATCTAGACACACCCCCCCTCAAAACTTGACATTTAAGATCCTGTTTTATCTGGCAGTATCCGATCATGGAGCCTCTGAAGAACAAGTAATAAGTTTGTATTTGATATTTATTTGCTGGTACTCTGATGAAATACAAATCCACCTACTTTACTATTTTATTTTAGTTAAAGTTGGTGAAGACATTTCCAATTCTATTGCTTCAGTTGTTGTATCCTTTCAAGTGATTTACAGGCTAGTAAGGCCTGATCCCTTCTCCATGCTAGCCCAAATGTAGGTGGAATGATAGTATAGACTTAACTACACTATTTGTGCATGAATGTTGGGACAGGCCAGTTGGAAGAGCTCTATTCCATGCTACTTCAAGCTTTAAAATTCAGCCTTTTTGAGTCAAAGGATATATTTGGAGTAATGAGAGAATGTTATTGTAGTCTCACAAAATAAACAGACAAGGAGAGTCTTTCTAATTCATGAAATGTTTTCATGAAAACATGCCTATTCATGAAATTATACCTGGCCAGTTGTATTTATTTATTTAGCAAATAAAGTTAGAACAATTAGAACTGACAGTTAGAACAATTAACCAGTGGAACAACCTGCCTCCAGAAGCGGTGAATGCTCCAACACTGGAAGTCTTTTTTTTTAGAACAAGTTTTATTAGGTTTTTTTACTCTTACAACAAAGTGCTTGAGACACACCGTGGTGCTGGGGGAATCAAACACCCAACAACAAAACCACATAAAATAACCCAAGTAAATACATTAAATATTCCCTCTCTATTTCCCTCAAACAATATAACAAAATTAAAATAATCCATTTTTACATTAAATTTCTATAAATCCTAATCCTGTTTTTAAACTTCATTAATTTACAATTACCATAATCAACTCAAACCTTAAGTAGACATATTATCACTTCGGGTATCCCTTCCAAATGTATTCTAGTTCTTAATCTCCTAAACTTAATTTTATCACACCTCTCTCTTGTTTCTTCATCCACTACTCAATATTTATCCTAATTAAAATAAAATATAACTCTAACTTATACATATACAATCCATCAATCAGTCTATCCCTAACAAAACAAAATAATATCAAACTTAAATCATTTTAGTCCATTAGGCAAAATTCAAATCTCATCCCAATAATTGTTATGTCTAAAAACACCCATATTATTACACAAAGCATTATCTTACTAATATAGCATACTCAATTAATTGTTAAATCAATCCAAGTCACTATAATACCTCTTCCATTTTTATTCATTCCATTACAAAATAGTTTTCATACAGATAAACCTATTATTTCCAAAAATTACATTTTTAATCTATTTAACATATTTATTCTGGTAATCACAAATTTTACTCTCGCTTCTAACTCTAAATCTTAAACCTTAAATCAATCCATATTTCTACAGTGCCTTTTAATCCATTACATATTTCTTTTTTCAGCCTTATTCTGGCTTTCTTTTTATGCCAGGATGGTTTCCATAACAAGGCTTCTATCTCAGCAAGTAGATCTCCCTTTGTCACTTGTAATATCATTTAAGTCAATAGAAAACACCCTGTCCTCTGTATTGGGCATCTGGCTCTTTTGTCATTAAACCCTTGTTGTTTCAAAAGTTCCACTCTCAATCTTTGGTCTTCTGATCCTCGAGAATATAGATGGAACGCTTGTAAGGTAAAATAGATTTCTCTTTAATCTCAATTAATTCTTCTTCTAGTATGTTTTGATTTATAGCATAGTCAGATGAGGTCTGGCGATCAGTTTGAAGGTTTGGAGAATTTGGAGTAAGGCTTCTGGCTCTAATTTCTGTACTAATCTCTTTGATTTTAGCACATACTTCTTCAGTGTCTTCGTAATTTTTTCCCAATATAAGTTTACAGTTTAGTTGTAGGTAAGGTTTCTCCATTTTAATAGTAATTGAAGAGAGTCTCTTTTATCTTTTAGTGGAGGCTATATATAAACAATATCCACCCCCATAATTTCCCACAGCTGGATCAGTTTATCTTTTCTCTTCAAGAAGTTTGAAGGTCAAGCCCACCTCATCTCCAAGGGAAAACAGACAATTGCAATATTAACTTTTCACCACAAGATATCCTCAGTGGGTTACAAAATCTTTCCCAGACACCTTTTTTTCCTTTTCTCTCTCTTTTAAAAGAAAAGGTGGAAAAAGAGATATTCTTCCAGTATAAAGTAATAGTGAAGCTCTAAAATTTTTTTTCTTTTTTTCTGTACCCCAAAGTAAATGAAAATAAAATATAGTCATTAATGTTACTTGATCTGTCTTTTTGCTCAGACATCTTTCTTCCCACGCATACAAACGCCGCTCTTTCAAGGCAGGGAATTAATTCCAACAAAGCTTTTACAGGCAAAAAATAAAATAAGGTGAAGAGAGGAGCAGGAGAGATGTTACCCGGATCATTTGCAGTGGGTCTTTCACGCTTAGATGTAGCTGTGACTTTTGGCTGGTTCGGCTAAGGAATCAGCCATCTTGCGGGACAATCTTTGCTCTGTCAGCCTTAAGGAGTTAGCTGGAGCCGTGGAAGAAGCTGCCGCTTTCCTGCAGTCTCCAGCAAGCCTCGTCCTCGGTGGTCGCCCCTCCTCCTTGGTAGTCGCAAAGAAAACACAGCCGGTGGAGAGATGCGTCTTTTCACATGACCGGAGTCACCGCGAACTGGAACCAGAAGCTAACACTGGAAGTCTTTAAGAAGAGACTGGACAGCCATCTGTCCGAAATGGTATAGGATTTCCTGCCTGAGCAGGGGGTTGGACTAGATGACCTCCAAGGTCTCTTCCAACTTTTATTATTATTATTATTACTATTACTATTATTATTATTATTATTATTATTATTATTATTATTATTATTATTACTATTATTACTATTGTTACTATTATTATTATTATTATCATCATACATGGACCAGCAATATATATCAACATTTCAACTAGATTAGTTTCTACTAATCTAATAAATATATAAATGTTAAAATGAAATAAAAATATAATATAATATAAATGTTAAAAAGATGTATGTTCATATATCAATGTCTAGGCCAGGTGTAGGCAACCTTGGCTCTTTTATGACTCATGGACTTAACTCCCAGAATTCCCGAGCATGGCTCGGACATTCTGGGAGTTGAAGTCCACAAGTCATAAAAGAGCCAAGGTTGTCTACACCTGGTCTAGGCCATGTAAGCATTGAAGTATCATTTATATTTTTTAAAAAATCAGATACTGGACTGGTGTATTGCCATTAGCTTATAGCTGGCCATGATGTGATCTAAAGTTTGACATGGGACCCCGCAGTCATACTGAGGGGAGGATACTATGCCCCATTTATCCAGAGACACTCGACAGGTGCCATGTGAGGTACAAATCCTTTTCAGGATTGTCCATTGCTGACGTGGTAGTTCAAGGCTTGGAAACTTTTTTATGGGGTCATTTATATGTCTTCCTATGACTGGGTGTTCTGCTGGCAGCCAGACTATTTTGTAGTCTTTCCTGGCTTTCAAAATACACAGACAGTTGTAAATATGAATTTACTAGGAAAAGGTTGGGCGAATAACTTCTCAGCATATTTCCTACCCCAGACCCCCAGCTTATCTTTGTCTTTATTGTGGGTAAACACCTCCACACAAAGTACTGTACATTCTTATTTTGTAAGAAAGCCTGTGGGGTTGAGGGGTTTTTTTCTTTTTCTTTTTGGAAATAAAGATGATGCTGGAGGCCACCACCTTTTAGTTTGCAACACAGCAGCTTCTAAATTATTCTTATTTAATTAAAATAATCTATCTCTAAAATGCCAAGTGAGGAGAGAGCATGGATATGCCAAGGGAGATTTCCATGGCATTATATTGGGGCGCATACATTAAAGAATACTCAATATTTTTAACTGTTGGAACACAGCTCCTGTTTATATCTATTTATGACTCTCGTATTCTGCATCTGCAAAATGTGAATTGTATTTGCTATCAAAAACCTTTTTTTAAAAAAAAAACACAAAATGCAAAGTTTCTGTAAGGCTGGTGTTACGCCATGTCATCACTTTCATCCTTCAACAATAGAGTGTGATACACATTTTTATAACAGTGAAATGAAAGTGGGTGTACATCTTCACCTATAGGCCTGGATTCTTCACTGACATCTTTCTGTTCTGCTTCATTGGTGTGTGAAGATGCATAGCATTCAAAGATTGAGTCCAATTTAACTGACACTCAAACATGCTATAGCTTCTCAAAAGTATAGGTTTCAATGAGAAAGCTCTGCAAAATACAAAGTTTTCTTCTGCTCTACCCATAAGTTTAGGCAAGTAGGGAATTATAAACTTTTGTCATGTCTGTAGAGAATTTCTGTTCATTATTTTTCTCTCCATTGTCAGCATGCTGAATTATATTCCTGCTATGACACACTTGCCAATAAATTTCTAAGTAATCAACAGAAGCTGATGAGCAAGAATTTATGTATTGTGCTGTCCTACACCCACATACAAAGACTTTAATTATACACCAAAAGTGCAACCATAGTACTTACATACATGCCTTTATTGTATCTGCCCATAAATCAAATATTGTTTTTTCTATTGCAATTTGCCTAAGTGATATGGTTTTCCTCAAAAGTTTCTGAGAAATTTATAGAGAGAATCAGGTTTGGCAGTCATATTTAGTATAGGAAAAGCAATAAAATTGTAAGAAGTATGCTGTTGTGTAAAGGATGTTTCTACAAGCCGCAAAATAAACTATGTATCAAACCTGAATCCATTTTTTGATTTAAAGAAATCTTCTACCTCATCAAAAAAATAGCACGTTATAGCTTCAGATAGATGTTACTGAAACACTAAACATAATCACAAATTTGGGTGTTTTTTATACAGCGATAAATAAATCTAACTATATAATCTGGGCTACTGATATATACTTTTCATCATGACCCCACTAAATTTCTGCTTTAATCCACATATTTTAAAAGTCTCTATTTAAACATAGTCTTGAACACAAACTTGAAGGCATGATCTCATGGTCCTTGGATAATGTTCAGAAATATACTTTTTGTAGATTTCTCCCCTTTATGTTTGGACACGGCTGGTTGTGGAGCTGAGAATTCTGACTGTAGATTCCTGATTAGCTTCCAACATGTATTCTCTTCAATAACAGAGAAATCCCAAATCTTAAAAGTGTCCAGAATCCCAAAGCTTGAGACCCAATATACTGTATTAGGAAGGGAAATAGATGGTTGTATCAGTGCAGAGTAGATCCTATAAAACAAAGGATAGATAATTCTAGGAAATTCAAATTGCATATCAAATTCTTCCATTTTATAATCATGGGATTCAGAGTTTAACTGTGATCACAGAATTAATTTTCATACCCCACTTCCTGGAGCATAAAGGTGATCCACTAAGCATTCTTAAAGGATCTGTTCTTTCAAAGTAACTCACGTCTTATTGTCAGCCAACAGCTGAGGCATACCCAAGGCCAGCTTTATTTTTTCGGATATAGTATTTTTCCTGTTATAACAGGACTGCTTTGTTCCATTATCCCAGCAATCCGCATAATGTTGGAATTCCTCCTCCCATTAAGCCACTAAGTCTTCATGGATATTGGTGCTGACTCTGACAGAGTTTAGATATCTCACATGTGCAACTGTTTTATTGGGAGGAGGTCACATATGGGAATAATGATCTCATGTAAGACCAAATGTAGACCATCCAGGAGGTTCCTGAATAGAAAGGCTTTTTCATTCAGTCACTCGTTCCCTGATCATCTTCTCTCTGGACTATTGTACAAGGGGCTATCCTTGAAAAATATCCAGAAGCTTCAGCTGGGGCAGAATGCAGCTGCCTGAGCAATCTTGGGCAAACAAAGAGAATACCCATGTTGTCTGAGCTGCATTGGATGCCTAGTTTCCTTCTGGGTCCAATTCAAGGTGTTTTTATGACCTTTAAAGCCCTACATGGCTTGGGGCCAGATTGGAGCCATTGTTGTACCATTACATTGGCACATTCCACTTGGTCAAGAAGGGAAGATACTGTGAGGACACCATCAGTTAAAGAATTTTGACTTATGTGGTCAAGGAAGAGAGCTTGCACTGCTGTGGCCCTTGCTTTTTGGAACATTTTCCCCCTCCCACCCCCCAGTTGTGCGGTGGGACTCTCTCTCTCCTGAACTGTACAAATGCTTGAAGACCTGGCTCTGCCAACATGCTTGGGAATCACAGAAGCCCCTCCCCACTCATTTTAATTATTTTATTCTTGTTTTTAAACTATTTTTATTATAATATTTATATATGGATTTCATGTTTTTATATCTCTTTGTATACTGACCAGAGTTACTCTATGATGGAGATGGGCTGATTATAAATATAACAAGCAAACAAACCACATAAAATAAGTTGTTTTAACTTTGATATACATAATATTAAATTCAACAGAGACTGATCTTAGTAGTTGATAGATGGTAGTCACCATAGCAACTCTTGGTAGTATATACATTATCATTATGATGAATTAAAACAATTTTTTAAAAAGCAATATATATTATAAATAATTCTATATCATTTATAGAACACATAGAATATGCCTATAACTATTGTCACCCTTGTATTCTGAATGATTGGCAGCCTTTGAGTAGTCTTCAAGAGTAGGGCCATGTGGGGCACATTGCAGTAATCCAGATGGCTAAAGCATAAGTGACCATTAGAGGACCCTCCCAATCCAAGAAAGAGCAGGATAGACACATTAGATAAATAGGTGCCTGGCTGATACTTGATCTAATTATATATAATTAGACATTTTTTTTGCTGAAACTATAGAGGGCTAACCTGGCTGGTTTCCTTGTTTATAGGCTTTCATTACAGCTCTTCCCTTTGAGGAGCTAGAAATAACTTTTTATTGACTTTTTAAAAAATCCAACCAAACAAAAAACAATGTTTTTCTGAATGAAGAGAAACAACTATTTCATCAGAATTCCAAACAGGATTAAAATAGCTATACATGTTTTCCTTTGTGCTGAAAATTGGTAGAGCAAAACAGAGACTTTTGTCACTCAGTCAAAAGGTTAACCATAACAATAACCTCATCAAACTCTCATTTTGAGTACAGTTGTCCCCTACACCCCATCCTTGCTTCTACATTCACATGAGCAATTGATTTGTTTCCTCAATGTAGTACAGTTGGCAAGAGAAAAAAGAATGGTGGAGACCCTGCCATTTGCTGTCATGAAACTACTGCACATTACAGTAGAATATGCATGAGAACTGTCAAGGCATGGTGGTACTCAAAGGATGTGGGAATTGTCCTTTATAGTAACTGACTATAAGCAAGGGAAAACAGCAGATACGAGGAAGATCCTCTTCTGCAGTAAATTGGATGTAAAAAGCATAAGATACGATTGAAACCATTCTTGTATTCAGAATGGTTTAATTTTGTGTTTCATTTTCCATCCTTTTTTATGGTTACATGGACCAATGACTTCATGCTTATCAGCCTTGGAACTGAGTGACTGTTGGTTGTTGACCAATCTGTCCTGAGAAATTCTAGTTTCCAGCCTTTTCCAGTTGGGACACATTACAATGACCACATAGGTTTGCTGCACTTACCTATAGAATGGGAATTTGAAATGTCAGCAATGCCATCTTCTTCAATATTTCAGGTCAGTGAAGAATTACTGACACTAAAAGGGTCATTTGGGGATATAAGGAATACAGTTTTCTTTTTTTCTTTCATTGATATACTTTATTGAAAGTTTCAGATTCATGGCTTATTAATAAGTCTGGCATTACAGCTCTATCCCCATAAAACCTATGAAATTATATTTGTTTTTTAAAAATGAGAGTCAAGTGGTTGTGATTTCTTAGTTGAAATGAGAGCGGCCATTACCTGCCTCAGATGCCACTGATTAGTTTTCTCTGGGTTTACAGCACAGTTCAAAGGTCACCTTTGTCAGCTGAATAAATCTATAGAGGTAGTCAATAATTTCGCTATCTGTTGTTGTTGTTACTCGGTGCCTGAAGAGAAAAGGTTAGCTTAGTTAACTTAGCAAGGGTTTAGCTAATGTTTTGTATGAGATACATACCGAGCAAATGGTTTAATCATTACAACAGATGCTTCTGAGCTTGCAGCCATAGATTTAAATCCCAGCAGGGGATTTATGATTAGCCTTGCCATTAGCATAAATTGATCATTCTGATTGGCTAATCACTTAATTAGGAAGAAGCTTTTGCTACTGAGCTACTTTGGAATAATTTCCATAACTATAGGGCCAGTATTCAGGTTAAATGTATTGCTTTTTGGCTTATACAATAATTGTAAGTGTTATAAATAGTGCCTGTCTGGGCATGGCTACATTCGAATTCTGTTTTTTTAAATTCCGGGAAGAGGAATGACATCTGGAAAACAAGATACCAAGGGGTGTGAGATTTAATGTATTCTCTTAGTGTACTTTCCACCGATGTTATGCTAGCTTTCATACCATAGGTAGGGAAGAAATAATGGTTTAAATATTGAAAAGATGATTGAAGTTACATTGATCCTTAGCAGACACTATGTGATTAATTTAATTTTTATTGGGACTTTTCAGACTTTTCTAGGGCACGGGTCTCAAACTTGATCATGTCATGTGATGTATCGTGACATGCTGTGACTTTTTTGCCTTTGTGGAACCAGGGTGGGCATGGTCTTCACGTGACACATTCAGTCCATGGGCTGCCAGTTTGACCCCTGTTCTAGGGGGTTCAAATCCTTTACTAACTACTGAACACAAAGACTTTTGTACTTTACGTAACAATATGGAGTTCCTTAACTTTAAGAGTTATCCAGATCCCTAAGCACTTTCAGGGAAGGTTGCATGCATAGAACTCTATCAGAATGGTGTATATATAGTCCCTCTTTCTCTAACATCTCAGAGCAAGTTTCTGCCTGAAAGGAGCAAGGATTGCTTTCAAATGAAGCTTTAGCAATAAACAACTTTTTTTTTCAATAGTGTTTCATGCACCTGGGGACCCACTTCAAAATGAGATAGTTTGAACTAGGACAAATAGTACATTTGAATTCAAATCTATTTAATATAGTTTACTCTCTTGGCCTGTATGTCATTTCCATCATATCAACATCATAATTTCGGAATTTGAGGAAGTGTCTCTTGGATGCAGTTCTGTGGGAGTAACATAGGTAATTCTGGAGCTTCAGGCTGTCTTATGAGTTACCCAGTTTCAGTCATTACACAATATAGAGGATCAGATAATATCATTGTTTTGAAACCTTGTATGTTGTTCACATGGTTTAAGACAACTTGCAGCAGCCAAGACGCCATGGCCGGCAATCTTGCCACAGTCAACTTTCCATGGTCATTTCACCATGGCCAACCCAGCATGACCATCTGCAGGACAACTCACTGTGGCCAACACACCACAAGACAACCCACATGGGATAACTCAATGCTACAAATGCTATCTGCCATTGTTTCTTCTACATTATTTCCATTTTTGTCAATGGAAATAATATCGAAGAAACAGTGGTGGATAACATTTATTGCACTGAGTCATCCCATGTGAAATTGTCCCAGGACTAGTTGTCATACAGCAAGATGGCCAGGGTGAGATACCCATGATGACCCATTCTATATTCATCCTTCCACTTTTTTTCCTGATTGCCGAAACTGAATGGAGTGGTAGGAGCTGTCTGCAAATATTCTGAACATCTGGGCTTCTATGCCTATTGTGCTTCAGCTTATTAAATCTAAAGACTTCTGTTTGTTTGGGTTAAAGAGACTGTTTTCTTCCAGGTAGAATAAAGAACATTAAAGTGTGTTAAATAAATCCTACAGATTGAACAGTTATATTAAAGACAGTGTGAGTATAATAAATACTTATTTTTACCTTGCATTAATCAGCTTGTCAATGCAATGGTGCTTATGTCATATTCAGCAACTGTTTATTCATAGTCATTTCAATAAGATAATTATCACTGCCTGTAAATTCTGTTTTTCATTATTTTTCAATCTCACTGTTTTCAGTTCTATGCCTCTCCCTTCATGCGCATACAACCCTATTCAACCATTCAGGAACATGTTTGTGCATACGTCTCTTTGTATCTACTTCTGTTTGAAGATAATCCTCCATGGATCTGATGAAGAGGATGCAGTCATGAAAAGTTAGGTATTCAACAAATGTGTTAATTTCTAAAATGCTTCAACTGTAATTTTTGACTGTGAATCATTTAGTATTCTAGCTACATGTTTTGCATAACCTATGACTAATGGGAATCTCATGTGGCTGTTTTAAGGACCAGACCAAGAGTTCTGAAAATAATCTCAGTGGACCTGTTGCCACTTCACTTTTTTTTGTGAAGAGGGAATAGTTGCTATATGATGACATCACAGACCAGCTAGTGGAAAACAGCACTTCAAGAGCTTCTTTTTATAAAAAAAATGCAAAGAATTAAGTGAAGCTGTCTCATTTAATTTCATTTAATTTAAGTGATCCTCTGAATGTATTCCTTTGCTGTAGCTAGGAGCCATGCTGACTGATTAATGTTGGCTGTTTGAAGTATACTCTTTTCTTATCTGGTCCTGTGCAGAACTCACTACAGCCTGGGGAAACCTGCTGGTAAGTTAGACCTGGGGAGACATATGTCTGCTCCTCTGTGATGAAGACAGAGTGGAAATAAGTAGCAGCCCATGAAATGGAAAACAAAATGGAAACCATTTATACTTTTGAAAAAAATAAAATCCAAAATGTTACTATTATGTATGCACATGTACCTATGTATTTATGTATGTGTGTATGTGTGTGTGTGTACATATATATGTTTGTGTGTATATGTGTGTGAGGATAGAGAAACAGACATGATGATGATGATGATGATAGATAGATAGATAGGTAGATAGATAGATAGGTAGGTAGGTAGGTAGAGGTAGAGGTAGATAGCTGATAGATGATTGATTGATGATTGATAGATTCCTGTCCAGCTGAAATAATCGGGAAATATAATTGGTCAGGGACTTAACATTAGTCTGAAAACATTGTTCTTGATGTTCTTCTGCCTGTCCACATGATTTCTCTTCATCCTTGAGTTGGGAGGAAAATAGGTAGGAATAATTGCACCTTACTTGTCTCCTATATCCTACAGTTCCTGTATTGTTGTCAACTCTGCAACGAACCTGGCTGAACCCATCTTGCTCATTTTAGGTTCCCAGAAGTTTTTTGGGGGTCTTTATTCTAGTCTAAACAATTCTCTGTCCCATGGGAACCAAGGTCATTTCTGTTCATTAGACTGAGGGAGCTGAGACTAATGTTAGAAAGCCTGCCAAACTATTCTATTGGGAAATGTAGTTGATTGCCATAATTTCTGGTGTGGGAAGTTTAACTTTGTAATACTGTTACTTTCTGGAGGGACTTTTAGTCTTGGTTTCTCTTTTGACCATGCTGATACTTTGTAGCCAATAAACATATTCTTAGAAGAAAATTCAAACCACAGAATTCTGCTTTCATTGGTCTCATATTTCAAAACCATGACAATTGTATCATGAAAACATCCATTCAAAGAATTGCTAGTGAATCTGTTTGCACCGAAGCAAGCTGAATATAAAAAATGATCTTCTCTGTTTTACACCAGAAGGCAAGACAAGAAACAATGGATGGAAACTAATCAAGGAGAGAAGCAACCTAGAACTAAGGAGAAATTTCACTGGGGGGTTTTAAGAAGAGATTATTGAACAGTCATTTGTCTGAAATGGTATAGGGTCTCCTGCTCAAGCATGGGTTGGACTAGAAAACTGCCAAGGTCCCTTCCAACTCTGTTATTCTATGTTCTATGTAGACACAAACATAATGTAGAATCTGAATAATTTTCTTATGAGAGTTAATTAGGTTAGGGTTGTAAAAATACCTAACAAGGCTCACCTTGCAAGATAATTTAAATTCAAAGAAATCCCTAAAAAAATTGCAGGGTTTCCTGAAACATAAACCCCTCTTTTGCAGAGTAAGAAAACTTTTTGAAAATTACTTGACACATTTGAAAATATTACTCATATACATCATGAGAAATTACTTTTATTTATCAGTCATTTTTATGGGGTATAGCCTCTAATAGATCCTCTATGCTCCCTTTAGAATAATCTCTATAAGGAAATGAAGAGTTTATTCTAAAGGGAGCAAAGAAGACCTATTAGAGACCATCCTCAAACCCTCAGGAAATGGGAATCTAGAATATACACTATATATTTCTGCAGCATGGCTTCAGACAGAAACTCTTAACCAAGGGACCTGTCCAATGCATTTTTACAGTTATTAATCTCCCAAAATCAACATACAACCACATGTTTTATCTATCTGCCTTCTGTCTATGGAAATTCTGAGTCATCTAGTTTGTGGTTGTCCAAAATGTGCTTTTTCCAAAGGCAACTGGACTTTGTTTTTCCTTGAAGATGTTTTGCTTCTCACTCAATAAGAAACAAAACATCTTCAAGGAAAAACAAAGTCCAGTTGCCTTTGGAAAAAAAAACACCTTTGGGACACCCATTTGCCTTGGTTCCCATCACTGCTGCCCATCCAATTCTTGCAGACACTTGCTGAAAGTATATTCTCATTCACAAAGAACAAGCCCTGATCAATACATTTCATCTTTCCAGTTTTTTTTCATGGTGAAACAATGGGAATACTTTTCTCTAATGATAAGTATGATCTTGAAATTTGTGTAGCTCTTCTGATGACAGACAGTTGAATAAATACCTCACTTTGGGGGGAATTTGTATTTAACTACAAAGTTTGGCTCTGATCATTATTGAAGCCAGACCCTGAAAAAGAAAAATGAGAAGGATGAAGTTGTTCATCTTTGTTCTCCTGGCTCTGTTAAATCAGTAAGACAGATTTCCCCAGATACACCATCAAACCAAATGGAAAAGATCCTCACAGATGAAATTAAGAAGAAAGGAAAAACCTGAAAAGGGTATACAAAGTGTGGAGGTGCTTAAAGGAGACAACTCCAGATTGGTTCTTAATAAGGAAATCTGGCTTCCAATGCCGTTGTCTTTCATCAGTATATATCTTTTAATTAATTAATCATTAATATCTAAAAGGTTGGTATAGAAAAAGCATTTTGGAGACATTTTCAATTATCTAATAAGAAAAGTATTTTGGGAAAAAATAGCAATTTCCAATTTCTGGCTTGCATATCACATTTACCTGTGACCTGTGGCAAGTGTAAAACATATTCAAGAAACTAGTCTTGGAATGTTAAAATATGAAAATCTCCTTTCCCCAAAGTTCTTGACATATGGACATAGGGAATGCTTGTACAGTATATTATAACATTTTTTTTAAAGTAGCTGTGGCTGCTGTATACTTCTCATTCCCTTAGGGAATGAGAAAATACATTTTTATTTGAGTGATTTGATTTTAAGTTAAGTTCCAAGTCTGATAAAAAGTGAAAGGAATGATCTCAGCCTAGATGAACTGTTACCAATTAATGGAGAAAAGACTGCATTAGATGTACTGTAATCTGATTCAGCAATAGACATCCTGTTTTTTCATGCCTTCAATGCTTAAAGGCACCCAGAGCTGTTGCTGAAGTGATTTTTTTTATTGTAGCAAAAGGAGACAACATATTTAATATATGGAGAGTAATGCACTGTAATTCATTAATTTAATTTTAATTACATAATCAGTTATACAGGCACATCTATTGTTCAGTTCTATGTCCACGCTTTACCGTGACTCTCAAAATTCTGCTTGAAGATAAAATGTAGCATTTGGCATGAAAAAAAAATTGCACACTCCTATTGGACAATAAAGACTGTAAAATCATGAACTAGAAATGGGCATTTGAAACAGGAATCTGTGCAAACAAAGATATTTCAAAGAGAAGGTTGTCTAACCTCCACCTGAAAACACTAACTACAGGGAGTCACCTTTTCTCTGAGAATTGGTTTCACTGTTGAAATGGTCTTCTCATTGGGAAGGGTTTTTGAAGTACTCAAAAGAGATCTGCTTAAATTCATTATTCCATATTCTGTACTCTAGAACGAGAGACAGAAGGTCTTGACCTTCTTCAGTGTAAAAATCCTGAAAATACTGTCAAATTCCCCATCATTTTCTTTTTTTCAAAACTAGCTAAACCCATGTTTTTACAGGCTTACTCTTCATAGGCTTACTTTCTAATCCCCTGATCATTTTGCTTCTCTCCATACCTATCCGTACAATTTCTCTAAATCCTTGCCAAAGTGCAGTGCCTAAAACTAGACATTTGCTTAAGGAGACCTTGACCAATGTAGGAGCAACTACTTCCCATGATTTTGAAATGATATTTCCATTGATTCAACCTAACATTGTAAGATTTATAAATTCTTGTTTGATAGCATTACTGCCAAAGCAAATATATTCATCTGCTTGCTCTCTGTCTCTCTGTCTCTGTCTCTATCTCTGTCTCTCTCTGTCTCTCTCTGTCTCTCTGTCTCTGTCTCTCTCTGTCTCTGTCTCTGTCTCTGTCTCTGTCTCTGTCTCTGTCTCTGTCTCTGTCTCTGTCTCTGTCTCTCTCTCTCTGTCTCTGTCTCTGTCTCTGTCTCTGTCTCTGTCTCTGTCTCTGTCTCTGTCTCTGTCTCTCTGTCTCTCTGTCTCTGTCTCTGTCTCTGTCTCTGTCTCTGTCTCTGTCTCTGTCTCTGTCTCTGTCTCTGTCTCTGTCTCTGTCTCTCTCTCTCTCTCTCTCTCTCTCTCTCTCTCTCTCTCTCTCTCTCTCTCTCTCTCTCTCTCTCTCTCTCTCTCTCTCTCTCAATTGTCTTTCTTTATCATCTTTATTATTTCATAATACTTATAATCTATCTCAGTTCCAAAACATTTGGAACATAATAATAAATAACCAGACTGAAAAAAAAATCAGCTACCCAAAATAACATCCACAATAGCCCATCCTGTGCTTCATATATATTATGTTGGAGAAAACTGAACTGAAACAGAACTTGAATAACTCTGTCTTTTCTTTGTTACCTGTTAGCATTTTGCTTTCTTCATTCAGCAGTTGGTATACTGAGTCTTCTCTTTTTCTTTTATTTTGAACATGATCTCAAGAAGCCCTTTTTATCATTCTTAGCATCCTTCACTAAGTCAGCTCATGCTGAGTTTGAGCTTTCCTGTCACCAGCTGTACAGTTTTGGACATCCTGTCCAAACTCTTCCTTTGAGACCTGTCTCTCTTTTCATTCTCTGTTTCAGTCTCTTTTTATTTTCCAGGCTTTTCTATACTTTTTGTTTTGCCACAATGGCTTCTTCTATCGTCCTCCTCACTCCCAATGCTTCAATGGAATTATTTGCAGTTGTGTTTTTAACATGTCCTTTTAAGGAATTCTCATACTTCTTGATTTTCTTTTCAAATTAGCTTTTATCATTAGAAGAGTCTACTTAATGGGATCTTACTGAAATCTACTTTTCTGATGCCCAAGATTACATAGATTTGCTTTCCCTTAAAATTAATAGTTTCAGCATGATACATCACTCTTTCCTATGACTTCCAGTTCTTCAAGTAAGTCTTCTTTGTTGATTACTGGTAGTATTACATTAAGAATAACTAAAGTTCTTCTTCTTGATTATAAATATTGAAAGGCAGGACTTTTATAGACATTGCTTTATAAATAAAAATATTTATCAATAAAAAAAATGCAGGAACATTTCATCCACTGTGAGAATTTCACTCTAATCTCTAGTTTTTTTTAAAAGAAAAAACTTAGAAAACTTCTTTTTCAGTGCACCACAACACACTTCCCTCAGCAGTTTTGGAGGGTTGATACAAAAAAAATGCCATATGAGCTGAGACTGAGCCCCTGTGGACAAGGAACCATTGAAACTATAACTCACATCCTGCCATACTGCATTTTCTATAAGGACTCACAGATTCATTTTATAACTCTAACCTAATAAAATATATGGGAAATGCTGATCTCTTTTACATGCAACTACTGTTATCAGATCAGTACAAAGTTGTTATTCTGAATGTGACCAAATTCTGTTATGGTGTATTGCAAAATTAGGCAGATTTATCTAACTGATATTCAATCGCTATATATTATTCTGCCTTATGTTTTTATTTTTTACTATTATTATTGTTTTTAATACTTTCATTTGTAACACTGGTCTGTGACCCTAATAAAAATTGATTGAACATCTTTTTCATAAAATTGAATGAGAACTACTAGAAAGTACAATGAGTTTTTTTTCTGGTTTTTGCCTTGACCTATTCGCATAATGCTGACCACATTTGACTTCTGCTTAATCTCACATTTTGTCCTGGTCCATTCATTACTGGAATGCAGATTTCAATAACTAATTGGGTCTCAACAGGAAAAAGTTTTTTTTAAAAAGGTTTCCTGGTTGAAAAACTATTTAGGCCTGGTTTTCTCCAGGAAAATACTTCCCATTGCTCAGATAATGACAGAAGAACAACTCCAACTTTCCAGTGACAAGATACAAATCTATTAATTGTGTTATTTAAAAAAAATTTGAAACATTTTTGCTTTCATATATATGTTCTTCTCTTTCATGTACGAGTCCCAATAGGAAATGCATTGATTCAAATGAATCAATTATTGTGCTGCTTATTTATAGTGTAGTGTTACTGTATTGCACAGCTTCCAGGATTATTTTTATGACTATAATTCCAACAATATAACTCACAATGGCAATTTGCACATAAAACAAGTTCAAGATGCTTGTTGTTCTTCTTTGACCTTCAGAATATCATTTATTTTAATCTTTCTGGAAAAGTAAAAGGTTACCTATTGTTTTAACTCATTAGGCTCATTAATTCAGAACTCATCTGCTAGACATTAAAACCACCATGTATCGTACATGTGGAATTAATTATACAAAACAAGATAAGAAGGGTATTTCATTTCAGAAATCTAATGCATAACTAGGATTAGACAATTGATAACTAATTTTTCCTCCACCTATTTCACATTTTGCTGTAACTAGAGATAGTGCATACCAAGATATTTTATTATGTGGAAGAGTTTAATTATTCAACATTTAAGTGTTTAATTCAGAGTCCATTTAGAAGGTGGATATAAAATTGTTAACCACTGTAAAACAGTAGTATGTATAGAAATATTATGCCATGTATTTAACAATTAATATAAAAATGTAGTAGGTACTCAGAAGAACTATTTCAAATGTTTCCTATGTCTCAAAAAATAATTTATTTCATGAATTTCATCAACTTTGAGGGGAATAGAAATTTTCTCAAAATTAAACAGTGTTTTGTGAGCATCTCAAGAAAGCATTCCTTAAAGTCCTCATATATGTGTGAAATTTTGATTTTTGCTATCCCTTTTACATGTCTTCCCTTACTTGGAGTAAGAGTGTGAATTGGGATAAGAGGTTCATAAAATTGTTTTCCAACAATAGCACTGCTACCATCTCTTCTCCTGCTCCAGGAAAGTTTTGAGATTATCCAATGATAGGCATCCAGTAATGATGAAAGAAAGCAAATTTAGCCTTTGCAAGAACTATTAAATTATTTTAATACAGTTACTCATTTTCCACTTCTTATGACCAAAAATGTTTACCCTATACCTTAATCTGAAAAACACTGATAACAGTTTAGTTACTCTAAAATGTATTTGTTCCTCCCCCATCCATCCATCCATCCATCCATCATCAGTAATAATGGAAACAAGGTTGTAATTCTAGAGATTTCTGAAATTAAAACTAATATAGAATAGAAACAGATATTTAATAAATCTGTTTTCAGACTAATAGCAGTGTGCATTTTGTGTTGACATAAAGAAGTTCTGAAACTTGGGCTTCTTTAACTAGTAACAGTTATGATTTGTTCCTTAAGAAATCTTCAGTGCTATATTTGTTACATTTAAACCTCTGGCCATAGAAAGTGCTCAGAGCCTATTTAGTTTGTGCAGAAGTGGAGAGTCTGTAACCTTAAGCCTAATTGAAAAGCTCTCTGCAAGTTATCAGTTTAAACCTCTGGTATGATAGACAGAGAAAAGGGAAAATATCAGTGAATATTTTTTTAACGGTGTGAAAATATAGAATGGGTGCTTTCTTTGCTTTAATCCTATTAACCTGTTGTTTCAGGTTTCACCATTGCTTATGATAAAGACATTAGCTGATTGGCTCTTTCCCTGAAGCTATTGGAGGTGATAAGAATAGTGATCATGGCCTAGAGCACGGGTGTCAAATGTGATCACGTCATGTGACATATTATGATGCATTGTGACATTTTTTGCCTTTGTGGAGCTGAGGTGGGTGTGGCCTGTGTGTAACGCATTTGGCCAGTGGGCGACCAGTTTGACATCCCTGGCCTAGAGAGATTTCATGTTGAATCCTTACTTACTTAGACATTAAGATTACAAGAGTGTTTCAAGCCAGTTCCATCTATAACACATTAATCATTGGATGGTGATAAGATAGGATGCACCCACTTGAAGATAATACTCACTTTAGCAAATTGATGAATTATAATAAGACTTTTAACAGACTCTATTAAGTTTAACAGTAAAGATTGTTTGGAATGCAATTGGTGACTGTGGAATCACTGACGTTTCTCTCTCTCTCTCTCTCCTCCCCCCCCCTCTCTCTGTGTACCATGAAGTTAGTCTCAACTCTGGAAGCAGCCCTGAAAGTCCATGAATTTTGGGGGGGCAATATTTTCAAAAGCAGTTTGCCCTCTTCTAGGGCTGAGAACAAGTAATCCAGCTAGTTTTATTCTCAAGGCAGGACTATAACTCCTAGTTTCCAGGTTTTAGTTCAGTGATACTGAAAAAAATAGATGGCCTATAATAACATGATGGCTCTCTTCTATTTTGTTGGCATCAGGAACATAAAGCAAGAAGGTATTCAATGGTTTCTCCAGGATCTGGCCAATTTCATCACAGCAGAAAAAAAACAGCATCATGACATCACACGACAAGCTTCATCCTGTGAGAAATGCATGCAATATTGTAACACATAGATAAGGGACTGCCACCCAATGCTTCTTTCCTCAATTGTCTTCCCTTGCCCCAACCTCTGCCTGCCTTCCATTTTTTGGCTATCTTTGAACTACTTTAAATGTTTTGAGAATATAAACATCTTAATTAATTAAGGAAGAATGTAGTGTGTTTAGCAGGCAATATTGTATTGCTTAAGACTGGGAAGCAAATAAAAATTTGAATTAGAAAGGTCAAGATGGTTGTTGATGATCTAACAAGAATGCTCTGATTCAATTCATTCTTTCTGATTGTTTATATTGTAGGCCAACTATTTTTTTCAGTATCACTTTTAGTTAAGAGGAGGCAATACAAATTAATACAAGTCATCAGTTGATGAGTTTTAGAGTGACTGTTCTTCATCACAGTAAAGGAATAGAGGCTATAATCACACAGGGGGGGGGAGCATATGAAAGCAGACCTTAAGCCAGAAGTTATCTCAGACTGCTGGCTACGTTCCCACTCATGCCTGGCTGGCACTAACAACTGTGGGAAATAGCTGACAGCCACATCAGATTTAGGCTCCACAGGAATCAATCTCTGAAAGCCAAAGTGGCTCAGAGATCCTCTGGTGGGAATTTAGACACAAAAAGAAAAACAGCTTGCACTGTTCTCATTATTTGCAAAACAAAGCATTTAATAAGTATACCAAAATGCTCCCTGTTTGCTAAGTGCAATCACTGTACATCTTAGACTACACATATTTAAAATGGCTTCCCATCTTTTCCTAAATCACCTTCAATATGAAACAGTCAGTTTGGTGTTGTGCTTAAGGCACCAGGCTAGAAACAAGGAAATGATGAGTTGTAGTCCTGCTTTAGGTATGAAATCAGCTGGTTGACTTTGGACCAGCCCCCCTCTCTCAGCCCTAGGAAGGAGGCAATGGCAAACCACTTCAGAAATCTTGCCAACAAAGCTGCAGGGATTAATACAGACAGCCAACAGGAGTCAACAATGACTTGAAGATGAATACACATACAGACATAAATTTTACCCACGAAATTAACATTTTTGTCATATTTCAGTCTACAGTGCTAAACTCCTAAGAATGCTATTATTACAATATATATGAAATATAAACATTACATCAGGAGGTGCTTATTTATCCATTTCCATATCTATTTGTTCATAAGCTGGTAATTAGTAAATAGTTGCCAAGGAAGAAGAAAAATAGAAGAAAACAGACAGTGTCCATTGTGAAATTTTTTTGCACTGGCAATTTAGCCCTTTGAACTAAGCATGTACAATTAGTATGCCATTCACCATAATTCTGAATTTGGTCTTGATATTTCAATTAATTACACTGATAACACACTGACAATATTCCCAATGGAAAATGGAGAAAGTTGGACAAATGTTTTTTTTTTAAAATGGATATGGGGAGAAAACTTCAACTTTTTTTTAAAAGAATCTTGTTCTTATCATAGGACTGAAAAAGCTAAATCTTACTATCAGTAATACATCTGGAATGCCTTGGGAAGTGACGTAACTGATAACAAAGTGATAGTAAAATAGGAAAGGTGCAGTCTTGTATAGTCTTAAAATGAATTGTACTGTACACAATGGACACACAGCAATTATACTCAGTCAATATGCTGAGGAGGATAAAGCAGCACAGTGTTTTTC
Source organism: Bothrops alternatus (assembly GCA_034064705.1). Lineage (NCBI taxonomy): Eukaryota > Metazoa > Chordata > Lepidosauria > Squamata > Viperidae > Bothrops > Bothrops alternatus. Next base: position 21,443,657 of record JARGCV010000081.1, read on the forward strand.
AAAGGGTGGCAACTTTAACATGAATACCTTCTTGCTTTATGTTCCTGATGCCAACAAAATAGAAGAGAGCCAACATCCCCATATGATCCTCCATTTTTCACACCTGGAAGTTGACAGCTTTGAAAAAGCTGCAGCAGTAGAAACTTAGAGATAACATGTTTTGATCCCATCCTAATATTCTAAAATGTACTGACCTCAACTGTAAGCCCCACACTTCTCTGTGTTTAGAAAATAATATCTGTGTTTAAGAAACAAAAGTTACTATTTCTACTAATACTACTAAAGTTACTACAACTACTATTTCTATTCTGTTTATGAAGACCTCTATTCATATAGAAGTCTACTGCAAGCCTTCCTGCTCAGTATATGAAATTCAAGTATATTGGAGGCAGGGATAATGTATACTGTATAGTCTTATTGTTTCTAAGTTTATTTGGGCATATAATTGCCCAGTTTTTCCTATTATAAATTATTTATTTAATAATTAATTATTTAATTATTCATCTGATGAGAGTAGTTGCCTATATAATACAAGCTCATGCATTTTGTTTTGTTTCAGATAAAATAATTTGATAGCTTTGTAGCATCATGGACTCTTTAAAGGAGGATCCTTTTCTAATAAAGTACCTTCTCACCCATGTGCTCCCACAGAAAGGGAAATCTATAGTGAAATTAAATAATAACAGGATTTTTTTAATGAAAATTTAGGACCAAGGAGGTATTGGAGACTATTAAACACCTGAAAGTTCATTTCTATCAAATGTATTTTACTAACATGAGCCCACATGAGGTGGCAAAGAATGAAAATAAAATGAAATATTTTTTCTTGTCTTGTCAAATATAATCAAATATTAACATAAATTTCTTGTCTCTTTGGAACAATTTAGAAAGCAAATTCCTTTTCCTCAAAAAGTACAGGAGAATTTATTTGTCTACCATTAAGAAAATCTTGTTGTCTAAAGAATATTAGTAATTTTCCACATTCAATCTATCACTGTTTTGCCAAATACACAGAATATTAGTGGGGTCATAGCTTTAACTGAATGTTTTCCCCTTCATTTGTCAGTTTAAACTAGAGGCAAGAAATGTTTTTTGTGACCAGACACTTTGTGGCTTCTTTGTTACTGCTATGGTTGCTAGCAACAGCAATAGCATTTATATACCACTTCATAGTGTTTTACAACCCACTCTAGGTGGTTTACAGAGTCAGCATATTGTTCTCAACAATCTGGATCCTCATTTTACCGATCTTGGAAAGATGGAAGACTGAGTCAACCTTGAGTCGGTCAGACAGTGACAGAACTCCTGGCAGTGAGAATAATTAGCCTGCCATACTGTATTCTAACCACTGTGCCACCATGCCTCTTCTGTTGTGTTGTTCTCACTTAGAACTAGAGTGGGTGGGACAAAGAGGTTGTGTTAATATATGAGACATTTGAGTTTTCTAGCATGTTTCCAGGGCTTTTGTTTGGAGTGGACATCCATAGAAATCAGATGATTCTTTGATTTCCAATTGTCCTTTTGCCCAGGTCTGTTATGAAGATCAGAGCGGAGCTAGCAAAAGGCTTTATTCTGGATACCATATGATTCCCTACTAGATCCTGGTGCCTTCCCGAAGATTTCTACAACAACTTATTCCAGTCAGAGTGAGTAGCATTCAGGCAAGCTGAGACTGAGGTCATGAAGGTTCATTATTCCTTCTCCCTTCATCTCTATACATTAAATTAATGTGTATCTTTAAAACAAATCAGGAAATTCACCTTAAAAAGTAGTCATACTTGGGATGGTTGGAAACTTTCTTTTAAAAGTAAGGTTAAAAAGTGGCTATTTTTATTATTCTCTTTTCACAACAGTGTAAAGTCACAGCAGCCAGTTCTGCAGATGGCATTAAACCTTTGTATATTTCAAGTTCTTCTCAAGAATCTAGGATATCATAATATATTGGTGTAGTAAATCAATGTGGATGGCAAGCAGTGTGGCTTTTTCCAATTGATCGATGGAAATTTTGTTAATATACAGATTTTTCTCTGGGCCATCCAAGATTTTTGGGATGGTACCCAATGTCTCCTGATATTGAGACCACCACAGCCATAATCTTGCAACTTCAGTTTTCAGATCTTGATATTTTGTCATCTTCTCCAGTTCTGTCTTCTACTCCACTGTCCCTGGTATTGCCACATCAATTATTTACACTTTCTTCTTTTCAACCACAGTTAAATGTGGTGTATTTTATGGCAAGACTTTCTAGATCAGGAGTGTCAAACTGCCTGCCCGGGGGCCAGACATGTCACATGAAGCTGCACCCACCCTATTGCCGGCAATGGCAAAACCGGCTCAATACATTGCACGACACCACGTGACATTGCAAGTTTGACATGCCTGTTCCAGACTGCATTTGCAAATTCCACAATATTTTAACCATTTCATTTTTTACCAGTTTTTCAACTATATGTTCCCACCAATTTTTCATTGCTAACACATTATAATTTTTACATTGTCATTTTGTTGACTCTGTTATGTTGTTTATAGTCAGTTTGTGCAATTTTCTTACATGACTCAAGTACATGATCTACTGCTTCTTTGCCCAATATTTGATGATTTTTTTTAGTTCTGGATTTACAAAGTACTCATCGGTTTAGTTAGATGTTGAGCAGCTAAAACCAAGCCCTCAGTTTTGTTTTCTTTATCCTCTTTCTTCTCAATTTTTTTTGTAGAAATTGACCAGATAATGCATACAATGTACCACAAGTATGACCCAGGTATTGACAGCTTTGATGCTTTTTCCACTGTTCAATTCTGTCTTTAGCAATTCTCTAACTCTCTGGATGTATTCTTTACTAATCACATTTTTAATTTCTCTATGCTTGTTGTTATCCTACAGAAAAATGCCTAGATATTGCTAATCTTCATCCTGATGGCTCCTGATTGTTTGGCCATTAAATATTTCAATTCCATTATTGTTTGTGATTTTACCTGATTTACTGCTATTGTAGCATATTTGTTTAGGCCAAATTCCATTGTTATGTCTTTCTGAAAATTCTTACAGCATTGTCAATGTCTAGATCTTGATTTTTGATTTCCCATAAAGCTTCAGGTCATTCATATAAAGCAAACATGAAATTTTATTAGCATCTGCTGCCCTTTGATAGCCAATACTTGTTTATTTCAAAATTGCTGAAAACAATCATAGCAAATAACAAGTATGATAATGAGTCACTCTGGACAATGTTTTTCCTGATGTTAAGAAGCCCATATTTTTCATTTCCAATTACCAATCCTGTATTCCCTTGCTTCTTTACCTTTTCTATAAACATTCTAAAGTTTTTACAGATACAGTAATTAGAATGACACAGGAGTTGTGTTAGTTCAGAGTTACTTTTATAGGAGTGCTCCACAGCAACCGTGAAACTATATGGTTTTTACTTCTTTGCTTTCTGAAAAAAATCCTGCCTGCTTATAAATAGATTTCTGAGCAGTATGTTTAAGTGCTGCTTTATCTGTACAGAAAACAAACAAACTGAGTGTAGGTTTATCGGTCAGTGCTGCTAGACACTTTAATGATTACAGAATTTGTTTCCTTAATTAGAAACCCTTTATTCAGTAGTAGATCACCCTAAATTCCACTTGATAAAAAAATGTGGGTTAGACAGCATCACCACCAGATGGATCCGTAGCTGGCTGACCGGCCGTACTTAGCGTGTGGTCCTCAATGGACCTACATGGAGGAAAGTGTGTAGTGGGGTGCCCCAGCTGATAGATGGAGATTGATGCAGAACTCATCAAATTTGCAGACGACACCAAACTGGCAGGAATAGCCAACATTCCAGAAGACAGACTTAGGATACAGGAGGATCTGGACAGACTTGAACACTGGGCGCTATCTAACAAAATTAAATTCAGTGGTGAAAAAAGTAAGGTTCTACATTTAGTCAAGAAAAACCAAATCTACAGGTATAGTATAGGGGGTACCTTGCTCAATAGTAGTAACTGTGAGAGGGACCTCGGAGTCCTAGTGGACAATCACTTAAATATGAGCCAGCAGTGTGCTGTAGCTGCCAAAAAGACCAACACAGTGCTGGCTGCATTAACCGTGGGACAGAATCAAGATCACATGAAGTATTAATACCACTTTACAATGCTTTGGTTAGGCCACACTTGGAATACTGCATCCAGTTTTGGTCACCATGATGTAAAAAAGATGTTGAGACTCTAGAAAGAGTACAGAGAAGAGCAACAAAGATGATTAGGGGACTAGAGGCTAAAGCATATAAGGAAAGGCTGCTGGAATTCGGTATGTCTAGTCTAATGAAGAGAAGGACGAGGGGGGACATGATAGCAGTGTTTCAATGTCTCAGGGGCTGCCACAAGGAAGAGGAAGTCAAGCTATTTTCCAAGGTGTCTGAAGGCAGGACAAGAAACAACGGATGGAAACTAATCAAGGAGAGAAGCAACCTAGAACTAAGGAGAAACTTCCTGACAGTTAGAACAATTAACCAGTGGAACAACCTGCCTCCAGAAGCGGTGAATGCTCCAACACTGAAAGTTTTTAAGAAGAGACTGGACAGCCATTTGTCTGAAATGGTATATGGTTTCCTGCCTAAGCAGGGGGTTGGACTCGATGACCTCCAAGGTCCCTTCCAACTTTTATTATTATTATTATTATTATTATTATTATTATCATCATCATCATCATCATCATCATCATCATCATCATCATCATCCACAAGAGACCTAAAACAAGACTGAGTGAAAACATCAGCAAATATTGTGGGCCCAACTGCAAAAGAAAACTCAAGACCATATTGGTTGGAAACATGCCAAAGAGATCTTCATCCTGCAGTGGACAGACAATAGTTAGGATGATGATGATGATGATTGATGATGATCATGATGATGATCATGATCATGATACTAGGCCCATAGAAAACTATCTCGGTGCTTTGTCTCAAATGTCAACAGTAATACTATATGAAATCATCAGTTGAAGTATTGTATTGGAAAACATTCATCTTGTAAAGCAGTGTTTCTCAACCTTGACAATTTTAGGGCATGTGGACTTCAACTCCCAGAATTCCACAGCCAGCAATGCTGGCTGTGGAATTCTGGGAGTTGAAGTCCACATGCCTTAAAATTGTCAAGGTTGAGAAACACTGTTGTAAAGCATCAAGACTGGGACAATTCTGAAGAAGACTTCCGGTTCCGGTCACGAAGACCGGAGCCTTCCATGGAGAGCTCCGAGACGGGGCTTATTTTAAAATTAAAATACCAGACCACGGAAAGGGCGAGCTAACGAGGGAAAGGGCTCGAGCGAAGAGGACCCTCGGACCTACCCGGACAGGTAAATATTGCCGCCGGAAGGTCCAAGGGAGCCGCGAACGGAGCTGAAGAAGCCGGCGGTGGCTGGCCAGCCGGCCGGCAGGCCCAAAGAAGAAGATGCCGCGCCGCGCTGTAAAAGGGAGCTGGAGCCGGCGAGAGAAGAACAACAGACGGAGGAGGAGGAGGACATCGGCTTGAAAAGCAAGACCCGCCGGGAGAGTCTGCCGGCCTGAAGAGGCCCCCAGGACGAACAGATTAGAGAGCGGAACAGCGCGACTACAGCTGAGGGGGCCTGGTGCGGCAAACAAAGGCGGAGGCGAGCGGAGCCGACAGGACGCCGACAAGAGCGAAGGCGAGCAGAGGGAGCAACAGAGAAAAAGAATACCTATGGGAGGTGAGCTGTTAAAGGTGAAGAGGGCGGCTGGAAGACCAGAGGGGGAAGAGGAGGTGGAAGGCCTGGGAGAACTGGGAGAGAGAAGGGAGGAAAGAAGCCCACCAGCTGAGCCCCCTGAACCAAGGGAACCAAGGGACCCAGAAGCAGGGCAAACAACAGGCAGAAGACAGGATGGTCTCCAAGCAGACCAAACTGATGCCCACAAAGGGACCTGCTCCCTCCCCATCCCAGCCTCCTGAAACATCCCAGCCTCCTGAAGCACCAGGGAGCACCCTACCCACCCCCACACCCTCCCATCCAACCACAGGCCCCCAGACCCATCTGTCAACTCAGGCCTGCCCAGCAGAGCACACATTACAAGAAGTAAAAGAGATGTTGGGGACGCTGGTAAAAAGGATGGATGAAATGGATAAAAAGTTGGAGGAAGTGGGTACAAGGTTGGAGAGAAGGTGCATAGACGCAGAACAGAAGATGGAGAAAAGGTGCAAAGATATAAAACAGATGCTGTTGGACCAGGGCAGAGATCTAGAGAGAAAGCTGGAAGAACAACGCAGAGCGATGGCTGTAGATCTGGACCAAATTAAGGAGGCGATGCAAGCACACTACAAGAGGCTGGGGGATGAAATGGAGAAAAACCTCCAGGAGACCAGGGAGAGTGTGGCAAAGAAGATAGAAGGAGTGGTAAACTACATGGAGGGACAGATAGCAGAGATGAAAAGAGTGGCCCAAGACCAATCCACTATGATGCAATACTGGCACATGGCGTGTGCTATCAGATTTAGGGGATGGAAAGAGACAACATATGAAACCCAAGAAGACCTGTGTAGACTCTTTGGAGGGGCCCTGGCAGCATTTCTGGGAAGGAAACCCGAAGATATCGCATGGCAATTCGACAGAGTCTACAGAGTCAACTCATGGGCGGCAGCAAACAGGAACCTACCAAGGGATGTGATCATCCACTTCGCAACAAAGGGGTTTCGGAACCTTATCTCCGTAACATCCTACAACAAAAAATTATACATAGAGGGGCAGGAGGTGAAGGTATTGAAAAAGATCCCCCAGACGATGCTACGAGACAGAAAAAATTACAAGTTCCTGGTCAACGAGCTGAGGTCACGCGCTCTGCAATACCGATGGGAGGCCCCATCAGGAATGTCACTTCTCTATAAGAATAAGAGGCACCATCTGAACTCGATCCAGAAAGCCAGAGAATTCCTTGAAAAGGAACTGAAGACAGACGGACCGCAAACCACAACGAGGGACAATGCAGACGGAATACTTGAAGGCAGAAGGGACCTAGAACAACGAACAAACTACCCAGAAGCACAGACCGGTGCAGCAGCGGGAGAAAGGAATGGACCACCTCGAGATACGAAGACACAGAGAGCAGAGGGCAACAAAACCAAGGAAACAGGACAGAATACAGAGTTCAGGCAACTACGATCCACTACCAAACGGACAGAACAGCAAGACAAGACCCCACTACACAACATGAGCACCAATCCGGATACCATGGGAACGAGACCAAAGAAGAAAACAGGAGAAAGAGCAGAAGCGGTCTCGCAAGAGTATCCTGAAACCGATGATGGCAACTAAATACTTGACCTGGAACGTTAATGGGTTAAACTCCCCTCAGAAAAGGAGGAAAATATTTCACTACCTGCATCAAGGAAAAAATGACATAATTTGCCTACAAGAAACACACATCAGAGCGGCGGACCAGAAATATTTAATCAGCTACAAACTAGGCGCGCACTTTGTGGCAGCAGCACCAGGAAAAAAGAATGGGATTGTTATATATGTAAAGAAACATGTAATAGCTAAGCTAATAGAGTCAGACCCCCAAGGTAGATACTTGGCAATCGAAATAACACAAGAAGACAAGAAGATTCTGGTGATGGGCATATATGCACCAAATCAACAACAAGGCAAATTCTACAAAAGGATACACAAGAAGTTAACACAACTCAACTACAGATCTTGCATTATACTGGGAGACTGGAACGGGGTCATAGAGACTGCACTGGACAAAAAGAGGACTGCACCTAACCCGCAAAAGCACTCCAAGTTGCCTAAATCCTTCTTCGACATGAAGGAGGACCTTGAACTGACAGACGTATGGAGGGAAAGGCACGGCAAAGAACAAGAATTCACTTTTTTCTCTGACAGACATCAATCCTTCTCCAGAATTGACTTTATATTAACATCTAGCGACTTGCTAGTTTGTCTAAACGTGGTGAAAATCCTACCCAAAGTACTAACAGACCACAACCCTGTGAGGATGGAATTAAGACACGGCTTGAAACAGATGAGATCTTGGAGAATTAATGAAAATTTGTTTCGACACGAAGAAAAGGTGGCTGAATGCAAACATGCTATGAAGGAATTCTTCAACATAAATATGAACAACGAAACACCTATAGAAATGATTTGGGATGCCAGCAAGGCGTTTATGCGCGGGATTCTTATGGACATGAATAACAGGCACCGTCGCAAACAAGAACAAAAAAGAAAGGAGTTAGAAGACGAGATAAGTAAGAAGGAGCGGCTATTAATAAAAAGACCAGAAGACAAAGTCATCAAAGAAGGAATCAAGATCCTAAGAAAGCAATTTGACATGTTGATGGCAGACCAAGTTGCAAGGAATATACAATATGCAAAACATAAGACATTCTGCAATGCCAACAAACCGGGTCGATGGCTGGCTTATATCATAAGAAAGAAACAGAAATCCCGCATAATTGAAAAGATAGAGTACAAAGGCAAGGAAGAATTTCGACAAGAAACCATCAAGAAAGCCTTTACAGAGTTCTACTCAAAGCTATACGCCGAGGAGAAGACACAAGACAAAGAGATAGATAAGTTTCTACAAAACGAAAAGATACTGGCAGTCACCGACGCACAAAGAGAGGCCCTGAATGCCTTAATCACAAAGGAGGAAATACACTCAGCGATCAAACAACTGAAAATAGGAAAATCGCCCGGGACGGATGGGATAGCAGTGACCTACTACAAGCATCTCCAGGAGGAGATGCTAGAACCCCTCAGAAAGCTATTTGTCAACATACAAGAAGGAGGCCAAGTGCCACCGTCCTGGAAAACAGCCTACATTTCGTTAATCCCCAAAGAGGGGAAAGATAACGCACAACCCGCAAACTACAGACCCATCTCACTACTGAACACAGACTACAAAATCTTCGCAAAAATTTTGGCCAATAGATTAATGACAGTACTACAAAAAACAATACACCCAGACCAAAGGGGATTTATACAAGGGCGCCAGATGAAAACCAACGTGAGACAGCTGTTGAACATAATAGAGTACTTGGAAAGGCACAACCAGGTACCCGCCACTCTTATGTTTGTGGATGCAGAAAAAGCCTTCGACAGACTGAATTGGCCATTTCTGACGAACCTAGTCCGGAAGATGAAAATGGGAGCACAGTTTCTCAACTCCATACTGGCAATTTACCAGAAACAAACAGGCCAGATCATTGTTAATGGAGACCTAACATGCCCATTCAACATAGAGAGAGGCACGAGACAGGGCTGCTCGCTGTCACCCCTGCTATTTGTCCTAACGCTGGAGATTCTACTGAACAAGATAAGATCGGCAGAGGACATAAAGGGCATACAGATTAGACAACAAGATTACAGACTATGTGCCTTTGCAGACGACTTGCTGGTGACAGTGTCGCAACCAGTACAGTCAGCAAGGAGATTGATGGAGATAATGGAAGACTATGGTAGGGTGTCAGGCTTCAAAGTGCGAAATTATACAAGAATAACTACGAGGTGCTGTGAAACAAGATACAAGCAGATCTGGAAAGGTGGAAAACACTACGACTGTCCCTGCTTGGCAGGATAGCAGCAGTAAAGATGAACGTCTTGCCAAGATTTTTTATTTCTCTTTCAAATGCTACCCATACTCCAAAAGGATGTGGACTTGGACAATTGGCAGAAAGGCATCAACAGATTTATTTGGGATGGCAAGAGACCGAGGGTAAAACTAAAAATCATCCAGGACACGAGGGAGAGAGGGGGACTAAAAATGCCTAATCTAAAGCTATACTACTACGCAGCGACATTGGTGGCATTGAGTGACTGGATTAATATGACGAATGAAAGAATACTGAATGTTGAAGGGCATGGTCTACTATTCGGCTGGCATGCATACCTGGTGTATGACAAAAAGGCAGACAAGAACTTCAAGGAGAACCCACTACGAATCCCATTGTTATGGGTCTGGAAGAAATATAAATACCTTCTACACGATAAGATCCCCATCTGGACGATCCACGGACACGCAATAGGGGATGTAAACATAACCCAAGGGCAGGAAGTGGTGCCCTACAATAAACTCGTACTGGAAGAAGAAAATGGGCTCTCCTTGAAGCCCCAAACAACACTAGCAGATGAAGGAATAGGAGGCACCTGGCTATCATATCTACAACTGCAATCAAGGTGGCATAAAGACAAGAAGAAGGGTTTATCCCAGACTGATGAGAATTTAATTAAACAGATTAGAGAGCAGGGGATCATGCACATCAAACGAGTGTACGGTGTTCTGATAGAAATGGACTCTGAAACCGTGCTAGTCAAGAACTGTATGGTAAAGTGGGAACAAGACTTTGGGGATTCTATCATCATGGACACATGGGAGAAAATTTGGGTGAGAAATGTAGAATTTACGAAAGTGCAACACTTAAGGGAAAACTTCTACAAGATGTTCTATAGGTGGCACCTAGACCCGAAAAAACTATCATACATCTATCCAGACACCCAGCCTAAATGTTGGAGGTGTGGTAACGGGGAGGCTACATATTTCCATATTTGGTGGACATGTAGAAAAATTAAAGCCTTCTGGAGGAAGATATGGTGGACACTCCAAACTATTTTCAAAAAGCGTATTGAATTTCTACCTCAGGTTTTCTTGTTAGGGATCACAAAAGATTGCACTACCTCAGAGACAAACTTATTTTTGAACTTGATCACAGCAGCCAGATTGTTGGTGGGACAATACTGGAAGAATCCAGAAATACCACCTATAGAAGAGTGGACTTTGAAAGTAATAAATTTGGCGGAAATGGCGAAAATATCGGCATATTTGAAAGATCGCTCAAATGAACAATATTTGACTGACTGGAAACAGTGGATAGACTATATACAAGAGAAACACCAGTCAAATAAAATGTGCCTGGCATTTAGCTGAGGCTTGATGAGAGGAGTGAGGAATGTTTGCCAAAACAGATGTTCTATGATGAGTGCTTATTAATATGATCTTACGTTTAATGTTGATAACTTTAACATTGAAAAAGCAGATTGAATTTCTACCTCAGGTTATTGAACTTCTACCTCAGGATCTTTTGTTAGGGAGTATAAAAGATTGCACTATTACAGAGACGAATTTAACTCTGAAGCGCGAATGAACTATAAGTGATGGACTAGAAACAGTAGATAGACCATACATAAGAGAAACACCAATCAAATAAAATGTATCAGGTGTATAGTTGAGGCTTGACGTGAGGAGTGAAGAAAGCTTATCAAGCCAGACGTTTACAAGGACTAATACCTCATGCTGTATTTTTAGGTTTTATGAGGATTGCTTCTTAATATGATCCTATGTTTAATGCTGACTGCTTTAATATTGGAAAAGCGTACTGAATTTCTACCTCAGGTTACTGAACTTCTACCTCAGGATCTTTTGCTGGAGATCATAAAAGACAAAATGTAACAGGCATATAGTTGAGGCTCGACGTAATGAGTGAAGAATGTTTACCAAGTCAGATGTTTACAAAGAGTAATACTTAGTGTTGTATTTCAGGTTCTATAATGATTGCTTCTTAATGTGATCTTGTGTTTGGTGTTGATTGTTTTAATAAAAAAAAAAAGACTGGGACAATTCTACTTCAGCTGTGGCTTTTGTGCATGGACAGTAAATCCTAAAGGACTAGAGAAGAAGTTAAAGTGAAATAGAATAACTGTTCAAATATATACTATTGTCAGCCTTGCCTCAGCTTGAACCCTTACGCAAGAATTATCCTTGACTTCATTTGTTGAGAAAGATATAGTTTACTAAAGGTCAAGTGATATACAGTAAAGCAAAGCCAGAACTGAGGTTCACACTACAAATCCCTAGGTATAACTTTTCCCTCTTAGACACTTCCCATTGATGGTCTCTCCATCATCCAATTAGTTTTAAAAGAGATGTTTTTGAAACAGTCACTCCTGCAGCTGTATTCTTCTTCCAGGGAAACAGCCTTGAGAACTCATCTCTGAGAGGCATGTTTCTTTCTATCAGTTTCATTTTCCCCCAAGCTTCCACCCTCCCTTCCGCCCTCCCCCTCTCCCATAGTCCATGGCAGATTGGTTTTGAATAATTGTAAAGTACAGGCATGAAGTGGCAATTCTGACAACTATACTATGCAGTTTTGCTTCACAGGTCTGTTTTTGTCTAATGATTTGATCAAATTTTCTTCAGTTAAAATCACCCTACTGCAGCTGGCCTATGGGTTACGCACCTGTGCCATGGAGACGTTATCCCCAGATGAAGATGTGGAATATAGACTATTAATTTCTGAAAGAATCATCATATGTAACACAAGCTGCATCCTCAAATCCCTTCATCTATTCCTTTGAAATTGGACAAATTAGGTTTCATTAGTAGAAAAGTCTGCAAATGTCATCCTATTATGTAAAATAAAAAGTCAGAGTCATTTGTAGCTTTCCTATGAGAAGCTGAATCTCATTTCTGATTCAGATATCAAAATCAAGTAGACAACTTTGCTTCAGTCAAGCTCATAATAGACTATTTCACAAAGCACAAAATTAGGACCAAATCAAATATTGTGGCCAGTGTGCATGCTTAATTTGTAATATAACATAGATCAATGTTTCACAACCTTAACCATTTTAAGTCCTTTTATGTAGATTTCAACTCCCAGAATTCTCCAGTCAACATGTTGACATAGTGTAGTATGTCCCCCTTTAACTATTTAGAGAAATAATGCATCATATAGGTGATATTAAAATATCAGGATTTGGAAGAAGTAATATACCAAATTATATAGTTATAAATATGTCAGTGACATATTATAAGGTCTGAAATAAGGAACTGCATCTCTGGGTGTCTTTGTAGTCCACTCAACATCAAAATATAAATGCATATACAAATATATACGCTCTCCACATACAGCTATAGCAGCAAACTTGCAAGAGAGCAAAGTTCAGTCACTTAAGCAAACCTCTAAGAGCTTTAACTTTAATTTTTGACTCTGTACTTAAAACTATAAAGAACACACACAAAATGGATGGATGGCCGTAGAAATAAATGGCTTCATTGAGACTGAATTGGCAGCAGTGAAACTGAGTAGACAGCTGCCTTTGTGGACAGTATATTATATCAGATAATAGCCAATCCACAATCTTTTGATGAAAAGAAGGCGGTGTTAATCTCTTCCCAGTTTAGATAAGACCTAATTCATATTTAAATTATTCCCATGCCAACCTTCCAAAATATTTGGAAAAAATAGCTAGGATCTCTCTTCTTCTTGCCTAACGTCACAACAACTTGAAAAGGACAAGCTTATAGCTGTGCTCCTAACCCATTTGGAAATTGCTAGCTACTCTGGAGATTACTCTAGATGATAGGAAAATAATCTTCTGTCTCCACACATCTGCATATCCATCTGCACAGTCTCTCAAGATCAGGAATATTTCTAATAAATGTCATTATAATATTTTCCTCTCCCCCTTACCACGCAGCTTCCCTTTGCTTTACCAATTCATGACAGATAAACTGCCATTAATAGCAGAATGTTTATTTTTTATATACCAAACACAGTGTGGCTTACTTTGAGAAAGGACTTACTTCTTTTATGGATACACAGGATTCAGTTTTTCATCTGAGATGCAGAAACTCATCTTTAGCAACTTAGAAAATAAATTGTCTGAATACATCATCATGTTACTATGAATTATTTCTGGAACTGATAACTATGTATCCTTTTCGGTTATCAAAATAAAATAACGAGAGTTGTTCTATGCTTTGGATTTAATTTGAGATGCTTTAGAAGGTGAGCTGTCAATCAGTATGCTGATGACACTCAGCTTTATATCTCTACCCCACGTCATTACAGCAAAGCAGTGGAAGTGATGAACCGGTGCCTGGAGGCTGTTGGGGTCTGGATGGGTGCTAACAGGCTCAAACTCAATCCCGACAAGACGGAGTGGCTATGGGTTCTGCCTCCCAAAGACAATTCCATCTGTCCATCCATTACCCTGGGCGGGGATGTTTTGTCCCCGTCGGAGAGGGTTCGCAATCCACAGCTAAGTTTAGAATACCATCTTTTGGCTGTGGCAATGGGGGCTTTCACCATGTTCGCCAGGTGCATCAGTTGCGGCCCTATTTGGACCGGGAGTCACTCCTCACAGTCACCCATGCCCTTGTCACCTCGAGACTCGACTACTGTAATGCTCTCTACATGGGGCAACCTTTGAAGAATGTCCGGAGACTGCAAGTGGTTCAGAATGCGGCCGCGTGAGCCGTCTTGGGTCTCCCAAGACATGCTCATGTCACTCCAGCCCTCCGTGAGCTGCACTGGCTGCCAATTGGTCTCCGAACACAATTCAAAGTGTTGGTTATGACCTATAAAGCCCTATATGGCAATGGGCCAGGATACTTGCGGGACCGTCTTCTGCCTCATGAATCCCAGCGACCGGTTAGGGCACATAGGGTTGGCCTCCTACGGGTCCCGTCTGTTAGACAGTGCCCTCTGACGGAACCTAGGGTTAGGGCCTTCTCTGTTGCTGCCCCAGCCCTCTGGAATCAACTTCCCTCAGAGGTTCGTACTGCTCCTTCCCTCCTAGCTTTCCGTAAACTTTTAAAAACACATCTTTACAGACAGGCTTGGGGCGTGTGAGCTGCGCTCTGCCCCTGGGCCTTTGATTGGGAGTGTATGTTGTATGAGTGAGTATAGTTTTTATAGTTTTACAGTTTTTATATTGTACCATTATTTTAAGTGACCTATATATTTCTGTACTTATATATCTGTTGTGAGCCGCCCTGAGTCTGGGGAGAAGGGCGGCATATAAGTCGAAATAAAGATAAAGAAAAGATAAAGATGAATGGTTTGGTAGCAGAGAGATTTCAAGGTCTTTGACTCCCATGCTTTAAAGCATCTTCACCTTTCTCACAGTAAGATTATGAGTGTTAGTAGAGTGGAACAACTCAATTTTTAGATTAACGGTTAGTCAGAAACCTCCCAAAGATAAAACTTTTTGTTCCTTTATTAATCAAATGTCAAAAGTATTGTTTTGAAGAAAAAATATATACATCACCAAAGTGGAAAAAATATATACATCACCACTTGGAAAAATGGCAAAGACCAATGTTTCTCAACCTAGACAACATAAAGATGATTGGCTTCAACTCCCAGAATTCCCCAGCTAGCCATACTAGCTGAGGGATTCTGGGAGTTGAAGTCAACACATCTTCAACTCCAAAAGTGAGAAACACTCATGGAAATACTTGATGCTGATACCAGTAGGGCATGCTTTCTATGCCTCTTGTTTTCAGACATTTGGCAAAAGTTGTTTTTAGTAATGGTACCACATTTTATGAAGATCTCTTTTTTTGCAGCACACATTTTGATTTCGTTTGCCATTTAATTAAATTGTAGAAAAATCTTTGGAATCATTTGAGAAAAGGCCTTAGCAATCAACACAAAAAGCTTTCAATAAAGGCTATTACCACACTAAGAGAAACAGGATAACATTGAATTAATTTGAAAGGATTATGTACAGTAATATAAGCAAATCTTAGTATAAGACTTTTTAAAAAGAATTTTTTTAACCAACTTGCTAGAAAACATTCTCTAGAATCCTAACTATATATATAAAAAACACAATATAGACTAAAATTAGCATTAAACAGCATTTGTCGCCCTGGGGGCATTGTCTTAATAACAAAGCTTATAATGTGAGCTAATTTGCAATTCCAACAACAATTTAAACTCAAGTCAAGGTCAACATTAAGAGTCTGCCGATGAGCACATGCAGAACTTATCAAAGATAGAATACTGTCATCTAGACCATGCAATCATGGGGTATATTTTCTCTGGCTTGTAACAGTGATTGTTCTATATGTAAAAAAACCTACAAAATATCTAGCCCAGTAATTATTTATTATTTATTTATTAATTTAATTTGTATGCCGCTCCTCTCCGGAGACTCGGAGCGGCTCACAATATATACAAAACATCAAAACATTAAAAATAGGTACCCAACACACACACAACTTTCGAACCACAACCCACAATCATCCCCAGGCCTGCAGGCAAAGATAAGTTTTAAGGTTCTTTCGGAAGGCCAGGAGAGTGGGAGAAATGCAGACTTCAAGGGGCAGTTGGTTCCAGAGGGTGGGCGCCACAACAGAGAAAGCCCTCCCCCTAGGACCCGCCAAATGACATTATTTCGCTGACGGGACCCGGAGGAGGCCGACCCTGTGCGCTCTCACTGGTCATAGGGAAGTATGTGGCAGAAGACAGTCCCATAAGTATCCTGGTCCAGAGCCATATAGGGCTTTATAGGTAATGACCAGCACTTTGAATTGCGCTCGGAGACCAATAGGCAACCAATGCAGCATGCGGAGGATTGACAAAATGTGGGCACAATGTGGAAGGCCCACAATTGCTCGTGCAGCTGCATTTTGCACTAATTGTAGTATCCGAACACTCTTCAAGGGCAGGCCCATGTAGAGAGTGTTGCAGTAGTCGATCCTCGAGGTGACAAGAGCATGTGTGACTGTGAGGAGAGACTCCAGGTGAACCTGGGCAAATACCCCCCTCGCCACAGCCGATAAATGATGTTCCAATGTCAGCTGTGGATCGAGGAGGACACCCAAGTTGCGAACCTTCTCCGAGGGATATATAGATTCACCCCCCCCAGGGTAATGGAAGGACAGATTGAAGCATCCTTGGGAGACATAACCCACAGCCACTCTGTCTTGTCAGGGTTGAGCCTTAATCTGTTAATGCCCATCCAGACCCTCACAGCCTCCAGACACCGGCACATCACCTCAACCGCTTCACTGATTTGGCCAGGAGTGGAAATGTACAGCTGAGTATCATCAGCGTACTGATGGTATCTCACTCCATGCCGATGGATGATCTCTCCCAGTGGCTTCATGTAAATGTTAAAAAGTAGGGGGGAGAGAACCGACCCCTGAGGCACCCCACACGGGAGTAACCTAGAGGTGGACCTCTGACTCCCCACAAACACCGACTGTGACCGACCAGAGAGATAGGAGGAGAACCACCGTAACACGGTGCCCCCCACTCCCAATCCCTCCAGCCGGCGCAGAAGGATACCATGGTCGATGGTATCGAACACCGCTGAGAGGTCAAGAAGCACCAGGAAAGAGGACTGGCCTCTATCCCGGGCCCGCCAGAGATCATCCACCAGAGCAACCAAAGCAGTTTCGGTGCTGTAGCCGGGCCTGAACCCAGACTGCAGAGGCCCCAGATAATCGGCTTCCTCCAGAGACCGCTGGAGCTGGCGTGCCACCACCTTCTCGACAACCTTCCCCACAAAGGGGAGGTTGGAGACCGGACGATAGTTAGTCAGAATTGCTGGATCCAGGGAAGGCTTCTTGAGGAGGGGGCGCACGAGTGCCTCCTTTAAGGGAGCCAGAAAGGACCCCTCCCTCAGAGAAACGTTGACAATCTCCTGGATCCAGGTACGCGTCACCTCCCTGCTGGCAAAAACCAGCCAGGAGGGACACGGGTCCAACAAACAGGTGGCGGAACTCACAGCTCCAATGACCCTGTCCACTTCATCAGGCGTAACAGCCTCAAACTCGCCCCAGATAATCGGACAAGAACGTGCCCCTGTCCCCTCGACTGAATCATTATCAGTCAACTCTGCTTCACAATTGGAGTCTAGGTCAGCCCGGATCTGAGCTACTTTGTCTGCAAAACACTTGTTAAAATCCTCGGCACTACCCTGCAAGGGAGGCCCCGGAGCCCCCGGGTTAAGGAGGGATCGGGTCACCCTAAACAGGGCGGCCAGGCGAGATTCCGCAGACGCGATCAAGGTGGAAAGATACAAAGATCTTGCCACCTTAATTGCCTTCAAATAGTCTCTAATAAATGAGCTCAATCTGGTTCAATCAGATCCGGACCTACTTCGTCTCCATCACTTCTCTAGACGTCTCTTATGGCGCTTCATCCCCCTGAGCTCCTCAGTAAACCAAGGAGACCTCCTGGGGCCAGCACCACGGAGAAGTCGCAGAGGCGCAATCCGGTCAATAGCCCTCTTCGCGGCATTATTCCATGCCACTACCAGGGACTCCGCCGAATTGTGAATGAACGAGCTCGGTAATTCCCCAAGCGCCATCTGAAAACCAATTGGATCCATCAGGTGTCTGGGGCGGAACCACCTAATTGGTTCCGCCTCCCTGCGGGGAAGGATTGGGGCCCTAAAATTCAGCTGTAGCAGAAAATGATTGGTCCATGACAAAGGCATGACATCTAAGCCCCTTAAAGCCAGATCATTACCCAACTGCTCTGAAAGGAAAATCATATCCGGGGCGTGCCCACCCTCATGCGTCCGTCCCTGCACTACTTGGGTCAGGTCCATGGTTGTCATGGTGGCCATGAACTCCTGTGCCAACCCCGAGAACACGCCAAGCAACGGCAGATTAAAGTCCCCCAAGACTATAAGCCTGGGGAACTCCACCACCAGCCCAGCAATCTCCTCAAGTAGCACAGGCAGGGCTGCTGTCATGCAGCTGGGAGGCAGGTACGTCAACAATAAGCCCACCTGAACCCCTAGGTCCAGCGTCATAAAGATGGACTCGCAAGCCGGAATTTTGAAAACAGTGAGTCTGCGTAGACTGAGGTTCTCCCGGGCCAAAATAGCCACTCCTCCCCCCTTCCCTGGGGTCGAGGCTGGTGCCATACCTGATAACCTGGTGGGCACATACCCTAGAGGGGAACTCCCCCCTCAGGACCCAACCAGGTCTCAGTCACACACGCCAGGTCGGTCTCCTCATCCATGAGAAGATCATGAATGAGGGGGGCCTTATTATTAACCGACCTGGTGTTGAGCAGCAACAGTCTGAGCCCAGGGCCCGAGCTATGCTCATCACCAGGATCATGGGGTGAGCTAGATTTGAGTTAAAAAGTCCAGAACAAAAACCCACAGAGGGAATAGTTGTAGTTATAGTTGTAGAAACAGTAGCTATAGCTGTTAAACCCAATATGGCGGAAGCCAACGGGCCAGCTCCAAAGGAGAAACCCGCTGACATAATGGCGGCTGCTTCCACCAACTCCCAGCTGGCCTGCTCTCCTTTCCAGCTTGGCGGTTAGGGCGGCAGGCGGTTAGGGCGGCAGGCGGTGGTTAGGGCGGTGGCAAGTTCTTCCAAATCCTGGCTTCTTCCAAATCCTGGCTTCTTGCTCCTTTGGAAGCTACTCGCGCCGGAGGAGCTGAAGCCAGCCTGGGCGCACCTGGAAGCCCCCGTCACGCCCGGAGATTCGTATGTCGGCCCTTGGCGACCCTTGCCCCAAAACGGCGACGCTGCTCGTCCAAGGCTCGAAGAGACCACCGCTGCTCGCCCAAGGCTCAAAGAGACCACCTCACTCAGAGCTGGGGCCGCCCGGCATGGCGGAAAGAGGAGGAAGCTCTTATACAGAAACAACCAGAAGAAGACAAGATGGAATTTCTATTTTCAGAAATTATTTATTTCTGGAATGTCATATTTCACATTGAACACTGGCCAATTTGAACATGTCTATAGAAGGACAGTTAAGATGAAGAAGTCTTACAAAAACTGATTAAATCTGTTTATACTCTAGACTAGAGAAGAGAAGCTTAAAAGAAGACATAAGGATGGTTTTAACATATAGGAAATTTTATCCAATAAGCTTGTTTTTTAAATTGTGTGAGGGCAGATTTGGGTTAAACCAATAAGAATTGTTCTTATTAGAACAGCCTTCCTTAGAAGATAGAAACGGAATATCTTTTTTGGACATTAGTCAAACTATAGCTGCATTTTGATGACTTCCAATGTTACCCTAGCTCTATAATTCCATAGTCATGGTCATGGGGAAATATATTACAAACATCATTAAATATACTAGCATAATTACAATTAATGTAGAATGAATTATCTGTGATATAACATCACAGAAAGGCTTCCTCCCGCCAATCAGTGTAATATGGTTTATACAATGGACTAATCTCAAATGAAGCCAGGTCCAAGATCATCCAGTGGCTTTCATGGCTAGGGCAGGAAAAGAAGTCATAGTCTCCTGATTTCTAGCCTGGTGTCTTAACTACGCCAAACTAGTTCACACAGGATCATATAATAACACTATGACATATAATTATATGACCATAATCACAAAACCCAAAAATAATTTCAAAAGCCAAACTCATTAATTAAGAGCCATGGTGGTGCAGTGGCTAGAATGTAGTATTGCAGGCTAATTCTGCTGACTGCCAGCAGTTTGATTCTCACTGGCTCAAGGTCGACTCAGAATTTCATCCTTCCAAGGTCAGTAAAATGAGGAGCCAGATTGTTGGGGCAATAGGCTGACTCTATAAACCACTTAGAGAGTGCTGTAAAGCACTGTTAAGCAGGTATATAAGTCTAAGAGATATTGCTATTGTCTAAGAATGTACTTATCCATATCTCACAGGATGAGAGAATGTAGGAATTAGTATGTTGTTATTAATAGCTCTAACCAAATGTTTTAATTGTAAACTATATTTTTCAGTTGGAAACAGTACAGAAATTAATGTTCAGTATTTAATGTGGGTATCTATATAAATATATTGTGTACTAAACGGAAAAAAAATCTAATCTCAGCAATTTCAATATCCTTTTTACTTGTTTGCTTTTATATAACAGAAACCTAATAGGCAATTGGGAGAATATGAGTGAAATAGAGAAGACTCTTTCACAGTCAAATTACTTATTATTATGCTCCATCAAATCAGTGGTGTTCACTCTTGATGACCATATGGATGGACCTTCTCCAGAATGATCTGTCCCCAACCCAGTCCTTCAGACTTACTAACAATGAATTCATTGCCACTTTAATCGAGTCACTCTATCTTGCTACTGGATTGTCCTCTGCTTTTTTATTTCCCAACATTATGGATTTCTCACAAGAACTGAGTCATTGCATAATGTGTCCAAATATATGATAATTTAAGCTTGGTTATTTGGTCCTGAAATGAGAATTCTATATTGTTTTGTTCTATGATCTGTTCTTTTGTTTTGATTTTTTTTTCTATCTATAGATCCAGTCTGATGTACTGATTAAGTAACTAGACTAGAAATGGGATAGCATGAGTTTTAGTCCTCCCTTAGATAATGAAAGCCAGCTGGGTGACTTGGACCAGTCACTAGCTTTCAGCCAATCTCATCTTACAATCTCATCTTAAAGCTCATAGCTAAGAAAGTGAGGACAAATAAAGGGAAATATTTCTTCACCCAGAGGGTCGTTGATTTATGGAATTCACTTCCAGAAGGGGTCGTGACAGCTGTCAACCTTGACAGCTTCAAGGCAGGGCTAGATAGATTCATGGATGCAAAGTGTATTGGTGGTTATTAAAACGGATGTCCATGTGCCGCTTCTATGTTGGTTGAGGCAGGCAGGATTCCCTCAAGTACCATTTGTTGGGGGTCAAGGGAAAGGGAGGGTTTTGCCTTCTCTTTCTGCTCAAGATCCCCATGTACAATTGGTGGGCCACTGTGTGACACAGAATGCTGGACTCGATGGGCTTTGGCCTGATTCAGCATGGCTCTTCTTATGTTCTTATGTTCTTATGTACAGGGTGTTGTGAAAAATAAAAGGAAGGAGCAAGACATATCTGTATTGTATGCCCCTCCTTCCCCAAAAGGATATCAAAATATTATTATAACTATGAGTGTTTTCTAACACTAAGTTCAGAAGCATAACACTCTTTCTATCCTGCTTCTTTACAGTCCAACACTCACTTTCATAGTGTTATAAAGAAAACAATTACCTGCACAATTCCAATCTTCGCAGTTATTAAACCATCTGAATATATTTTCCAAGTCCTTCATTACTCCCCTAGCAAGTGCTATTTCTTGACTGCTGATTCCTTTATTGTTTATATTTGAACTTAATATGCAGAAGTTACCTACCACTTTAGTATCTTCACTGTGAATTCTAAGGTTGTTGCTATATCTTTGTCATTGTTTTTTATATATTTTGATTCACACATTGGTCCAAAAATAACAAATTGGCTACATCTGTATTAATATAATGAATGAATGAATTAATTAATTAATTTTTTCTGCCCTCCAAGATCATTCACCTTTTCCCACAGTTTGGCTATTTTGTCCTATGCCCAAGATCTGACAGGCACAGACTCATAAGATATATACTTTTTCTATGCAATCTGCCAAGAGTCATTTTGGTTGAGGCAGTATAGAGATATGTGCAATCAGTTTGTCATTCAATCAATTAATCACTCACTCACTTGCTCAATCAATCAATCAATCAGAGAACCTATGCCTTCCATAGTGCCCACAAACTTTATTTGAAAATTTTCAGAATCCAACAGGATCTGGATGAAATATCTGATTGTTTACAGAAATGTCTTGATATTTTATTTTATTTTGTAACATTCTGAAACCTTTGATATGTTTTTACAGATGTTTAAGAGATACCATGTATTAAATCATGATCTTGCTGGAAAATGCATAAATAACCATTATTGGTTAGCGATGGGAATGTTGCTTTAGAAGATGAACCAGTATAAGGACTAATTTGGATGATGTCATTTGGCTCTGCAGTAGGGTTGTTAGGACAAATTCGTATTCTGAATTTATATCTGGTTTTGTTGCATTTTTTTTGGGATCCCTGTAGTCTGTTGTTGCATCTTCTTTAGGTTGTAAATTATAAACAACTGTAGACTTTGCAGCCAAGATTGTGGAGAAAAACATCATTGTTTATAGCAGGTATAATCATTGAAGTTATATTGATTGTAAGCTACGATACTTAAAGATGAAGCAAACATGTAAACAGGGCGGACAAAAGCCAGGAAAAGATCCCTTAGAAATAGTAGTTAAGAAGGAACCAAGTCATTAAAGAAACAAAGGGGGGGGAATCATATGAACCTGTTTTTCTAATATTTGGATCATTATATATGTTTATATTTTAAAAACATTTTTTAAAGTTTGAGGAATATCAAATATGCTATAAAATAAAACATAGTCTTTTGGCATCTGAGCACAGTTTGCTAATATCCATTCAACATCATCAACTTCTGTCAGTGTGTGCCACTTTCTAATTTCTCTCTTCATCTGGCGCGTGCATAGAGACTTGCAGAATATCAACAATTCAGTTCTGTTTCAATGGGCCTAAAAATGAAATCTGTAGCAAAATATGACCTAAAGCTTTTTTAAACAAGATTAGTATATTTTTTTAATAATGGAAGGAAAGATTTCCTTCCAACACACCAGAAAAAAAAGATTATAATTTTTAATTTTAAGAAATAAAATGCTAAAGAAACCTAAATTTCAGATGACCTCACCATCTGTTCAACAAAAATCTTGTTCACAATTAATCTCACATGGATGCCTGTTTCAAATTTAACCAATAAGTCTGAAGTCCCCTAAAATCTGTTCAACTGTGATTCCTTTCTATAGTTTGCATTCTTTGCAAAGCAAATCTACACCAACAGTACCTACTGTTTCTTAATAATAGCTTTAATTTTCTTTGGCAAATGCAGATATACTGTCTCAATTTGTTTAAAAAGCTAAAAATAAAATTTACTCGTAGCAAGTGTTAGGGAAAAAAAACATACATGCACAAACTCTTCCTATTTTGTGAGCTACCTGATGTGGAAACTCATTTGCTTTTTCATGTTTTGTAGTCTAATCTTTTCTCCAAAATTTGGACAACATTCAAATGTAGGAAGTGCATAATTTTAATCCCAGATGTTAAGTGGTGCATATGACTATAAAATGACATGCATTGTAAATATGTCTAGCAAATGCTGTTTTTCTCAGAAATACAGCTGATTCAATATCCTCCCTTCCTCTTAAAAAAAATTGTATGCAGAAAATAACTTGCTGGGATAAAAAAATAGCACTAATTAAACTCTTATTAAAATGTCACAAAGAGCAAGAAGCTGATTCAAGTTATACTTTACTCATATAGAATATAGGCGCATTTTTTAATCAGAGACATAACAAATTGAAAAAAGCAAAACTGAAGCAACCTGACTAAAACTTGGAAACATGAAAACACTCATCTACACAATATGGTGAATCTTCAGTGAACTCTAACCCATATTGTAAAATGCCACCGTTTATGAAAGAGTTGTGGTTCTTAATGTGAGACGAGAAGAGGCTTAAACAATTATATAGCATGTCTAGGTGTTAAAATGAGTGGGCATAAAAATGACATGCTCATAATATTGATGTAGTAGAGGCTACAAAGGCAAAGAAGCATTCTGTTTGTAACCACAGAATTCAGCACAAGAAATCCTTTCAGGTTTGGAAAGATGACCAAGCCTTTATTAATTCCAGCTAGCTTTGAAGTTCTAGCTGAACTCTTCTTCTTCTTGTGCCATATCCGTTATCAGACGTTGGAGATCATGTTGGCGATCCTTCTTTTTATCAGCAGCTGCACGAAAAAGTGCTGCTGAGTTTTGTCCAAACCAGTCCTTTAGATTTTGAAGCCACAATGTTCTTCTTCTGCCTGGACCTTGTTTGTCTTCAATCTTTCCCTGGAGGATTAAATGGAGTATGCCCTATTTTTCTGGGTGTCGCATCACATGTCCAAAATATTCTAATTTTCATTTTTTAATTGTTTTGATGATTTCCCTTGGCTTTCCCAGGCGGCTTATCACCTCCTCATTTCTGATCTTGTCAACCCAGCTTATACATAACAGCCACCTGTAAATCCACATTTCAAATGCTTCTAGTCTCTTCAGGTAGCCTTCTGTCAGAGACCAACTCTCTACTCAATAGAGCAGGATAGAAAAAAATATAGCATCTGACAAGCCTGATTTTCAGTCTTAGGCTTACATCGTGACTGCAGAAGACCTTTTTCATTTTGAAGAATGCTGTTCGAGCTTTTTCTATCCTTGTCTTTACTTCAACGGTCATGTCCCAGCTTTCATGTAAATTGGAACCGAGGTGTGTGATCCTTTCAACTTTTTCTAGTGGTATGCCTTCTGAATTTATTGGTGGTAAATTAATGGGTTGTTTGCTGATGACCATGATCTTGGTTTTTGAGGTGTTAAGCTTCAAACCATATTTTTCAGATATTTCTGTGACTCTGTTGATGAGGAGCTGAAGGTCTTCATGCTTACTGGCAAGCAGAACTGTATCATCAGCATATCTTAAGTTGTTGATCGAAACACCGTTTACTTTGATGCCAGCATCGATGTTCTCCAGTGCCTCGTTGAAGATTGACTCAGAGTAGATATTGAACAACAGTGGAGACAGAATACATCCCTGTCTGACCCCTCTTCTTATTTCTGCATCAGCTGAGTATTTTTGGCCTAGTCTCACATTTGCTACCTGATGCCAATACAGATACTTTATTATTTGGATGTCTTTGTCATCTAATCCCCCTTGTTTCAGGATTTCTAATAGTTTGCTGTGTCTTATTTTATGAAAATAAGCTCTACCATGAGTAATTTGATGTATGAAATTGCTTGGAAACATGATTTAATTAATCTCTAAGGTCATTATAACTTCCTTTTTCAGGAAAAGCTCCTTGGAATCTGTGACAATGATTTTCTTAAGAAGCTATGTTTGGATTAAACTATTTTTAACAACAAACTATTTTGGAGTCTAATACTCTAAATTTAGCCAAGCTGGTGTTGAAGAAGAAGGCACTACAGGTCCAACAGCTCTTCAATGAAACATATTATCATATTTTTTGGTCTTTGGGTTTTGGTTTGGCACAGACATAGACTTGGTTGCCATGAAGAAAAATCTATACCATGAGAGAAGCAGTTTGCATGATCTGTTAATATTTTTCTATCTATAATGATTTATGGTTGCTGACCACAGCATTTTGTGGGTGCACTTAAGAAAACTGGAGTTTGAACTCTTTGGACAGTACCAGAATCTGTCACCTTAGATCCTCTCCTTTGTGGTTTTGAAAAGTGTTCATTCCCTGTATTATATAATTCATTGCATGAAATCACTTGGGGGGAGGGGGGATATTTAAGAATTTTTTTTTCATTTTTAAAGTTGTGCTATGCTTACTTAAAGTCATACTACTATTCTCATCTCAAAATATCAGAAATGAGACCACCAAGTTTTAGTAATGATGGTTAGATAAACTTCTGCGGCTGAGATATGGTCCTGAATCCATCATTGAAACCAGACAGCACATAATTCAG
Source organism: Bothrops alternatus (assembly GCA_034064705.1). Lineage (NCBI taxonomy): Eukaryota > Metazoa > Chordata > Lepidosauria > Squamata > Viperidae > Bothrops > Bothrops alternatus. The sequence goes on from JARGCV010000081.1 coordinate 21,469,773, forward strand.
TGGACCATGAAGTCAGGCTGAAAATGGTGTGTGGTACCTTCTGAGAACCATTCATAATCCTTATGTGAAAGTTGCTCCATCATTTTCATTCCATGATCAGTTCAAGGTGTTTAAAAGGTAATATCTGACTTGGTACCATGTTACAGGACACTCTACTGCTGTACAATCTGACCCCTGCTCTTATAATATTAACAAGTCATCTTTTATTGGTTCTACTATCAATAAATTTAAAAATTATGTTTTTGCCACTGTAGGGTGCATGTTGTCAAGTTAAGTGTTTAATTGAATTGTTTTGGTAATTTTTTTGGGGGGTTTAATTGCAATTCCACTGTTTTAATTGTATTTTTCTCAATTGCCTTCCTTGAACCATTAAAGGAATTGGTGACAAAATAATAAAGTAAAATAAAATAAATAAAATGTTTAGTTTTTACATATATAGTATACACACACCTATTTTTTTCTTCAGAAACTAAGTCAATTGTGACTCAAACATTGTGTGATTGAGTCACAATGTCAAGTCACAAATTGAAGTTATTACTTTCTGCATCAGTGTCACTGCAGATTATTGAAGTCAATTCACCCACAAGGACCACATTCTATTTAAATTAAATATAAGGGTAGGAAGGGGTATTCAATTGCCGTTGCAGATGTTAACATTTCAGTATTTGCATCAGTTATTTCAGATATTTACCTGGGTTACTCTCAATAATGATAATACTTCTTTTTTCACCGCTTAAATTCTACCATAATAGAGATAATTGAATATTTTCCCCATTTGTTATCCAGATTACAAAGGTAACTATCCAGTCATATACCGATATTGACAAAAGAACAAAATATGGATTGTGACATGCAAGCTCATCCTTTTCATAATTGTTTCATTACTTTACATACAAGTATATATAAAGAAGAACTTGAATTTTGATATTGTAATCTCTATTTCTAAACAAGGCACCCCTACACCCTGACACCCTGAAACCCTGAAACCCATGCATCTATTTTTGATAAAAGAAGATTGTGAACTCAGAAAGTTTCTTTGAATTTCCCTTATCTATAAAAGTTAAACATGATAGTGATTGATAGATTGTTGTTGTTAGTTGCGAAGTCGTGTCCGATCCATCGTGACCCCATGGACAACATTCCTCCAGGCCTTCCTGTCCTCTACCATCTTCTGGAGTCCATTTAAGTTCACACCTAGTGCTTCAGTGACTCCATCCAGCCACCTCATTCTCTGTCATCCCCTTCTTCTATGGCCCTCAATCTTTCCCAGCATTAGGCTCATTCCTCCAGGCCTTCCTGTCCTCTACCATCTTCTGGAGTCCATTTAAGTTCACGCCTACTGCTTCAGTGACTCCATCCAGCCACCTCATTCTCTGTCATCCCCTTCTTGTATGGCCCTCAATCTTTCCCAGCATTAATGAGTCCTTCCTTCTCATTAGGTGGCCAAAGTACTTGAGTTTCAACTTCAGGATCTGGCCTTCTAAAGAGCAGTCAGGGTTGATCTCCTTTAGAACTGACCAGTTTGATCGCCTTGCAGTCCAGGGGACTCCCAGAAGTCTTTTCCAGCACCATAGTTCAAAAGCCTCAATTCTTTTGCACTCAGCCTTTCTTATGGTCCAACTTTCACAGCCATATATTGCAACTGGGAAAACCATGGCCTTGACTATATGCACTTTTGTTGGCAGGGTGATGTCTCTGCTTTTTAGTATGCTGTCTAGATTTGCCATAGCTTTCCTCCCCAGGAGCAAGCATCTTTTTATTTCTTGGCTATAGTCCCCATCTGTGGTGATCTTGGAGCCCAGGAAGATAAAATCTGTCACTACCTCCATTTCTTCCCCATCTATTTGCCAGGAATTGAGAGGGCCGGATGCCATGATCTTGGTTTTCTTAATGTACAGTTTCAAGCCAACTTTTGCACTCTCCTTCTTCACCCACTTCAAGAGGCTCTTTAGTTCCTCTTCACTTTCTGTCATTAGAGTGGTATCATCTGCATATCTTAGGTTACTGATATTTCTCCCAGCAATCTTAATTCCAACTTTTGATTCATCTAGCCCTGCCTTTCTCATTACGTGCTCTGCATATAAGTTAAATAGGCAGGATGACAGAATACAGTCTTTCCGGACTCCTTTCCCAATTTTGAACCAATCAGTGGTTCCGTGTCCAGTTCTCACTGTTGCTTCTTGGCCTGCATATAGGTTTTTCAAGAGACAAATAAGATGGTCTGGTACTCCCATCTCTTTAAGAACTTGCCACAATTTGTTGTGATCCACACAATCAAAGGCTTTAACATAGTCAATGAAGCAGAAGTAGATGTTTTTCTGGAACTCCCTAGCTTTCTCCATGATCCAGCATATGTTGGCAATTTGATCTCTAGTTCCTCTGCCTCTTTGAAATCCTGCCTGTACTTCTGGAAGTTCTCGATCCACATACTGCTGGAGTCTAGTTTGTAGGATTTTAAGCATAACTTTACTTGCATGTGAAATGAGTGCAATGGTGCGATAGTTTGAACATTCTTTGGCATTGCCTTTCTTTGGAATTGGAATGTAAACTGACCTTTTCCAATCCTGTGGCCACTGTTGAGTTTTCCAAATTTGCTGGCAAATTGAGTATAGCACTTTTACTGCATCATCTTTTAAGATTTTGAATAGCTCAGCTGGAATACTGTCACCTCCACTAGCTTTGTTGTTGCTCAGCTTTCCTAAGGCCCATTTCACTTTACATTCTAGGATGTCTGGCTCGAGGTCAGTGACCACCCCATCATGGTTATCAGGGATGCTAAGCTCATTCTTGTATAGTTTTTATGTGTAATTTTGCCACCACTTCTTAATCTCTTCTGCCTCTGTTAGGTCCCTTCCATTTTGGTCCTTTATCATGACGATTGTCGTGATTCCGTGCCAGCCTGTGTTCCCAACAGCTGAGTCTGGGAATCTGAGGAGGAGGTGGAGGAGGCATTTGAAGGGCCATCAGGGTCAGAGGGAGGCTCTGATGAATTACAAGACTCACGGTTTGATGAAGAGCCTGGGCACTCCAGTCATGTTCCTGATGAAGCTCAGCTGTGTGGGGAGAATGAGTCAGACTTAGAGAATTCACACCTGATGGACATGATGATTGATGCTCGTAGATGCAGGAAATTAGTGAGAGCAGATCAGCAGCAGTCAATACGACAACTCCAGGGGAGGAGGAGAAGGCACTAAGAGGCAACACCTTGGAACTGCTTTATAAAAAGGGAAGGTGTGGGCGGTGCTGGTTGCTGAAGGCAACCGTTGAAAAGTATTTCATGGGATCATGTTCTGTTAGTCTTGCTGGTGACTACTTCTCTGCTTTGTATGGTTTCGTGTGGACAATTTCCTCCATTTGGATTGTGTTTGCTGCTTTTGTTTCTGGATTATTTGGCAGGTTGGTTACCCATATTAAAACGGGTTTGTTTTCTTTTGAGTCTCCAGCCTATTTTCTCAAAAGGGGTTTTTGTCCTTGTGCCTTTAACAAGGACAGCCATATGCTGGGATAGAACACCCATCTTTGCATGAAACATTCCCTTCATATCTCCAATTTTCTTGAAGAAATCTCTGGTTCTCCCTATTCTATTGTTTTCTTCTATTTCTTTGCACTGTTCATTTAAAAGGGCATCCTTATCTGTTCTAGCTATTCTCTGGAATTCTGCATTCAATTGGGTGTATCTTTCTCTTTCTCCCTTCTCCTTCTTTCCTCAGCTTTTATATTTACTAATTAATGATCACATGAGTTTGGTGATGATGCAAAATGTCAGTATGTGATACTTGTAATTTAATTATTATTTTCAGGTTGTTCAAGCATGTTATTCATTTTCATTCATTTTTAAAACTGTTATGCTGATTTCAGGGCATTCATCAGTGTCTCATCTTCAATCAATGAGAATAGAGCTGGAAGGAATCTTGGAAGTCTTCTAGTCCCACCCCCTGCTCAAACAGGAGACTCTATATCATTTCAAACACGTGGCTGTCTAGTCTTTTATTAAAAACCTCCAGTGGTGAAGAACCTACAAATTCTGAGGGTAGGTAAGCTGCTCCACCGGATAATTGTCCTCACTGTTAGGAAATTTCTCCTTAATTCCAGGTTCTTTTCTCCTTGATTAGTTTCTATCCATTGTTTCTTGTCCTGCCTACAGGTCCTTTGGTAAATAAGTTGACCCTATCCTCTTTGTGGCAACCTGTCAAACACTGGAATACTGCTATCATGTCACTCCTAATCCTTTTCTCTAGACTGGCCATACCCAATTCCTGCAAGCATTCATCATATGTTTTTGTCTCCAGGCCCTTAATAATCTTAGTTGCTCTTTGTTGCACTTTTTCCAAAGTCTCAACATCTTTTCTGTAATGTGGTGACCAAAACTGGATGCAGTATTCCAGGTGTAGTTGTACTAAGGCTTTATAAAACGGTATTAATACTTCATGTGATTTCGAATCTATGCCTCTGTTTATACAACCAAAGGTTATATTAGCTTTTTTGGCTGCTGCCACACACTGCTGGCTCATATTTAAGTGATCGTCCACTAGGACTCCAAGGTCCTTTTCACAGTTACTGTTTTGCCTAATCTGTACTGGTACCTTTGATTTTTTTTTCTGCCTAAGTGTAAAATCTTGCTTTTCTCCACATTAAATTTCATGTTGTTGTATAGGCCCATTGTTTAAGTCTGTCAAGATCTTGTTGGATTCTGAGCTTGTCTTCTGGCATGTTGACTATTCCTGCCAGCTTAGTGTCATCTGCAAATCTGATGAGTTCCCCTTCTATTCTCTCATCTTAAATCTTAAAATGGCAAAGATGAAACCAAATTTCAAGAATTACAGTTAGGCAGATGTCTGGAGCTGGGAATTAAAAATGATTGCAGCATGTGCCTCTCTATTTTCTATCACTGAACAGGGGCTTGGGATGATTGAAAAGACTGAAATTACTAGATGAAGAAAAGGTTAGTGGACTGAATGTGAGTCACACATAGCAACAGAGAGCATAGCAGCATAATAAAGGGATTGTTAAAAACTGGGACTCTTCCTGGGTCAGTAAACCAATTGCTTGGAGAACACTCTGCATGAGGTGTAATTAACCCTTGTTCAAGATGCTAGTAAGGTGCCAACCACTTCTGAAAATCCTTGCCAAGAAAACTGTAGGCTAGCACAAGCAGTTGCCAGATGTCAACATTGATTCAAAGACCCAACACAAGCAAAATCTGTGAGGCTCAATTTGAGCAGATTTTATACATGCAAGTTGGTATTATCCTTGGTGCTCTCTGAGCTTGGTCATTTACTTGCAAATGTTTCATTCAATAGGTAACATCATCAATGCTAGATAGTGAAAGGTTTTCTCCCTGTTTATATACAGTACTTTTCCCCTGATAGTTTGTGGGAGTCTTGTTTTCTCCTAGATAGTTCCTTGATTAGGGTATTATGCTACTGTTTGTAATAACAGTCCTAATGCAACTGCTTCATCTTTGCGGTTACCTAGCTTATCTTCTTGACAATTACACTTAATAATAGCAACCATCTGCTCTGTTGTGTCTGTCATTTCTTTTCTTTGTAACTGATGGTGACATCGGCTTCATTTACCTAAATTTGTCTTGGCAACTTGTACTTCATTAAAAGGAATCCTGCAATCATCAGTTTAAACTCTCTTTTTTCCCATCACCCCCCATCAGGCCAAGCATAGCTAAGCTTCATAAATCATTCTTTCACTTTCCATTTTGTGGCTCTTGGAAAGGTAACATTATTGAATTCAGATCACTTGAACTGACTGATGCTAAAATGTTTATTGACCAGCTTTTAGGCACTGAGTTCTTGCTTTTGAATGCAAGCAGTAATATAAGCTAAAGATTTATTTTTAAAAAAAACAAGGCTGTCATTAATACACATTATACATAACTATAAATACTCTCAATGGCTGACATTCCAACAAAGCTGTAGAAGAAACCAAGCAGCCTTAGCATACAATGACTTCAGCCTTCTAGTCCTATGCTTAGTTAACTCTTGCAAAGAAAGAGTTGACTATATTTTGCAGGTTCTACATATATGGGGGGTTATTAATCATTTCAAGCAAAGTAGAAGACATAAAATACTGCAGGGCAGTCTTCTCTAATCTCCTGTCTTCCAGGTAGGTAGGAAACACCAGAAAGATAGAGGCTAATTTGGTTCTTAAATGAGTTTCTAACACTCTCTTACAAATGGAAAAAGAGCAGTCTAGATTGATCAGGCCATCTATTAAATACACATGTTGGGCCTTCAGCACTGGTTGGGTCAAGAGAATAATGCTTGATTTAGTAATACTTCAGGCTTCAGCTTCCAAAAATCTATTGCTTTTAATTCCTTCATCCTTCCAATTATGAACCCCAATTTTGATGAATGAAGCAGTAAATAACTTGATTCAAATGTGGTCAAGTTGAGCTTCAGGACTGACCAGCCACACTGACATACACATTGTATGTCATATATATGAGATGAGAAGCTATATACATTGACTGAATGAATGAATACATGCATACATGCATATTTTAATTTGGATAGACTATTCACCAGAAGCATCAGATTACCAAATGAATACATCCTCAGATCCTTTATTATATCTGATGCAATCCCCTATATAATTCATATGAACCTCATTGAACCTCATATAGCTCAATAATTTCAAACTGAATTCACTTTGCACTTGAGGTAATTATATACAGTGAATTAATTTTAGAAGGTATCCAGTTCTCGGCAATTGTAAGAAGGGTTATATAGAAGCTCTATCAGTATAATATATACAGTCAACCTTCCATTAAGATTTCAGAGCACAGAGGTACAGATCTTACATTGTGTTATGTTTGGGGGTTCATCTGTACATGGCAACTATCCCACTCTTGGTGGGGAGGGCAATTTCTCTATTTTGACACAATGCATTGCCCTTTAGCCAATAGGTCCGTAAATGCAATCAAACATTAATTTTACACAGGCGGAGGTCAATTAGTACCCGCTGCCTTAAAACTTTTCAAGGCCAAAACATTGGCTCAAATTCTATATGGGACACAAACAGGAATCCTTGCAAAGAAAAACTTGCTTGAAACCATACAAACCAAATTCCTGTGAGCCATCTTAGCTGCACCCAAAGGAACCCCAAATGCCCAATTAAGAATTGAGACAGGCATGCCCCAAATCTAGGTAAGAGCCTGGAAGATGATGATCATTCACTGGCTTAAAATGCATTTCTTTCCAGAGGGTCTGTCCCCGTTAGTTCTGACTGGCAACTTCCCTTCCCCCTGGAAGCAGGTGATAGATCATAAACTGGGCTCTTATGGGCTCTCTTCGGTATTCTTAATATCCCTAGGCTTTGACCAAGCAAAGCAAGTAGTATCCAATAAAATAAAGGACATGGAGTTCCAAGAAGAACTAAATAGGTTGCCTTGCCACAGTAGGGATAAAATCAAACAGGGTGTGTGGGAATCGGCAAGATATCTGAATGATCTGACCTTCCCAAAACAAAGAATAGCTTTCTTCAGAGCCAGATTTAACATTCTTCCCTCAGCACTTCTCCAGGGCAGGTATAAGAGACAACCAATAGCAGAACAGGTATGTATATGTGGTAAAGGAGAAGTCGAAGACATCTCACATGTTTTATTGTACTGTGAGTTATACCGAGTTTATAGGACAGCATATATTCTCCCCTTATTAGAGAGATTGCCAGGGAAGGCAGACAATTTTTATGTAGGCTTTCCCCTTCAGGACTCAAACCCTTCTATCACGCATGCAGTGGCAAAATACTGTGTTACGGCAATGTCCACAAGAAAAAAATTGGTTACAGATTTATAGCTGTCAACCTGTGCCAATTTTTGGAGATATCTCTAATAACGTTTGGGACATTATATTTACTCACACACTAATCAGCTATCCACTCACATAAACTAGGGAGTGATCCTAACATTTTGAGAACATGTATTTTCTTAACAGGGATGTTATTATTTACTATTAATGTTAGTACTGTTTTTATTTTATTTTATTTTTATTTTTTTAATATATTGTAAAAAGTGATGTCTATTGCTGGTCTATAACCGTAATAAAGTTATTATTATTATGCATTGCCCTTTAGGAAGCATCACATAATCAATTTCATCTTTATTGGGACTTTTCAAATATACATAGCCAGATGTTATGTTATGGAGTTTCATCCCTACATGACACAATGTAACATATGCATATCTCTGTTTTGAGTGCTTAAGAGAAGGACAGTATATGACAATCTGCTAGAGTTTCATTATTCATTTCTTTTATAGTGTTTAAAGCTAAATATCTATAGGGGGGCTGTTAGAAAGACAAGTAAATGTGGTGGATTTTTAAGACATGTGCAATCATCCTTTTCTTCTGCTTGTGAAGTCCCCAGATGCAACTTGCCATGCTATAAATTGCTGAACAAAATGGACCTTTGGCCTCATCCAGCATAGCTTTTCCTATGTTGCCATATTTTGAGGCAATTCTTGCAGGTTTATACATGCTATATGAACCATAGTGGTCTATGATTATGACAATTCCAGATTCTGTCATTCTGTCATTTCATGGTTGTCTTTACAATTTGTTAAATTATGTCATAAACCACTGGAGAGGTTAAAAAAAAGTTAGTGATAATGATCTAGGAAGTGAGCAAAATGACTAATTCTGAATTGAAACATTCAATAACATTCTATGCATGAAAACAACACTAACAGATTCAATAAAATGTCTGGCCCATTTTACCGTGGGATGTACATATATCTGTTACTTAATAAATAAAGAGTAATTTCCTCATTATCCAAGATTAGCTTATTGGTTTAGCAAAGATTTATTTAGTCTAAAAATACATGCAAGTGCAAAAGAATGAATAACATTGCTTATTCTATTTCGATTCCTCCTCCTCCTCCTTCCTTCTCTTCCTCCCCTTTTCTCTTATTCTCTCCTCCTACCCATATTTCCCTGCTTAAATTCCTGAAATTGTCGGCAGCAACTAGATCATTACTTATCTGATTCATGAACATCAGTATCCATATGAGTGACCATATAGAGATACTCATTCTACATATAGATGAATTCCATATATCTCCACAACTGAGGTATCAAGCAGTAGTCGCATAATTCAATCTGGGCTGAAATTTGAGAATACAAAAAATAGGCATTTTGTTACTTCTGTTGTATCTTTCATGGGATTCTTTATACTGTTTGCACAAACAATACATTTAGCTCAGAGAATTAATGAGAAGTAAATGTACATACAGTATATGCCAGCACATTCAAATAAGCTAAAATAAATATATGGTTAGAGGCGTATCTCATTTATCTTTTGGGTAAAGTTAGCCTTGGGTTTAAAATCTAATCATAGAATAAAAGGATTTTTCTTCTTCTTTTCTTCTCTCTTTTTTTTTTTTTGCTGATGACAGTACTTATTTTTCTCCAAAAGAATATGACATAAGCACAGATTAATATCTGTAAAAACAAAAAAACCCTGCATAAATAGAAATTCTGTTGGTTAAGGTAATGGTTGCTTCTGCTTTTTTAACAGTTTTGCAAATTGCGTTAGATAGAATGACACCACCTAAATGTAAGCAGACACTTTCCATTTGCAAAAATTATGTTCCATTGGACAGGTACATCATACTGCTGGGAAATTATCTTGGTAGCTTAAATTTTGTAGTTGATATGATATATTTACATTGTTAAAATTTTGATCAAGAGTTAGAGGAGTGAAGAAATGAACTTAAATATAAAATCATCTCAATATTTATATACAGTCTGTACCAAAAGTCTTGTCTCATAGGTCAATAGATTATCTAAATGACACCATTACATTTGAATTTTCAAATATCAAAGAAAATTTTACTGTACTTAGAAAAGTACAAAGCTCATGTGTCATATGCAGAAGACAATGTTTTGAAGAAAATGGCAGCCTGAGATATACAGATAGAAAAATACATACTTGAAATATAATTCTTGGTTTACAGATTTGGTTGCTATTCTTTTGTAAGTGCTATTATCATGATATTAATAACTCTGGCAGACAATTAACTGAGAATTTTCTTTTATTTTCAGAATATCCAGTTTGTTGAAAAATACCTGGCCTCATTAATGCTACTCACTTGCATAGATCTCAATACAACTTGTAGCCTTAAACAGCAAGTACATTTATTACCATCCTCATCAAAGAAAGCAATTCTGCAAAGGTGAAAAATTTATATTGTGACAGATTGTTTCCAATATACTTGTAGAAGGCTCTTTCTATCCACAAAGATTAATTACGATATTGACTGGATAAATGAATCAATAAAGTTTGGGTTAAAGATGAGAGAATTTTTCCTTTGATTCTATTGCTTTCTTTTAAAGGTTGGATTTTTTTTCTAATCAGAATTTCTTTCCTGCAAAAATCATTTGAAGTATCAGTCATGGAACTAGAGCATATTGAATTTATTATGATTTCCAATTTCTGCAGGTCCATTTCTATTCTCCACTTTACTAATGGGCATGTAGATGGTGGCAGAACATTTTAAAAAAATGCACCAAGATTTGTGTATAGATATATGTAGATATATTTGTGTGCAGATATATGCAGTATGTATATGCACACACAAATATACACATACATGCATATGCACACACAGAGATACACACACAAATACACACACAGCCTGCTCAGAATCAGGTGACACAGAAATTGAATGAATAACTAAAGGAAATGTTGATGAATTTTTTTCGGTAGAAAAAAAATGAGATAAAGTTAATCTTACAATATTATAAATTAGGATCAAGTCAAGGATGGCTGGTATCTTTTTGCTGACTTCCTCTTAGTCCCGCTCCATGTAACCATAAACCATGTTACTAAATAGCGTGAACTTTCAGGGTCTTCCTGAAAGGAAATAAAAGACTGAACCACTTTCAGAGGCAGAAGTCTGCATTTCTTTGTGAATGAAGAAGTACTCATTGCCTTCTTCTGTTGCATCTCCCCTGAGATAAAGATAACACTCACTCTCCTAGGGTTTCAGAAAGCTCTTAAAACCTGGCTTTGGTCCCAGATCTAGTTTAATGTATTATTGGAGACGAGGGGTGGTTTGATGTGTGTTATTTTTAGATTGTTTTAGTCTGGGATGCCTCTGTAGCTTTAGGTTTTATCTGTTTTTATAGGGTTTTATAGTACTTTGTCTACCACCCAGAGTCCATTGGAGCTGGGCAGCCATAACAAATTTAAATAATAAAAATCAATCCATCAATTTCTTAGGTATTAATTTTTCAAAATTTTGTCTTCTGTAAACCTTGGAGTCTCCTTTGTATATAAGGATATTTCTCTTTTGCTTCTGTGGATTCACTTTGGTTTCCTAACCACCATTCATTCATTTAGTAATGATATATTTCAGGTTTTTTTCTTTTTAATACATTGACAGACACTTCTAAAATTGTTTTCACTTTGTCGTTATGGAGTACTGAATGTAGATCAATGAGAGAAAAAATAAATTTCAACAACTGTAGAATCAGGCTACAGCATAACAAAATTGACAAAAGTGAAAGGGATCTGAATACTTTCCGAATTCACAGTATATCATCAATCAATAAAGTGGGTTTTTTTCTAAGATAACAGTTATAAAGGGATTAACAATTTTATCAACACATGCATTTTTATTCCTTATGGTAACTTCCCTTGCAAACAAGCTATTCACGTTTAATAAATGCAATCCTTCCATCTTTGTTTTAAGGAATACCACAGGAGACTAAGCATCTCTCACAATATTAAATAAGCATCACAATGATTTTTTTAAAAAGTGTTGCATTTATCTGGAGCAGCGCATTCTTATGTTCCTATGAAAAAGTGGCACTTTCCAAATACGCTAAGACTACAAATTGCAGTTTGCTATAAGTTAGCAAAATCCTTAAAACCTTTGAGTATCAAGACATATTGAAAATCTATTTTGCTAGGTATGTTTTTATTAAAAAAAACTTTTAAAAGCATTCTTTGTGCTAAGAGGAGAACAAAGCACTGAAGGTAGAAAGATATTATTAGGAAGGCATTAGCTGGCTTTTTTTTCCCCACTATTATTAAAAAATACCCTCTAATGGTTTGTGTTTTTTTTTAAAAAAGCTCTATGTATCATTTTCCTTTTTTTTTCTTTTTAAACTAAATTTTAGGGGTTTTTTGCTAAAAAAAAATGGTATTGGACAATCTAGGTTTTTATCGTGTGATGGCCACCAACATGTAAAAGATGCTGATACTGTCCGCTCTTCGAGAAAGAATATCAAACCTACTTCCTTTAATTTTGTCCTTTTGAGACAGCCCTATAAAGTAGCTTGGGTTTAGTGACTGAGCATGAACTAGAACCGTGTTTCTCAACCTTGACAATTTTAAGGCATGTGGACTTTTATTTTATTTATTTATTTATTTTGTAAACTTTTATACCGCCCCTCTCCTGTAGGACTCGGGGCGGTTTACAGCCAAATTAAAACATAACAATAATAAATATTTAAAACTGAATTAAATTACCTAGGCTGTTACTAAAAACCAAATTAAAATCCCATACTAAAACCCTAACTACTTAATTTAAAATTTACATAAAAACCCGAGGAGCTCTAGGCCAGGCCGGCTTGATTGAAGAGATGAGTCTTCAGTTCTCTTCTGAAGGTGCGGAGATCATGACACGTCCGGACTTCCAGGGGGAGCTCGTTCCACATTGTCGGTGCCCCCACAGAAAAGGCTCTCCCCCTGGGCGCCACCAGCCGACATTGCTTAGCCGATGGCACCCTGAGGAGGCCTTCCCTGTGGGAGCGAACTGGTCGGTGGGAGGTATTTACTGGCAGTAGGCGGTCTTGTAAATAACTGGGTCCTATGCCATGGAGCGCTTTAAAGGTGGTGACCAACACCTTGAAGCGCACCCGGAAGACCACCGGCAACCAGTGCAGCTCGCGCAGGATGGGGGCCATTCGTGCCTGCCAGGGCGCCCCCACTACCACCCACGCAGCCGCATTCTGTGCCAGTTGGAGCCTCCGCGTGCACCTCAAGGGGAGCCCCATGTAGAGAGCATTGCAATAGTCCAGTCTGGAAGTGACGAAGGCATGAATGACCATGCGTAGTGCGTCCCTATCTAGGAAGGGGCGCAACTGGCGTACCAGACGAATCTGGTAAAACATCCTCCCGGCCACGGCCATCAGGTCCTCAAGGGACAGCCGTGAATCCAGGAAGACTCCCAAGTTGCGAGCCCTTCCTGTGGGGGCCACTGACTCACCCCCAATAGACAGCAATGGAGTCAGCTGACTATACCGGGATGACGGTAGCAATGCTGGCTGTGGAATTCTGGGAGTTGAAGTCCACATGCCTTAAAATTGTCAAGGTTGAGAAACACTGAACTAGAATATAAAAAGAAGTATTTGCACTACTTAGTTATGGTATATGTCAACTGAGCCAATCCACAAGCATGAGACAACTTCCAGAGTATCCAGGATGTATAGGATAAAAACAGTCACAGCAATAGAGAATAAAAGAAATATAAGTTTGTGTGTTTCTCAAATCTTTTTATTTATTTATGGTATTTACATGACTGTAAGCTGACTAGAGTCACCCTGGAGAGATGGATGGCATAGAAATTTAATAATAAATAAATACATTTTATTCACCGCTTGTTAGCTGTTACAGCTTGAATTACTTGTTACAAAGTTCAAGTGGGTAATTTGTTGATATTTCTTTATTAAAATGAAGCATGGAAAGCCAGAAAAAGTTCTGACATTGCAAATAATTGTGCAATGAAAGGCAAAATATTCAAACAGAAACCTTAGTTGTTTTGTGAGTAACTCAGAACAAGGAAATTTTATATACAATAATTTCACAGAAATCTGTGAGCTGTGATGGCACAGTGGTTAGAATGTAGTATTGCAGGCTGGCTCTGCTCACTGCCAGGAGTTTGATTCTGATCGGCTCAAGGTTGACTCAGCATTTCATTCTTCCAGGATCGGAAAAATGAGGACCCAGATTGTTGGGGCTATAGAGAATGCTGTAAAGAACTATGAAGTGGTATATAAGTCTAAGTCCTATTGCTATTGCTATTCTTTTCTTTTCTGAAAAAGATTTTAAAAGCAAATCCCCATTTATCCATTTGGGTAAGAATAATTGGAAAAAAAATCTGATTTTTTTCCCCCTTCAGAGCACAACTGAAAATTACTCTTAGTCCAGCCTAAGTTTTATATCATCAGTACAGTATAGCAGTTTCAAGTCTGGATTAGAATTGTAACTCAGCTCCTCCAATGTTTTGTTCTCTGGCCTTTGCTCCCTCATCTGCCAGAAAATTTTTCTTTTGGCAGACTTTAGAATTAGCTGGATGTTTCTGTGGTAGAAGGGATGTACATCATTTTAATTTCCTCACACTAATATTTACTATCCACATTAACTCCCCATAATAGATTTACATATAAAATTCATTCTACTATTATTTTTAAGGGATAGCCCTGTGAATTTTATAAAATGTTTTCCTTTTGCAAATGAATGTTCTTCTATGCTAAATTCTAAGCAATTTCTCTGCTTAGAAACACGTGATGTTTCCCACTTTTTGTGTTACTTTCTTCCACTTTCCACTTGAATTCAAACCTGATCCTCTTCGGTGAATGCATATTGATAAATACACACTGAAGCAAAAGAGCAAAGGTGCAATATAGATACACTTTGGATCTGCTCCAAAAAAGCACTTTAACTTTTAAATCAGATTTTCCAATATCTTATCTGAACTGGAATAAAAATAAATGTAACATAAAGGTTTTCTGTAATTCTAAAGAAATATACAAACATGATTTTTCTATTTGTTTCAATTGTTTTTGGTAGTCAGATTTCTGTGATTGCATTAATATTTCACATGTCCTATTTTATTAATAAAAGTTTACATGCTTTGCTTTATTCCTCCTCTTTTTACTTTCTAGCACCCTCTTCATAATATTGGTGTCTTCATCATTCCAAACTATTATGCTGGCCTAGAGTAGACTCGATGGGCTTTGGCCTGATTCAGCATGGCTCTTCTTAGGTTATGTTATGTTTAAGTCCTAAACCAGGTACAACCTACACTGGATAAACTGCAATATTTTATGCACAAAATAGATGCAATATCCTACTTAATTATTATTCAATTGGGATAGCTGTGCACTCTGCATGGTGAACAGGAAGTTCAGAATAAGCAAAATAATAATAATAATAATAATAATAATAATAATAATAATAATAATAATAATAATAATAATAATATGCAAAGAAGCTGAAGAAACAGTGGACCACCTGGTAAGCTGCTGCAAGAAGATCGCACAGATTGACTACAAGCAGCGGCATGACAAAGTAGCAACAATGGTGCATTGGAAGATCTGCAAGAAATATCATTTGCCTGTAAGCAAAAACTGGTGGGATTATAAAATAGAGGAAGTCATAGAAAATGATAAAATTAAACTGCTCTGGGACTTCAGAATTCAAACAGACAAGCGCCTGCAACATAACACCCCAGACTTAACAATTGTCGATAAAAAAGACAAAAAAGTCTGGATAGTGGACGTGGCAGTGCCCGGAGACAGCAGAATAGACGAAAAAGAACTGGAGAAGATAACAAAATACAAAGACCTACAAATAGAAATAGAAAGACTGTGGCAAAAGCAAGCAAGGGTAGTACTAATAGTAATAGGTGCCTTGGGTGCAATCCCAAAACAACTGGAGCACCACTTGAACACCATTGGCATTGACAAATTCGCTATTAGTCAATTGCAAAAGGTGGCCTTACTAGGAACTGCTTCCATCCTGCGACGGTATCTATAATACTATCAAACATCCACATCTGCCTATCCCAGGTCCTGGGTAAGGACTCAATAGGTAGACAAAATGCCAAATCCAGTCTGAACATCTGGCTGACTGTGCGATGATCCATAATAATAATAATAATAATAATAATAATAATAATAATAATAATAATAATAATAATAATAATAATAATAATAATAATAATAATAATAATAAAGTTGGAAGGGACCTTGGAAGTCATCAAGTCCAACCCCCTGCTCAGGCAGGTAACCCTATACCATTTTGGACAAATGGCTGTCCAGTTTCTTCTTAAAAACTTCCAGTGTTGGAGCATTCACTGGTTAATTGTTCTAACTGTCAGGAAGTTTCTCCTTAGTTCTAGGTTGCTTCTCTCCTTGATTAGTTTCCATCCATTGCTTCTTGTCCTGCCTTCAGGTGCTTGGAAAATAGCTTGACTCCCTCTTCTTTGTGGCAGCCCCTGAGATATTGGAACACTGCTATCATGTCCACCCTTGTCCTTCTCTTCATTAAACTAGACATACCCAATTCCAGCAACTGTTCTTTATATGTTTTAGTCTCCAGTCCCCTAATCATCTTTGTTGCTCTTCTCTGTATGGGAGCTTGTATTTTAATGTTTATTTTTGAAATTAAATGAAGATATTTTTAAAAGAAGAAGATGTAAAATGAGAGTGTATAGATTTCTAAAAGCTGAGCCTTTTCATGCCTGAAAAAAAGTTAAGTTTTATGCATAATTTTACTTGGCAGAAGGATTTAAACAGCAATTTCTGCTTTTGAATTTTTTTAAAAAAATCAAAAACTCAGGTCTATTGCATAGGCAAATGTTACTGATTGAATTATTTGGCAACAACAGAAAAACATATTATGGCTCTTGAAAACCCATGTATCAAATCAATACTTTTCCTAAGAAACCTAACATTATGAGAAATTGCCTTACATTCTTCTATTCCTTATTATCTGCACAATTGTCCACCTTCTCAGTCTAATTCCAAGGTAGATGAAGAAACAGGTACATATTTCAAGCTCTATTAAGCACTACAAATTTTAAGTGTCTCCCCAGATTGATGAGTGATATGCCATGAGCCACTTGGAAGCCTTGAAATTTTCAACAAATAACATGGACAGCTTCCCATCGCATTTCTCCTTGCAGATGTCTCCCTCAGCAGTTAGTAAGCATTATCAGCTTTGCTAATTAAACTTACAGTGCAGAAGAGAAATTTTAAATACAATTGACCACACAGCTTTCTGCTGAACAATCTACAGCAGACAGCAGAAAGCCAAGAGGCAGTCATCCTGAGCACAAGGTATTTTTTCAGCAAAGACAGGACAAAAGTGAATTGATGAAGACAAAGTAATTCTTGGTCAAAAGTAACCACAATAAAATCCAGTGTTATCTTAAGAAAAGGGGTCTTCTGCAGTTGTTTCAGACAATTGAAAAGAAACCCAGTTAGACCATTTTAGCTTGGCATATCCAAATTGTTACAGAAGCTCCAAGAACAACTTACACATTTTTCTTTTGTTGTGCTTTGTTTTCCTTGCACAGCTGGGTACTAGCCGTTCTAGGCAAATAACATGTCATTAATTCAGTAGATTTGAAAATAAGACAGTTAGGGATCTATTTGGAAACATAAAAGGTCATATTTAACAAACATTGCCCTATGATATATTTCAACATAAAGTGCCAGAAAAAAACACACAATATGAGACACACAGCTGTGGGAAATATCCATTTGTCCTTCAGGTGATTTAAGAAATTTGCTGAACTACCTATTAGTGATAGCTAATGATGAGTGCACATCATTCATACATTCAAAAGTAAAAGTCTTGATATTAACTATTATACTGAACAAATTCAAGTTTTTTCTTTCTTTCCTCCTAAGAATAACATTAAATATGGACTCATTTACTGATTTGTAAAATAAAAATTCAGACTATCCTTCATCCCACATTATCAGCTTGCCACTAACAACTATAAACAATCCATTTTAGACTCGTTTTTATCAATATTGCTCAGGCTGGACAGTTCATTTTTCATCCTGGATCAATTATTTGTGCTTTTTGATTATTTAATTTATAAATCTGTCCCACTCATAGTTTGCAATTTGAGTCAAGTACATGAATAACATTCAAAACAGAATTTTAAAAAAAGGTTTAATATAAAACCAATATAACAAAATCTAGTGGAGTCCACTCAGTGCTGAACTTGATTTGCTAAAAATTTGGTGTGCAACAGTCTTATTTAATTACTCTCAAAATAAGTAATTATTTAGGTCCATTAAGAAAAAAGCAAAATTGTAAAGCTATTTTTCTTTCATGAAACATGCAGTACCCACTTTGATTATGTAAATCCAATCCAAATCTCAGGAGAAATCTATCTGAAATATACTATCAATTATGACTCTGGGCAGGAACAAATGCAGCTGGGGTCAACAGTGTCAAAATTGCCGGCATAATGGGATGATTGAGCCATTTTGAGGTTAGAACCTCCATCAAAGAACAGAGATATTTTGGAAGACTGTTCTTGCTTTTCTGTTATTTTTTTCCCTCTTCAGAATCTATACTGACAATGTTGTAATATTGCTTCTTCTTCTAATAATTGTCTGGATTTTTTTGTTAAGTTTGTTCCTGAGATCTTTGTCTCTATTCATTTGATTTGAAGAATTCTTTTTTTCCATTTTTGCAGTTTGATTTCATTCCATAGTTTCACTGGTTCCCTACCAAGGAGGCTCAGAATGTTCTTATTGAAAATGTTCTTATTGAAAATGAAGATACAGAACTGTGAGATTATTCTTCCACTTTAGCTTTGTCTGGAACTGGCAGATAAACATTTTGTAATCTGTTTCACAGTCAACATCTGGCTATATCTTACTATCTTTGTAATTTCCACTTTCTTGTACCAATGATATAGAAACTCAATTTAATTTCTATGCACTTTGGTGATATCCATACATAGGTGTTACAATATTTTTACTTTGAATGACTGTGTTAACAATAAAGAAATAGATAAGTAATTGCTCTGTTTCATTTCTGTTTTCTAGACTATAATGTCCAACTATACATTCCTTCTTAATATTTCCAACTTTGGTATTTCAGTCTTCAGCTACAAATCTTGTTTGCATATCTGTCAATTTCAGATTCAAGTAGACCATAAACTTCTAAATTTGCTCATCTGCATCCATGGTTGAAGCTTAAATTTGGACAACTGTCATATTAAAGATCTGCAAAATTTAATTGGTATTATTCTGTCACTAATTGTACTGAATCCCAGAATTGTAAATAGTTTTTACTATTACTTTCTTGATTACAAAAGCAACACTATCTCTTTTTTTTGTTCACTTCCTGAGCAGCAAACAGCAAACATTTGAAAGTGTCAAATTCCAGCCCATTTCAATTCACTGATGCTCATGAAGTAAATATTTTATTGATTCATTTTTAGTGTATTGAATTTTATCGTGTATATGTCTCCATGTCCCAACATAATTCTGTCTTTACAGCTTTGATTTTCTTTGAGAAGTCCAGCAAGTCCAGATTTTAATCTAGTTACATCATAAACAGCATTAGTATTTGGATAGATCTTTAGGCAGTGGTTCTCAACCTTTTTAATGCCGCGACCCCCAACCAGTCGTAAGTCGAGGACTACCCAACCGGTCGTAAGTCAAGGACTGCCCAACCAGTCGTAAGTTGAGGACTATTTCCCTGCCTGGGAGCACCGCGCATGTGTGGTGCCGTCCCCTATGCTGGTCGAGGTGTAGCTGGCAAGGGGCAGTGACGGAGCAGGGCGACCACCGGCTGGGCTACCAGCTGGCCCAGCCCAAGGGAGGTAAGGCACCCGCCGGGCCCCACACATGCCAGCAACCCTCCCTGTGCCCGCCGGCCTCCCACCTCCCACCCCGACCCTCTTTTACTTACATTTTTAGTAGTTGCTCAGCAGGGGGGGGTGGAAACTTCCGACAGCTCACCTTCGCTGCAGACAACTTGCAGCACCATTTGCAGACTGGGACTTTTGGCGGGCTCAGCAGGGCAGAGACAGCCTGGACAATTCCTATTGGCTTTTGAAAGCCAATAGTATTAGACTCTATTCAATAAGAGGGAGTAGCACAACTAAGGAAAAGGGGGGGAAAGGTGGACTGCGTTGTTTGGCGACCCCCGTGAAATGGTCGTTCAACCCCAAATGGGGTCACAACCCACAGGTTGAGAACCGCTGTCTTTAGGTCTTCCTCAATCACATGTTGGGTGCTCTGAGACCTGAAAGACCCATCATCCAGAAGTAGATAATGAAACACTTTATGTTGTCCATCTGATTGAGGAGCACAAAGAAGACCATGGAGGGGATATATGGCAAATTTTAGTAAAACATGAGCTTAAACAGAAAAACAGGAAAGTGTGAGAAAGAAACTACAGATTGCTTTGCCCTGTTTCCCTTTGATATAAGTGGGTTAACAGAAGGCGAAATGCTGTCGTGCTTTCAAGATTTTGCTAATATAATCTATATCAAATAAATAGATTGTGATGTCTGGTACACAGACAAATGACAAAGACCTAAAGGAATATTCTACCTTGCTAATCAACAGAAGCATAGTCAACCTTGGAACTTGTATACTTAACATGTTGACTATAAAGTCAGTATAGTAAATCAGATATATGAAGTAAATGTTAGAAAGTTATATAATGCAGAGGATTAAACCATTTTGAAAAGGCTGTATTCTTGAAGGGTACCTATGAAATTTGAAAGGGTACCTTTGAGGAAGGAGGGTAGAAAAGGTATCAAAATTTTTGAACTTAGAAAAGAATGAGGTTCAGTTAAAATAGTCATCTCTCTGATTAGATCAGCATCAGATTATTGCTCTTGGTTTACATCATTTCTGTCTTGCCTGAATAAATGGCTGATCTTATAGTGAACATAGCAATAACAATAGACTTATATACTGCTCCACAGTGCTTTACAGCCCTCTCTAAGAACCTTACAGAGACAGCATATGAAATGAGGACCCAGATTGCTGGGTCCTCATTTTACTGGCCTTGGAAGATGAAAGGCGTCAGTCTGTAAAACTACATTCTAACCACTGTGCCACCACAGTTCCTATAATCGCTTCATGGATAGTTTATAGTCATAAAATCTGAAGGTTTAGTTGAAACTATACTATTAGACGATGAATATTAGAATATTATTATATTCTGTATTCTATAATTGTTATATTATAGTGTTACCTCATAGGAGAAATGGGCAGCATTAAATAAATAAATAAACATATTAATTGACAGAACCTGGGAAACAACTTCAATGTCTCATTGTAAACATTACACTTAACGAATAGGCATCCTACAAGCCTAGTGATAAGAGAGGGACTCCAGTTGTCCAGGCTGGCAGTCTGTAGCCTCTTCTACTATTCATAAATTCTGCAAAATTTAACTTTGTTTAAATCAGCATCTGGAATACATATAGAAGATATTGAGTGTTTCTATATCATAATTTGCATCAGAGATCTATTTAGTCAGTCTTTTTAAAACAAATGGTGCAATATAAGAATTGTGAATTATCCTTACATTCATAAATGTCTTTCTTTCTCTTCCTCTATGTCTCAAATAAGGAATGTGTGTGGTTTCATTAAATAAAGAGATTGACCAATCTCTTAAATTTATATCCTTTCTTAAGTGCCTTGCTGGATCACAGCCTTAGTCAATACCAAGACTAAAATTACTTATCATTGTTTTTCAAATTCTTTCTGCTCCAACTATCTACTTAAAAAAATCTCCTAGAGAAACTAATTTGCTTCTCCTACCAAAGTTAAAAGGGAAAGGTTAGTCCAAATGAAAGACTATACTCATAAATATCTCACTCACTCACTCACACACACACACACACACATCACAGACTAGATACAAACTCAACAACTGATTACTATTAAAGTTGTGACTCTCTCAAAATTGCCCCAGATGTGTTTAGAAATTATTGCAAATGTCTTCCAAGTTGTGAAATATCAGTAATTGCATGCAAGCTTTTTAAGAATGCAAATAGCTAAAAAAAAAAAATTAAAAAAAAAAAGAATGCAAATAGCTTGCCACTAAAAGCTTACCTATAATATAAAACTACTTGAACATTGGGTTCTTAATGTTCCCTGGACTTGTTTTCCTGCCATTTCATTTCAAGGGCAAGTTGCATCATTAGTATATGAGAAAGTGGAATTTGCTGGTTCTATTGCCCTGCCAGTCTTGGTTGGGATGTGGTTTCTTCCTTGATGTATCCCTTCTTAGACTATTTTTTTTCTTCCCTGATTCCTACTCTCATGCTGTTTCCTCCTTATCTGATGTTGGCTGCTATGGACTATGTGCTCGGGGCTATTTGCTTCCTTTCTTGAGTTTTGGTTATATCTTTTTAATGTATGCAGATGGAGTTTATCTCTATGTGTTTGTTGATAGCATATGAGTCCCAGACATTTTAGTAACCAAGATTTCCAAAAAGAGGAAACTAATTATCTTTATAATATCTAGCAACACAAAGGATAATCATTCAATTTATCATCTAGCAGCACAAAGGATAACTACACAACATCATTAAAACATACCTCACAATTAAACTCATTGCAACCCAACCATCACAACTGATGAAAAATATAATTCTTCCATAGATCAAAAACATCTCTGAGACAACCTCTTGGCATCAGACTCTTGGCATCATTGTAACACACAAAGAAACAAAAACAAAAGCCCTTCAAAATATTGTAAACACCTAGTAACCAAAGAAGAAAAAACAGGAATCATTTACAACATTCAATATAAGGATTGTAATAATTACTATGTAGGACAAAAAGGTAGAAGACTGGCAGAACACAACCATGAACATCAACTGGCAGTCATAAGACATGATGATCCTTCTTTAATCTCTCAACACATTGACAAATTCAAACACAGTTCAGTTGGGAAACTTGATATTCTAGGCCAAGGCAAATCCCAAAATGCTAGGGAATTCTTGGAAGCTAGTCATTCAGACAAATCAGTCATCAAATATGCATAGAGATAAATCCCATCTATACCATTTAAGAGATGACAATCAAAAAGCAGGTGGAAGGAAAGAAGGAAGGAAGGAAGGAAGGAAGGAAGGAAGGAAGGAAGGAAGGAAGGAAGGAAGGAAGGAAGGAAGGAAGGAAGGAAGGAAGGAAGGAAGGAAGGAAACATCCTAGACCACGTCCTTCCTAGCAGCCCGCACCTAGATCAGCAGGAAACAGCATCAGATCAATCATGGAAGTAGCAATACCCTAATCAAGGAGCCATCAGGCAGGACATATTGCCATGTATAAAGAAGCAGTGAATTTTACTTTTCCATATACTGATGATGTTATCTATCCTAGTAATGAAACATCTGTAGGAAAACAATCAGAGAAGCTCAAAGAATACAAAGAATGCAACACTTCAACCCTGAGCTGCATATATTCCCTATTACTGGAATTACCTGGGTATATTTTAGCTTGTTCCGGTATTGGGCCAAGGTAGTATCCTGCTAGTGTGCAAGACTAAACTTAGTAGGTCTTCTAAAATATTTCCAGGCTTCAGGATGTCATGGTTTGACATTTCAGCAGAAAAGATTCCCTGAAGTTGAAATGGATGTATATTAAGTTGTTGTAGTCTTTTAACTTCGTTCACCTCCACACAAATTCAGATTTCCGCTGTCATCCCTTAAAAGAGCTACTTTAATTGTATTAGTAATGTACACTGTTTCATCTGAGCCAAATAAAATAGCAGCTAGCAACAACAGTTGATTAATTTTAACTATTGATAATTAATGCTTGATATATGCTTTTTTTTAGTATTCATGATGGTTGCTTTGGAAACAGTTTTGGCATAAACAAACTAGATATAAAAACCTGAAATAATATATTCTAGGTCAATTTTCATAAGATTAGAAAGTGCCACTCTGGTGCTGATAAAATGTTCTCAATATAAGTACAGTGCTAAAGATATTTATGAGCTAAGCATCCATTCTTGATCTTCTTCTTGGTCCAATACCTGTTGAATGGCATGGGATGCTCCCTTTCCTTTGGCATACCTGTTTGGAAGTAATTTAAAATTATAATGAGAGCCAGTTTGGTGCAGTGGTTAAGGTGCTGGCCTAGAAATCAGGAGACTCTGAGTTCTAGTCCTATCTAAGGCATGAAACCTAGCTGGGTGACATGCCATTCACAGCACAACCCACTCACAGAGTTGTTGTTTGGGAAAAATAGGAAGAGAAAGGAGTATTATGTAAGTTCACCACCTCGTTTATTTTATTTATTTATTTTATTTTATTAAATTTCTATACCGCCCCTCTCCCGAAGGACTCGGGGCGGTGTACAGCCTAAAATTTAAAAAACATATAAATATACAAAATTTAAAATAATTAAAAATAAATTAAATCATTTGGCCAAAATCCTAAAACCCAAAACATACAAAATTTAAAATCTTAAAAAATACTCAGTCCCCTTAAAACCTCGTTGTTATAGTAATAAAAGCATGATAAAAATCTAATTAATAAATAAACTATTATGCAGATTAGGCCATTGTTCTGCTTTAGTCTGCAGACTTCCATAAATTTTTTTGATAATTTTCTTCATTATAAAACTGTAAGGTACTACATGTATACTTTAAATCTAAGTAACATTGAACAAGAAGTCACCCCCCTCTCTCTTTCATGGTTCAAGGGCTCCAGTGCAAACACTTAGAAAAGCCCATAGATTTGCACAAAATGCCAACCTACAAAAAGAAAAGAAAAGATACATTTCAGTTAAAGGTCTGCAGTCCTATATTCAACATTATCCTACACGCCAAAGACAGCTAAACTAACATGACTTTGAATGAAATAAAATGAGTATGATATGCCTAGAGTATGGTAAAATAGGAAATTATAATGAGAGAAGGATACTTTTATTGGTTTCAATGTGTAGAAATTAGAATAGCATAGATTTTTTTTCAGGAGATCAGTTTCTAGGAGATTTCTGTTAGGAGTAAAATGTTTATGCCAATGAGATGATACAAAAGTGCTCATCTAGCCAGTATATTTATAAAATAGAACTTCATTAACAAGGAGATCCATTTTACTTAATGAGAAATGCATAGGAGGCACTGTAGGATACTATTGTAAAGGATACTTCATTACTTCAGTTCTGTAGCATTCAGGATTCTCTTTTTCGTTATTATTATTATTTTTTGTATTAAGCACATAAGGACATTGGTATTACACTTATAGAAAAAAGACTAACTGGATTTAACCATCCTGTTCTTTAAGTCCATGATGAAAATCTTTTCTTGGATTGCTTGGAAGATGATGCTTCATTTCTAGCTTTATGTTTTCTGATCACGCTTAAATTTCTGTACATGATCATCTTTCCTTTTAATATGTTCCTTCATTGAAAAAAGTCAACTTGGAGAATAAAGTTCTCAAGGTCTTATATCCATTATAGTTCATTATGTTTCACTAACTTTAATTACTTCAACAGGTCTGCTCTTTATAAATTGCCAGGGGACCGTGTCCAAGTCCAGTATATCGATAATAATTTGTTTTTATAATTGTTATCCATTAGTATAGGAGACAGAGAGGGTTGGATTAGTTTTTCCATTTCCACAACATTCTCACTTTTTAACTGTAAACACTATTTAGATCTTATATTCTTAAACAACTTTCCCATGAATTCATTTTTGTACTTTGTATT
The DNA here is from genome assembly GCA_034064705.1 of Bothrops alternatus. Classification (NCBI taxonomy): domain Eukaryota; kingdom Metazoa; phylum Chordata; class Lepidosauria; order Squamata; family Viperidae; genus Bothrops; species Bothrops alternatus. Next base: position 21,495,230 of record JARGCV010000081.1, read on the forward strand.
TTAGGAAATGTACATTTTTTTCATGCAATGTTTTTATAAAATTGACTTAGTTTTCTCTAGCATTTGTGGGGTCTTTTCTCATAAGATTTTTTTAGTTGGGAATCTGGCAAAAACATTCAGAAAAATGCCATTGTTGATATACGTCACGAGATTCAATATGTTTGTATGATTGTATGTTTGCCATTCAGCAGAATTTCTCATCTGACTTTTTTGTTTTCTTTGCTCGCTTCTTCCTCCTTCCCTCCTCCTCCGTCCAAAATATACTGACAAATGTTTTCTTGCTTTTTGCTATTCCAATGGCCAGTTAGAAAAGACAATGTAATTCATCATGTTCACATCAACTGTTCAGATTAAACCTTTTAAAAAACGCTGCAGGATGTACGCAGCATAATTGCCCCAGTTCTATGGCTCACCCTTCTTTGATTTGTCCACTTCTAATCCAGTTATCGCTGTGAGTAGATTTTCCCAAGAGCTCACATTACTACAGACTACCCCAAAACATTAATTTAGTTCACAGTTTAAATCACTGGGGATATGCAATTATCCCAAAACATTGTCAATATAATGGCAGAAGGAGGGGAGGAGAAGAAGAATCAAATAAAATTAAAACAAGGTTAAAACTTAAGTTCCATGATTTGTAATTAGAATGAAATAAGGTATATTTCTTTAATCATTTGACTGACAAATTGAAGGCTGATATGTAAACGATTATATATGCTACAAACTAACACAAAACACTTGTCTACTTCTCATTATATTTGATGGGGGGGAATGCTTTGAGTTTTACTCAAAGGAAAAGAACACTCTTTTGGGAGAATGTGTTCTTGCATTTAGTTACAAAGTAACCAAGGAATGTGGAAATTTGTGAATGCCCTTTCTTCAGTGTATGGTAATGTCTCCAGCAGTCTAAAGTCTGTTTCCCATGTTTCAATTCAGTTCCCCAGGAAGATGTTCCTACTATTTGACTTTTCAATCAATCATATCATCAACAGCAAGGATTTTGTATCATTCAGAAATTTTGGAATTGCCCCAATTTTTCTTCCCAGAAATTTAGAGAGAAATATTTAATGGCATTTGTATACAGTTCCACCAGTTCTACTTTTCAGGACTTTTCTTTTGACTTTTCATAAGCATCCGCTCTCCAAGGACTGGAAATAGCAAGCAAATACTAAGAATGGCTACTACATTAATTAAGGTGCTGGCTTCTTACTGCTAACAGTAGTAGAGAAACACCACTTTGATCACAGCCCCTGGGAGGGTAGGCTATTTTTAGTTTAAACAGTTTAGGTGGTTTTAAGGAAAGGAAATGTGGCATATAAAAGATTTCATTAATAAATAAATAACATTTGGGAGAAAAGGCGAGAAGCAGAGCTGTTGGAAATTATCTTGCCCTTCTGGGGACATTTGGCGAACTCATTTTTTTTTTCACTTGTCATTTGAGGCTGTCCAGAGTTGGGGGCCACCCAGAATTGTCTAAAAGATGGATGGCCATATAATTTTTAAAATAAATAAATAAAAATAACTAAATATTTTAAAAGGCTACCAACTGTGAGCCAGTTACAGAAAAGTTATGTAGAGTTGTAACAGCAACATAGCAAACCATAAAGCAAGCTTAGAACATCTGCTTCAAGAAGCAAATAGGGATCTCCTGATTGACTAAGGCTGCCACTATCATTTTCCATATGCCAATGTATCTTTTATAATGCAGTATAATGTGAGTCTGAAAAGCTCCAAACCTTCAGGTAAGGAAAAACTGCATAAATATGAGGGACTTCAATATGTCACTGTGTTTATGCTGTATACATCAGAGATTGGCTGAACAATTAATATAATAAATACTTCTAGATCAGAGATCCCCAACCTTTTGGGTACCAGGGACCGGTTCCATGGAGAGAGGTTTTTTCCGTGGACCGGAGGGGCCATGGTTTTGTCTGCTGCCTGCATCCTGCGGATGGGGCTTTGCTTGTTTGTGCAGACCGGTTGCTGGCATGTCACAGCCCGGCACTGGTCCACAGACCAGGGGTTGGGACCCTTGCTCTAGATCACTTTCTCTAAAATAATTCAATCAACCCAGATACTCTATAAATAATTATAAATACTAATAGTGCTACCCCAAAGCCTGGGTCTACACACAGTCTCTAAAACCTTTGGATACAATTACTAAATTGCCATTTTGTTGTTTCTAAATTGTAATGTTAATGTAATGAAATCCAAAATTATGTAACACATTGTTGCTGAGTACATTAAACTACCCTGAATTGTTATTAATTCTAAAAAGGAGTAAAGTGACTGCATGCATACAATGCCTTTTAGAAGCATTCTGGTCCTTAGCTCAATCAGCTATTTTGGAGGAATGTACCATTTAATGCATGCTGAACCCCTTTGTCTAGGGGAAGAGAGGATAAAGGATGGGTTAGGTGTTTTGAGGGGAGGTTGAGGGTGTGATGGATATAGTGAGAAACACAGTATGGCCTTGAGCTAATACAGCATTCATCCCCCATGAAGGGCTGCAAGGCCTGGTCTTCAGAGCTTCAAAGATCTCAGTTTCTATAGCTTTCTTCTTAATGTTTTAGAGAATAAGTCAACCCCCTCCTAACTCTGACTGCCTCTCAAGTACTGAAAGATATCATCCCTAATTTAGACTAGACATACCTAGTTTCATTAACCATTCCTCATATAGTTTAGCCTCCAGATGCCTTATCCCAAAAGGCCTGATATTACTTTAAATTTTGTATTTTTATGACTTTTATATTGTTTTATTTTCTTTGTGTATTTTGTTAGCCACTTTGAGGCAGTGGTGGGATTCAGCCAGTTCGCACCACTTCTGCAGAACTGGTAGCTAATTTTTTATTGCCCAGGCCCAGAATGGACTTCAGAAGCTGCATCCACACAGAGAACCGGTTGTTCACATATTTGAATCCCACCGCTGCTTTGAGGCAAATGAATAGTGTTGCCTACCCAGTCTTATCTTATAATTATAGGGCTCAGAGGGACCTTGGAGGTCTTCTAGTTCAACCCCCTGCTCAAGGTTTTATATCATCCTGGACAAATGGTTGTCCAGTCTTTAATCTGTCTGCCTCTGACTTTAAAGTCCCTGCTGAAAACATCTCATTAATAAAAACATATTTCCTGGGTAAAGTTACCTCTTCTTTTTCTGAAGAACATAAGTGCAAGGAATAACAGAGAACTCCAATTCCCTTGTGTAATCACCTTTCTGCAGCAACCTTTCAATGTTAAATCTCTGTTTTCTTGGTTTTCTTTTTTCAGCCTCTCTCACTCTCTGACATTTGAAATAGTATACCTTAAAAACTGTGGTATAATTATCATATGATAACTAACAACACATTCCCTATGAGGGTTTACTTTTTTAAAAAAATTTATATATGTCTTTGGTTCTTCGGGTTTTCTCCCGCGTAGAATTTGAAGTGTCTTGGCAACGTTTCGATGAAATCTCATTCATCATCTTCAGGCTGGTGCTTTTGGCTTCTGCTTCTAGGAGCAATGTGTGGTCTAAGCTGTTTTTTCCTTTTAACTGCCAGTGGGGGTTTGAACTGATTGGCTGGGAGCTTGGCTATGTTCTGATTGGTTAGGGGCTTGGCTGTGCTCTGATTGGCTGGGGGGTTGGCTGTGTTCTGATTGGCTGGGGGAGTGTTCTGTTTGGGTGGGGGCTTTGTTGTGCTGGAGAGGTTCAAAGTGGCCAATGTTGCAGCTCTGGTCTGGCTCCTGGTCTGTGGTCTTGCCTCATCATTGGTGTGGGTTTGGGTTTGCTTTTTGCGTGGATGTGTGGAGGTGGCATCCTGTGTGTTTCTGGTGTCAATCTTTGAGTTAGGAATACGTTTGTCAATAAGGGCGGGTTTCCAAATGGCTGGTAGGCGGGAGGTATCATCTCGTTTGTTCATGCTGTGGGGGCGTTTTTCTATCTCGATGGCTTCTCTGATTATTCTGTTATTAAAATGTTCAGTTTTGGCAATTGTTCTGGTCTTTTTGAAATCAATTTCATGTCCTGTGGCTTTAAGGTGTTGGACCAGGGAAGAAGTTGGTTCCTCTCTTTTGACTGAGTTTTTGTGTTCTTCAATGCGTGCATTTATCCTTCTGTTGGTTTGTCCAATGTATGTAGTGGGGCAAGCAGTACATGGGATTTCATATACTCCTTGATTTTCTAACTCAATTTTGTCTTTAGGGTTTCTTAGGATGGTGGATATTTTTCTGTTTGTGCAGAATGCTGTTTTGACGTTATATTTGTGCAGGACTTTGCTGATCTTGTCTGTGGTGCCTTTTATGTATGGGAGGAGGGCTTTGCCGTTTTCTTGTTCTCTGTCATGGATTTTAGTGGGAGTTTCTTTTTGGATTAAGTTGGAAATCTTATTTCTTGGGAATCCGTTGGATGTTAGTACATTAGTGAGAGTGTGTAGTTCAGTTTTTAGGTGTTGTTCGTCAGCTAGGCATTTGGTTCTGGAGATGAGTGTCTTGGCTACGGAGTTGATCTGTGCTGGGTGGTGGTGTGAGCGTGCGTGCAGATAGCGGTTTGTGTGTGTTTTCTTCTGGTAGATGGGAGCCATTGGATTTCTTGTAGACTAAGACATCCAGGAAGGAAAAAACAGCTTAGACCACACATTGCTCCTAGAAGCAGAAGCCAAAAGCACCAGCCTGAAGATGATGAATGAGATTTCATCGAAACGTTGCCAAGACACTTCAAATTCTATGCGGGAGAAAACCCGAAGAACCAAAGACCTACATACAAACACCCGCGAAAACCTCAGAAAGCATATATATATACATATATATATACATATATATATACATATATATATACATATATATATATATACATATATATACATATATATATATACATATATATATATACATATATATGTGTGTATATATATATGTATATATATATGTATATATATATATGTATATATATATGTGTGTGTGTGTGTGTGTGTGTGTGTGTCAAGTGTTTATTTTTTATTTTTTATTTTAGATTGCACCCTGTAAACCCAAATATGGGAGGAAGGAATCATTCTTTCCTTTTGCTTGTTTCAGCTCAACCCAGAGCCACCCTGCAAGCACAAATATATATATGTTGTTCTTTGTCAACAATTTTAAACAATATATATATATATATATATGTGTGTGTGTGTGTGTGTGTGTGTGTGTGTGTGTGAAGTGTTTATTTTTTAGATTGCACCCTGTAAACCCAAATATGGGAGGAAGGAATCATTCTTTCCTTTTGCTTGTTTCAGCTCAACCCAGAGCCATTGAGCTGAAACAAGCAAAAGGAAAGAATGATTCCTTCCTCCCATATTTGGGTTTACAGGGTGCAATCTAAAAAATAAACACTTGACACATATCCTTACTCCCTGACTACTGACAAAGCGGGAGAGAACTTGTGGCTCAATAGGTTAAAGCATCTGCTTAGCATGCAGACTGCCCAGGTTCGAATCCCAGAAGGGTGAGTTCTGACTGAAGAGAGTTAAGAAACTCGAAATAGCTATATCAGAAATCCCTTATTTCTTTGTCAACAATTTTAAAACAACATATATATATTTGTGCTTGCAGGATGGCTCTGGGTTGAGCTGAAACAAGCAAAAGGAAAGAATGATTCCTTCCTCCCATATTTGGGTTTACAGGGTGCAATCTAAAAAATAAACACTTGACACATATCCTTACTCCCTGACTACTGACATAGCGGGAGAGAACTTGTGGCTCAATAGGTTAAAGCATCTGCTTAGCATGCAGACTGCCCAGGTTCGAATCCCAGAAGGGTGAGTTCTGACTGAAGAGAGTTAAGAAACTCGAAATAGCCTTGGCGACGTTTCGACGAAGTCTCATTCGTCATCTTCAGGCTGGTGCTTTCGGCTTCTGCTTCTAGGAGCAATGTGAGATTTTAGCTGTTTCTTCCTTTTAACTGCCAGTGGGGGTTTGAACTGATTGGCTGGGAGCTCGGCTGTGTTCTGATTGGGTGGAGGTGTGTTCTGATTGGTTAGGGGCTTGGCTGTGCTCTGATTGGCTGGGGGAGTGTTCTGTTTGGGTGGGGGCTTTGTTGTGCTCAGGTTAGTCTGATTTACAAGGGGATTAGAGATGGTGAACTGCATAGCTGTTTGGCTTCGTGTTCGTAGTCGTGCCTCATCTTCATGGTGGGTGTCAGTTTGTGGGAGAAAACCCGAAGAACCAAAGACCTACATACAAACATCCGCGAAAACCTCAGAAAACATATATATAATATCCTGCGTAGAACATTATTAGAGTTTCATATGTACATTTACTTAATTTCAGGGTGAATCATCTAATAAAAAATTTGCAGTTTGTCACCAAACTGTGATCTTAGAAACATGGCTGCTATGGTGGATTAGATGAAAATTAACCAATGGATGTTTAATTGAAATAGATTATTAGGACTATTTCTCAAAGTGGACATGTTCAATTTAATATGGCCTCAAAACTTTCCTAAGACTCATCACTGTAATGTTTGGGGGTTCTTCAATACTTGGGAGGAAAAAACAAAATAAGTGAAATCTCAAGTACATAGCATGTTGTCTTGCATTAAGATATAGTACATTAGTTCTTAATGTTACACAGGGTTTTATCCAATGCCCTAAAATACCGCAAAATATTATAGCATGTCTTTGAGGACGAGAAGCTGATTTGAACTGACCTAGCAATAGATAATAAGAAGAGAAATTGGACACTCACACCCATGGAGCTTTCTTAACTGACAAAATCAATTCAAGAAAAGAATTTAGGTGTCTCTATGATATTAGATTATCTTCATTACATGCAGACGTGCTTTTGCTGAATCACTTTTAGTTATATGTGGTATCATATCATTCCAAGAAAGAAAACAGAACTCATATAATCAAAACATTTGAAAAACTCTCCCGATTGCAAATCTGGAGATATGAAAGATACATATAAAATCATTAAAAAACCTGTAACTGAGACAGATCTTAGCTTTTAAAAATACTCAACAAGCAGTTTTCTGAAAAGTAGGCTAAAATTGAAGTCCAGTTGTAAAGTATTTTGACTAAAATATAAGAGAAAAGAAAGAAAGAAAGAAAGAAAGAAAGAAAGAAAGAAAGAAAGAAAGAAAGAAAGAAAGAAAGAAAGAAAGAAAGAAAGAAAGAAAAAGAAAGAAACAAAGAAAGAAAAAAGAAAGAATATTGTTCATGATTATGAAAAATAGGAGTCAATATTGCATAGCCCATGCATGAGATCAGACAGAAAATTGGATATTGATACAGCTATTTTGAAGAGTCAATAAGCTTTCTGATGACTGATACCTTCAGGCGGGCTGGTAATATCAATATCACTATTTGGAAACTAGAGAAAGATACTGTAATGCAATATTCTCTTTGTGGCATCTTTAAGAGTAACCCTAGCTCTGACAACTAGTAAACTGCCCAGACTCTAGGGTTTTTATTAATGTCTCTTTAGCCACAATGCAATGAACAGAAAATTAATCCTTCTTCAGCTTCTTTATATGCCAGTAATAGATTTTAAAAATACAGAAAGAATAGCCAATTAAAAAAAGATTTTAAAAGAGGCAAATAGTAGAATAAAGTTGGGTCATGGTTTTTCAAAAATATTTTCAGCAGGTAATTTTATCAACCTGAAGCTATGAGCTGGTTTTCTATTAATTAAAATATCCAAAGATGTATACAACACCAAACAATGAGCATATCAAGTGGGTTTTTAAACAAAAGAGACAACAGCTAAAACAATTTTCCATTAAATAGCATCTCTCTTTCTAGCAATCCCTAGTTTAGCAAAACAGACAATACTGTTTTTAAAAAAAACAGAAACTGAAAAAATAAAAAATATATCCATTTAAAAAGATTTTTAACTAGGATCCCGGATTAATTGATCGATTGATTATGTGCCATCAAATCATGATCAGTTCTTAGCAACAACAAGATTTTTCTCTACGATGACCTTTCTAGTCTTCCAATGGTGTATTCATTGCAACTGTAACTGAGTCTATCCACCTTGTTGCTGGTTGCCCTCTTCTTTTCCTTTTCATCTTTCCCAGAATTACAGCCTTCTCCAGAGAGCTAGGCCTTTGCATAATGTGCCTGAAATAGGATAATTGAGCCTCATCATTTGTGCCTCAAGTGAGAATTCAGGGGTTGATTTGTTCAATATCCATTGTTTTGTTTTCCTTCACTGGCTATAATATTCTCAGAGATCTTCTGCAAGACCAAAATTTGATTGGATTTCTGGTGTTAACACCAGAAAAACAATCAAGCAGTAAACAATAGTCTAATAAAAAAACTACCCAGAATGAAACAATACCTCCACCAACTGTGACAGCGCAAACTACTATATATAAACAGAGACCAAATTTCACTCCCTTCTAGCACTGAAAATATCACCTTGTCTGGTAATCTACAAGCAAATAATCAAGCTCAGAGACCCCCAAGGATTCCACAATTCAACCCCAAGCTACAGATATTTTCTTCTATCTTCTATTCTAGTGCAGAGAAAAGAAAGAAAGATGATCAGGGGACTGCAGGCTAAAACATATAAAGAACGGTTGCTGTAATTGGATATTTCTACCTTAATGAAGAGAAGGACGAGGGGTGACATGATAGCAGTGTTCCAATATCTCAGGGGCTGCCACAAAGAAGAGGGAGTCAAGCTATTATCCAAAGCATCTGAAGGCAGGACAAGAAGCAATGGATGGAAATTAACTAAAGAGAGAAGCAACCTAGAACGAAGGAGAAATTTACTGACAGAACAATTAATCAGTGGAACAATCTGCCTCTAGAAGCTGTGAATGCTCCAACACTGGAAGTTTTTAAGAAGAGACTGGATGGCCATTTGTCTGAAATGGTGTAGGATTCCTGCCTGAGCAGGGAGTTGGACTAGAAGACCTCCAAGGTCTCTTCCAACTCTGTTATGCTGTTATCTTGGGGCAGTGCTGCCATGATCTTGAGTTAAAGGATGTTATTGTTAGTCCTTGATCACAAACAATAAATTCACTTAATTTAAAAGGACATGGAGGGCTCAGGTAGCTCAGAATAGTATGAGTAATACAGATTGGAAGGTTCTCAACAGTTGCACACCTGCTTGTTAACCCAAATCTTAAATTAGCAGGATTCCTGCAGACTTTTGGGTTTCATTAAACTTGCCAAATGAATGGATAGCATAGCATGTTGCAGTGCATATTCTGTTGTCATGGAGAAGAAGAATTTTTCTATACATCAATGCAGAGGACTAAGTAGATATATACGATGCTATGTATACTCAAATTTGTTTACACAAATTTATTTGCACAACTTCCTTTTAAAATACAAACTTAATGAATGCAGAACACTTTGCCATATTAAGTGGAGAATAAAAGAACATGTGTGGGTAAATGAATAAGCATAATTTTTTTTTATGGAGAAAGGAGACATGGAATAATAGAATCTCTAAGAGCTGCTTCCACCCACACATCACAATAGGAACTTTGGTGGTCACCAAAGAACTGGAAATTAAAAAGGAATAGAAATGAACAGCATCTGCCTCTAAAGCATTGGAAGGACTATGTGTAAATAAATATAATCACCACTTGCAAGGAGCAGCATACCTACTGTTTAATTCATTGTATTTCTACATTCAGGTGCAACAACTAGTTACAATGACATGCATCACCCACTGACATAAGTGGGTGCATACAAATATTAGTGATCTCAGAATGGGTTTTAGGTTACTTCCTGGTACATCATTATTGAGACAATGCTTAATGGCAAGTCACAATTTCTTGCTCACCTGTTGTCAAATGTGGCCACTAGTTCAGAAAGTTTGGCAATGCTTGCATTGAATAAATACAATCAAGTAAATAACATTTTTGGTCCATTTCTCACAACTTTGTTGCTCTAATATCTATGCACTCAGTATCTAATGTAGGACACCTTAGTTAGTTTTCGGTATTCTCCTGTTAATTATTCTTTCCCGTTCAGGCCTTTCTCTGCATAATTAGTCCAATACATCTTTTGCTGCTTTTATACCTGTTCATGTACTAGGAGCATTTTCATAATACTTCCTATATTCAAGAAACTTCAGAATTAATATACTCTCCCCATCCACCATCTATACAATTGGGGGACATCACCTGGGGTTTTAGCAACAGCAGATCATGACACACAATTAAAATTCTTAATCTTTAATCTACATATAGTAAGCACTTTCCATTTAACCAAAGGATGTTGGAAATAGGAAAGCAGAAAGGGGCAATGTTTACACTGAATTAGCTTTGCAGATTCAAGAAGCACCACCAAGCAATGACACCGAACTTACACAAACAAATCAGTCAGCAGATTTTCCAAACAAAGCCAGAAACTGTACAACACTTCACTGAAATAGTTTCTACTAGCAACAATTCAGGACCAGTTTAAAAGCATTTTAAAGGAACCATCTTCAGAAAGTTCAATTTTTGTCAAGGTGTTTAAGAATATAAATATCATAAATGAATTTTAAATATTATTTCTATCTCATCACAGCTCACAATAGGTAGAGGTAATCCAACCACTTACCTTATTTAAAGAAATTCCTTGTTTAAAAGTAAAAGGGAAAGCAGTGAAATTTTTCTCTCTCTATGCTTCGTGACTTATTTCAAATCAAATGTAAATATTGGAATGAATTGTAAATGAAATTTTAAGTATTCTTAATCTTTGATCTTTGTACTTGCTTGCCTACCTATATGGGAGAATGCACAAGATTCAATTCACTACTTAGTTATTTATAGTCTTGCAGTTTTTTGTCATTTCTCAGTGGTGCAAGAGATAATGAAAAAAATCCTCCAGAAAAATGGAAGAAGCAGAAACATGTTAAACTAGGACAGAAGTATTGAACTCTTGTTGTCATTAATACAAAATTTATTAGCCCAAAGATTTCAACAATACAAAAAATGATATCTATCTATCTATCTATCATCTATCCATCCATCCATCTACTACCTACCTACCTACCTACCTACCGGTACCTATCTATCTATCTATCTATCTTTAAAATACATTTTGATTTTGTTAAGAATTTTTATTATAATAGTAAAATTTAATACAAACTAACCTTTATCAGAACAATTATAAATAAATTTAGTGTTTCTTAAGATTACCGACCCATGTCTCATATCTTGTCTATAAACAAGTCCTTAAAGATTATAATTTTATTATTTATTCTTACATGTACTTTTATGCTGCTTCAATCAAGTAAATCTGAACAGCTTACAAGTAAATAAATATAACATATAAAAATAAACAATATTATCACCTAGGAAAACTCTCGTGTCTGATATTTTGTAACCTTCAGTTTGTAACTTACAGAATGGCTAGACCCATTACTTCTGGGGGAATGGAATTGGGGACTTTTTTCCCCATTTCAATGCTGCTGTTCAGTGCCATCATGCTGCCGAGTCAGCTGTGGTCATGTGATCTTCATTTTCAAAGTTCTCTTACAGTTTACCATAAGTCGATGGGGAATCTAGAAGGAACTGAAATAATTGACAAGCCTCCTACAATCTTTGTCATCTTGGTTTGTGGGAATGCCTGCAAGGGAGAAAGTCAATGGAGAAATGGTCTAGTCCCTCTGCACTTGAAACAAACTCACTCACACACTCCTTCTCACACTCCCCCAACCCAACAGCAGCCACTTACTTGCCTGTTGGGAAGAGAAGGGGGAACAGGAAGAGAGAGAGAGAGGTAGAGAGGGAAGAAGGGTGAGTCATGGCTGATATTTGAAAACTGATTATGAGTCATGGCTCATAGCCAGTTTGGTCTAGTGGTTAAGGCACAAGGCTAGAAGTGGGAGACAGTGAGTTCTAGTCTCACTTTAGCCATGAAAGCCAACAGGATGGCCTTGGGCAGTACTCTCTTTCAATCCAACTCATCTGACAGGGTTATGGAGAAAATAGGAGGAAAAAGGTATCTTGGATATGTCCACTGAGTCATTTGTAAAGTAATAAAATAACTAGAAGGCAAAATGGGAAGATGGCACTCTATTATATTGTCAAGTTTTTGACTGTTCTGAAACACCTCATCTCACATTTCTCATTTATGAACACACTCCCAAACAAGACAAGATACTATAGCTATCAGCATTTTATTCTCCACAAATACTTCTGGTGCCTGAGTGAATCTCACATAATTACTTGAAAATAACTGTTGTGCATGAGATCAGTTTTTCTTTACTTCATGCTGATTACTTATTTATTTTTGCTTTTAAAGAAAAATAAAAGCTAGTGGTGCAGAAAAACTTTCTATATAATATATATTTAAAAAGTATATGGGGAGCCTGTTGGCCACCTAGAAATATTTAGATTGTTTTATTGGCACTCAGGAGAAACTTACTGAGTATACTGCATGTATTAAAATTACATACTAAGGAGGCAGAGTCAAACTCCATTATCCTCATGTATATTTTTAATACCTTGAGATTCTCTTGTACTTACGGCTTCAAATTTAAGGTGCCTCTTAGATAAGTTTATGCAGAATCAAAAAGTAAAGGACTTAGAGGCAATTTAGCCAAACCCCAATGTACAAAAGAAAGCTCTACCCAAACCAAACCAAATAACGAACAAATAACACCCAGAGGATTATTTGACTCTACTGATAACCTTTGGAGGAAGACAAATGGAGATATGCCACACATAGAAGGAAACACAATACTCAAAGAAAGAAGCAGCATACAACTAACAAACCCCTTCTGCCCAATCCAACCCAACCAGAGCAGCCCCATTAAAACTGAACAATCTATTTCTCCCCTTAGGTGGAAACATGCAGACCCACAACCTCCGTCTCAAAGAAAACATGCAGACACCTAGCAAAGAAACAACTTCAAATATCCCTTAAAAAGTCACATCAACAAATACACCTGAGACAAACAGAAAAAACACCCCAGCACCCAAAAAAGGAAGGCAAATGTTGGTAATAGGGGATTCTATCCTCAAAGGAACAGAATCATCCATCTGCAGACCGCACATACAATCCAGGGAGGTACGTTGTATCCCTGGAGCAAAAATCAAAGATGTGGCTGAGAACCTAACCAAAATAATTAGGCCTACAGATTACTACCCTTTCATCCTTCTCCACATTGGGATGAAAGACACAACAAAGAACATGAGTACAATAGTGAGAGATTATAAACAACTAGGCAATAAAGTTAAGAAGCTAGGACCACAAGTAGTGTTCTCATCAGTACCCCCAACAAAAAGCCAACACCCATTGAGGGGAAAAAGAATTTTAGAAATAAACCATTGGCTAAAGGGTTGGTATCACCAAGAAAACTTTGGTTTGCTGGATCATGGACTGCATTTCCTATGTAAAGGACTCTTGGCAAGGGATGGGCTGCATCTCACGAAAACAGGGGAAAATGTACTCGGAGAAAGACTGGCCCAACTCATCAGGAGGGCTTTAAACTAAAATTGAGTGGTGACCAATCTTTAGAATCTCTAGAACCCAAAACCAAGAAAACTATTCTATTCTATTCTATTCTATTCTATTCTATTCTATTCTATTCTATTCTATTCTATTCTATTCTATTCTATTCTATTCTATTCTATTCCAGTAAAAGGAAGTATGTGATGGGCAATCACAGATGAAAAAAAAAACCGTATCAGTGGAGAACACACAGAGATTCACAGGAAGGATGAGAGAATAATAATAGGAAAGTCCATTGTTGCTCAGCATTGAGAAAGCTTGAATTGATAAATTTTCTCTGTTTTTTTTTTAATAAAAAGTTTTATTGGTTTTTTCCATTTTTTCCCAAAAGCTTAGGGCACAACGTGGTGGTCAGGATGTCAAATCATTCAAAGACAAAATCATATAAATATAGCTCAAATTAATTATCAAAATTTTCCTCTCTGTTTCTTAAATATAGTATTGCTTATTAAAATTAATACAGTTTTAGATAAAATTCAATCAAACAAAAATCATCAATCACATGCAATTATAATCTATATCCTGTTTTTAAGCTTTACTAATTAAAGTTGTCATACTCCAATTACATTTTAATAAGTATATAGTTGGGATTTCAGGTATCCTTAATAATAGATCATTCATTGAGACTGATTTTTTCCCTATCACAAATAGCTCTTCCTCTCTCTCTATTACAACATAGTTATCATATTTAAAATAATAATGTAAGTCCAACAGATACAGTTCTATTTTTAAGAATATATTCTATCATTTCATCAGTCTACATCTATAGAAAATCTTTTTAAACCCTTGATAAAGTTTACATCTTCAAATACTTATCAACTATAATATCAGGAAATTTCCATCCTTCATTCATAATTAAATCAGACAAACTCTCTCTCTCTCTCTATTACAACATAATTATCATATTTAAAATTATAATGTAAGTCCAAAAAAAATACATTTCTATTTTTAAAAATATATTCAATCACTTCATCAATCTACATCTATAAGGTCTTTTTACCCCCTGAAAAGGTTTACTCCCTCAAATAATTATCAACTATAATAACAGTAAATTTACATCCTTCATTCGTTATTAAATCAGACAAAATTTTTAAAGCCTTTTTAACCCATCAAGTAACATTTTATGTCACATTTAAACCTGACTCTGGCTTTCTTTCTATGCCAATTTGGTACCCATATTAAAGCTTTTCGGTTATCGAACCTCAAAATTTGATTACAAAAATTTCTAACCAATTCAAACTGAACAAAATTTCTTTCCCTTTCTGCCAACATCATCTGAGTATTATATTGACTTTTACTCAATGTTATGGTTATAAGTAAATTGTCCGCTTTATTGTAATTTCCAAAGGATTGTGTCTGAATATCAATCTTTGTTATTTTTGGTAGTTGAACTGAGTCAATTACAGTTACTTCTTGGTCATCAAAGTTATCCATCAGTTGTAGGTAACGTTGTTTAGAATTAGTTGACTCAGTTATTTCCACATTTTCTCTCAGTGTAGATTCAGAATTGGGTTGTAAGTATAGTGTCTCTGTCTCTTTAAGTTGTATGTCTTGATGTGTAGAGGCCTGTTCAGGATTACTCTGTTCATCTTCTATTGTTCCTTGTTCCATAACTTGGTTCATTATTGGAGGGTCAATGTGGGGTTCCAAAGTAGCATCTTTAGATTTTCTCCAAGGTTTCCAATAAGTTTTGAAGTCTTCTGCAAGTTCTAATATTTTTTACAGTATTAAATCATAGTCAAGATGTGGATAACTTTCATCCATTTTGGTGGTAGATTTGCCTATTCCTTTATTAGAGACTATTTGAAAAAGTTCCACAAATGTCCGCCTCCAAAGGTCTAATAGCCAGCTTCACCACTCAGCTGTCAAGTTATCCTTTCTCTTTTATTATCATATGAAATCCAATCCCTCTTCAAATAACAGGGAGAAGTACAGTTACAATTTCGCTTTTCGCCACCAGATGTCCTCAGTGGACTATAAAGTCTTTTTCCCCCCAAGTTAATAAAGTTAAACAGAAAAAAAAAAGTTTTCTCTCTTTTTGTTTTAAAAAAGTTAACAAGAGAGGTATCTCCAGCATTATCAAATTAAAAAAAACAAAGTAACAATGTCCCTTTTTTCTTCTTTTTCCCCTAAAATGCCCCCAACAAAAGTCCAATAGTAGAGAAAACAACCACAAAAAAATTATTAATCTTTTTCTTTTTAGCTCTTCTTTCCGTATAGGCAGCCGCCACTTTCTTAATAAAGGGAAATAGAAACTCTTTGCAGAAAAATCAGGATAGCGAGAGAAGGAAAGGTCTCACCCGGATTCACCACAGTGGTTCTTCATGTTTAGTTGTTCTTTTGACTTGTGGTTGGTGCGGCTAGGTGATCGGCCATTTTACTGGTCGATCTTCTTCTCCGTTGGCCCTCAGAGTTAGCTCGGACAGCTGGAGGAGCCGCCGCTCCTCCGCAGCCGAGCACAGCCTCCTCGATGGTAGTCGCGCCCTCCAGGGTGACTTTCAATCCACATAAGGGTCTACTGGTGGAGGGAAGCTAGCCAAACGAGGAGACGAGTCTTCTCGTGTGGCTAGATGCACTGCGATCCGGAACCGGAAGTCGATAAATTTTCTCTTTTTTGAAAATGCCCTGAACAACAAAATATGGTAGGAGGGAAAAGGATGGCAATCTCACTGATCCACTTCATTTAAAGTTTGTTCCTTCACAGAAATTTTAGGCAGAATAAACTTTTTAAGGTTTAATAATGAAAGTGTAAGGGGAAAATATTTAATAAAACATCAGATGTTACTATATACTAAACATTTTTTTCTTCATAATTTCAAACTTAAATGACTACTAAAATATTGATAAATTTGATTGATAACTTGGTATTTCCTTAGCTAACGTAAGTTAGCTAAGTTAGCTAAGGGAATGCTGACTTATTAATCAAATTTAGAGTGATTAACACACACATACACAAACATACAGACAGACAGACAGACAGACATATAAATAGATTCAACAAATAGAAAAGTGGTTGTTAATGAAAACTATGTCCTTCTTCCTGTATGGTTCTGATATTCTAAATACAATAAATGTATTTTTCATAAATATAGCTCTGCTAAAACATAAATCCAAATTCATAAGGATCCAGTATGATTCCGGCAGGGTCTGAAGATCTTTTGAAGCTGTTTTCTTTCCAATGGAGCTGAGTTTTTTCTTTTACTTTTAAACCACAATGCAAGATTTTGACATGACAACCTGGAAAAATCTGGGACTTCATAAAAGGAGTTTGAGACTTCATGTAATCTGTGGGCCAAAGGTCAGAGGTTAAGATTAGGAGAATAAAATCATGATATTGAAAATATAAATGTGAGGGACCTTATGCAGTTGCTATTAGGTCTAACTTTACAAGACAGAAGGAATGACAATGTGAGGAATAAATATTATTTTATACTTCCAGTTCGTTTCTGTGTGATTACATGATCTATTTCTGGACTTCCTCCAGTCTAATAAAATTTCATGTAAAATGATTTTTCTTGTTAATTATAAGCTTCTGTATGTGTACTAAGCTTCTATGTAAGAATCAGCATCTTAGGTTGGTTCTAGATATTTTTTTATATATTTTAATGGTTGGCTATCAATTGAACAGAAGATCCAGTTTGAATCCGACTTTTATGATTTAGATTAAAGCCTAATTCATCTTAAAGTCTGAGGGGAAATGAAACATCACCCTTCCCTGTTGATTATTTTAAGTTTTCTTTTAATGTCCATAACTTCTTTGTCAACTAACAAGAACAATTTTGTGCAAGAGGAAGACAAAGTGTTGGAGTCACTGAAAGATATGTTAATGGTTGATCTTGGCTCACCCTCAAACAAATGGATGTGCAGAGTATTTATTTAAAAGAGCTTTTCTCTTGCCCATTTCAGTTTATCAGATCTGTCAGGCTAGCTTACCACAATCATAAAAACAATAGCAAATACCAAATAAATCTCACAGCCATTCCATTGAAAGAAGAAACAGGACAATAAAACAGAGGGAAAAATCAATACATATCTTCAAATACAATCAGTTGATGTAATGGGCCGGAAGTTGTGATCCAATAAAAAGGTCATTGCCATCACCAAGTCTTTCCAAAGCACACTATGTTTGGAAACTAAGCTAAACTAAAGATGCCTTTGCCTCTAGGCCTCACCTACCTAAAGTGTGACTGCAGAGGCGACATTTTTGAAAGAATTTGATGAAATCTGAGCACACGTTTTCCCCTACAGTTTCATTAATATAGGGACATTGATCCCTTCCTTCAAAATTGAGCATTAGTATCTTTTATTTCTTGGCAATATTGGATGAACTTTGCAGTCTACTAAAGGAGAAAGAGGAACCTGGCAGAATTCAGAAGATGGGTGAGATGGTCTGAGCACAAATACATTTAAAATTCAGTAGTTTACACAAAGTGACTCACTAACTCACTATGTTTTAGCAAAGAAAGTGTTTAGGAAAACAGTATATAACATGGAAATGCCATTAGATTTTTGTTGCTTAGTAACTTTCATTGTACTTTTCGAAGAAACTAAAAACTGACTTGCTTGTGCATTAAATAAAACATCAGTATGTAGACAAACACAGGCTTAAAGAAAATGTTTTTATATGCTCTTAAAAATAGTTAAAGAATAGAGCCAGTGGTGGGATCCAGCTGGTTCGCACCAGTTCGGCAGAACTGATAGCTAATTTTTTGTTGCCCAGACCCAGAATGGACATCCGGAAGTGGCATCCACACACAGAACCAGTTGTTCACATATTTGAATCCCACCACTGAATAGACCCAATGTGTTTCATGGAAAACGTGCCATTATATTAGTTTGCCCATAATGACAGAAGCCTTAAAACACATTATCTGTGTAGAATTCACAGGCTACAACATGCCATAGCGTAAGGACTGGAAATGTACAAGGCTGTGTGGGTCCTTGGTGTTTTCTGAGTTTAGTGGTTTTCTTGCAGACATTTCATTCCAAACTAAGTACAGATAGTCCTTGACTTATGACCAAAATTGAGCCCAAACTTTCTGTTGCTAAGTGAGACAGGCATTGTGTTTTGCCCCATTTTACGATCTTTGTTCCCAGAGTTGTTAAGTGAATCACTGTGGTTGTTAAGATAGTAACAAGATAGTAAGATAGTTGACTTTGCTGGTTAGAAATTTGCAAAAAGTGATCACATGACCACAGAAAACTGCAACCATTATAAGTATGACTCAATTCCCAAGTGTCCGAATTTTGATAATGGGATCATGGGAATGCGGCAACCATCGTAAGTGTGAAAAATGGTCATAAGTCTCTATTTTCAGTGCAACTTGTAACTTTGAATGGTCACTAAGTGAACTTCTGTAAGTCAAGGATCACCTGACTTACCATCAGTGTCAGAAGGGAATGTAGTAGTGAATCTATTATTTTTACATGTTAGTGGCCACCAATGCTGACAGGATAAGCCAGGGCATGCAATACTAATGCTTCACAGGATATTGATATGATCCCTCTGTTGATGTAACCCAGGACTGCATCGGCTTTTTTGGTAGCTACAGCACACTGCAGGCTCATACTTAAGTGGTGATCCACTAGGACTCCAAGATCTCTCTCATAGTTACTGCTGTTGAGCCAAGGGCCATCTATTCCATACCTGTGCATTTGATTTTTTCTTGCCTAAATGTAAAACTTTGCTTTTCTCACCTCTGAATTACATGGGGGGATAGGTCCCAGTGTTCTAGAAAAATGTACTTTACTATGTGACTTTAAGTTGTCTTGATCAGAAGATATCTTTAATATGGATCAATGTATCAATTCCATTTAGTTTGTCTTTACTCTTATACTTATTCATGCTCTATGCCTTGACTTATTTAGCCACTGAATATTGAACAAGCTGTGAAACCTCTACCCAGGTGAGGAAGCCACAGTCCTGATGGAAAATAGCAAGACAGCCTGGGTTCAGGTCAGTAAAGGAGTGAGAGAAGGCTGCATATTAGCCCTTCCTTTATTCACCCTATAGTACTTGTTGCATATATATGAGGAAGATTGGATTAGAAGAAGATAATTATTGTTTTAAATTGGAGGAAGAAATATCAATAACATGCACTATGTTGATGACACTACTTGGACAGATGAAAATGTAAATGATCTGCAAAATGAAAATAAACAAAGTAATGAAAAATGAGGGGGGAAATGATGTTATATTTAACTGTAAAAGAAAATTATGTTGTTCAGGATTGAACTGTTGGGTTCTTAGAGCTCTGTGATTTTCTTGTGATGATAAATAGCTAGGCTAGTGTGAGAGAGTGCAAGAGAGAGTGGAGTTTGATGGCTGTTTATATATATATATATATATATATATATATATATATATATATATATATATATATATATATATATATATATACCATATATATATATATATGGTATATATTATATATATACCATATATATATATATATGGTATATATTATATATATACCATATATATATGGTAGTTTGCCCTGTCAAGCTTCATCTTTGATGATTCCTTGATTAAGGTATTTTTTTCTTGTCTGATTGTTCATTTGATGCTGCTTTCACTTAGTTGAAGGTGGTCTGATAGAGGGAATATGTTCTGGGCTGTTGCCTTCCTTCCTAGCTTTTGTTTGTCTTTTAAATAGTATGTAAATTAGATTTATCTCTATATGTAGAGAAGCCACGTTTTCCAGAAATTCCCAGTCATTTTTGGATTTGGCTTGATCTAAAATATTCTCAGCTGATCTGTAATTTAATTTGTCCATGTATGAAGTTTTGGAAGGATTTTGTTGGTTGGTGTCCTACAATGATGCCAAATGGTTGCAGTAGTCTCAAAGATGGTTTTCTCAAAGATGTCCTTGATGTTTGAAATAACATTTCATAGGTTGCACTGGTTGTATTGTAATGGATTGTGACAAGCACCTTTTTGATTAAGCATTGATTTTCATTGTGTTATGAGATACTGTATGGGGTTTGCCAATTTTGTTGCTTAGCCTGGTAATGAAACATCTGCAAGAAAACTACCAAATTCAAAGTGCACCAAGAACACAACAATAAAGTATAAAGAAGATTACTCTAATGTAAACTGTACAGCAACCAGCTTTAGAACTGAAGATGAAGATACTAAACTGGTGGATAGTTGATTAGGATCAACTAATAATGCTAAAGGAACCAGCAATGAAGACATATGCTATGAAATATCATGGTAAGTAGCAATGAAGACCTTGGGAAATATGTTAAGATGTCATAATTTATCTATACCTACAAAGATCTCTATGAGGCTATATGACAAAGAAAGTTGGACTTTAAAGAAAGAAGATTTACACAGTATTTAGAATTCTGGAGTTGAAAAAGAACCTTGAAAGTACCATGAAATACTGAAAAATAAACAAATGAATAATATAACAAATCAAACTCATTTTGAGTTTTCATTTGAGGCCCAAATAAATTGGCTCAAATTGTTATGAGTTGGAAACATTAGGGGAAGTTTAGTTCCCTTGAGAAGTCTACAATGCTGACAAAGGTGAAGCCAAAATAGGAACAGGAATATTCTTTATTGGCCAAGTGTGATTGGTCACATAAGGAATTTGTCTGGGGTGCATAAGTTTTCAGTATACATACTGAACATACCCTCAGTGTTCCTACATAAAAGATGTATGGATTCAATTACAGCACCTATTCATTGTATGGGGATTTGAATGGTCAGACTGAGGATAGATCACCCTGGATTCTTTGTGGTAAGTAAAAATCAGCATTGATTTGATGGCATAATATCAATCAATCATAAACAACTACGAATGAAATGATCCAGTAGATTGTATTACATTTTAAATAGTAACAGTCTTAGAAGCAGGCATAGTTTACAGAAGAAATACCTTTCATTGCCTTCAGTCCCGTACTCTATCATATGTATAACTCATATGTTTCATTCTTAGTTTTTTCATGTTAAACAAGAATGTGAACATGATTAATGACATTTTTCAGTTCTTAGATCATACTATGCAGCACATGTATCCTATGGAGATTATAACAGTTCCAGCCACAGCCTTTGACTCAGTACATTGCTTCCTCTGTTGGAAAGGCCCACCAGCATTACATAATTAAAACAGAGGGAAAAGAGTTATAAATTAACACCAATGCAATTAAACTGGGAATTGTCAATCATAGGGTGGTTATGCTATTCGTTAAGAATTACACTGCTTGTCCAATTTAGTTCTTGTCATTTAGTTAATTGTCTCGACAATTGACTGAATGTCCATTGCTGTATATTTTTGAATGAGTTCCATTCATAGTCATCCCACTGAGGCATGATTGCTCATTATTTGTCTAAGTGAGGGCCAATTTGAGATCCATTTTAGGGTAATATATCAATATTCATAAGTGAAAATTCAACCGTGAAGCAAATTTTGATCAGAAGATTTGGAGCAATTATATGATAATCATAAAGTTCATCATTATCACATCACCATTATTTATTTGTATCCCACCTCCAATAATTACTAAGCTGAATCAGACGTCAAAACCAAACAAAGCCTTTGTTCTGCAAAACATTTGATTAACTTTAAAAGGGGATGGAAAAGATATATATTATGATTAAGGCAGAAGAGAATGCAAACATAACATTTTTATAATAGTTAAAATAAGAATAATCTTGATTATATAATTTCCTTAAGCAAATGGAGCAAAATCTTTTCAGCCGTTTTCAGTGCCTGTCTTTATCTGTCCATCCACTCACGTATTCAGTCAGTCAGCCATCATCCATCATCTATCAAGTCTATCTGTCTGTTTATCATCTCTATTTATCTCTATAAATCAATTGATCAATCTATCATCTATATTCTATCTTCTGTCATCTATCATCCATTATCTATCTATCTATCTATCTATCTATCTATCTATCTATCTATCTATCTATCTACTGTCTGTCTGTCTGTCTGTCTGTCTGCCTATCTATCTATCTATCTATCTATCTACTATCTATGTATCTATCTACCTACCTACCTACCTACCTACCTATCTATCTACTGTATCTATCTATCTATCATCTAATCTTTACTTATAACCTACTTGCCTATCTAGCTAACTACCTATCTATCTACCAGAAGAATAAAGATCAGATTTTTCAGGATTTGTGTCAGATAACCTGACACAAGTCTATGAACATTTGCTTTATTTGTCTAAGATTGCACATTTATTCTCACATATAATCTGTCTGTGCCAGACACAATACTTTGAATGTGCTAAGAAATCTTTAAAAAGATAATAAATAAATAATAGCATTTATTCAGAAAAGCATAAGATCATCAAGCACATAAAAAGGAACATTAAACAGCTATCTAATATCCTGGCTTGGCCTACTTATTAAATCTCATTGCTTAGAGCATTAAATTTAGTACAAAAAAGATGCTAAAAATGTCTGACAGTAATGAAGAAATAATATGTAGGATATTTAAAGGTATAACTTCTGTTCCAAGATACATCTTATAATTAAGATGGCTACAAAATTTATAGATGATGTAAGTCCTTTGAAAACCAGCTGCTTTTCTTTCTTTCTTTCTTTCTTTCTTTCTTTCTTTCTTTCTTTCTTTCTTTCTTTCTTCTTTCTTTCTTTCTTTCTTTCTTTCTTTCTTTGAATATCTTTGTTTTATCTTCCTCTTCCTGCCTATTTCATTCATTGGTCTCAAGAATATCACTAGTTTCCATTTTCTTTTACTGAGTTTAATTTTTGGCTCCTCCATACTGATTTAAATTTATGTGTTGGTATATATCTCTGTCACATGGAAGATTTTATAAAATAATACAGGAAGGAAGGAAGGAAGGAAGGAAGGAAGGAAGGAAGGAAGGAAGGAAGGAAGGAAGGAAGGAGGGATTGTAAAATAGATAGAAAATGTAAGTCATGGTCTCTGTAGTCTGATTCTTTGGATTCTCACCCATTACAGAAAAAAATACAAAAAAAAAATCAGGCCATTACAATGCACCTTTTGTTAAGTTAATTTAATGGCTATAACAAATTCTATTGCCATTGACTTCTCAGCTTTGATCATCTTATGCTTTCTTCTATTTAGAAGGATGTATTCTAGATAATGTGTACGTTCTTCACTTTGCTGAAAAGTCTGACATCAAGTTTGAAAGTTGTTAGAAGAAAATTCCAGCCTAAATTGTATGATTAAGTTTTCAGATAAAGAATTAAAGGAAATACAGAGATTGCAGGAGATGTATTGTAATGGAGGCAAGAGAGCAAGAATAAATGAAGCTTTATGGTATGAACCATTACAAAAAAGGTGGGCTGGGTCTTCCAAATGTTAGAAATTATTGGGTAGCTAATCAATTAATGGTGGTCTCAGATATTATAGTATTAAATAAATATTTTTATGAAGTGATATAAAGTTGAAGGAATTAAGGGAAATAGGTGATCCTATAGAAACATATTGGTTTAAAAAGGATATTAAAAAATTGTTAAGATGATTCAAAATCCCTTTTTAAAAAATTTGATAGAACTATGGAATTAATAGAGATATCGGTTAATGCCAGAAATTTGTCCTTTAACATCGGTGGTGGAAATGAAGAAATTCTCTAAGACTGAATTGAAAGAATGGATTAGTACATTTTTTAAAAATCAGATATATAAATTGGAAGACTGGAAGAACAAGATAAAGAATATAATATAATTAAAGAATGTTTATCAGATATTAAATTAAATTGGTTGAATTTAATACAATTATAGAAATGGATAAAAATTGAAGAAAAATTGGAGGTGAAAGACAGACAGATAACAAAATTTGAAATGATTATAAGAGAAAGTGAGGTAAATGAAGAATATATAGGTAAAGGAAGAATTGGGAAAATATATAGAATATTAACTGAACTAGAAGATCATGCAAAAGGTTTAAAATTAATTTGGGAAACAGATTTAGGAGAAATGAACAATAAAGATTGGAAAAATATTTGGAATAGAAGATTATATAAGAATATGTCAATTAGAGTTAAGGAAAATGGATATAAAGTGAAATGGAGGTGGTACCTAACACCACATAAATTAAATCAAATAGATGTTAAATATACAAATATTTGCTGGAGGTGTGAGAAAGAGATTGGAACATATAAACATATGTAGTGGAATTGTGATAGCGCACAAAAGATATGGGACATGGTGTTTAGGGAAATTAGACAACTTTTGAATGTAAATTTAGATATGTCACCAAAGATTGCATTACTGTTACTGGTGGAAAAACAAGATATAAATGAAGCAAAAAAGGAATTGATTGTAAATTTGATAATGGCAGCTAGATTAGTGATGGTTAAATATTGGACACGGAATTGGGTTATTCAAAGAAATGAGTGGTATAATGAAATATGGAATATGGCAAAAAATGATAAATTAACAACAGAAATTAAATTTTAAAAAGGGATGATTAAAGTAAATAATTATAATGATTTTTTATAAAAACAGTGTTGGTGGAAGGCAAAGGGAATAAACGTACTCAGGAATATATGCTGTTTTGGAGGGGATAAAGGCACAGTTGAAATATATTGTATATTGTTAGTTGTTATATGAGAAGAAATATAGGTAATAAAAATGGTCTCCAGGGGGGTGGGTACACTGTAATATTTGTATTTTTATATTGTTTTTTATTTATACTTATATGTATTATGTTTGTATTATTTGTATTTGAATAAAGTCAATTTTTTTTTTAAAAAAAGAAAGAAAATTCCAGCCTAGATTTATTCCTGTACCTACTCATTTTATTATTCCTACAATATTTCAGCCTTTCATGATGTTTCAAATATTTTTTATCTCTAACTCAACTGATTCTAAATGTGAAAGTATTGATTAATGAAGTCTTCCCATTTGTTAGTTGGGAATACTAGAATTGTATTTTCAACACATCTGGAAGACATGAATTGAGGAAGGCTTTATTACTGTTTTTAGCACATAATAAGAAGGAAGTTGATAGGTTTCACTCCTCTCCACTCCATCAAAAAAAAAAGTAGGATGTATGAGGAACAGGTAAAAGAAACCATGTTAATGTGGAACAGGGATTTTGATCTCAACTTCGATCTGCACATCTGGCAAGAATTATGGGTAAGAAAGAGGAAGAGGAGGAAGAAGGGGGAGGAGGGGGAGGAGGAAGAGGAAGAGGAGAAAGGAGGAGGAGGAGGAGGAAGAAGAAGGAGGAGGAGGAGGAGGAGGAACAGAAGGCATAGAAATCAATTAGAAAATTGCTAGATATGTGTTCAAAAAATAAATTTATTTCAATTGACAATGAAGATGCAAGTTGACTAGGTCCATTTTGTGGTCAAACCTCTAGAAGTGCTAAAGCTAGTTGATGATTGCTTATACAAAGTTATTAAAATGATAAAGAATTACTTCATGAAGTTTGCTTTTGGTGATACACATTTTGGCAGAAATACTTTGTATCGTTATATGTAATTAAATTTCAGTAAATGCAATGAGACTTGAAAGCACATAGCTACACAGACAAAGCTGCAGCCAAAGCTTTCATCATTAAAATATAGCTTTATGCAATTACAGAGATCTGAAAAAAAATTGCTTACAGACACAAAATGAATGCAATTATAATAGTGAATTTCAGAGTTGATGTCTCAGAAATCTAAAATTTATTAATTTTTTTTCCTCTTGCTCAGCTGCCTTTATGCTTGCCAGGCTGATATCCAACCAACATATACATATGAACTGGTGAAGAGTCTTCACATTAAACTAAAAGGTTTGAGAAGCTGAAAAAGTAGTTCATATTGAATGCACATTTCTGATTCACAGTTTGCAAAGCAATGCCATATGAATGCGTGCTTTTAAAAGTAATTTTTCATTTTTTGTTTTATTTTGTTTATAGATTTTAAATTTTCTTTTTCTCTTTCCATCTCAAGAATGAAAAAATCAAACTTAAATTGACCACTTCTGTTTGCAGCTCCAACTACCAACAGAAGGTCATCCAAGGGCCAATGCAATTGAGTCTGACCCCAAATCTTCAAAGATTGCTATCAAATTATAATTTTCCATATCACACAAAGGAGAATTTACTAAATACTATACATGCAGCTCAGATTGGTGAATTCCAGCCAGTGGAGTCTTTCTAGACAAAATGAGAACACTCCGGATAGCTTCTCCTCATGAAGAGAACATAGGAAGTGAATTTTTTGTAGGTAACTTGACTCAGGCCCAAGAATGACTCAAGGAGTTATTCTGAGTAGTTCTTTATTGTTACTTGTTTATAGACAGAAAGAGGAATTCCGTAAGAGTTGTTGCACAAAATGTATGAGGAATTGGGTAAGAAGTTGTTTATATCAGTTAATACTAATTAACTTAATTTAAAAAAATGCTAGGAAATTTCTAGAAGCCATCAATAGACACATGTCTTGTAGGTGCGAAGGGATTCAAGACAGCACATTTGACACCTCCCTCAGGCTTAGGCTGGTCATCTTCTACATCATGTATGCAAATAAAATTATGCTGTATCTTCAAAGAAATTTGGTTGCTTTAGCTAAGCCAAGTTTTGGGCCATAACATTATATTTAAATATCAAATAAATCCATGCCATATGGCTCTTTGGAATATGGTCCTTGATGTACCATTCAGAGACTCTGAAAAACTTGTACAATATCTCCATGGAGCAGATTCTTATTCAGGCAAGTATTGATGTTGGAGACAAGTTTTGGGACAGGATGGAGATTTAGAAGTTTTCTTGTTGGTCTTTATAGCTTTTCTTGTTGCATTTTGTTTCTGAGGTTATCACTTTATTTGACACAAAACTTGCACTGAAGTATCAAAGTGAAATATATATACAAACTGCTGAGTTAAAAGTTTCTCTCACTTTTATTGCAATAAAAGTTTCTGAAACACCTCATAATTCTTCTACCTGTTTTGTATTTGTTGAAGGGCTTCAAAGTTGTAATCAATCTGCCAAACAAACATCACTAAAGGGGAAAAGCATTCTTGGTTCTTTGTGAAACCTTTAACTCACCAAGTGTTTAGGGAGGGGAGGTGGACTCAGCATGTGAGTAAAGATTAGCAAGGATTTATAATGGTAAATGTAATTCTTTCCTACTCATTGAATTGGTTAAAATTCAAGGTCCTTGAAATTGCATTATCTCTTGAATAAAAGAAAATAGAAAGGAAGATAAGTCTGTATATTAAACATTTTCTGCAAAGAAATAATACACCTAACTCCTGAATTAGATATGAGGCTTGTGGCAGAGAGCGCTTGGAAATCCTTATTAATGTGCAAAAATGAGGATCTTCTTGGTTCTCCTACAAAGTCTATGTTTAAATTTACAAAGTGAAAAACAACCTGAAACTCTTCTTATAAGTTTATGTAAGATTTATATAGTATCTTTAAAAAAAAAATCTGGTTTCCATTCAGCATCGTTCCCATGAACTGTAAATATTGTTCCACAATAATGCCTTCATTCCTACTGGCTGGCATTTTGTTCTGAAGGTGCATGAGTCATAATGTGAGAGATACCAAGTTGTTTGTTTATTCTTATTCATGTATTCATTTGTTTTAGTTATTTATTTAATCAATTTTCATGGCACCCAACTCCAACTGATTCTGGGCGGCTCACAAAAATAAAGAGCAATGTGAGAAGAACAAAATGGCATAAAATAGATCAGTAATTACTACAAAAAATAATTAAGAGATGGCAATCCTGTAATATATCAAAATACAAATCATCACAAACAGAGGGGTCCCATCCACTTTATTGCAACACTGGAGACTAGCCAGTGTTCAAGGTCTTGCAGAATGTAATCATGGTGTGGGAGACACACAGATCTTGAAAGGACCTAATCTGTCATGGGACAGGCATCATGACAGATGACACTGTTCAATAGAAAGTGCCTGGAGAACACCAATTCTGCCAGCTCATAAGAATCAGGCAGACATCGTGGCAACATGCAAATCACATTTCAGTATGTCTATTTGTTAGACATATTCTATCTTTTATTCAGGAGCTTGAATGGCATACATAATGTACCTCCTGAGTCATGAAAGATGAAACTGTTTAATCAAGGAGTTTCAGACCATGCCACTCTGGCAAATCATACAGGCAGGTTCTCACTTAACCAGGTTCTATGACATGTAGAGCTTTATTGGTAAAATTGATAAAGCCAGCATTTTGACTCACACCCCTAATCAACCAGTCCAAATCATGAAGCAAAGGTGTCTCATGGGAATAGCAAGGCAAGCCCAGAACTGTTGCATTCTGGACCAGATGAAGTTCCTGAGTGTTCTTCAAGAGCAATCCTATGTAGAGAATGTTTTAATAGTTGACCAGAATTTATTAGATGTACAAGGCTGTTACTACTTAGATGATGGTATATACAAGATTCCTAATACATACAGTGTTATACTAGAAAAACAATGTGATCGGATCCGTGAACAAATCAATCCAAAATTCTCACTCATGGCATATATTACCAGGCTCCAATTATCCTATTTCAAACACATTAAGCAAATTCCCAGCTCTCTGGAAAAAGCTTTAATTCTAGGAAAGGTGGAAGGAAACACAAGAAGAGGATAGCCAGGTGCAAAGTGGATGGACTCAATTGCAGTGGCACTGAGTGCACCATTGGAAGACTGGAAATAATACTTTAGGGGGAAATTCATGTGATTGCTCGAAGTTGTAGTATAATAAATAATCTTATACAACATGGATAGTTAACAACAGCAACTTATAAAAATAAATCACAGAATTAAAGTCATCATACACAACCAAAATACCCTAGAGTTCTTATACCAACTTACACCTACGCTAGGCTCAATTCCCATCTGTGCCCAGTACCTCAAGGAAGAGCTAAGTCTTCACAGTCTTCCAGAATGGGAAGCTGTTCTTTTACCACTATGGAAATGATCTGCCTTCTAGGTCCCACCAGATGACATTGTTTAATACAACGACATTGAAGATCCTCACCCTATCTGATCAGAAGAAATGGTCAGGTACATATACTAGTGAGTTCTAAGATGGCGGTGCCTGGATCAGCTGTGGCTGCATTGGCTCTCGAAGGTGAAAAGTTTTGGGAGGGATATTAAGGGATATAGTAAGGTGACTATAGGGAGGACAGTCCTCCTTTTGTAAGTTCTGTCCTCCCTTGAAAAGCGTCCTCCTACATGTCCTCCTTTTCGATATTTGAAGACTAATCTGCAGAGCTTTTTTTCTCATAGAATGCTCAGAACGACATTCTGGCACCTTTTTTAATGGTTTTTTTCAACTTTTCCATGAGCTGTGCTACTCCCCCTATTGGTTTTTGAGAGCCAATAGGAATTGCTGCTGAGTGCGCCAAAACTACACCATCTCCTAGTTAGTCCCGAAGATACCTGGAAGAGACTGGAGCGGCAACACCACAGTAACTTTCTCTTGATCTTCAGCCCTGCTAGGGCAATAATGGCTGTGGGCGCAAGAGGCAGGGTTGGTGGGGCTGCTGTGAGGGGCAGTGGTGGTCAGCTGCCCCACCATGCTGTCGGAGCCACAGAGCCTGCTCTACATGGGGCTGCGCAGGGTGGGTGGCTGCAGGGGGGAAGCTGCAGGCGTGGCAGCTGCAGGTGGGGCGGCTGCAGACGGGGTGTATCGATGGCAGGCTGCCCCCCAGGGCTGGAGCCGGTGCAGCTGGTGCTTTGGGAGCCGTGAGGCCCACTCTACACGGCGGGGCAGCAGTGCTGGCGGGGTGGCTGCAGGCGGGGGTGCAGCATGTAAGCATAATTACCATATAAAATGTTATTGTTACAAATGTTTTTTATTATGCATTTATCATATTATAGTGTATTCTGTATTATTGTTGCAATGAATAAAATGTTTCTTATATTTACAATATTTTTTCTTCAATTTATTTGTGTCCTCCTTTTCATTGTAAAAAAGTTGGTCAACTTAGATATAGGCCATATGATCAGGAAGGTTTTAATATGTTTCAGCAATGTGTTTGAGCAATGTGATGAAACTAAGGTAACGACCGACAATCTTTGCTGGCATGATAAGTTTCTAGCTGTTTCAGAACTGTTGGTGAGACCATTAAAAGTTGTTGGCACTGTTTGAAATTGTTCTGCCAGGAGCAAGATCTGATTGCTGGCCCAGCGACAGATTCTATTGCAAATCAGGGCTGTTTCCAAAGGAGGCAGAGGAGGAGAGGTCCCGGGGCTTATGGAGCAAAGGAACTGGAGGAGACTGTTGACAGGCCCAGACAAAGTGAGAGAGGCTTTTGAAGGAGATGGTGGTGGTGGCAGCATGCTCCGGGAGTGAAAAGAAGCAAGGCCTTTAAGACAGGATCAGAAAAAGGAAAGGAGGTGAGGTTGTCATGTAGGAATACAAGCTAATTTGAGGGCTAATCCACATGGATCAGCATTTCCATCTGTCTTGTTTGCCATCATTCGCTCCCTAGAGACTAAAATGGACGTTCTGAAACTTGAGCTGGCCACGAACAAGGAGTGTATGTCGGAGGTGGTGACCCTTGAGAGCTGTATGCAAGGAAATTTCATTTTGATGTATGCCAATTGGTGTACATTCAAAGTGACAATAAAGTTGTTGTTATTGTTTTTGTTGTTGTAGTGGAGCCATTTCTGAATTGTAAATGTAAATTATAAATGTCATATAACAGTGTTTCTCAATATTGGCAACTTTAAGCGGTGTGGACTTCAACTCCCAGAACTCATGGGAGTTGAACTCCATGCCACTTAAAGTTGCCAAGGTTGAGAAACACTGTCTTATAATACATCTAGGGCTACTAAAAATTTGCAAGATTCCCATTTAAGTTTTTTTATCAGCCAATCACAATACCTTCTTACCCAATTGCAAGGAAGTGTTTAACAACTTAATAGAATAAAATGGCTGCCTCAATAATATTTCTCAGTCTGAATCACAAGGGATTATCTGCCTGATTTCTCTCAGGTACTTGGGTTATGCTGATAGGTCCTCATATACACTGTATTTGTTTTGGTGCAATATGCAATGTTTCTGTGAATTCTATTTGCTTCTACAAATTCCATGTAAACTCAAAGTTTAGTAGGTTTTAAGCAATTGGGGCAACATGCATTATTTGACATCTTAATATGGTGTTAAACTTCAATAACCAGCAATCCCAATAGCATGGTGAAGGTATATAAAGTATATCTGACATTTTAGTTTAAAGGTCACAGTTTGTTCACACATTAACAGTTTTGCAAAAATTATAACAGCTGGATTAAAATTGCTTACAAATGTTGTGCATGTTTGTCTGTCATACTGTCTTCTCTTGGTTTACAGAATGCATCTCTGTGAAATAATTATTTAAACTTTCTCATGTTTAAGAGGCCTTTAGCCTTTAATTCTGGTATACATTGTCAGAACTATGAATGACTCATGGAAACTATCCAATAGGATAGCAGTTTGGCAACCTTATATTTCAATGAGTCATAATGGACAGAAACCTTATTAAGGACTTCTTCAAGAAGTGAGTCCCTTTGGGAACTTTCTAGTTAATAATGGGTTTTCAGCATCCCTGATCCTGGTTAACATAATAATAGCCCACCCAAACATGACAGAATGGCAAAAGTTTTCAGTTCATTACTTTCAAATATTAGTTTTCATTTCTGCAAGGTACGCCCTGCAAATTAAACTAGATGAAGAATGGCATAAAACAAATAGGATATGATATAAACTCTATTCATAGGCCATCTTGGAATTCAATCTGTAGAGTCTAACGAGTCAATTCCATGATGACCTACAAGTAGAAAATACATTATTTGATCTTCCACTTCAAAGAACTAGCTTCTCTGTTGAGCAAAGCATTTCATCATACATCTGTGAACTATTGCACAACCAATTATTTGTTTGTTGGTTTATTGGTTTGTATCCAGAAGCATTCCTATATGTGAATGATGGTCTTCACTCAGTGATTGTGTACCAGATAGTCCAAGGTCTGCAAGGGTAGAAGCATTATAATGTTATTGTAGAATGGGGGTGACATTTTCATTTGGTTTCAGGGGAAGGTTGAAAATTGTTTCAAAAGGAAAGTAATTACATTAAGCCCCGAAGAACTTAATACACTTATTTTTCATGTTTAGCAGTCCAACAAAATAAAATAAAAGCTACACAATTACACAGTTTAATTTTAACATTTTGTCACCAAAATTTATTAGCTCAATCGCAAAATTCCTCTAAGGGCTACAGAAACAGAACTGAGATGCTCATCTTGGGATACATTGCTTTACTATTATGGAGACTATTCACTAATGTTTGTGGATGTATATGAAACATCTTCTGTTACTATTTCTAAGTATCTGTTAATTGATATCAGATATCATGATATTTATCTATAAAAGCATTTATATATATATATATATATATATATATATATATTTGTTTTCTGAGGTTTTCGCGGGTGTCTGTATGCAGGTCTTTGGTTCTTCGGGTTTTCTCCCACGTAGAATTTGAACTTCAAATTCTACGTGGGAGAAAACCCGAAGAACCAAAGACCTGCATATATATATATATATATATATATATATATATATTAGTTATGAAGCTGTAATCATTCACAGCCATCACCAGCATGAAGAAGACTTTAATCAAGTTAGTTACCAGAATCTGGTAACTTCAATCAAGTTAGTTACAACAGAAATCAGATCGTCCCAAAGATGCTTGATTTTGTCATCCCAAAAACAAAGAAAGTTCAATTGGGACTACCACTACACAAATTGGAAAATACTATTATAAAGTACTAATATGATTTAATACTGTATTTTCTCTCTCCACACACAGATAACACTCACATATGTTTTACTACATATAATATATATAATATAGTATAGCATTATATATGTATAATATACATTTATGTATTTTGCTGGGATCTGGGGCACATGTCCTGACCTATGCTATTAAATCTAGAAAATAAAGGGGCTTGTGTTCATTATTCATAGTATGTCATTTAAAAAGATAAAAAGATTAAAATTGATTGTTGATTCCCAAACATCTACATATAAACACAATCAAAATAGCGCTAGATCCAAAGTGGTCTACAAAACTTGTGAATATCTGGAAACTTCATATTTGGAGATTCTAATACGACAAGACTTTTGGAAATATATAATTATAAAAAATATTATTTATTTGTATCTTTCAAACATCTTTTAAAAAAAACCTCAAAGTATAAATATTAATTTATCTTTTAAAATAACTAGATGAGCTACGTTTAAACTAATAACTCACGATTTCTTAGCTTCTAGCCTGATGCCTTATACCAAACTGGCTCTCTATGCCTCCAAGTACTGAACAGCTGTTTTCAGTTTTCGGTTTGCCATAATTAAATACCTTGTTTGGTGTGGATTTTGAGGAGCTATGCATCAAAAAACCTGAAAAGTATGGTACTTTCCAAAACCAGGCATTCAAAATCATAATGAAATTTTAATCCTTGAAAAAACTTTAATCCTTAAACATTTCTTACTGCAGAGAAATGGCAGGGAGAGGAGATAGAGGAACAT
This sequence comes from Bothrops alternatus, assembly GCA_034064705.1. Taxonomy (NCBI): domain Eukaryota; kingdom Metazoa; phylum Chordata; class Lepidosauria; order Squamata; family Viperidae; genus Bothrops; species Bothrops alternatus. The sequence goes on from JARGCV010000081.1 coordinate 21,529,131, forward strand.
TGTGGAAACATGAGTTTTGAAGCTGATAGTAATATATCAACAATGGTATCTTAAATACTATTTTATATTACAAAAATTGGTGATAGACTGAAAATCATATATTGTACAGTAGATCAGTTTACTATTTCCTTGGTTCTATTTTCTTATTGTCTTCCTTGATATACCATGTTTTCCTGTTGTTGTTTTTTTTGTTTGTTTTTGTAAGGTTTGGCTGTGCATTTACAGTGACTGTGGGCAGCTCACAAAGCCTTGAATCTTCCCAGTAGAATGAAAATAATCAAGCAAGGTTGCTTGTCAATACGGATTTTAGAATTTTGCTGGGATCTGACCTATGCTATTAAATCTAGAAAATAAATGGGCTTGTGTTCATTATTCATCATATGTCATTTAAAAAGAGAAAAAGATTAAAATTGATTGCTGATCCCCAAACATCTACCTGTGACATAGTCCAGACATAACATTCATAGATATTAAATAATTTACAGGAGAATTCAACAAAAGAACATTTCAAGGTAGGGAAAATTTTGTTTTTTCCTAGTCCTTGATCGCAGAATGGAAAGGAGAGATACTTTCTTCTTCGTATCTCCACTTTGAAAAGAAAAAAAGAAAAGCAAAAAAAGAGCTTCCTCTTATTCAACTAGAATATTCTGCTTTGGCCAACTATCTTTATGTACTGCTTGGAGAAATTTCCTATTTTGCTTTCCTTGAATAGCAGATGTCTACCTGCATCGTTGTGAAATGTTCACTTCAAAAATTGTTTGTCCTTCAAGATCATTAGAAGTATGGAGATATGTTTACAAGGTCTAGATCCAATCTGTAAGACTGAGGTTTAAAATCTGAAAAATAGCTACTCCCTCATTGTAATTGAAGTCACATTCATATACGAAGGGGGCAGGGCTTCCATTGTGATACCATTCCCTATCTTGAAGATTTTGACATATACACATATACTTCACAGATTTGTATGTTTCGATCTGTTTATAATATTTGTGTCAGAACTGCCAGCTCACACCTGCCTTACACCTTTGCTTCAGTGCTAGTTTGCCGAATAGGAGGGGGGGGAAGCTGAATAGGAGTGGGGAGGAGACTCCCACAGTTCACTGTAGTTACAGGAAACTCAAATTCAAGGACAACCACCCATGAAAGAATGTAGCCGCAGATCAAGGATGATCATTCCAACAATATCTAGTTTGAATATAATTGGACAATTGAGAGCTAACAGGGGGAGAGGATCCTGGGAAGGGGGAATTATGCTTTGGAATTTGGCTTTGCCTTACTGTATTACACTTGGCTTTCAGTAAAGACTTTCTTTGTCATAAAATGGAGCCATGGATCATTCTTGCTTAGGGTTCAAATCTAGGCTGGTGTGACAGTTTGGAAAGGCCCAATGTCCAACTAGTTTGCACAACACCCAAGAATATTGGAAAACTGCAGAGGGAACTGAACCACTTAGAAACAACTATTGGAATTTTAACAAACTCACTGACAATTGAATGAAAAAATGGGCTAGATTTATTTTTTTTCTGACACAGTCCTGTTTTTGCTTGCATTCTTATTTCAAGACCGAAAGATGAACCGACCCTATGAAATCTTGAATTTTCTGTTACTACTAATTGCAGGTACCATTTATTTTTTTCCTAAAAACATGTACTTTTAGTCAAGTAAAGGTTACAAAATGCTATTTAAATCAGTCACAAGGCAATGATATTTCACTCGTAAGGGGGCAGTGAAGCATTAATTCATTAATTCCCACAGAATTTGACGAAAACAGTGATTGGATTTTTTTGCTATAGAAATTTTATTCCTGTCTAACTTCAAGGCAAAGGTTCTTTGTTATTTTCTGACACATTCCTATATAAGACCAAAAGACTAAATTAATGTTATTTTCTACTTTGAAGATGGAAAAAAACATAGTTTTGTTATTATGGAATTGATGTCAAAATAAAAGATCTCCCTTTTAAAAGTTCTCTTTAAATTCTATAATTTAGTATTTAAATATTTTAATAATGATTTAATTAATCAAAGTGAAGGTAGAAAAAATATTTCTTCGACTGGCTAAACTTATTCAGCTTCATCAGAAAAAGAAGTTCAGCTTGGCTGAACTGAAACCAGGTGTTAAAAGTTGATTAAGAGAGCACCATGAAGGTGGATCTAAGACACGTGAGCAAAAGACTTCACACTTCCAAAGGGTAGTGCCATATACTACATAATATGATGAAATAGAGCTGTATCAAACAGCAACTAGGGAAACCTACATGACTGATTTTTAAAAAACATGGAACATTCTAAAGCAGGAGGGTCAAACTGCCGGCCCATGGGCCGGATGCATAATCGGGAAACCACGCCCACCCCATTGCCGGCAATGGTGAAAAAACTCCAATACGTTGCATGACATCACGTGACGTCGTGAGTTTGACATGTCTGTTCTAAAGGAAAGGGAAAAAGGCATGACTTCTATTCCACCTTACTATCAAGCACTACATTTAGTCTGAACTGATACAGTCTAATTTGTTTGTGTAGACTGTTGATAATTGTGCATTATGCAATTGATCTGCCTTCTGTTTGTGCTAATTTGTGGATTGGAACCCATTCAACACTACATAATAATAAATAATAACAATATTGACTAATTCACCAACAGTCAGTTGCAAAAGACAGCTTTACTTGGAACAGCATACATCCTGCAGAGGTATCTGTAACACCATCAAACATCCACATCTGCCTATCTCATATCCTTTTGAATGACTCAATAGATAGACAAAAATGGCAAATCCAGTCTGAACATCTGGTTGACTACAACAAAGCAAAATAATAATGACTAAATACTGATAGCAATAACAACTGCTAAACAATTTCCCCACTCGGCATCACACTGCAGTATTGTAATGTGCTTGGCATAGCAGTTGTCTATTTACATTGGTTTGTTCATACAGAACTTTCCTTTATTCTCTACCGCATGCTGGTTTTAGTATTCATAGGCTTCTGCCTCTTATTAAAACCATTCCTCATGGAAAACTTCACAAAAAGTCAATGGAATCATAGAAATCAATCTATTTATGAATGAATCAAGGAATATGAATGTTTCATGCAGTCAGTAGTCACCCTGGTTGGCTCATTACAGAGGAAATATTATTGCAAACAGACGTTTTCTTCTGCTTTATTATACACATATCCCATTGATTCAACTTTCTACGATAGTAGGGCAACTCCAGATACTGGGTTTCTCAGCAAATTCTTTCACATTCCTTTTAAAAAATGTGTTTGCTTTTTAGTTTTCACCAAGCAATACAATTATATTTCTGTAGAATAAGTTAACCTCTCTGTTGACAAAGTACAGTAAAATATACCTGCTTTGCTATATAGTGAGGTAAAAACTACAAAGGCATTACCTATATCGATATATTATAACCTATATAAAAAGGGTTACTTTATGTCTGTTTTCTAGGCTCCTTTGTGAAATGAAAATGATTCCAAAGAAAGGAGATGATTTATAAGATCTTTTGGCTGGAAACTGCTGGACAGTGTCGAATACCACTCAATGCCACAATATCTGATTTGTGGAATCTATACAGAAAGATCATATGGATATACTCCCATATATAAATCTGTATGTCCCATTCACACATTCAATTTATCTATATCCCATTTTGGACTTGCTCACCTATTGGCATCTAAAAAGAAACTTTCCTCTTCTGGTGAATTCTAGGCACAGAAAATAATTTTGATCAGGACCTTTTCAAATGCAAAAGGGTAAATGGCTTCTTTATACACCACAATTCAGAGTAGAAAGTGTACTTGCATATTTGTTTAGCCAAAATCCAATTTGGCATCAACTTAAGGTGTTGGTTCAACTAACAGGTACTCCTTGACTTACAACAGTTCATTTAGTGACCATTCAAAGTTGCAAAAGCACTGAGAAAAAGTGACTTATGGCTCTTTTTCACATGAACATTGCAGCATCCCAAAGGTCGTGAGATCAAAATTCAGAAGCTTGGCAACTGGTCCATATTTATGATGCGATCACCATTTGCGACCTTCTGACAAGCAAAGACAAGGGAGAAGCTAGATTCACTTAACAAGCATGTTATTAATTTAATAAGTGCAGCGATTCACTTAACAACTATGGCAAGAAAGCTCGTAAAATGGGGCAAAATTCACTTAACAAATATCTTGACAAAAAATTGGGCTCAGTTGTGGTCATAAGCCAAGGACTACCTGTACTTGAAAACCAACAGAACTCTAACTACTGAAACTCAGAAACGTTCTTCTCAATGCCCATTACAAGAACCTTGTTTAACTGGAAAAACATGGATTGGCGTTTTCATTTGGAATATTTTGCCAATTATTAATATTCTGGAACTTTTCACATATTTTGAACATGTTCATTTTTTCAACTCTTGAGCATTTGCGTGTCTGCATTTGGTGTTTCTGTAGTTCAGTTCATTAGTCTTCTTCCTGACAATCTGAAGTTTTCAAATGTAGACTTTTTTGCATCTTGAGTGTTTTGTTGCTGCTTTTAAACCTGATATTTTTAAAAGCTTGAATCTTGTATGTTTCTTGAAACACTGGGTAGAAGGAGAAAAGCAATTTAGCTGAATACATATTTAAAACATTGTGAAACTAGATTTTAACTTTTCATACATGTTAAAATTGTGCTCTTTTTTTAAAACATATCTATTATGGAATCATGTTTTTTGGAACAGTCTGTGATGCCCGACATCACTGAAAATCATTGTCTACAACACAGGTTAATCACATATGCTGGATTATCTATGCTAGAGCCATAATATATATATTTTATAGAATCAGCTTGGGGCCCAATAGTCCCTTTATCTGTTCTACAGTTCTCATTATTTCTGAGGTGCCAGAAATAATATGCATTTTTCTCTCCTCCAATCCCAAAATTAATGTTTAACAAAGAGAGAGAGAGAGGGAGGGAGGGAGGGAGGGGGAGAGAGAGAGAGAGAGAGAGAGAGAGAGAGAGAGAGAGAGAGAGAGAGAGAGAGAGAGAGAGAGAGAGAGAGAGAGAGAGAGAGAGAGAGAGAGAGAGGAGAGGAAATAGTTACTAATTTGTCCATATTGAGGTCTTGCACTTTTCCTGCATTGCAGTTATAAATAGTTACTCACTGCAGCCAAGATCTATAGCCTTGATTAGAAAAAAAGCAAATGAAATAGAGGATCATCCTTACACATATGAAAATTAAAATCATTACAGAGGAGTTGATCACCGAGTTTAACAAGGTGAACTCGTAAAGACAAAGAAATTTGTCTTTACAAATTTCACCTGAAGGTAGGACAAGAAGCAATGGGTGGAAACTAATCAAGGACAGAAGCAACCTAGAACAGTGAGAACAGTTAATCAGTGGAACAACCTGCCTCCAGAAGCGGTAAATGCTCCAACACTGGAAGTTTTTAAGAAGAGACTAGACAGCCATTTGTCCGAAATGGTATAGGGTTTCCTGTCTGAGCAGGGGGTTGGACTAGATGACCTCCAAGGTACCTTCCAACCTTATTATTATTATTATTATTATTATTATTATTATTATTATTATTATTATTATTATTATTATTATTATTATAAATTTCAGGGAAATAAATGAAATTTCAGGGGAAAGAAATCAAACAGTGCACCATCATCTCTGTGAGGCATTCTGAAAAGTGGCATATAATATTAAAACAATGTTTTTGGAGAAGGACAAAGAATGAAGTGATTACTTTTTACTTGAAAATTGTATTAGTTTATAGGAAAAAAATACAAAGAAAATAAAAATAATGGGAAACAGGAAGGACAAGGGAAAAGCAAAGAGTGTGAAGTAAAAAGGAGAAAAAAGTGTTGACTTCCAACTCTCTTTAGCACAGTAGAAGATAATAACATGACGACTTCAACTTTTTGCTTTTACCCAATAATATATATCAGCCATTTCTGCGTGGCACGTGGGCATAGAGGTGGAGGTCTCACCTCATAATTAGGAAGCTCAGTTCAATCCTAGGTAGCGGCAAAGATTTCTCTCTCTGGGGGCAATGAGTAATTGTCTGCTGTGAACTGTAGTTGTTTGGCAAGAAATTTGGCTAGGTTTTGTAGAGGTGAGCCTATGGAGCTGACTATGGGTCTAAGTGGGGTTCCTTATTTGTGTATCTTGGGGAGACCATAGAGCTTAGGGCATCTGGATGATTTCTCTCTGGGAATGATTCTTTGCTGGATCTCTTCACTAATGGGGGGAGGCTTTTATTTTGGATCTAGTGGTTTTCTCCAGGTAGGTGGTGGGATCTGTGTTTAGGGGTTTGTATGTGGAGTCTTGGAGTAGGTTGGTTAATTTGGTTTGGTAGTCAGATGTGTTCATAACCACCGTGGCGTTGCCCTTGTCTGCTGGTAGGATTATTATGCTGGTGTCTTCTTTCAGGTTAAGTAGTGCTGTCTGTTCCTCTTTGGGTAAGTTGCTTTTGGGTGACTTGCTGGTGCAGAGTATGTTGGTGATTTTGAGTCTGATTCTGTTAGTGTCGTCGGGGTTGATTTTGGTCAGGCTGGTTTTCAACTCCGCATATAATGGTTTCAGTGGGGATGTGTTTGGGAGCTACTGCAAAGTTGAATTCTTTGGAAAGGACATTGGTTTCGGCTTTGGTGAGGATCCTATCTGAGATGTTATGCACTGTTTGTTTCATGTGTGGCTGTGAGGGGGGACGGGTTTGTTTCTGGCATTCTTGTAGTCTTCGGAGTTTGTTGGTGTGTGTGTCTATCTTGAGAGTGGTCTGTGTTTCGGCTCTCCAGATGGCGAGTTGTTTGGATTTGTCCCAAAGTGCAGGGTGGATCTTGTTGCTGAGTTTGAGGTGAAGTGTGAGGAGATCTTTGTTGATTCGGTCTAGGAGAAATCTTTTTGTGTGAAGTTCATTTCTGATTAGGGCCAATTCCGTTCTTTTCAGGGTGCATTTGGTAGATGCAGAGTTGGAGTGGCATTTCAATTGGAAGCATGTGGGGATTAAATTTTGATCTTGGCAGTTGCGTAGGAATGCGAGGTCACATAAAATGGAAGCTCTTTGAACTTCGAGTTTTTCATTGGTCCTGGTCAGATGGTGGATTTCCTCCCCGTAGAGGTATAATATTTTTTTCTGAGGTTTTTGCGTGTGTTTGTATGTAGGTCTTTGGTTATTTGGGTTTTCTCCCACATAAAATTGGAAGTGTCTTGGCGATGTTTCGACGAAGTCCCATTCGTCATCTTCAGGCTGGTGTTTTTGGCTTCGTGCTTCTAGGAGCAATGTGTGATCGTAGCTATTTCTTTCTTTTAACTGCCAGTGGGGGTATGAACTGATTGGGTGGAGCTTGGCTGTGTTCTGATTGGGTGGAGGTGTGTTTTGATTGGTTAGGGGCTTGACTGTGCTCTGATTGGATGGGGGTTGGCTGTGCTCTGATTGGATAGGGCAGTGTTCTGTTTGGGTGTGTGCTTTGCTGTGCTCAGGTGGAACCCCACTTAGACCCATAGTTGGCTCCATAGGCTCACCTATACAAAACCTACCCAAATTTCTTGCCAAACAACTACAGCCCTATGCAGAATCCATCACCTCACATGTAAAAAACTCACTCCAGTTCATAGAGATCATAAAGAAACAAAACGTTCAGCCCAGCGACCTACTTGTGAGCTTTGATGTCATATCCATCTTCACCCAAGTGCCAATCAAAGAAGCCTTGACAGCTATCCAAAACAAATATAACCCCCCCAAACACATCCTAGATCTGACCAACCACTGCCTATCCAACACATACTTCATCTATATATAATGGACAAAAATACAAACAAATAGAAGGAGCACCCATGGGATCACCCCTCTCACCTGTCATTGCAAACCTCTACATGGAACACTTTGAAACCCAAGCTCTAGAAAAATCTGATCACAAACCCAAACTACACCTTCATAATCTGGCCACATGGGAAAGAAAAACTGGACAACTTCCTCACACACCTCAACAGCCTACACCCCAAAATACAGTTCACCATGGAAACAGAAGCTAATAACCAACTTCCCTTCCTGGATGTCTTAGTCTACAGGAAATCCAATGGCTCCCTAGGACACACCATCTACCAGAAGAAAACACACAAAAACTGCTATCTGCACACAGTCTCACACCACCACCCAGCACAGATTAATTCCGTAGCCAAGACACTCATCTCCAGAACAAAACACTTAGCTGACGAACAATACCTAAAAACCGATCTACACACTCTCACTAATGTACTAACATCCAACGGATTCCAAAGAAATAGGATTACCAACCTAATCCAAAAAGAAACCCCCACCAAAATCCAAGACAGAGAACAAGAAAACAGCAAAGCCCTCCTCCCATACATAAAAGGCACCACAGATAGAATCAGCAAGATCCTCCACAAACACAACATCATCAAGATAGCATTCTGCACAAACAGAAAAATATCCACCATCCTAAGAAACCCCAAAGACAAAATTGAGTTAGAAAATCAAGGAGTGTATGAAATCCCATGCACCACTTGCCCCACCACATACATCGGACAAACCAACAGAAGAATAAGTGCAGGCATTGAAGAACACAAGAACTCAGTCAAAAAAGAGGAACCAACTTCTTCCCTGGTCCAACACCTTAAAGCCACAGGACATGAAATTGACTTTAAAAAGACCAGAACTATCGCCAAAACTGAACACTTTAATAACAGAATAATCAGAGAAGCCATCGAGATAGAAAAACGCCCACACAGCATGAATAAACAAGATGATACCTCCTGCCTACCAGCCATTTGGAAACCTGCCCTTATTGACAAACAAGTCCCTAACACAAAGAATGACACCAGACCCACACTCATGAAAACCACACAGGATGTCACCACCACACATCCACACAAAAAGCAAACCCAAACCCACACCGATGATGAGGCATGACTACAAACCAGAAGACAGACCACAGCTGCATCATTAGCCACTTTAAACCCCTCCAATCCATACATGAAGCAAACTGACACCCACCATGAAGATGAGGCACAACCACAAACGCAAAGCCAAACAACAGCAACGTAGCTCACCATCTCTACGATCACACATTGCTCCTAGAAGCACGAAGCCGAAAACATCAGCCTGAAGATGACGAATGGGACTTCGTTGAAAGGTCACCAAGACACTTCCAATTTTACACGGGAGAAAACCCGAATAACCAAAGACCTACATGTATGTATGTATGTATGTATGTATGTATGTATATATATATGGATAAATATAAAAACAACTGTTTAATAAACTAACAACTGTTTGATAAACTTAGCTTTCGTCGGCTAACTACCGACGTTGTCAGAGTGGAATGCTGGAGGTTTGAAAGCCTGCTCATAAGACCGGCAGTTTGTGCGCTCTGCTCATAGAACGCATCACCAGTCTACCCACCCCAGTTGACCGTATTGGTTCTAATAGTCTCGCATCTGTCTGTATACTTGTAAGCTCAGGGATCACTGCCTCTCTTATTGTCGCTCTCTTTGCCTGCTTTGGATGTATCTGGGTACACTTTGCTATAGGATGGTCCCCCAGGGGCAAGAGTGTATACATGTGTGTGCATGAATTTGTATACGTCCTATCATTTAGTAGATGATTTCTATGAAAATTGAAGACAGATGTTTGTCTTAGTTTTTTTTTTTAAAAAAACCTATCAAGTGAAGAAGTGTAAGTTTTTTTTAAAAAATCTGTTTTGTTCTGTTTTTTAATAGAAAAGTGTTTACAACAGATTGAAATTAAAATTATGCAATATTTTTCATCCTATGGGGATCATACTTGCCCAGTTTCAGAGTGATATCAGAGGGAGGAGCAAGTTGTACAAGGAAACTAATCAAGGAGAGAAGCAACCTAGAACTAAGAAGAAACTTCCTGACAATTAGAACAATTAACCAGTGGAACAACCTGCATCCAGAAGTGGTGAATGCTCCAACACTGGAAGTTTTTAAGAAGAGACTGGACAGCCATTTGTCTGAAATGGTATAGGGTTTCCTGCTTGAGCAGGGAGTTGGACTAGATGACCTCCAAGGTCCCTTCCAACTTTATCATTATCATTATCATTATCATTATCATTATCATTATCATTATCATTATCATTATCATTATCATTATCATTATCATTATCATTATCATTATCATTATCATTATTATAGTGTTTGCAGAATTTGTGATGACATATATTTGATACTGCAGCTTTTCTTTTTCCAGTAATGTTTCAAGCAAAGGACTTATAGCAATTTGACTCGAAACCCACTAAACCAATTGCTATGATTTGTTGATATACCTGTCAGTTACATTATCCCATGCTTTTCCCACCCTACATTCTGGGGAATGTAGTAGCTCATGTCTTCCAGTCGCTCTGTAGGAATAATTTCTCACTGGACAATGAGGGAAAATATTTGACCAAGTTGATACTTCTAGAAAATAATAAAATAAATGTGTTTCTTTTTAAAAGTTTTCCAGATAATTAAATGGCAAGTTATATGAAGTTAAGACTGCTTGACTTCTATTTTACTTTCAGCATGAAGAGATTTGGGCTGGTCCCAGGTCACTCAATTCATAGAACCAATGTGTTTGACAAAGACATGTCAAACAGTAAAAGTTCCAACTGACAAATAATGTAATCCAATCCAATCCAATCCTTCAACTGGATTTTATTTTTTTAGCAATCTCCCCAGAAGTACAGAAAAAATGTTATGTTACTCCCTACGTAGTGCTTAAATTTGCTCAAGGATTATTATAGTATCTCTATAGCTGATAATTCTTCCATTTTCTTGCCTGATTCTCATATTCTTAATGTTGTATTTGCACTAGGGACTCTGCTGTGCTGCGTACTGAGCAAGTTTTGTTGCATTTCTATTCTCTATTTCTAATTCTAGCTTCAGGAGTTTTAATAGGTTTTGTTCACCTCCTGTCCCCAACTTCTTTATGGTTTTCCAATTATTTTGACTTCAGGGAATATTTACAGGAGTCTCATAGGACCATCTGGGACAATATCAAAAGAAAAGTTTATTTTAGCCATTTACACTAAATGAAAGCTGAGAAAGGGAAAAAAGAAATAACTCCGAATACATAGTTGGGTTGTGCAGGATGCATGTTTCTTTATTTCATATTCTATCTAATCAGGCAATTATTTTCATATTAAGTGGAGATTTTACTAGCAGACCCTTGAAGACATAGCAATTTTTGTGCAGAAATATTAAAGCTGTTGCAGTTACGCTGCAAGTATTCTATTACCTGTAATAATAATCCAGTTCTATACTATCTGAGTAATAGACCATGAAAAATACGCATTTGCAGTATCCATTTTTTTCATTTTATATACCTTTTTATAGTTTTTCATCTTAGCATATAACATATATTTGCAAAATTATATTACAGTTTTTGATGTTTTGCTTATTCCTGGCAAATAATAAACTATTATACTAAGAAAAATCTTACAATATTAACTTTTGGTACAAATTCAAGTCACAGAACTCGGTTTACATATGACTAACTCCAACCATCCACATTAAGCTTTTATAGACAGGTAAATAATGTCTCCAAATAAAATAGTTTTTGGGTAATAAAATATTTCTGATTTGAGGGCGTGATTTTCTCAGCCAAACAAAAAGTAAAATTAACCAAACAGTAAGTCTCAAATAGGAAATTGGATGTTTTGATTATACTGATAGTAGACATTTAGAAAGGGTTTGTGTGTGTGTGTGTGAGAGAGAGAGAGAGAGGGGGGGGAGGGAGGGGGGAGAGAAAGAGAAAGAGACAGAGGCAGGGACAGGGACAGGGACAGGGACAGGGAGAGAGAGAGAGAGGGGGGGAGGGAGGGGGGAGAGAAAGAGAAAGAGACAGAGGCAGGGACAGGGACAGGGACAGGGAGAGAGAGAGAGAGAGAGAGAGAGAGAGAGAGAGAGAGAGAGAGAGAGAGAGAGAGAGAGAGAGAGAGAGAGAGAGAGAGAGAGAGAGAGAGAGAGAGAGAGAGAGAGAGAGAGAGAATCTGCAAGGTTTCAGATGTGGCATTGTAGTCCAAGCTCTACTGCAGGGGTTCTCAACCTTGGCAACTTTAAGACTTGTGGACTTCAACTCCCAGAATTCCTCAGCCAGCTGGCTGAGGAATTCTGGGAGTTGAAGTCCACAAGTCTTAAAGTTGCCAAGGTTGAGAACCCCTGCTCTACTGTATGTTTGTTATGTCACACATATTTACTAAATGGACATTTGTACTGCAGTGCCACATCCACCAACTTACAGATTTCAACTATTCCCTTGTGGACATACATGTAGTGATACTGGTCTTTTTTCAAATATGCATTTTATCCAATAGATATGTTACATATTCGATAATATTATGTATATCTTCAATCTTTAAAAAATAAGGAAATAAAAAAGCAGGAAGAACTGGATATATCTACTGTATGTATCTTAAAGGAAGTTCTAAAAATATGTGATAAAACTATCAATAAAGTCTGTGTACTCAAAGGTGATGTCTTCAGTGAACTATCAAATGCTGTTTGTTTGCAACCTTCAAATTCCTGCTCAGTGAAGGTCTCTAAAGTACATTTGTTGATAAATAACATGTTATGTGCATTGTGCTCAAAACTCATTTCTGTAGTACTTTATCTGCATTATTCCTGTTATTTTGAAATTTGATGCTTGAAAAAATCCCAGGTGACTGAAAGGATATCAATTTGAAGATTATGCATTTGAGGTTAACTACTATTAGGAGTAGTTCCAGCAGTAATAATCTCTTTCAATTCGGGAAAATGAAAGCACACTTCATAAATAAATACATGCATCCTCAAGGATCTCTTTTGCAACCAATAGGAAATGATAGTTTCTTACTGATGAACAAAATTAGGAATTAAATGAATCTCTTACATATTCAGACACACAAACTATATGAAGGCAAAATTTGGAAGTCCAAAGATACCCAAAAGTAATAACCCACAAATAATAAATTTTAAGATAAGATAAGATTACCTTTATTGTCATTTTTATATTGTGGGCACAATGGCACACATCAAAAATGAAATTTAGTTGCCCGCTCTCAAAGTGAAACACATACATGACACACACCTAAACATACTATGAACAACATATGTATAGACCCACATCTCTACATATACATAGCAAATAAATATTAAATATTGTCCATCTTGAATATATAACGGAAGGAGGAAGCTTGAGAGTTAATGCAGTATGGAATGAAACTCTGGCTGAATCTGGATGTTCTGCTTTGGATACCCCGAAGCCTCCTCCCAGAAGGTAACAAGGAAAACAGGTCATGAAGAGGATACGTAGTGTTTAGTATTACATTATGAACTTCTCCTTTTCACAATCAGCCATCGATGGCTTCTTAGGTAGCAAATCAACAGGTGACCCCTAAGAATGAATAATTAAAAATATTGAAAACAATTATCTTTCAACATATAGTTGCAGTAGTAGTATACGTACTGTACATGCATATGTATATAGAATCACAGAATCATAAAATATGGGGCTGGAAGGGATCTTGGGGCCTTCTAGTCCAATCTCCAGGTAGGAGTCTTTATTTGCTTCTGGACAAATGGTTGGACAATCTTTTCTTGACAACCTTTACCAATGGAGCACAACTCTGGGAGGAAATTTTTCCTTGGTTCCAAGTTGGATCTCCCTTTGATGAGCTTATACCCACACTTCTTGTCCTACCCTTAGGGATTTGGAGAATAAATGTTCCCTGTGACAACTCTTTACTGTCCTGTTCCCTGTGACAACCCTTTACTGTCAGGAAATTGTTGCAACAATTGAACAGTTAGAGGAGCAGGATATAATTTTCATTTCGTTTTATAAAAGAGGACTCCCTATAGAAATTATTTCAAAGTGAAGTTACTATCAAAGTAGTCTATTTGGAGTATGGCATTCTTGCATTTATTTAATAATGAAGTAGATAAAGACAATTAATAAGATTTTTGTAGCTTTCCTGATAGTGTTCTTCTGACTACCAACTTACAGGTTTTTTTTTAAGATCACACATGTCAATTAACATTCAGGGAATTTCTTCCAAGGGTTCTTTTCAGTAGATGTGCTACAGTTATCAGTATGGGGGAGAAGTCTTATCCTTGAGAAGTTGTTGAGAAGTTCTCCTTCTGGAGATGTTCATAATCATCTCATTTGTTTATTTACAAATATGGTAAAAGATTGCAAAAAAAAGACTTTGTGCTCACTGCTACAGATATCTCTCTCAAACACAAAACATTATGAAATCTAATATTAGATGAAATCTAATATCTGCTACTATCCCTGTACATCTATGAAGGTTAAGTTCTTTTCCACATATTAGATGGAAATTTCTTTAAACAGTCCATTATAGAAACACCATTAATGTTCAGAAAACCACAGTGTCATTCAAAAAGTCAGTTCCAACTCTCCTAAATGATTTGAAGCTGATTCTGAAACATGTTCAACAAGGTAATATATGTATAAATGTATATGGTTTTTAAATATTAAAACTTCTATGCATAATGTGGTTCATCTAGCTTTATTGGCTAATGTTTTATGGCAGTGGTCTATTATGCTGGCTGTGGCTGAAAATATAATATAACTGGATATTTTTTTCTCTACCCCCCAAAGACATTTTGAAAATGAGGTACAGTATCTCACTTGCTTTAGCATAGTATGCAAAATAGTATGAAAACTCTGAACAATGCTTTAAAATGATTTGTGTGAGCACAGCACCTTTCTGCTGTAGTCCTATTTGGAGTTGTAGGACATATGGAACTCTAGGGATTCTGGTTGAGGGAGGGGAGAGCTTTGCATCTAATTAGAATTGCTGCAGAATTTGTGCAATCACCATAACTATGTATTGGGGGTTTTGCGCATGCGTCAAAGTGGATAGACGCTATGCCGGACGCTCTCCAAACAAATATTAAAACATCGGAATTAAACCTCCGCTAAACCCTTCAGAGCCTCAAACAATGTTAGACTAAAGAAAACAGCTAAAACTTCTGAACCTGGAAATACCCTGGGTGGATTGGAGAAGGATAAGGAGCCGTAGGAAACTTTACTTTCTGTTCTGAACTGTAAGTAATTAAAGTTGCAACAGAGAGAGAAAATGGCGTCGGCCACGGAAGTAGAACTTACAAAAAGAATGGAGGCTTTGGTGCAAACTTTTTCTGTTATTGGCAGGCAGATAAAAGATATGCAAGATATTGTTGCAAAAACAGCGAATGAGTTAATAGAGGTGAAAACAGAACAGAAAGCGCAGGGTATCAGGGTAAAGAAGTTGGAGGAGGATAGAGATCAAGATCGCCTTCGGTTGCATATTTTGGAGGACAGATCAAGAAGGGCTAATATACGCTTGAGGGGGTTCAAACAAGATTTCGCTGACGGTAGAAACATGATTCAGAATGTTAGCCAATGGTTTAAAGATAATAAAATTGAAATTGAAGAAGACCAAATTGAACGTGCACATTGGGTTTTTGGTATACGAAGAAATGGAATCCAAAGGGACATTATAATCAAATTTTCTTTTGAAAAAACAGCTATGGAAGTATATAAAGATTTAAAGAAAATTACCAACCTTAATTGTAAGGGGATCCCAATCAGAGTTCTGAAAGACTTATCCAGGCAAACATTACAAGCCAGAAATAAAATGAGACCAGTTGCGGATGCCTTATTCCACAGAGGCATCAGATTTAGCTGGCAATATCCGGCGATCATAATTGTTTATAAACATGGGAAAATGTACCGGGCGCAATCTTTGGATGAAGGGAAAGAATTGTTGGTGAAGCTCGGCTTTGATCTGGATTTAAATCAGCAGACGGAGAAAGACACGGAGGCAGCTGGAGCAGTTGGGAACACAAGAGTTAAAAATGTTAATGAGCTGATTGCAACGGCCCTCCAGCCCTTGGAAATGGAAGTGGGTGGAGAAATTCAAGCGTTGGAAGAAAGGCTAGCACTTTTAAAAGGCAAAGAAAAAGAAAAAGAACTGCAAAAGGCGATGCAGCTGGCCTCAAAAGAAATTCACAAAGAGGCAGAACTAGCAGAAGACCCAGCTAAAGAGGGCAGGATCACGAGGCAGAAGAAAAAATGAACCATTTGAAATAGTGTGATTCACAAGGTTTTCCTACTTGTAAGGGGAGTGATAAAGGCCTAGTCCTTAGTTCTAACTTTAAACTTTGAAGGAAATAGGTAAAGGAGGCTTGGGGAGGGGGAGTGCAGGGGCTTTATTCTTGATGTGATTTTTATTAAAACTGTTTAGGGGGAGCAGCAGATTCGGCAGAACCGCACCCCCAATGGTGCCCGGCCGTTATAGTGGAATGTTTTTCCGCTCTTTTCTCATGTTGAGAGAAGCAGAGGGGGGGCACTCTGGTGGGAAGATTTTTTTATAAAGGTGGAAATCTCATTAAAGCTCTGGGTTGCAGGAGGGAAAAATATTAAATGGAAAAGTTATGAGTGATCAAACAATTATGGCAGTGAATATAAATGGTCTGGCATCGTCCTTGAAAAGGTATAGATTAATGAAATTAGCAAAAGAAAACAGTGTGGACTTTTTGTTCCTCACTGAAACTCATAAGGTAAAGAAAAAGATGGATAAATTGATTAATAATAGTGAATGGAGGATTTTTGAATCTCGGGGACAAACAAACAGTAAAGGTGTGGCGATATTAATTCATCAACGGAATCAGATTCAAGTGGTACAAACAAAAGGGGATAAGGAAGGAAGATTATTATTTGTTAAAGTTAAAGTAAATCAAATGACGATGACTTTAGCAGTAATATACGCTCCAAATGTAAATCCTAAACAATTTATGTTGAATGTAAAACGTAAGTTAGACGCTTTCTCAGAAGGGACTGTGGTATTCGCAGGGGATTTCAACGTGGAAATTGTTGTGAGTGTCTCTGGCCAGGCGGGTTACTTCTCAGATGATGACACAGCACCGGCAGGCCCTTCTGGGTGTTTTCCCCTCCCGGCAGCTGAGCCAGATAACGAGGAGCTTGGTATGCATGCTGAGTCAGAGGAGGATGACTCAGATGTGGAACAGGAAGCTAATTGGATTGATCCAAGATACCGACGGGCTGATAGGCGAAGGGGTCAGTTGGGTGGAAGACGGACGTGACGTGTGGGAGGCTATATTAGCAGGGAAACGGAAGCCTCAGCCTTAGTCACGAGCAACGTTTACCCAAGGAGTGACCTGGGGGAGTTCGCAGTGAGTTGTAACTGAGTTTCCTAGTGTGTCTGTTTAAATTGTTGAATAAAGCAGTTTGCCTTGAACTGCCTTTCTGTGAACTGTGCTAATTGACCAAGTCTTAACGACCTCGTTAAGTGTATTCCTGGGAGCTGAGAGGGGCTAGACAGAACAGAAATAATGGCGGATAAGAAAGAAAAGAAACAATTGAATTTAAATAAATTAAATATGATAGACACTCATGCTGATAAACTACATAGGGGAACGTTTTACTCTGCAAGACACAATAAGTTTAGTTGTATTGATTATATACTAGTGAATAAATTAGGAAGTATTCAAATCAAAAAAGCAGAAATAAAAGACAATTGGATTTCAGATCATGCTCCTATAATTGCGGTCTTGAAAATACATTTTAATAGGAAACAAAGAATTTGGAGATATAATCAGGTAGTCTCAGTGAATGAAAAAAATAAAGAAAAAATACAGAGAGAAATTCAGGAATTTTTTAAAACAAATGAGGATGGGGAAATAAAGCAATCAGTAATTTGGGATACTAAAAAGGCAGTTATTAGAGGACATTGTATTAGCCTGGAGTCTTTTATTAAAAAAAGTTGGAGATGGGAAAGAGAGGAAAAAATTAGAGAGATAGAGACAATACGTGAAAGATTAAGGATGACAAAGAATAGGGAATGGAATAATTTATTAAAAATTAAGCAGAGACAATTAAAGGATATAGAAGAACAACAATGGAATAATATGAGGATAGCGGTAAAGCAGAGAATTGAAATATGGGGAAAAAAGTCAGCAAAACAAATGGCAAACCATTTGAAAAGAAGGAAAGAAAAATCAAATATCAATGCTCTAAGAGATAAGAATGGGTTATTAAAATATGATAATAGAGAGTTAGAAGCTGTAATGAAAGAGTTTTATGGAAAATTATATGAGAAAGAACATGTCACTGTACAAGATATAGAGGTTAATGAAGAGTTAAATGAAGAAGAAAGACAATTGTTGAATGCAAATATAACAAAGGGAGAAATAACTAGAGTTATTAGAAATTTGAAACCTGGGAAGGCCCCAGGCCCTGATGGGTTTACAGGAGAATATTACAAAACATATATGGAGGTTTTATTACCACATTTGGAGAAATTATATAATAATGTTTTATTAAACATGGATATTCCACAAACGTGGAGAAATTCTGAAATTGTAACTATCCCAAAACCAGAACGAGATTTAAAAGAACCTGGTTCCTACCGCCCAATCAGTCTGCTAAACCAAGATTATAAGATTTTTATGAAAATTCTAGCAAATAGATTAGGAAATATATTACCCAGAATAATAGGGAAAGATCAATATGGGTTTATAAAAGGAAGAAGAATTTATGAACCAATTAGAAATATAGTGAATGTGCTACACCATGCTACAAGAACTAAACGGAAATTAGGATTGTTGAAGTTAGACGTTTATAAAGCTTTTGACAAAATAAATCATGACTATCTATTTCGATTATGTAAAACTTTCAACATGGGAAATAGGTTCAGTCATATTATACAAGAAATATATAAAAAAAATACAGCTTATATTAGAGTAAATGGGAACAGAACAGATGAGATAGAAATAAATAATGGAACTAAACAGGGGTGCCCCCTATCTCTGATGCTCTTCGTAATGGCAATTGAAACACTAGCTAATAAAATTAGAAAAGATAAACAGTGGAAGGGATACCGAATTGGAAACTTAGAATTAAAATTAAATCTCTTTGCCGACGATGCCATAATAGTTACAGAAACACCAATAGAGATGGTAAAAAGAATGACAATTTTACTTCAAGAATTTAAAGAACAATCAGGGCTAAGAGTAAATATGGAAAAATCGGAAATTATTTGTTTAAATACTGGACCCAAAGAACAGATTGAGATACGCAAAGTATCAGGTTTAAAATTGGGAAGTAAAAGGATGAAATACTTAGGAATATGGTTACTAAAAAATCCAGAAAGAATGGCTGAGTTTAATCATAATTTAGTATGGAAAAAGATTCAGAAGCAGATCACAAACTGGAAAAATAAAAATTTAAGAAGAATGGCAAAGATTAGGGCATTAAAAATGATGATAATTCCAAAAATGTTATATATGTTACAAGTAATGCCGGGGACCCTCCCTAAAGCAAGATTAAAAGAGTGGGATAATAAATTGAATCTTTGGATTGAAGGTAATAAGAGACCAAGAATTAAAAAAAAGTGGTTGGTAGCCATGGAGAGCGAAGGGGGTGGGGACACCCGTGTTTGGAATATTATAGGGATGCTTATCAAATAGATAGATTAATGGATTTACAACTATTTGAAGAGAGATTCTGGGTAAGATTAGAAAAAGAAATTAATGATATACAGGATGAAGAACTATTATTTAGGAAATGGAATAGGATAGATATAAAAAGCTTAATAGACCCCGCTAAGGCAGTTATAGAGAGTTGGACGAAATGGCAAAGTAAATTGAAAATGACGAATTCTAAACTAGCGACGCTGCAGGTAATAAATACAAATAAGGAAGGTAATCTCACGAAAATAATAAGGGAATTAAGGAGTAAAGGAATAATGAGAATTGAGCAATTATATGAAAAAGATGGAAAGATTATTAGAAGTAAACTAGAGCAATGTCTGGGCCAAGAAAGATGATTACAAGTTAACGCAATATGCACATATTTAAGTAGACGTGAGAATAAAGAAACATTCCTCAGACAAGAAACAATTTTAGAAAAGATATTACAAGAAAAGAATAAGCGCACAAAAGCGCAAGCAAGTAATATATATAGGGTCTTATTGCAAGTAGAGGAGGAAGTTGTAAAAGGATTGACAAGGTATTGGCAGGACGAATTAGAAATTAATGAATGGGAAATGGAAAGCATAGTGGAAGACATCAGGAAGATTAAAAATACAAGGATAAGAGAGATGAGAAGAAAAATTCTACATAAATGGTATTATACACCATTACAATTAGCGCACTTCCATAGGGAGAAGAAAGGGAATTGTTGGCATGGATGCAATGAAAAGGGAGTATTTATGCATATGTTTTGGGAATGTGCTGAAGTTCAAAAATTTTGGAAGCAAATACAAATTGAGGTAAATAAGATGCTAAATATTAATTGGAGAATAACTAAGGAAGTGGCGCTATTAATAAAAAATAGTGAGGTAAAGGAATACAAGGAAATTAAAACTGCAGCAATAGAAAGCGCACAAGCAACTATAGTGCTTGGGTGGAAAGATGCGAAGAAATGGAATATACAAAATTGGTGTAAGTACATGGTAGATCACATTCACTATCAAATAATGGAAATTAGATTACACAATTATAATGAAGGTAAATTGGTGGCAACGATGAAGCGGTGGGAAAAGGTAAAAAATTATATGTTGAACTTAATAGGCGATGCAAAAATAAAGAATAAAATTCAGTCACTCTATAAAGTATGAATAATGTAACCCAGAGTTGAGAAGTATATATGTAACAGAAATTGAATCTTCCATATTGGTGGTGGGATTAATGTTCGTTAATGTTTGTATTTTGTCTGGTGGAGGGCACTTTTCACAGTGCACTGTTTTATGTGTTCAATTAATAAAAAAATTTAAAAAAAAACCATAACTATGTATTAATCATTAATTCAGCCTGAATTTCTTCAGTCATTTGCACTTTAATGAAGAGTAGAAGGATGTTCTGTTGTGGTCTTCTCATGTAAAATTCAAATTTTTTGAGATGCACATAGTCATTCTGAATAACTTCAGAGTTTTATACATGTAGTCCTCGACTTACGACTTCAACTGAGCACAAAATTTCTCTTCCTAAGCAAGACATTTCTTAAGTGAATTTTGCCCCATTTATGACTCTGCTTGCCATAGCTGTTAAGTGAATCACTGCAGTTGTTAAGTTCTTCACACAGTTGTTAAGTGAATCTGGTTTCCCCATAGAGTTTGCTTGTCAGAAGGTCACAAAAGACACAGGAAAGGTCACAAATGAACCAAATTTTTAATTGCGTGACCATGGGGATGCTGCAATGGTTGTAAGTGTGAAAAATGGTCATAAGTCACTTTTTTCAGTGCCATTGTAACTTCGAGTAGTCACTAAATGAACTGTTGTAAGTCAAGAACCATCTGTAATCAGTTTGTGCAGTCTTGTATGAGCTGAGTATATTATCTACTTGTTCTGCCTCATTGCATCATTTACACTTTGAATCATATGATTATTATTCCTGTTGTTTTATTCCACCTTTTTTATGTGTAACTGAAAGCAGTAAACTTATCTCATTCACGCATATGCACATACACAGAATATCCAACTCTTCAGATCATTGTCTTTAAAGTTATGTATATATGGCATGGCAGCAAAGTTTTGGCATAGGCCAGAATTCACCAAAAAGAATGGCAGCTTCAGTCTATTAAGTGCAGAGTTGAACAGGTTATTTTGCATTATCAAGAACAAGCTTGTGTTTTATCCACAGATGGAATTTGTGCATCCAACCCTTGTGAACAAATTCTTGCGGAGTGCAGGAACTTGTCAGCTTTTAAAGTGTTTCCCAATTTTGTTTCCATCAGAAGGGACACTTTAAAAAAAAAATCAAAGGGAAAATATTATCGACAGCTAGTCAGCCAATCTATTAATTAAAGCTTTTATTCTAAACAATGACCCTTTGCATATTCTTTTAATTTAATGTTTTTCTCTATATGTCTCTGTAGCTATCTTTCTCTTTGCACACTCCCTGGCCTACAGCAGCCTTAATGTGAACCAAAAAACATAAACAAATACAGAATAGCTTTGGTAGCATTTGAACTACCTTTCTAATTCCATCTCTCCCTGATATCTCTCAAAAGATATTAATTCCCTAGCAACGTATCTTGTATTAATGTATAACAGAGGACCATATGATAAAAATGTCTGCAGAATGAAGCTTCACAGATACAGTCTTACATATGGGAAGCCAACACATGAATCAGAATCTTCATTCCGCAAATTCCATGCTGGTCATTAAAATGGTCACTTTATTGATTATAGTAGGGAGGCTTGGCTAAGTAATATTGCCCGGCCCAAGGGCTACAAGTACAGAATAAGAAGAATAAGAAGCTTCTTTAGTTCTGCTTTTTCAGAACTAAAGAAGCTTCTTGGATGAGAAGCAAAACGTTTTCAGAGGAAAAAACACACAAGAAAACCAAGCTGCATTTTGAATAGCACTTCTGAGACATTAGAAGACAGGTTAGATCTTTTCATTATTATTTGGTGCTTTCTAGCGGCTGTCCCAATTCTGTCAGCCCTAATAGGGTGTCTCTAGAAACAAATCAAAACTAATTAATTGTGATGGGCAACATTCAAGCTATGAAGCTATGAAACAATGTTACATTGTTTCTTTAACCTGCTCCAATCCTAAAGAAATCCAGCGAATACAAATAAAGGGAGGAGGAGGAGGAGGAGGAGGAGGAGGAGGAGGAGGAGGAGGGACTTTACAAAAATATTTCTCAATTTGGGAATAGGAGAGAAATGTAAGAAAGAGACTTAGGATGACCTCACTTTAATTATACTAAGTACAAGTTGATTGAGATAATTGCTTTGATATGCTTCCAAGAATCTGTTACTTTGCTATCAACAAAGAAATACAAGTGGTTCTTATTTGCTGAGTTTGCCAGCCTTGAAGAGCTTGGCAATCACAATACTGCCCCTCCATCAGAAACAGAGATAAAATCACCACAAATGAAATAAAAAATATATGAAATAAAACTGATTTCAGTTGTCACTAGCATGTCAGAAAAGTTTTCAATAACTAGATAACTTCTGCCATTTAGAGCCAAAGGAGGATTCTGCCCTGACCCCTCAATGTTTCATGTTTACTTAGGATTCATGACTGTTAAATGAGCTTTTCTTCCCAGAAAACTTTTCTTGAAGCTTTTCAATAAAACTTTCAAGCAAGAACTTATGCCAATGCATAATAGCCCCTTTAAAAGTCTTAAATACAGTTAATTGTCAGTCTTACTGGTTTGCAATTCATGGTCCAACTATCAACTGAGTGCTGCACAAAGAATTCATTTTTATACTAGAATTATTTATTTAAGTCATTCAAAGCTCTTCCTGCCATCAGGAAGTACACCAACATGTATTGGAGACTAAGAGGGAAAAATATTTTAATTCATTGTCAGTTTGTCCTTTGAATTGACAGCTTGACTTTATCAAAGTTGACTATTCCTGATATTTTATGCTGTACCTCCCTGTAGTATTTTAATTAGGTATATTAAGGTATCTGTTATTGCAGATGAAATAGCTGATATTAATGTTATTCTGGCATGATTTCAATAAAAAGATACTGTGCCAGGTAAATGAAAATAAATTTTTGATAGAAGATTTTTGTATTAGTATTGGCAAATGATAGAGTGAATTTAGCTTTAAAAATAGCTTCAGATGTTAATTTCATATATATGTTTGTATGTGTGTATGTATGTGTCTGTACCCACACACAGAAACATATAAACATGAACTTTCCATTATCCATGGTAGTATTTCTCATGGCTATTTTAAGATCAGTGGCCTTCAACTCCCAGAATTCCTTAGTCAGCATGCTAGCCAGCGAATTCTGGGAGAGGAAGTCCACACATCTTAAAATGACAAAGTGGGGAACCTATGGTGTTCCAATATTGAATCATGTTATCTATTAATGATGGGAAAGCACTTTGAATTAGAAAGTTCACATCTGATAATTTTCAGTCTTACCTGGGGAGTTCAGAATTAATGAAGGTGAGGTGAGTGTTCAAGGTTAAGAGGACCTAAAATGGGTAGAAAGCAAAATGAGCAAGCATTGATATTATAGTTTCCATAGAAATAAGCTGGGAGATGTCAACTTCTTTCTAATAAAACTTAAAATATATTTCTAAAACAGCAGGGTAAATTAAATAATGAAATACAACTGGAAGTTACTAGAAGAAGGAGAATTTTAATAATCTTCTCCAAATACTCTTTCCCCACAAAAGAGGGAAGTGAGGAATGAGATTAGAATAATTCACTTCAACCCTAAACTGAATTTTGACTATGCAAAATAACCTTCTACCTAATTGTATTTTTGGCTTCCTAAGCATTATATTTGGAATGGTCATAATAGTAATTGCATCAAACCAAAGACATTAAATATGTATTAAACATACATAAAATAGCCCTTCTGGTGTGTCAGGTTTGGAGATTGGAAAAAATTATGCTCAATGGAAACTTTCTGTATTTCATACAGGCAGAGAAACACAGTTTGGTGGTTTGCCTGAATTATCAAAATTCAAAATTCCTCTACAAGATGTAGACACCTTGAATTTGAGACAAACAGAATTTAAATTGCCAAACTTAATCAATTAATGAGTGATTGGTTGTTTGGAACATGGGCTATTCTGCTACCAATGTTCTGGTGCTAAGCTTAAATTAGGGTTGTCTTCCCTCTCATTCACCCCCACTGTCCAATGATTCTCATATTTAGCAATTGAAGATTGCTAAAGATCCAGGAACAAATGCCTTTTAAATGATTTTTCCAAATTCTCCAATTATTTCTTAAATGTAAGACCTCTTTAGAGATTACTTCTTTTGAAAAAATATATCTAATAATATATCCATAGAGATAATGGAGTTACCTCAGTATTTCTCCTCATGATTTAATCGAAGTATGGGAAGCTGAAGAAATTGCAAATGGATTGTATGGTAATAATTGGGCATTGACACCCCTACACTTCATATTTAGTTATTGGTACAATTTGTCACTTCATAACTAAATAAATGCAAAAACAAAAAAATACATTCCACCAGTGAGAATTCATCTGAAATTCTCTTTCTTTCTGAAAATTTTTTCCAGATAGAAAAAATTCCTCCATTTTTTACTATTTATTTATTTGTTTGTTTGTTTGTTTAAACTTATATGCCGCCCTTCTCCCAAGACCCAGGGCGGCTCACAACGAGAATACAAGTGAAAACATAATATAAAATCAATTAAAATTACCAATTACTATATAAAAACTAGGTAATTCACCACACTCATACAACACACAATCACAGTCAAAGGCCCAGGGGCAGAGTGTAGCTCACACGCCCCAAACCTGTCTGCATAAATGTGTCTTCAACAGTTTTCAGAAAGCTAGGAGGGAGGAAGCAGTACGAACCTCTGAGGGAAGCTGGTTCCAGAGGGCTGGGGCAGCAATGGAGAAGGCCCTAGCCCTAGGCCCCGCCAGATGACATTGTCTAACAGACGGGACCCTTAGGAGGCCAACCCTATGTGCACTAACTGGTCGCTGGGATTCATGAGGCAGAAGACGGTCCCGCAAGTATCCTGGCCCATTGCCATAAAGGGCTTTATAGGTC
This sequence comes from Bothrops alternatus, assembly GCA_034064705.1. Taxonomy (NCBI): domain Eukaryota; kingdom Metazoa; phylum Chordata; class Lepidosauria; order Squamata; family Viperidae; genus Bothrops; species Bothrops alternatus. Next base: position 21,554,642 of record JARGCV010000081.1, read on the forward strand.
ATAACCAACACTTTGAATTGTGTTCGGAGACCAATTGGTAGCCAGTGCAGCTCATGGAGGGCTGGAGTGATATGAGCATGTCTTGGGAGACCCAGGACGGCTCACGTGGCTGCATTCTGGACTACTTGCAGTCTCCAGACATTCTTCAAAGGTTGCCCCATGTAGAGAGCATTACAGTAGTCGAATCTCGAGGTGACAAGGGCATGGGTGACTGTGAGGAGTGACTCCCGGTCCAAATAGGGCCACAACTGACGCACCAGGCGAACCTGGGCGAATGCCCCCTCACCACAGCCGAAAGATGGTGTTCTAAACTTAGCTGTGGATTGAGGTAGTATACAGGATCTCCCCCACTATGTAATGGTGGAAAAGCATTAAAAGGTTCAGATGTACTCTTCAGAAGTTTTTTTCCCATCTGGGAAAAGGTAATTTGGATTTGGTTCCAATTTTGCACTTCTGTTAGCTGTAATCAATAAATATCATGGTCATCTATTCCTATTTGCCAAAAATAAATTGATCTTTTTATAAGTCTACCATCCTCTCTCTATTTTTATTTTATTTTATTTACACCTAGGCAACATTTACTACTGCTGGGAAAATAGAAGCTGTTATGTCTGGCCCTTCTCAGCTTAGTAAAATCCACAGTAGTATGTCTTTAAGAGTTTTATTTAACACATTTCAAGAGATTCATTGCAAAGCAAGCTGCTGGCATTTTGTTGGCCGCAACGGCCAATTCTGATTTATTTACATTCCGCTTTAACATGCTCTCCCTCCCTTCCAATTAACTCACTCTTTATCTGTAAAGTTGTCCAAGAGCTCATTAATCTTCCGTAGAGTCCAAAAACATCAGAGAACTAAGTTCAAACGAACTGGGCAAGGCATCAAGCTACTCCTTGAGAGTAACATTGCTCGTGACAAAGGCGTAGTCTCTCTGTCCCCTTCTAATATAGTTTCCGATACGTCACTTCCCCCCATTACTTCCTTTTCCCACTTAACTGACACCTTCGCTTATCAAACTTTCTGAATCTCGGATCAAGCCATCTATCTTCTTGCTCCAAATCTGACCCCTCACTTTGCGAATCTGACCCAGACTGCCTGTAAATCTCCTCCCTGTCTGTCTCAGCTGCCGGGAGGGGAAAATACCCAGAGGGGCCTGGCTGCTCTTCCTCGGCTGCCGGGAGGGGAAAACACCCAGAGGGGCCTGGCTGCTCATCCTCATACTCTGATACTTCCCAAGCTGGTCTAGGGACACTCACAACAGAAGCTATCATATTTTAAACTGTGTCAACTATCATTTTTAACTCAATTATTTTCTGTTACTGGAAGCTAAATTTGAATGTGTTAAAATTCTGCACATACCTTGAAGTACACACAGCTATCATTTGTCTGACCTTTATTGAATTTAAAAGACATTATAAGAAAGCTATGGATCTCAGGATTCTAAAAAGTTCATCATATAAATTGACAAGTAACAACAATCTTTCGGTTATCTTCGCTGATTTAACAAAATGTGTTTTCTAAATGTTAGAAGCTCAGTAGAACAAAAAAGGCAGAATATTTAAGAACATTTATTAATGTCTTTCTCAAAATGTCATAGATCTAGTTAGAATGTGACATTTTAAAGAGTTCAACTCATTAAATGTAAATATCCCATATTAACTATACCTTACTTGTATTGAATTGTACCTTAATAAATCAGACTCTTAAGCAAACTTAGGCATGTTTACTGAAAGTAAGTTTAATCCAACAAGCATCCATCTCACTCTGTCTTCAGTATACAACTACTAATATAAAATGAATTTGCAAAAATAAACATTAAGCAAATATTCAGTCCTAATGTTGACATTAAAAAAACCTAGGAAGGAAACAAAAAGATCAGAATATATCTTTTCCAGCAGCCAACACCAAAGTAAGCAGGGATTAACACCAGACAAACAATAAAGCAGAAAATAATACCTTAATCAAGAAACAAACCACATCTCTGCGAATACTGGCAGGGTAACCAATTTTATGTAAACAGGGACCAAAACTCATAGTCACTAGCACAGACTATGATGTTATCTAATCCAGTCATGAAAGCAAACAATCAAGCCCAGAGAGCATCAAGAACTTCACAGTTCAACCATGAGCTACATATATTTTCATCTATGGTTAATGTTATGGAAAAAGCCATGGAGACTTAATGCATTTAATAAGAATTGCTAATACATCCACAAGTTTAATTTAAGTACTTCAAAAAAAATTAAAATACATTTTTGAGTGTTCACCACTCTCAATTAAAATTCTCATATTCACATATAGGTTACAGTGGAAATGTAATCAAACCCATTATGGACTGTAAGACTCCATAGGTTTTATATTCAAGTTATATACAAGTACTTAGACTGAGGCCATCCTGATGTCAACTCTACAACAAACCTGGCTGAAGCCATCTTGCCATTCTAGGTTGCCACATGAGAGTCTAAACAATTCTGACTCCCATGGGAACCAAGGTCATTATATCAGTTAGCTTAATGGGTTGGGTGTTTTGTTAGAAAGCCCACCAAATTATTCTATTGGGGAACATAGCTGATGGCATAGGGCTGGGGTGGGATGCTTGACTTTAGAACATAAGAACATAAGAAGAGCCATGCTGAATCAGGCCAAAGCCCATCGAGTCCAGCATTCTGTGTCACACAGTGGCCCACCAAATGTACATGGGGATCTTGAGCAGAAAGAGAAGGCAAAACCCTCCCTTTCCCTTGACCCCCAAACAAATGGTACTCAAGGGAATCCTGCCTGCCTCAACCAACATAGAGGCGGCACATGGACATCTGTTTTAATAACCACCAATACACTTTGCATCCATGAATCTATCTAGCCCTGCCTTGAAGCTGTCAAGGCTGACAGCTGTCACGACCCCTTCAGGAAGTGAATTCCATAAATCAACGACCCTCTGGGTGAAGAAATATTTCCCTTTATTTGTCCTCACTTTCTTAGCTATAAGCTTTAGGGAGTGCCCCCGTGTCCTGGTATTGTGTGATAGAGAAAAGAATTTTTCTCTATCCACCTTTTCTATCCCATGCATGATTTTATACACTTCGATCAAGTCACCCCTTAAACGCCGTCTTTCAAGGCTGAAGAGACCAAGGCGTTGCAATCTGGTTTCATAAGGGAGGCGCTCCATTTCCTTGATCATTCTTGTTGCCCTTTTTTGCACCTTTTCCAGTTCCATTATATCCTTCTTGAGGTGCGGTGACCAGAACTGTACACAGTACTCCAAGTGTGGTCTCACCATCGATTTGTACAGAGGCAATACAACACTTGCTGACTTATTTTCGATTCCCTTCCTAATCATGCCAAGCATGGAATTTGCTTTTTTTACTGCTGCTGCGCACTGGGTTGACATCTTCATCGAGCTGTCCACCAAAACCCCAAGATCCCTTTCTTGGGTTGTCTCAGAAAGTTTGGTCCCCATCAGTTGGTAAGTATAATTGGGGTTCTTTGCCCCGATATGCATAACTTTGCACTTGTTTAGGTTAAAATGCATTTGCCACTTTGTTGCCCACTCACACAATTTCGAGAGATCCTTCTGGAGCTCCCGACAATCAGTTTCACTTTTCACAACCCGGAACAATTTAGTGTCATCAGCAAACTTGGCTACCTCACTATTAACTTCTACATCTAGATCATTGATGAATAAATTAAAAAGTAAAGGCCCCAAAACTGAACCTTGGGGTACACCACTTCTCACTTCTTTCCATCCGGAGAATTGTCCATTTATTGCCACCCTTTGCTTCCTACAATTTAGCCAGTTACCAATCCAGGACAAGACCTGTCCTCTAATTCCGTGGCTGGAGAGCTTTTTTAGGAGCCTTTGGTGAGGGACTTTGTCAAAAGCCTTTTGAAAGTCAAGATATACAATATCAACTGGGCCCCCTTTATCTATGTATTTATTTACACCCTCAAAGAATTCTAACAAGTTAGTAAGACATGATTTGCCTTTGCAGAAACCATGTTGATTTTCTTTCAGCAATGCCTGTTTTTCTATGTGCCCTGTAATTTTATCTTTAATAATGGTTTCCATCAGTTTGCCTGGAACTGAGGTTAGACTGACTGGTCTATAGTTTCCTGGATCACCTCTGGATCCTTTCTTGAAGATCGGGGTTATATTTGCTTCCCTCCAATCCTCTGGTACAGTGCCTGATCAGTGACTTTGTAATAGTGTAATTCTTTGGTGGGAATTTCAGACTTGGTTTCACTTTATTAACCAATAAACATGTACTTTGAGGAAATCTCTAGCCTCAGAGTTCTGATTTTGTTGGTCTTATAATCGGAAACATGACACCTGACAGCCTCAAACAGCAAGACGGGCAGCATATAAATAAAATCCAGCAGTGTTAACTAAAGTGTATTTAAAATATAAACATATTGAAATGAATATGGATCTCAAAATTAAAGAACACATGTGCCCCAGACAGAGAAGCTGGATTTTGCTGAGGAACAATATAATAACAGTGTATTAATAAAAAATAGAGGAAACAGTTGAACAAAAAGTAGAAATCTTTGAGGAAGTAGCAATGGGGACATAGCTTTTAAAACATCAAAGAGTTTTGAATGACCACATAAAATATTCCCAGAGCACTCAGTGGAAGAAGAAAAGTCAACAGGTAACTGCAACAAATTTGAAAATGAAATAGGGCAATAGGGTTTAAGTAATATGGAATGAATGATCCCTATAGGACAGACATGTCAAACTCGCCACGTCACGTGACATCGCGCGACGTATCAGAGCTTTTTCCCCATTGCTGGCAATGTTGGGGTGGGTGCGGTTTCCTCGTGACGCATCTGGCCCAGGGACTGGCAGTTTGACACCCCTGCTGTAGGAGAACATGTACAGTGCAGTTTTAGAGTAAGTTCAATATATGTTTGGTACAGATAGTCCTTGACTTATGACCACAATGGAGTGCAAAATTTCTGTTACTAAGTGAGACATTTGTTAAGTGAGTTTTGCCCCATTTTACAACCTTTCTTGCCATAGTTGTTAAGTGGAACACTGCAATTGTTAACTTAGCAACACAGTTGTTAAGTGAATCTGGCTTCTCCCTTGACTTTGCTTGTTAGAAGGTCACAAAAAGGGATCGTGTTACCCAGGACACTGAAACAGTCATAAATATGAGCCATTGCCAAGTGTCTGATTTTTGATCATGTGACCATGGGGATGCTGCAACGGTCGTAAGTATGAAAAACGGTGATAAGTCACTTTTTCAGTGCCGTTGTAACTTTGAATGGTCACTAAATGAACTGTTGTAAGTCGAGGACTACCTGTACTAATGAAATAGGGGGTGTGTTTGTGGATATAAAGGGTGCACGTGCCATATAGCTTGGGTCATCAGGAGTTAAGTAAAAGGAGGAGGTGAAGATTAAGGGATGAAGAAAAGGAAGCTTACATAGTGTACATTAATTAGGACAGCAAGAGAAAAGAGGATTCTGCAGCTTCATATAAGTGATTGCTCTTGAGGGAGAGAAAAATTGGGATTTCCCCCCCCTTCTTTCTGACTGCCCTTACCTCCCAAAGAAAATGTGTCTGTTCAGTGCTCTCTGTTCAAAGAAGTTGTTCTGAATCATCACCCAGTCCAGGAATTGGTTCACCAAAATGCTTCCCTTTCTGATTGCCTTACAAATGATTGCCTTAGAATTATCTATAAAATATCCCCTTCTTCTTGAGTTCAGTGTGATCAGCACTGATGAGATCTGAAATCCGATCAACTTTCAATAAAATAGCTCCATGCTTGCTCCCTGTAGGCAGCAGTCGCATTAAACCTGACCAAAAAGTCACATTTGCAAGTGGGGAAGAAAGGTGGCTTATAAGCATAGTCCAGAGTAACCTTGCATCTCCTAGGACTGTGGTGGTGAATCTAGGGCACATGTGCCACAGGTGGCATGCAGAGCCCTCTATGTGGGCACGCGTGCCATCGCTTCAGTCCTAGGCCTTCAGCTGGGTTTTATAAAACCTTTTCGCTTTAGGCCTCTGCCACCGTTTGCAAAAAAAAAAAGGTTCAATCAATCAATCAATTTCAACTGGATAAAAAAGATCTCGCAAAGTTGGAATTGATTGATTGAACTTTTTAGTCCCACTCAGTCTGCCATTACCACTGCAGCCAGGCCCACCCAATGGGCCATGCCCACCCGGCACCCGATGATACATAAGTGGGTTTTGGGTTGCAGTTTGGGCACTCGGTCTCTAAAAGGTTCACCATCGCTGTCCTAGGACTTCTGTCCTATGAAATCCCAAAAAAGGCGAAGCATCAGGATTACAGGGGTTGCAGTCCCTCAGGACAAATTGAAGAGGAGATCAAATTGGGCACTTCATTATGTTAGCTATAAGGCCCAAGTAGCTTTGCTATACCTTTACTTTACTTCTTTTTTTTAAATATAACATGCTATATCCCTCTAATTTTCTATCCTGCTAACAGGACATTATTTGACAAGGGCATTTTCCCATTTTTCAAAAGAAGGAAGACTACTTTGTCAAAGGGCCTGCTTCTGTGTTCATCTTTCTGTTCTGTTCCTTTGTGGGGGGGGTGGGATGTTTGCAGCACACCTGGTCATTGTCTTCATTGTTACTTGAGTTTGAAAAGCAGAGAAAGACGGTGACAATACAGATGAGTCACTAAGTGCTCTCCTTCCAGCTGAAAAATAGGAAAAAGGAAAAAGGAAAAGAAAGAAAGAAAGAAAGAAAGAAAGAAAGAAAGAAAGAAAGAAAGAAAGAAAGAAGGAAGGAAGGAAGGAAGGAAGGAAGGAAGGAAGGAAGGAAGGAAGGAAGGAAAGAAAGAAAGAAAGAAAGAAAGAAAGAAAGAAAGAAAGAAAGAAAGAAAGAAAGAAAGAAAGAAAGAAAGAAAGAAAGAAAGAAAGATCTTCACATTTACTCCTTAGTATTTCCACTAATTTCATGTTTTATTTATTAGGTTTTTTTTAAGCATTAGGGTTTTTTTAAAGCTGCCTAGCTATCAAACCAGTTGTCCCCTGTATTAAAATTCTCATGGAAACACAGCATGATATGCCCTCACAGAAACAAAAAATCTCTCAAGAAACTTGACACACAATAGGCCTGCTTATCTCCTACTGAAGAGAAGGAAAAACAAAGAGACTTCTTGACATTTCCACTCCTCCAAGTCCAAGCCAATATTCCTTTTATAGAACTTGGGGAAACACCTCCAATGGAGAAATGAAATGCTCACCATCTCTGCAGAGGTTGTATAAAGAAGAATTCCAGAGCCACTTTGAATTGACGCAGAGTTCTGATGTGGAAGGGCCCATACAATTTAGCTGGAAGTATGTTGCAAAGGTTATGGGAGTGACTGGAGGCTACTAATTAGCTGCCAGATCTTATTTTCCTGCCCTTATTTCCTCTCCTCAAGACAGCAGCTTCTTTTTTTTAACCTTATAATCCAAGACAGAAATGTATTATATATCCCAAATATCTTCCCATATATTCGGGATATAGGCCCCAAATGAAACATTAGAGTTTCTGAATACACCTAGTGTTAAGTCCTTCGTTCGCTTGCGAATAATGAATAAACATGGCAAAGTTTAACTGATCTTTATTCAGCTTCCAACAACACCCCAACAACAGGCAAAGACACGCAGGCCTTTTTTTAAATGGCCAGAGACCCGGACAATACAAAACAAAGTATCCTAGCATTTCCACGCCTCACGCATGCGTGCAAAGCCGGCGCCGCTCTGTCTGGTCCCAGACAGTAACGCCCCTGCACATGCGCACAAGGCTGGTGCCGCTTTGTCTGGTCCCGGGCAGCTTCTGGAATTGCCCGAGACAGATGCAACATCCCGAGCCTGCTTTTGCAGGCTCAGGACACAACACCTAGCTTTTTTTAACTGCACCTAACTGCATTTCTTGGGCTAAAACCAGGCAGATGTTGAAATCATCTCTGATCTAATATTCCAAGTCAATTTATGTGTACTATATTTTTGCAAGTATATTTGGTCTATTTTCTCATAAAAGAATATGGTGCATGCTGCATTTATTGACAGCAGACAGTATGGATAAATCCTGAAATTTGGCTATGGAGCATAGGTTTAACACTCAGAGTTAGCAATGTGATGGTTTATTACTAAGCACTGCTCTTTCACTCACCTAGCAAGATGATGGTATGTAGTAGTTTTAGTTTGGGTTTTAACCTAGTTTCCCCCTTTTCCCCCTTCCTTGTATTGTACACTGAAATTTTAACATTTGGGAGTAATAAAAATCACACCAATATGGGCTTTTACTGCCTGTTATTGATTTAAATGTCACACCAGAATAAAAAAAATATAGCACATTTCAAACAGAAAATACTCAGATGTTTTCAAAATGTCAAAGGTTCACTTTTTTATATTTCTTCTCCCAAGGATGCAAGAATAAATAATTTATTGATCAAGAAGTATATGATTTTTTTTCATATCTATTAATCATGTTTCTACATTCCTTTAAATTCACATTGTAGTTGTTTATCAAGAGTTTTTTAAAAGCTAACTGCAACAGGCATTACAAATATTTTGGGACAGTATCCATAGCACATCTACCTTTGGCCCCAAAAGCCTAAAAATTGATTTGGAGTTTCCAGTGAGAAATTATAACCAGTTGACATTCTCTGAAGGTGCAGAGAGACACCACAAATCAGAATGCAAGTTGCAAGGTGGGTTCAGGCCAACCCAATCTCCCTGGATAACAGGGAGAGTGTGAGAAAAACCCTTTATGCTCTGGACAGCAGTTTCTCATGAGTAAGTTGCAAAGTGAGTAAACTTAAAACAGTAAAATTTTAAAATAATATTTTTTCCATTTTCTATTTTTATCATGTTTATTTTTGATGAAAGTTCCTTGGGATAAATTTGTACTAAACCAGTTAATAGACCATTTCTGCATAGGAATGCATTATTTATTTCTAAACAGTGTATTTAATTGGCAGATTCTACATAACAAAAGAATCAGTAAAGAATCAGACTGTGACATTTAGTTGCCATGGAGATTTGATGCATGCTCTAGCTGAAGCTATTGAGAACTACTAAAACAAAACTGTTAAAATCACAAAAAGATTATAAGGGAGAAAAAAAAGAAGAGACTTGTCTTTTTATTTTGCCTATTTGAGACATCTTTACTTTCTTTATTACTATTTTAAAAATGACCTTTAGAACAAGGGAAGAGAAAGGATCATTGGAGCAACCTGCAGAAAAAGAATTGTTACACAAGATATACTTCAGAAATTATTTGAAATAAAATGGAAAATAAAATTATGCTTTTGAAAAAAAGAATGGATGAAAGATGAGAGGGGAGATTAAGGAAGATGTTTAAAAGACAGAAAGTTCTATAAAAGCAAATATCTGGAATTTTAGAGAATAAGACAGGCAATTGGAGACAAAACTGGATAATCTAGTCCAGACATGTCAAACTTGCGATGTCATGTGATGTTGCACAACGTATCGAGACAGTTTTGCCATTGCCGGCAATGGGGCGGGCACAGCTTCCACATGACACATCCGGCATGCGGGCCAGCAGTATGACACCACTGATCTAGTCTAATCTAATACAGCTACAGTTGTTCCAAAAGAGATTCCTTGGTTGAAAAATTAAAACAGAAAAAGATCCAATTTCAATGGTATAAATTAAAAGGTATGTTTTTGGGTAGTTTACTAATATTTTAAATAAAGATGTTGCTAATTCTGTTTTTACCTGCCTATATTGTAATCTAACTCTATTGTTGGGAGAAAGGATAGTGTTCAAGACCAGAAATAATGAATGTTTCTGTAGAGGTCTCTGAATTATATCAATGGAAAAGCAGCAAACAACCCTCTCCTAAAAGGACATTTCAAATGTAAGAAAAGAATAGGAGCACAATTGTCAGTTGACACTTACAAAAATTGGAGCGCTGGCAAATTATTCCTAGTACATTTTGTTCTGGAAAGAGTTTGTCTCTTTAAGTGATTGCTAGAAAAGGGAGTTTGATAAGAACGGTGCACTGAGTTTAAGAAGTGCCAGTCACTTTGGTTAGAGCTTTTTATTGACTTTTCTTATAATCTTGGAATAGCTAGTAAATATTAGTCCTTCATGAAAGTTTATGCTGATCAGTGTAATCTTTTAATGCTTCCATTTCCTACACATAATGTGCAGGAACATCTTATCCATCAATTAGTGCATTAGTGAATCTGACTTGGTTAAGAATACTGATAAGCTAATTCATTCTTTTTAAAATGTATTTCCACATACATATTAGTGTCAAATTCCACATACAAATTAGTGTCAAATTGCCTAACTCAGTCATGTTCTGTTTATTATGACCACTTTGACAATCTTGACTCTTAGCAATTACATGGGCAGGACCATGCAGTTTCTTGGCAGCATTTTTCAATGGTGGTTTGCTATTGCCTTGTTTCTGAGTCAGAATAACAAAGGATTTTCCTTAACTGCAAAAGGAATTACAATAGTTATTATACATAATTAGGCCTGTTTTCTCTATCTGTACCTGAAATTTGGATGTGACTCCAACAACCGTTTGTTGCTGACAATTGCTAGTTATCAGGCATATATCAGTAAATTTTGACAGGAAATTTTGCTGCTGAAATTTGTCCATGAAATCTTTCAGAATTGTTTCTCAGGAGTAATCATAAACTATTAGGGTTATAAAAAAAAGTTGAGAGGTTAGCTATGAACCTCCCAGGATCGCATCTGGAGAGTTTTTGTACTCTTCCAGCTTTGGACACAGGAGGAATATAAGTTGCAAAAAACACCCATTCCGTTTCTGGCTCTGAAACATGCTAACAAACGGAAGATACTCTGCAACATGTTTATACTTCATTTATAGCCTACAGGCCATAATTCCTTCTGTAATAAAATAATTATAAAAAAAAAAGAGAGAGAGGTTAGCTATGAAAAATATTTGGAATGATATGAAGTTTAAAGTTTGTAAACTTTACATCAGGTTATATTTAAGCACACCTAAGGCTAACACAGCATTCCTAGTGTGCTTTTTGTTGAAAATTATGAATTGTATCTGGAGGAAAAGTAAAGTATAATTAGCATATGTCCTTTTTATATAGTTTGTCTTGATTAAATTATTTGGTCCATTCTGAATAAGATGGTGGCATACATTTGCTTTACAGTAAATTGAGATGTCCAATGATGTAGGGCTGGAGGCAGATTTGGTAACCTCCAATATTAGTATATAAAGGGCCTAACAGTCCTATGCTGGCTTTATTTATCTTTTTTTGTCTTCTCAACCAGGTGCATAAATACAGATAGCCAAACAGAGAAAAATATACAATGGAATTTTCTACTGGCTACAGATAAAGCCACATCATACTTGTTTCAATCCTTGGGGCATTAATTCACTGAAGGGAGTTGATAGAATTCCAGAGATAGACTGGCAATCTGCTTATTCCCCACTGGGTTTTACCATCACCCAGGTAGTAAAAGGCATATCAATCCTGACACACACACACATACACACACACAAAATCACAGATTTTTTTTTTTCAGGCTAATCGTCTTAGTTTCATCATTCCTAGGTCAGCCAAGAGACTAAAAGAAGAAAATGTATTCTCTATATTTTTCCTTCTTTTTTACTTCATGATAACTCTGAAAGAAGACTCTCCCTCCCAGCCAAACAGGCAACAGCAGGTGTATTTTATTCACCACTTCCACGAACAAGCCTGCTGTACAAATTGAGTGAAACATTTTTGCCGTTCAAAGCTAAAGGATGCCTGGTGGTTGCCTTGATTTCCTGCTGGAATCGAGAAGAGAAGGATGTCATTAAAGATGCTCTTCAACTAGAAAGAAGGAAGGGATCATAAGGGATCATTTAATAATACACACGGTAGGTTTCAATTCTCCATTTCTATTCAAGATGCTGGTGCTCAAACTGACATCTCGGCTGCTGCCCAGCCCATTTGCTCTTGGTTTGATAGTGTGGTTGTCATTTCTGTCTTCTTTTTCTTCCTCCAGGTATTTGGCTTCTCCATGGAATACTATCTTTGTGAGAATGAGGAATATGACACTGCAGGATGGAACTGGAGTGCTAATGGATCACTGAATGACAGCTGAGCCTTCTCTCAACGGCATTGGGCTCACTATCAATGCCAGGAACACAAAGTCTCTTTGCTGAAGTGTGCCAATTTAATTTCTGTCACATGTGACCTAAACTGTACACACTGGGCTTCTTTTAAGACCCTCCTTTCACAAAGCTCATGCTGACACAGGCCTTTAATGGAGCACTGGAAGATGTTAATAATAGAATAATTGCACTCAAGTAAGATCTATTTTTAACTGAGATTTAAATACAGATTTAAAGCAAATCAAAGGAAGCATATTGAATGGGGCCAAGATACAAAGAAAGGTGTTAAATTATACACAAAGATACAAGTTTTCTGCCAAAGTCAGAACTCTAGATTTTTAAAAAAATTGTTTTTAAAAGTCTGCTCTAATAAAGCAGTTCCAGGAAATACATATAACCTTTATTGGTTGTTGCTGCTGAATGAATTCTTTGACCAAATATAGTGCAAAGGATTTGCTCACATACCACTATTGCAGATCTGTTGGCAATAAAGACTAACTGTATATCCAACATTTTAATTAGTGTTAAATCTCATTTTTAATCTATCCAAAATTAAAAGGAGAAACAGATGAGCATTTTTATAAGGTCAGTGGCAAGTCTTATAATTCTAATAATAAAAGAAAGCAGAAATAATCATACGGTGCTTCTTGCTTTATTATATAATTTTGACAATATACCTGAAGGATCAGCCTTCTCGCAAACTCTTTCAGCAAACAATTGCCCTCAGAGAGTTCATAGCTAAGTAATTATAGAACTACAAACTTAGAGAATACCATGAAAACAGTTAAAAGAGATAAGTTCATTCAAATTCAACTGTCTTCTTGGGCCTTATCTAAGATAGGATAGGATAGGATAGGATAGGATAGGATAGGATAGGATAGGATAGGATAGGATAGGATAGGATAGGATAGGATAGGATAGGATAGGATAGGATAGGATAGGGGAGGGGAGGGGAGGGGAGGATAGGAGATCAATCCAATGATGAAGAAATAAAGTTTTGCCTTTGGATATTGTACCACTCCATCACTCAAGAATGGAGTGGTACATACCAAATGGCCAAAAGTTTTTGCATTGAAGAATTGTGTGAAAGTTATCCTGCATTCAGATGTGCTTGAAAGAGAATTACTAACCCTTTCTGCATCAACTAATGGAAAGATTAGAAGCTGACCTGTTTTCCAATCAACTCTGCTGAAATATTCTATTTACATCAGGGGTCTTCAAACTTGGCCCTTTTATGCCTTATGGACTTCAACTCCCAGAATTCCTCAACCAGCATGCTTGGCTGAGGAATTCTGGGAGTTGAAGTCCATAAGTCATAAAAGAGAAAAGTTTGATTTACATCATGCTTCTTTTCTCTTCTTGAATTGATTGTATTGAAGTTGTACATCATCATAACTGCAAAATTCTAAAGACTATTAACTGAATGATGAGGAAAAAAATTGAGGTAACCTTGATTAGAATGCTTCTGTTCTTTTACTGTGACCATAGTATATATGTATAAATATATAAACCCAAGCTTGTTATTAGGGATAGATGCTTATGAGCCAAAAGATCAAATAACATTAATTTAAAAAGTGATATGTTTTTAAAATAAACTTTCACCTTTCAGAGTTCTCTCTTCATGGTGGGACAATGGTGAAAAAAGGATATACTATAGAATTAGTGGGTCAGTATGCAGCTTGTTTATTTCATACTATTCTTCTCAAGATTCATACTAGCTAATATTTGTTTATGTACATTGTGGATATTTGCTTGAATTGAAGGATGTTACATTACATATTTATTATTTATTAAATTTGTTTATTGCCCATATAGCCACAAGGTGACTCTACATTACATGTTTATAGTTGTTGCAATTGACTTTCTTTAGACATATTGTTCTGGCTGGTAAGTTGTTAAATTCTGCAGTAATTTCATGAGCCAGAATTTTGTAGCTATTGTTTCCTGTTTCCTTCTTCCTTTATTTATTTTTATTTTTTTAGAATATACTTTTGATTTTTCTCTTTTTGCAGATAGGTTTAGGGACATAGCAGATAGGATAGTAGAATATTAAAGAGAGTTCTCAACTTACAATGATAGCTTAGTGACTGAAATTCCAATGAACCTTCCTGAGGTATTTATGACCCAGATTTGAAGTTTCACTGATTGGGCCTCTCCCCATGGTCACATGGCTGCACTTTAGGGGCTCACCAACTGACACATATTTACAGCCCTTTGTGGCATCCTTCAATCATGTGACTGCATTTTATGATGATTTTGCCAAAAAACAGCATTTACTTCTGTTTTTCAGCAAAACAGTGCCCATAATGAACCATAATTGGTATAGTTAACAACTGTGTTCAATTAATGCAGTATTTGCTTAATGAGTGTCTTGATTTGCTTAGCAACCACCACAAAAAAGATTGTAAAATTGACCAACCCATTTTATGACCATCACAAGTTATACCCATAATGGGCAGGCTGCATTACAGTCATAACTCGAGAACTACCTGTATGTTGTTTCAATCCTGAGGGACAACCATGACCTGGATGACTGAGAATCTCCATAGAAATTCTAATTCATTGTTTGGGCAATCTCTGTTTCTCATTGATTGTGGCTGGAAATCTACCACTCAACTCAAATAATTGCATTTTTTTTTCAAAAGGACAGATTTGGTAGAAATTCTCAGGAATAACTCACTCCTCGTAGCATCTTTCAGTTTATATGTAACCATTTGAAATGTTGCAGGTTTCTTAGTAAGTCTGTCTGATGCATCTGGAAAAAATGTAGGTGAACATTTTCCAACTTTTAAGAAAATGTGCAAAAATCCTCATTTTCAAAGACGTATTTCATGTCCGTGTAATAGTTCTAAAGAATGCTGAAGGCAAGGGAAAAGTGGTTGCTGGAGAGTTTGAAATTTAGAGAAAGTTAGCAAATTGGGCCATGCTGGATATTATCATGTTTTGATTTGCTAGCATAGAAATTGATACTTGCTAGATTTTCCATATTAGGGAACAAAATATCTGAAAGGCTTGCATATTTATACAGCATAACTTGAGGAAGAGACCATCTGCAGCTCAGCCTCAGGCAGCAAAATCTCCCAGGCTTGCTATACTCTTGGATTAAAAATGACTGAAATCTAAGTTGGTTGAGTCTCTCTCTTTTCTCTCTCTCTCTCTCTCTCTCTCTCTCTCTCTCTCTCTCTCTCTCTCTCTCTCTCTCTCTCTCTCTCTCTCTTACACACACACACATGCAGATTGGGGTTCTAATTGCAATATGAGGGATTGTCTGATTAATTATCTGACTGAATGATTTGTACATGAACTTTGTTTGCCCATGCAATCACATTCTAGCCAGAGAACAGCAACACTGGTTGCATTGACCAAAGCTGCATTGTACAAAATATGCTATTCCAAACGTAATAATAAAATAATGACCTTGCTTTTCAAATAACCTCTATGAAAACATATATACCTGGAAATGTCTAGTGGATGATGAAGTCAGAAATATTCAAAATGGGTTCATATCAACCTGCTTTGCATTATGTTTGGGTACATGCAGGTATGTCCTCTCATGCATTATTTCATTCAGTTGTGCATGATTATTTTGGAACTTTGATTACAATGAAATTTAAGGAAAAAATTGACATAGCTCTTAAATTATTTTTCCATATAGGCCATCTAAATTAAAGTATCATTTTCTTCCTTCAGTAATAACTGTACCCTGACAGCTTCTGCAAAGGAGACAAATTCCTTGTGTGTCTAATTACACTTAGCCAAATAAAGATATTCTATTCTATTCTATTCTATTCTATTCTATTCTATTCTATTCTATTCTATTCTATTCTATTCTATTCTATTCTATTCTATTCTATTCTATGCAAAATTTAGTTTCAACTGAAGCCTCAATAGATTTATATCACATTCAAATCTACAATGATTTCACTTAAGTTTGAACATGTCATTCTCATTGTTACTACTAGCATGAACAGCATGCTAAATAAGAAGAAAGATATTTCTTTATTTATGACTTACTGATTCATTACTGCAGGACTTTTCAACCAGTGGTACGGGTACCATCTGTGGTACATTGGCACCTGGCAGGTGGTACGCAACCATCCTAGAAAAGCGGTAGTGGGGGAGGAATGAGCTGAACCAATGGTAGCACCGCATAAGCCTGAGCAAGAGATGGCTGGAGTTGTCAGGGCTCAGCAGAAGCACCAGGATCAGTGCCGCTTTCCAGCTGATCGGCGCTTCTTCGGGGCTGTCAGGGCTCAGTGGAAGCACCAGGATCAGCGCCAGGCTCCAGCTGGAGCTCGGTGCTGATCCTGGTGCTTCTGCTGAGCCCTGAAGAAGCACCAATTAGCTGGAAAGCAGCACTGATCCTGACGCTTCTGCTGAGCCCAGAAGAAGTGCCAATCAGCTGGAATGTTGCAGCATCTCCAGGGTCTTGTAATTTACAACTGATTCATATTTATGATGGTCACAATGTCCCAGGGTCATGTGAAGTGACCAAAGTGACCAAACCCTGCTGCAACCACCCAGCAGACGGGAGGAATAAAAACCAAACACCCCCCACCCCCGCCACCAATCCTCAACAGAAATGGTCACAGCAAGGAAAACCTCGGACAGGAGGAAGACCGCTGCCAGGCACTGTCTTGTTCGGCTGTGGTTTGGGGGGCACTTTTTTCAGTGCCATTGTATCTTCGAACAGTCACTAAGCGAACGGTTGTAAGTTGAGGACTACCTGTACTTTATCACTTTTTTCCTTTTGGGGAGGGTCATCAAGTTTTTGACACCTTGCTAGGCGACTGGTGGTACTCGGATGTTGCCATATCCTAAAAGTGGTACAATGGGTGAAAAGATTGAAAAGCCCTGCTCTACTGTATAGTTTAAGGCAAATATTCAAAGCTTCTGAACTTGTTAATATCTGTGAATATTTGTGGATATTGCATTTTTACCAATGTTATCCCTGTTGCAGAGGCTGGAAAGTCTTTTGAATTCAAATAAAAAGTGTAAATCTTTGTAAATTTTATGTTTTAAGCAACAATACAGTTGAAAAGAGGTATTTATTTTTTATTTATTTGATTTTTATCGCTAACCATCTGAACAAGTAATGGTTGGCCAGTTTTTCTTTACATTTCACTGTAAAGTTCTAAAACAACCACATGCAATTGAATGCAGCAGATATCTCAGTCAGTTGTTTCAACTTATTTAGTTACTGAATGACCAAGAGAATATGTGGGAATTTTTATTTTTCCAAAACCTACAACATCTCTGTCTTTGTGTGTGTGTGTGTGTGTGTGTGTGTGTGTGTGTGTGTGTGTGTGTGTGTGTGTGTGTGTGTGTGTGTGTGTGGGATTGAAAACAGTACCATGTGCTATGAAGTAAGATGAGGGCAAGGCTGGAAGTGAAGAGTTCAACCCTAAATATTTTCAAACTACAGGCATATTTCGTCTACATTCAACACCAAACAATGAATGTCTGTTACCACAGCTGAATAAGAGAAAGAACTACATGATTTCAACTCTAGGGCTGAAGTCCTTGTTTACTTAATTCTTCAGTAGCCATCTTCCCCTTCTGAGTTCCTTATATATGCAATAAAAGCCTTCTTACATACAAACCACCTTCTTCCTTCTTTGCTATAGCATCTAAGTTTGGGTGTGAGTTCCTAGAGAGAGGGATTGCCTGTGGTAATGTTCTAACATATGTGGTAGCACCTTCACCCTTCTATATAAAATAATCCTAAAGGTATTATAAGAAATGTCTTAAATAAATTCTCAAGTAAAATAGAAGGCTATTTTTCATAATACAACAATTCTTAACGAATCACAGATTTTATTGCAGCTTTACTTATTTTACATTAAAGTGTTGTTTCACTATAAACCTCCAGTTTGAAAAAGAAACAAGGTGATGTGGGAGAGATGAAAACTTATAAGGCCAGGCTGTTCAATTTCATCCCACGATTACAGGCAGCAGTCCAGGGCTACATTTTGGAGAAAGTATCATCCTTCTAGCAGCAGCAGATGGAAGAGACTTTCCATTCCCATTAGCATTATGAGGGACATATTTTAGCTTGTTAAAATACTGCCAGAAAGGTGTTGGCTAGTGTGATGGTTGGAAAGGGGGAAATTCAGCAATTCCACAACTTGGTTTCTTGATCAGATATGAAGAAAAGGAATTCTTTGGTGGGTTGTTTCTCTTGGGAGATTTTGTGTTACAACATAAGAAAGACAGAGTGGAACTTGGAGGCATAACAAATACAGTAGAGAGAGAGAGAGAGAGAGAGAGAGAGAGAGAGGAGAGTGACAAAGAGAAAGCTACTGTGTTCTTGATGATAAATTAGTATTTACATTTCTTTTCTGGAAGACAGATATATTGGTTTCCTGAAGTTTTCAAATGTACAAAGATGGATAAAGATAGATGAAGAGGGAATGTTATCCTAAGTCTCGTGTCTACTATGATAACTTTGATCCATCTCTTGACAGAGCAACATCACAACATCCAATGACCCCAAACAGTTTCATTTTTATAGAGGTTGCTACCAGTTTACTAGGTTAAAGTTACTTTTCTCTCTCTAAGTGTATTGCTATGGAGTGAGATGAAATGTCAAGCCCCTATTTCAACGTCTTGCAAATGAACAGACATAGAGGTACATAAGGTGCATTGACTTTGTGTTTCAGTGAATGTCAAGATTTATTGTCCCAAGAGGTATATATTGACTTAGGCCAACAAAAGTCAATAATTCCTATTTTACATGCTCTTGCCTGCAATTAAGCAAAAACTAGAGGGGACAGCTACACATCTTGCAGGTGAAATCTTTATTCACTTGACCATTAAACATGACCTTTTGTCACAACTATATTAAAAAAAAACAAGATCCAAACACTTTTCTAAATGTCTTTCAAGCTGGAAACTTTTGCCTCTCCATTACCCAACACAAACACATTGCTCTTTGTAATCACTTTTACCAAATTTGCTGGCTCATAAGCTATAGCTGCAAACTAGTACACATCAAAATGTATATCATACCTAACTTGGTGCAACTTTATGGCCTTCAAATTCAGTCCGTTCTATCAACTTAGCTTCAGATAGCAACTATATTCTTCCACAAGCCATAGGTTTGCAGAAGCTAGCCAATATGAACTTTAAGATCATCTTATTTTAAAAGTTAAAGTGAAGCATCACCTGAGTCAGCTTGGTAGTCCTTAGCCAATTTGATTTCCACCCACCCACCCATTCCAATTGCTAGAAGAAAAAAGTCTTTGTTTCTTCTATTTGACCTTCATTGGGGACAGTAGTGCCTACCTAAGACTGTTAAAATAAGCTATAGGTATGGCTCCGTTTCCCTTAGCAGCTGGCCTGAAAAAGATTATTCTTTGTTTTCTTTAATTTCATTTTATTCCTGGACAATATATTTGTTTTTTTTTCTTAAAGAATTAAAGGAACACTTTGTTGTTCCTATAGTAGCTAAAAAGATGGGCAGCAAGAAATGTCTCTCTAGAGATTACAGTATAATGCAGTCTGATATTAGCCTCTTCAACTTTTCTTCCAATAATTGCAAGAAAGCCAGGAGATTTCAAAATAGTGGCAGTGCAGAAGACACTTATGCACTGAGCAAAATAAACATCAGGTAAAAGACAAAAAGCTGGAAGAATTGATTATGCCACTTGGCTGCTCTCCTGAGAAACATAAAAGAAGCAGGCTATGCTCTGCTACCTCTCGTGTGTAGAAGTCAGGCATAGAAAACAATATACTGACATCTTTCCCATGAAGATAACTCCAACAAGCCAGCGGCTGATTTCACTATTCATGGTGTTGTTTTTTTTGTATTTTTCGCTTCTTTGATTGACAAATACAAAGTATGTTTTGCCAGCCTCATCTTTACGCACTGGATTTTAATCAAAGTAATAGGAGTGTTCTTAGGAGAACTTGAAATGTCATGAAAAGCCCGTCCCTAAGAAAGAAGACACTTGATTGTAAGTTTGCATAGAGTCTTTGAGATAAGCAAAAAGTTTGCATAGAGTCTTTGAAATAAGCAAAAATCTAACCAACAGACTTCAAATTCTGAAACCATGTTAAAATGCATGTAACTTTCTTACGCTAGACTTTGCATTGCGCCCATTGGTTAATTTTCTAAATTTTTCAAAGTGCTGAAATCTTTAGAAAAAAAATCAGTATGTAGTGTGCACATTTTGCAACTCCCAAAGATTTTAATCAAAATTGTTATTGTTACAACTTTATCTTTGCTTCTTTGTTTCTTTGCTTTGTCAATCTCTGAATATACTTTTCTGAACTGAACTGAAGCCCAGGGCTGGAGCTAAGATTTGCTTAAATTGATTAAAACGTTGGCATTGACTACCTTTCTGTTTTTGGTATATGTAGACATTTACGGTTTCTGAGGAGTGGTTTGATTAAGAACAATTATGAAATGTACTAGCTGTTGCACCATCAGTATTGACACCTCCAAGTAGTAGCAATGGTAAATAGTCTACAGAAAGGTCAAGATGCACTGAAATACAAGTGGTGTACAGCCACAAGTACCACAAAAGAGTGGATGTAGAACTTCCATTGTAAAGGACAAACAGAGAATACTGACAGAAAAAGATCTGAAGTGTACAATCTGGATTACATGAGTTCTATATGGCAAGTAGAACAGTTGCCCTGAAATGAACAAAAAACTCTCAATGCTTGAAAAACCAATTTCATTTTTCTCATGAAATGAAACTAGATAATAAACTGTTAGAGGATGTTAATTCCTAATCTATCATGAGAGATTAATGTGATGCACAATCATCGTAAAAAAATCGTACCAAAGTACTATGACACAGTTCAACTTTAATTCTATAATAGCAACTTTATTCATTTATTTGGATTTATTAAGTCTGTCAAACTCTAAACATATTCAATACTATAATATCTGAGAAATACCAAAGGAACAGTGGACACCTTCAATGCCATGGTTATACTAACAATGAGTTATGCATACAAAGTGTAGGGTCTAACTAAACCACATGTGGAGAATCTTAAGTAAGTGTTAATATTCAGTACACAATGGAGAGGCCAGCATTGAAGATTTCCCTCAGATTGAAACAAAAATGTAGAAATTCAGTGCATCTTTGTCATCAAAATAGTATTAAGTGGACATACAAACGGGTAGGACCTGAAAGATCACATTCAGGTAACCCTTTAACTTTATACACCCATAAGCTTGACCCCTACAGGATGAAGTTATTGGAATAAATATAGCTTATAGCTTATGCAAGTTGGCCAGGTTAACACTTTCAGTGCTATGTCATTTATTTTATACCGATGCAAAGTAACTTATCAGTACTAAGAGATAAAGATGAAAGGATAGTTCTCATCATGATAGGAGTCGCTATATCATTTATGAAAAGTGGAAAGATATGGCCTGATATGAAGGAAGATATTTGCTGCATATTTAATGCACATTTGGTTCTGATTTTGTTTAACAGTTGTGCTTACATTTAGATACAAAGGCAATGAATCAGTCTGACAGCTATGACATGAGACAGAAAATTTCTTTCTCAAGCAGACTGAGGACTTTCCAAAGTCTTATAGATCTTTCTGGTGAATAGCAGCCATGAAAAGAGCAACTTTAAAGAGATAAAAGAAAAACTAAAGCAAAGATTCAGTTCAGACATTTGAGCACAAGAAAAGCAGCCTGAGAAAAGTATCAACAGAAAATGAGTAGCTAAGAAGGGGAAAGGGTTTTCATCTCTATGTTCAACAGATGGTCAATGTCCAATGAGAGAATGGAAGATTTCAGAGGTAAATTGCTGACTCAAGAGATGGTGCTATCAAGAAAACATTGAATTTCTGGAACATGGTCTAGACTGTATACACGAACGGCTTTTGGAAAGAGATGATCTGCACCTCACAAGAACTGGAAAAATGTGTTTGAAAGACTTGCTTGGGTCATCTCAAGAGCTTTAAACTAAATCTACAGGGGCAAGGAGACCAATTTCTAGGATCCAACCCAAAGCATAACCCCCCCAAAATAACTCTGACAATGAGGAATGAAGTGATGAGAAGGAACGAACACTCAGATACAAAATAGGAGATGCAACTAGCAAATGGAAGGTCAGTCATAAAAGGGTCAGATGCTTATACACTAATGCTCAATGTATGGGGAACAAACAGGGAGAACTTAAAAAGTCCCAGTACAATGTGATATTATTGCTATTACCAAAACTTGATGGGGTGGTACCCACAATTGGAAAATGCTACTAGTGGGAGGCAGAAGAACAATGCAGTTCTAAATAGGTAAGGAATTTGTAAGAGAACATCTAGCTGCTTTGAATAGGTTCAATTCTTAAAGGGATGCCGTAGGTCAGACATGTCAAACTTGTGACGTCATGTGACTTCACGTGATGCATCAGAACTTTTCCCCCATTGCTGGCAATGGGGTGTGCACGGTTCCTTGTGATGCGTCCAGCCCATGGGCCGGCAGTTTGACACCCCTGCCATAGGGAATAGAACATTGATTTATTCTCCGTGACACCTCACAGTAAGACAAGAAGTAATGGATGGAATATCATGAGAAAGAGAGATCCAACATGGTAATGAGGAATTTCTGAAAGTAATAATTGTTAGCTAATGAAATAGTTTACCTCCCAGAATAGTGAGTACTCCATTGTTGGAGGTTTTTAAGAAAACATTGGACAACCATTTGTTATCCATGGATAATGACTCCTGCCTTGGAGGAGTTGGACTGGAAAGCTTTCAAAGTCCCTTCCAGCTCTTTTATTCAGTGAGTTAAAGTGAAAAGTGGCTTCTCCCAATGAATGCAGTACATTAAAATTAAGACATTATTAATCCCATTTCAGGCTAGCAACAGGGGGAACATAATTTAGCAGAAGCAAGATCTTGTTGGCAGAATACATACAAATTGAAAAATGCACCTGACTTTTTTTTTTTAAAAGGCATGTGTACAAACAAAATTCTTACATTCTTCTCTATCTGTGCAACACACCAGGAAACTCTAATTTCAGTTTTGTTTACCCTGATTTCATCTGCTAGTGCAAAGAATCCTTGTGGATTACATCAATTATTTTCTTGTGTGTATGTATGTGTGCATGTAAGTATATGCACATAATGCACAAACATATACAATGCTCTAAGATATGATAAACTTTTAAACATTAAGTTAACGGATAATCTCTTTTACTTGTTAATTTGGAGAAACTAGATGAAATTGACAATTCTACCACATTGTTGAAAAAGAAGAAATATTCCAAATATATATTTATAGCAGATAAATCAAATTGTGTATGAATTTATACGTGTACGTATATTTATACACACATACACAGACACATAAATTCATACATAATTTATCTGCCTTTGAAACTGATTAGCTAAATAAGTAGGAATAACTGTGGGTATCTAGCATACGATCATCTTCCACGCCAGAAGACTTCGGCATCTAATAACTATTCACCCTATACTTTTGCATAGAAACTTTCCTATGGGAATCTCTTCTCCACTTCTGTGGAGGCAAGAGCACAGCTATCTTTATGAACTTATGAACTATCTGCCATAAGATTGAAGTAGAGCCAGCACATTCACAGTGGCAGGAAATCACAAGGGGAAGCCAGCTATATACTGTATGCTGAAAGGTCCTGGTAACTTCAGCAGAGCTTGGAAACTAGTGACTCATTTCTCAAGTACCTAAGTTGATCCATCAACAGCCCATGTCTCAAAATATGTCCCGCAACATTTTTATATGTAAATATAAAAGTAAGTGGAACAAAGAAAAGAGTTGAGTTTGTTTCTGTGTTCAGACCAGCCTTTTCCCATCGCCCTTAGGAAGTGCTTTGGCCAAGATGAATGGGTTCAAGTAAAAGTGTATGAATGAAGATATATGGAGCTAACTCTGCTTGACTAAATCCATAAGACTTTATTGTTGATATGATTTCATTTAGGACTGAATACTTCATGAAAAAAACTCTGCCTGTCCTAACTGGGTGTGATTTAAAAAAGGCAACCAAATCAAAAAGTAAGTAAAAAAAAAGTATATATTTCAAGATAGTGGTAGGTAAAAACATTTCCTTTTATGGAGTGGAGAGTGCTCTTTATTATTTAGTTAGTCCAGACCCAGGGCAATGAGCCCTGTTCAAATTCTAGAAAGCTTTGGTACCATGAGGAAAGATTGATAATGGTAGATAATCTGTTCTTTGGGAATGGCTGTTGATAGTGATATTCTAAATGGCTAGTTATCATTGTATAAAGATGTAACATTGCTTAGACCAGGCATGCCAAACTGCCGGCCCGCAGGCCAGATACGTCATACTGAAACCGTCACAATACATCCCGCAACGTCACATGATGTCACGAGTTTGACATGCCTGGTTTAGACTTATCAAGATCAATAAATCCAGCCATTATGGTGATAAACCATGGCTTAATATTATATATAGACAAACCACCATGGCTTATTCAATAAACCTTTGTTTGCCTAATGTCTGAGCTCAATCAGTGGAGAATTTTTCAAACAATCTCAGCTATACCAAACTCATGAATACCTTCCTTATAAAAGGGGAAAGTATTGCTACCTTCATCTCAATATGGTATCTTGTGTCGGGAGGCCTCTTAGACTTAGGCTATATAATTCTGCTAATTGAAGATGTCCAGAACTGAACTAAAGAACCATCTGCATACAAAATTGGGTTATTTGGGGTTAAATCTAGTGATTTCAAGGAGTTCTGCTTCGAAAGTAATTGACCATAGGTAATCCTTGATTTACAACCATCTAATTATTGGATGTTCAAAGTTACAATGGCACTGAAAAAAGTCACTTATGATTTTCTTCATACTTATTAACTTGGCAGCATTCCCACCGTCAAGTGATCAACGTATGGGCACTTGGAAACCAGCCTATCTTTACAATGGTTGCAGCATCCAGGGATCATCTCTGCTTATTCAAGGAGAGAAGCAACCTAGAACTATGGAGAAATTTCCTGACAGTTAGAACAATTAATCAGTGGAACAACCTGGCTCCAGAAGTTGTGGGTGCTCCAACACTGGAGACTTCTAAGAAGAGATTGGATAACTAATTTGTCTGGAATGGTTTAGGGTTTCCTTCCTGAGCAGGGGGTTGGACTAGAAGACCTCCAAGGTCCCTTCCAACTCTGTTATTCTGTTATTCTGATCACCATTTGTGACCATCTCAGCTAGCTTCTGACGAGCAAAGTCATGGTGGATATGGTGCAAGTTGATTTACTTAATGACCACATGATTTATTTATCAATTGCAGTTATTCACTTAATAATTGTGTGTGGGGGGAATTGTAAAATTGGGCATGATTCACTTAACAATCATCTTGCTTAGCAACGGACATTCTGCTCCCAATGGACGCCGTAAGTCGAGGACTACCTGTAGTTTTCTATTATACTAAAAATGTTGTGCCTGTGTAGCCGGCAATGATGTGCAAAATAGGTTATCAAGCAGTCTTCAAACTGCTCCCACCCCTCCCTCAAGAACACAAAGTTCTTTTCCTCCAGCCAGATTTCTGACACGGATCAATATGCTGAATAGATTCAAAAACCAACCAAACAGACAAAAAGCCTCTGAAAACCATGACCTGTAGCAAATAGTGCACTTAACAAATGGCTGCTTTGGGTTTGCTTGATTTCCTCTGCTGGAATGCCTTGAACTCTGCTATAGTTACCGCAAGGATTTTCCAATCCAGCTCAAATGCCAAGTAGAAATTCATTCTTCAAAACCCCCAGCAAGGGCTTCCAGGAGCCACACGGATAATATATGAAAGAAAGCAAAGGTTGATGAAATGACTTTAAATGGCATGTCTCACTTTTACTCCTCAACCTTTCCTGTGTCTCTGCTAGGTTGTTTCACATCTGCTTGAGAAATATTTCATTGCCTTTGAGTGACAGGAGCGCAACTGGATCACTGAAAATAATGTTTCTGCTTTAATAGTGTTCCTTGCCACTCTTTCCTCACAAGCAGAATATTACTAGCACCCCTTTAGACTACCATGGGATAAGGATAAGGATAGGGATAGGGAGAAGGAGAAGGAGAAGGAGAGGGGGAGGGGAGAGAGAGGGGGGAGAGGGAGAAGGAGAGGGAGAGAGAGAGGGAGAGGGACAGGAACAGGAACAGGGAAGGGAGAGCAAGAGCAAGAGCAAGAGGAAAGGGAGAGGGAGAGAGAAGGGAGAGGGAGAGAGAGGGATAGGGATAATGAGAGAGAGAGGAGAGAGAGAGAGAGATGATAAATAGACAGACAGACAGATAGATATAAGTAGATAGACAGATGAGAGAGAGGTGGGGAGAAGGAAAGATTATTATATTTTAACTTGTAACCCACCCATAAACTTTTAAGATAGAAGGCTACAAAAACTGTAAAGTAAATAAACATTTAAAAAGGGCATATAACTACTGGAAAAACTCTTTATGAGATGAGATCTTTCTACAGATCTGGTCCATACTTCAAATGCTCTGTCTAATATAAAGTGCCAGTCTTTTGCCTGGTATAACGATATGTGTGAAAGAATAGAAGTTCATTTTAGTGTCAGAAAAAGCCTTTTAGACCAGCGGTTCTCAACCTGTGGGTCGCGACTCCATTTGGGGTCGAACAACCATTTCACAGGGGTCGTCAAACACCGCAGTCCGCCATTTTTATTTTTTTTTGGTCGGCCATTTTTTTATTTTTTTTTGGTCGGCCATTTTTTTCCCCTTTGCGATGCGGGCCATCGCGCTGCGCATGCGCGATGCAGGCCCACCATTTTTTGGGTCCGCCATTTTTTCCCCTTTGCGATGCGGGCCGTCGTGCCACACATGCATGATGCGGGCCGGGGTCGAGCCACGGAAAAGGTTGAGAACCGCTGTTTTAGACTAAAATGAATAGAACTATAGAGCCAGCAGCTTGAATCCCTACAGTATTGCCTACCATGTTATACTTTAATAGTCTTCTTTTAGTCTTATGTGAATGGTTAAAAAAAGACTTGAGTCTTGACTAAACAATGAATGAAAAGTCAAATAATATGAGTGAATATAAAAATCAGCCATTTTATTATGGGAAACTAGATATCACAGGCCTTAGTATGTCAGCACTGAAAGTGATTACCTTCCTGTGCTCTTATTAAATTGAAAGTATTTAGGCACAGGATAGGAAGCAATTTATTGTGTACTTTTAGCAGGCCATTTCATTAAACTGGACTGTTCAAATTTACAACAGCACTGAAAATAGTGACTTAAGACTGTTTTTCACACTTATAACCGTTGCAGCATCCCTACAGTCACATGATCAACATTCAGATGTTTGGCATCTGACTCATATTTATGATGGTTGCAGTGTCCCAGGGTCATGTGATAACCTTTTACGACCTTCCGATGAGAAAAATCAATGGGGAAAATTGATTTACTTAACAATCACATTACTAATTTAACAGTTGCAGTGGTTCACTTACTGTAACAACAAGAACAACAACAGCAAGAAAGGTCGTAAAATGGGGCAAAACTCACTTAACAAATGTCTTACTTAGCAACAGACATTTTGGGCTCAATTGTAAGTCGAGGACTACTGTACTTGTATTAAACACATATCTATGGAATAATCACATTAATGACGTTATTTTTATTAATTATAAATGCAAAAGAAATGAAGTGCAATTTTGTTTTGACCTCACACACCGCCTTTTAGCATGTGTTCTTCAACCTGCCATGCAAAGGCCTAATGTCATCAGCCTGGAAACAGCTGGCTATTCCTGGCTAGATTTTCTTTGTATTTCCATGATTTTATTAAAATATACTTACACACTAGTCTGCTCCATCTTTTTAACCTCTGTGGAAAAGATAAGTGATTGCCCTGAGAGTTTCCCCAAAAACTTTCAGCTTAGGGCCTTCTCAACTGGGGAAGAAATACAAGCACCGTTCTAGACTTATCTTCAGATGTTCAGTTCATTGTGAGAGCAATATAATTCTCTTATGTAGCCACACTGGTGAAAGAATTGCAAGTCTCCATGCTTATAGCACAACTGTTTGCAATGCAAAGCCAAGCATTATATACAATACATTTTATATGAGCTACAACTCTCCATCTTCATGGTTACAAACAAAGTCAAAATGATAATTTGTAAAGCTTAGTAGGTACATAAATAGAGTCTATAGACTTAGTATCCTTTATATATCAATGACTAAGCTGCATGCAAAGTGATGCCAAAAGGATTCACCTAGGAAATGCAGAAATAGCTACTCATGGAATACAACTCAGAATTGTTCAGAGTCCAGTATCTACCTACTTCAATTTAAAGTTCCTCCTGGAAAAGGTAACTGCTGCAAACTATGATTTCATTAAAATGACAAAATATGAATCATGACATCATGATGAAAACTCTTCCCCTAATGTGTTTGCATATGGATTCTTCCTGTTCATTCCATCAGCTGAATCTATATATGATGCAGCAGAATTTATGTCACAATAATTTTTGTGTCATCATTTGTCATCCCTGCAGAAGTCCATGATTTTTACATTAATTATTAACAGATTATTTTGGGGGCATGCTTTAATCTATTTCATTCCTATAATCTACTTTGTATTAAATCTGGATTATGAATACTGGCATTTTTAAAATTTTAAATAGAATATGTAGAGAGTTACTTTGAAAAATATTAAAATACTTGTGCACAATTCCTATCTAATATCATCTGCATTAAGGCTAGTTGAAATAGTTTATCAAAAAATGTTTGAAAAAGCAGTTGATATTACCTTGATAGTATGGAAAGTGGAATTCACCTATTCAGCAGCATCAAGTACCATATTTTTTTTCATTATGTACATTTTTTTCATCAATGTACATTTTTTGCAGTATTAAACGATCTAGGTAGGGTTTCATTTAATTATTACACAGAAAAAAAGTTTTGATATTAACTTGATTGTGATTTAACTAGGAATATACAACATCATCTAAAGAAAAGACAGTACTGGAAGATAGAAGGAAGACTATCCAAGGAAAGCTAAGGTGATTTTTGGCAAGCTGCAATAGCTATAGAAATACTAGAGAATTTGCCTTTGATCCTCATTTCAAAGTGAATGCACCTGATCTGCATCTTCAAGAGTAATATGCAAATTAGTCTGAAGTGAACACCTGGATTTTACAGTTCTTCAAACATTTGCAGTGCATGTCTTGGCTCAGAAAAATGTATAAAAATACCAAGGAGGTTAATATTTAATATAAACATAATATCCAATCATTTTATCACTACATTTAGAAATATATATTTTGTGAAATATAACTTACAAACTGCATATTTAAATTAATATATCAATACATGCTTTCAAGTATAGGATGACTTGGATAATTAATAGATTTTTCTACAATAACTCTCAACAAATTTGAAAGGCCTTTGACAATCCATGAAAACTGTTATCCATTGGCTTGGATTATGTGTAAGGATATTATTTAAATATTATTTTTAGAGACTTAATGTCTAACACATCCTCTTCTTAACTTGAACATATGTCTGCCTGTATTTAGGCTTTTCACTAAAATTATAGATTTGGGGGTTGATTTGTGTGCAAGCCAAAAATAACCTAATGCCTCGCTGCTTGAGCCAATTACCATGAAGATGCAAGTTCAATAAAATGCTATACAGTGATTATGACAAGCAACTTACCTTCTCAGTTCAATTAATCCAAAAGGAACTCTTCAAAAATTCTTCAACCTTAGAATGTTTTCTGTTCATAGAGTTCATAAAATGGCTTCACTTTATGACTGCGTAACATCAGGTCAGTCACATGATGAGCTGCTTTACAAACTTCACAACTGACAACCATACATGGCAGGGTCCATTATAGTCGTAAGTGAAGGACTACCTGCATGATACATAATCTGACTCTTTATATTTATGTCATCATTCACATTTAATATTTAGAGGTTACATCATATTTCATCACTTGCCATTCTTTCTTTTGTGGAAGAATGTTTCTGTGCTAGAAAACACAATAAGATAAACAACCATTTGTCTTTCTCTCCCATGGCATAAAATTAATGATTTCTGTTGAATTTACTATTTCTGCAGAAAACAAATTCCAGATCTTTTTATATCTCTTTTTTCATGTTTTTCATTCTAAGGAGAAAATAAGATTTTGACAGTGCCACAGTAATCTTAGACTAGACAGATAAACCACCAACAAAATTAATAGCAGTAACACCTAAAAATGGACTCCTGGCTTCAGTCATTTCCTCTGTCATGTGCTCCACAGTGGCCATTGAATGTTATTTTCAGGTACAAGAAGCAATTTGCTCAAATTATAGCTTTCTTTTCATGTTTAAAAACAAAGCAAAAAGCAGTGTGTTTAAAGATCTGGAGTGTTCA
Source organism: Bothrops alternatus (assembly GCA_034064705.1). Lineage (NCBI taxonomy): Eukaryota > Metazoa > Chordata > Lepidosauria > Squamata > Viperidae > Bothrops > Bothrops alternatus. The sequence continues at coordinate 21,585,058 of JARGCV010000081.1, forward strand.
TGCAAAATTTTGTGGGTTTTTCTTGGAACAATTCAACTACAACACATTCCTTGAAATGTGAAGTTTGATGCCACACAGGAGTAGTCAATGCCATTGAAAGGTGTCTGAAAGAAGCCAGGGAGTGCAAAAAGGATGGAAATTGGTTTGGTCCCATCACAAAAATAAAGAAAATGACTGCCTGTCATCGCAAGAGATTTATTGCTTTAAATCGGAGGGGGTAAATCACACACAGTGTGTTTATCCCAAACCAAAAACCAGTTTTTAACAAAAATATAATACAGATATAGTTTATACAAAAAAAGAAATGTGCATGCATAAACACAAATATTTCTGCATAACTGGCAAATATGAGAGCAAACCTTATCTAGAAGGACATACATCTGAACTAACAACACTGCTTTCAGAAATTCTTTGAATGATTTTTAAATTAGGGTCATTTTGTGTATTCTTTCTTCTTCATAGTAATATTAGAATTAGAATAACAGAGTTGGAAGGGACCTTATAGGTCATCTAGTCCAATCGCCCACCTAATCAGGAGACAGATGGCAGTCCAGTCTCTTCTTGAAAGCTCCCACAATATCTGAAGGCAAACTGTTCCATTGGTTGATTGTTCTCACTGTCAGAAAAATTCTTCTTATTTCTAGGTTGAATGCTTTGGAAAATAGGTTGATCCTCTCCTCTCTATGAATGCCCCTCAAATATTGGAACACTGCTATCATGTCTCCCCTAGTCCTTCTTTTCACTAGACTAGTCATGCCAGTTCCTGTAACTGTTCTTCATATGTTTTAGCCTCCAATCCCCTAATTATCTTTGTTGCGCTTCTCTGCACTTTTTCTAGAGTCTCAACATCTTTTTTAAAGTGTGGAAACCAAAATTGGTTGCAGTATTCTAGCTGTGGTCTTACTAAGGTTTATAGAGTGGTATTAGTACCTCATGTGATCTTGATTGAATCCCTCTGTTAATGCAACTTAGGATTGCATTGGCTTTTTTTGGCTGCTGCTGCACACTGTTGGCTCATATTTAATTGATTGTCCACTAAGACTCCAAGATCCCTCTCACAGTTACTGCTATTAAGCCTGGTTTCACCCAATCTATATGTGTACTTTTGCTTTTTCTTGCCTAAGTGTAAGACTTTACTTTTCTCTACATTGAATTTCATTTTGTTAGATAGGGCCCGATGTTCAAGTCTGTCAAGATCCATCTGGATCTTGAGCCTATCATCTAGGGCAGCGGTTCTCAACCTATGGGTCACGACCCCATTTGGGGTCGAACGACCGTTTCGCGGGGATCGCAGGACACCGTGGTCCGCCATTTTGGTTTTTTTGTTTTTTGTATTTTTTTTCCCGTTGCGTGCGCGCTGCGCATGCGTGGATCAGCCCATCGCACCGCGCATGCGCGGATCGGCCCATCGCGCCACGCATGGGCGGGGCAAGTGGGGTCTCAACCTGAAAAAGGTTGAGAACCACTGATCTAGGTGTTGGCTATTCTTGCTATTCAGCTTAGTATCATCTGCAAATCTGATAAGTTCCCCTTCTATTCTGTCATCTAAGTCATTTATGAAGATGTTGAAGAGTACTGGGCCTAGGACAGAACCTTGTGGTATCCCACTGTTTATTTCCCTCCATGTAGATATAGTACCATTAAGGACTACTCGTTGAGTACAGTTTGTCAGCCAGTTAAAAATCCATCTGATGGTGATGCTGTCTATCCCACTTTTTTAGCTTTGCAAAAAGTAGGTTATGGTCTATTTTATTGAATGCCTTGCTGAAGCCTAAGTATACTATATCCATAGTGTTTCGTTGGTCTACTAATTTAGTTATGTGGTCAAAGAATGAAATAAGATTGGTTTGATATGATCTGTTTTTATTAATATTAATTCTCATCGCAACCTGCATTATGTAAGTGCAAAAGCAATGTTTATGTTTCTATTTTACCACATCGCCATACCATGAGCATTTTTTTTCATGGAATTGGCTTTTAAAAATATGTGATAATGAATGGCCTTAAGGCTGCTATCTCCGTGCCCATTTAATTCTAATTAAATTAATCAGTGGAATTTGTTTTTATTTATTTGTTTATTTTATTGCTGGTACCTCTCTGTCTTCATACTTCATATAATTCAAAGCTTCAGTACAGATGCAATTTTTCCTCAGTTTTAAAAAAAGTTTCAGACAACTCTGTGAAGTAAATATATATTGATAGATTTTTTCAAATTTTTTTTACCAGTTTTGCTTTTTATTAGCTTTCTCGCAAATCCCCTTCTTGCCAGCAAGTCCCTAGGGGTTCAGATTTTTATTAGTTTATATATATTGACGGATTTTGACTACCTAAAGTTATTCCAGAATTTTATGCTGGAGTAAGGACTATTATTATACTTTCTACTGTTATGAACATAAATGGGAAGGGATGCTTGCATGCTTGGGAATACAGCTAGTCTTCGAATTACAATTACAATTGAGCCCAAAACTTCTGTTGGTAAGTGAAACATTTATTAAGTGAATTTTGCCCCATTTTACGACCTTTGTTACCCCAGTTGTTAAATGAATCACTGCATTGTTAAGTTAGTGGCACAGTTGTTAAGTGAATCTGACTTCCCCACTGACTTTGCTGATCAGAAGTTTGCAAAAGAAGAGCACATGACCCCAGGTCACTACAACTGTCATAAATATGAACCAGTTGCCAAGTGTCCAAATTTTGATCACATGACCTCAGGGACACTACAACAGTCGTATGTGTGAAAAACGGTCATAAGTCACTTTTTTCAGTGGTGTTGTAACTTTGAACGGTCACTAAATGAATTGTTGTAAGTTGAAGGACATGCATCTGTCTTGGCAACCTCGTTCAGAAGATAAATGATCAAGGTAAGTCAGGATTTTGTCTCTTCCAATAAATGCTATGCGTGGTTGTTCCTTCTGAATTTCACTGTAACAGTACCCAATCAATTGGTTGCTTTGGATCTGGAGACAATGACCACACTAGTGAATTAAAAAAAAAAAGCTTTATTATTAACTCAAGCAAATAGATTTAGAAGTGTAACATTAAAAATTATACATGCCAAGCAAAATGATACCTCGGTCTCTTGTAAGCTGTCAGGAGTCCCTTAATAACAACAGCAAATATACAGTATCCCAAAGGTAGACAATTTCCATAGTGCCCAGTGTCACGTTCTGTGAAGAAGCTCCAACAAACAGCCTCAGGTTTTGTATCAAAAGTTGGCACCCTGACTTTATGGCCCTGTTTCTGTGCTCATGAGGCTGCCAACCTGACCTTGACTAGGTGGCACATGACTCTGGGATGGGAATCAAAAATCTGAGACTTTCACAGATTTGCAGGTATGCAAAAAACAGCATCTGCATGCATTCTCCCTACTCTTCTGGGTCATGGTTGCACTAAAACCTGATCATTGTGTTCCATTTTTATTTCATTTTATTCTTCAGAAAGAATGAAATATGAATGTTATTACATATGAATGATGACAAAGAATTCATTTTGCAGGCTGTAACAAAAAGCAGTCACTGCATCCTTTGGCTGACCAAATTATATTCTTGTAGTGAAATGCTTTATTCTTACTTGATAATGGCTATGTAAGTACATGGACAAAACTCAAAATGTGGTCAAGGACAGAGCATATATATTTTCTAATTTGCTCTTCATTCTACATTTCTCATATTGAATTTCCATCTGTATATAAATTTTCTTTTCTTTTTCTGAATACATTAACTGATCATTACAGTTCCTTGAAGCTCTCTGACATACAGTTATTAAAACAGGATATGGAGAAATTAAATGAAAAAACCTGGCAAGTTTTGGCATTTTAACTTAGAAGTGGATGCTTCCTTTGTTTTGCTCAGTATCTCCTGGAAATCAATCAACCTATCTTCTTAAATAATGGATCAAATTATGTCTGACCGTATTATTTACAATTTAACTCAGGTGATTTCTGTATTAATACTAACTTGATGGTTCTTCATTTGAAACAGAATAATTGACCAACTACGATTTGTAACCAATATGTCTTTATTATATTAGTATCTTCCGTCAAACTTTCAAACTGATATATCACAACAAATAGTTGATTCTGTTTCTATACTGCCTTAGTCATCTCCTATTTTGATCACTTTTATATACTCCAAATGGATCTGTCCTTGAAGACCATAAAGAAATTTTAGCTGGTCCAGAATGCATGGCTCAAGCGGTTAAAAGTGTCACTTGGTTTGCCTATGTAATATCTCTGTTTTGATACAGCATACAGATATTTAGTTAGGCATAGAAAAAGATCTAGAGATGACTATATGAAAAACTTCTTGGAGAGGAAAGAATAGGAAGAAGATATAGCAGAAGATCCAGTGGAGGTCCAAAATTAAGGAAAAGCTTGTACATAAGACCCTTCATCTTCTTTGACTGTGGCATTGTAGAAATAGATAACAGAGATGATTAGTGAATGAGATTTTTATAATTATATTTTTAACAAAATTCAAAAAAAGGATAATGCCAATAGCTAAGCCAGCTTATGGAAATTGGACTTGTTCCTGACTCAACTGATTAGTTCTTTCCTAGAAGTAAAAGAAGCCACTAATATATTTTCTCCTCTGCAGGATTTATTCTTTCCGTTGTCTCTGCTTAGTTTCTCAATCCATCTCCCCGTCCTGACTTAGATCCTGAACTCCGAAAATCTGTTTAAATCACATCTTTCAGAGTTTCATTTAGTTCATAAAACAGAAGCAAAGTGGGAGATATTTGATTCACTGAACCCTGATTCACTGAACTTAAGGAAGAGAAGGACAAGGGGTGACATGATAGCAGTGTTCCAATATCTCGGGGGCTGCCACAAAGAAGAGGAACTCAAGCTATTCTCCAAAGCACCTGAAGGCAGGATGAAGCAATGGATGGAAACTAACCAAAGAGAGAAGCAACCTAGAACTAAGGAGAAATTTCCTGACAGTTAGAACAATTAATCAGTGGAACAACCTGCCTCCAGAAGTGGTGAATGCTCCAACACTGGAAGTTTTTAAGAAGAGACTGCACAGCCATTTGTCTGAAATGATATAGGGTTTCCTGCCTGAGCAGGGGGTTGGACTAAATGACATTATTATTATTATTATTATTATTATTATTATTATTATTATTATTATTATTGTTGTTGTTGTTGTTGTTGTTGTTGTTGTTGTTGTTGTTGTTGCTGTTGTTGTTGTTGTTGTTGTTGTGATTATCTCCCTCATTCATTTTTCTGTATCAGATTGTTTATATCTGTTTTTCAGTTGTATCCTGATGCTGTATTTTCTATCACACATTCTTGTTTAGAATTCAGTCTACCTCATCTAGGAGGTTGGCCCATACGGTTGTGTGGTAGAATAGAAGCCAAAGAATTGTTTACACTAGAATGCACATAACTCTATTAAGTTGCATTCACTTATAATTTCAGCAATCTAACATCTGTCAGTTGAAGTATAATTTTCAGTCCTTTACAGTTGGCATCAGCCTTTTGTGCACCCTGACCCTCTGTATGTATACAGTTAGTGAATAATCATGTTTACATGGGGATATGCTTATCACGATAGGCCCAGCTCAAAAAGTTTGTTCTGCCATAAAAATTATTTAATTGCCATGCTGTAATTTCAAAGACTTGTTAAATTTTAGTCCTGCATTTTCTTGAAGCTTAGCTATGACATTCTCATTGAAACATAAAACTTAGTCGAATTAAAAGCAACAGAATTATTTATTACACTTGTACTTAATGTAGAATGTGCAACTAATGAGAGAGGGAGGAGTAACTCTATAGCAAAGTACATGCTTGGAATAAAACAGAACCTCTCACTCTTAGTCTATCCCTGACATTTCCAGTTGTAAATGTCTCAAAAAGCAAAGCTGCAAAAAAATCCCTGCATAAAAATGCAACTCTGAGTATTACTCTACCAAAATCAATAATTTCTCTCAATATGAAAACTTCACAGAAACAAAATAGATTTTTCCATAATGAGTAGTTGACACAAGTATGGTAGTTGTATTAAAGGCATTAAGCAGATAAATGAAGATAGGGTAAATGTCTCTCAGTGACTGTAAATTAAATTGATATGTATTATATGCCTTTTTGAAATGTCTGATATCTTGATCAGTTTTGAAATTATATTCTAGTAAAGGCACTTCTGCCACACTACAACATAATCCTATATACAGCACTTTGACCCCTATGGAACTGAAGCGGCATATAAATTGCCTAGGGTGGATTTAATTAGAAAACCCAGAAAAATATCATAATACAGTCTATAATAACAACTTCATTTTTACCCAGTGCATGAAGTGTAACACTGGCCTGATGTGCTGTTTTCTCAGCCAGATTTGCCATGATGGGGATTATGTATAATTCATAATTTGCCAATTTCATATGAATGAAGAGAAGTACATAAAATTGGCATAGTCAAATACTTTGCTTTGTGAGCTATTAGCCAACTTCATCTGCCAAAATCCATTGGGCAACAACTAAGGGAGTATTTCTCTGAAAAGACTGCTGCCAACTCTTTATTTTCTTGCCTAGTTTTTCTGGTCAACGGTGAGAATTTAATCTTTTGGATTTTTCCATCTGTATGTACAATGAAAGGTCAATAGCACTTCAACAGCTGCTCTTTACTTCAATTTCCACTTGCTTCTTCCAACAGGTTAAACAAGGCAGTTGCTATTATAAAAGAGGGAAATGAAGGGAGATGTTATAATATTAGGAAAACGTTTCATTGCAGAAGATATATCCCTGCTTCCATCCCTTGTCTCTCAAAAGCTTATGTGTTTCTTGGATGTTATAGAAATGCACTCATTGGTGAATAGACAGTGGTGAGATTCAGCCAGTTCGCACCATTTCAGCAGAACTGGTAGCTAATTTTTTGTTTCCCAGGCCCAGAACGGACTTCCAGAAGCGGCATCCACAAAGAGAACCGGTTGTTCACATATGTGAATCCCGCCACTGTGAATAGATATTTATTTCCACCAGAAATAATTTAGTTTTATTATCTTGGTAGCTAACAGAGGTTATTGTCTGACAATCTGGGATAACAGTTACAGTCATTTCATTCTTTGCTTTGGCCATGATTTGTTGGCTGCATTGATGTAATCACTAAAATTTTTAGTTCAGGAAATGAAAGCTAGTCATATAGTAAAATATTCTTCAAGCTTTTAGATCTCTTATCGTGTGGGTGTGTGGCACAGTGGCTTAGCAATTAAGGCACTGGGTTTGTCGGCTGGAAAGCCAGCAGTCCAGGTTCGAACCTGAGTGCCATGCAGCAGGATGAGCTCCTGTTCTTGCCCCAGCTCCTGCCAATTTTAGCAGTTCAAAAGTATGCAAATGTGAGTAGATAAATAGGTACCACTTCAGTGGGAAAGTAAGAGCACTCCATGATGTTATGCTGGCCACATGACCCAGAAATGTCTTTGACTTAATGGCCTTGAAAGAGAGAAGAGCACCACTCCCTATAGTCGGGAACAAATAGTGGAGTAAAATTTGCAGGGATTTCTTTGCCTTTATCTTTATCATGTGGGTATAATGTCATACAGAATTTAAGGTCTAATCCAGGATGACAATTATTAAGGGATAAGAAACCCTCTTTTTATTGTAATATATATGTTTTTGTATATGTTTGTGTGTGTGTGTGTGTTTATTCTAGAATAATAGAATAGAATAATAACTTTATCGTCACTTTGAATGTACACTAATCAGTTTACATTAAAATGAAATTTCATTGCATTCAGCTCTCAAAGGGTCTCCACCTCCGATATACACTGAATAAACATGAGAAAAATAAATACATACAGAAGTTTGCATATACCCACATATATTATATGACACAGAGAAGCAACAGTCTAGTTCGAGTTATGTTTACATGTGCATGGCGAGGAAAATGAATCTTGCAAGTTTACCAGATGGATGGCATAGGGAACAAAGCTATTACAGAATCGGGTAGTCCTGCTAGAAATACTTCTAGTAAAGTATATGCCAGTATATAAAAGTGAGTGTAGAAACATAATGTACAAAATAACTCTTGGGATTATACCCGAGCTGATCAAATTTTCTACCAATAATGAAAAGTTTCAATATTGTTGCAAACATGAAAGTTTCCTCTGACTTAGTCTTCCTCTGTAGGTCTTAAGGCAATGGTCCAGAATGCTGCTCAGGCCTGCATATGAGACAAGCATTTGAGAGAATAAAGCCTTCTCAAAACTCTAGATTCTCAGCTCTAAAAAACACCATGATCAAATGTATCTCTATTAAAGGGTCATTTTACACCTTGCAGACCTGTGGAAGACTTGTTTCCTATTTTGCCTCTGTTCCAGCTGTGTAAAGTCTGATGTAATCAAAGTGTCTCTACTTCTCTGTAGGAGCAAAGCAAAAGGAGATAGCAACCCCATTTGAAAGTTTCTGTCATATCTCAGAGGCCTGTTTGACCTTGTTCAGTGGCTCATTAATAAGACTACAGTTTAAAAAATTCAGCCTGACCCTCTCAAGTAGCAGCGATCCTAGCAGGCTCTCTGGCTATCAAACAGCAGACTGTTGATTCTTTCACTAAGAACTGTCCCTCTCAATGCTCTGTCTAACTAACCTTGAGAAAAGTAATTATGGACTCACTATTGATTAGCAGGGATCCATATTTAATTAAGTGTAACGTGTTGCACTCCTGAAATTTTAGCTCTTTGTTCTCTGATGCATATCAGATCAGATTCCGTAGCTTTCTTACTACAGAAGCTATTTCTTTTCTTTGAGTTGTACTAGGAATTCTGTTCCTCTTTCCATTCCCATAGATTCTCCTTAAATAAAACTTTTTTGAACAACTGTTCTGAACAGCTTTGGGGAGAAATTATAATATTTATGTACCATGGACAAAGGTGGTCAAAGCAATTATCCTAACATATTAGATCTCTTACAAGACATAGTCCAAGATTCTACCCTTTATAATGGGAGACTTTTTTCCCACCCCTAATTCTTTTTTCTGCAACTGGAATCACAAATCTATGAAACGCAGGCAGAAACGAGGCTGTAGGGCCGGACTGCATGTAAGGTTGGGAAGAAATCCTTACAAGCCTGCATTGCCAAGTCTTTTTGTTTCTAATGTTAGATCTCTTCCTAATAAGATTGAGAAGTTGGAACTTATCATCTCCTTGCAGAAAAATATTCGGGGCTGCTGTGTCATGGTTTTTACAGAGATGTGGCTTGACCCTACTACTATTCCAGGAGAGGCTACTGAATTATCAGGATGCTCAGTGTATTGAGCAGATAGAACTATGGTCTCTGGGAAGAACAGGAGGAGGGGGACTTTGTGTTTACATAAATAATAACTGGAGCACAAATGTTAAAATAATTGACACTCACTGTTCTCCTGATTTGGAATTTTTTGCAGTGAAGTACAGCCCCTTTTATCTGCCTTGTGAGTTTAACATTGTGATAATAACTGTAGTATATATACCTCCTGATGCTAACATAACTGTGGCCATGAGTTATCTGTTAACTACTATTTACAAACAGCAACAGGCCTACCCGGATGGAGTGTTGGTGGTTGCAGGTGATTTCAATCAAGCCAACTTTGGGACGTTGGGTTCAACCACTACTGTTTTTACAACTACTCCTTCTGTGGGTTTTGGTTCTGGACTTTTTAGCTCAAAGCCTACCACAGGTTCTATCTTAGGAGGGACTAATACAGGAACAGCTACAACTATTGCGGCAGGATTAACATTTGGCACGCCTGTTTCTACTACTACTTCCACCACGGGCCTTAGTTTGGGTTTCAGTAAACCTGCTGGATTAGCCACCCCATTTGTTCCAGCTTTTACTCCAGCTTTTTACTCATACTTCTTCTGGACTTCCATTATTTTCTGCCCTTATTTCTGTTCCAGCAGCTGGTTCTTCTGGTTTTATATTAAATTTGGGAGGCACCACGGCTCCAGCTATAACAATTATAATTGTATA